>CM077023.1:97103126-98303126 GCA_039090855.1 Macrothele yani | reverse complement strand
TTCTACCCTCCCCTCTCTTGAATCGCAGATATATTGATAAAAAGCTGAGAGAGAAAGAACTCCGGGATATCATCAGCATTTGCTGATAAATAGCTTTATTTGTAAAAAGAACCTTATTTTATTTCGCATGCTGTGGGACGATCTTCTCAAACACGTGGGAGCAAGGTTGTTATAAGCATATGCTAATTAACATACGAGCTCCGTCCCTACAGTCATTTTTGTCCACGCCGGGCATCAAAACAGAGTTCCCTCACTCCGGAGTAAGTCGCTCTCCCAACTGAGCTACGCGGACGTATGCTCTCGCTGCTATCTGCCTTTAGCTTTGCGTCTTGCGGTGCAGGCACGTCACACAGGACAAAATGGAAGGCTTCGTGAAGAAATTAGATTTTTGGGAAGATCGTATCGACTGTGGGGTTACTGAAATGTTTCCATTGTTTACAAAATTCATAGCAGACGAAGCTGGTGATAGCTCTACTATAAATTCCGTTGTGAAAAGAGCAGCGGTGTACCTATCAGCACTGAAAAACCAGTTTGATAGCCACTTTCCTCAGATCGAGAGCCACATCCACGATTGGATTCGAGATCCATTCTCCGTAACAGTGAGTGATATGCCAGAATAAAACATGGTTGGTTAAGAGCAATTACTTGAAGTTTCGAGCGGCAAGACACAAAAAATAGCGTTTCACAAAACCACACTTCCAGAATTTTGGCTTTCATTTCGAAGCGAATATAAAGAACTTACAAAGAGTGCTCTGGAAGTGCTCCTTCAATTTCCAACAAGCTACTTGTGCGAAGCTGGATTTTCGGCTATGGCGGCAGTTAAAACGAAGTACAGAAACCGTCTTAATGTGAAGAACAACCTGAATGAGGGACTGACACAGTCCCACGCAACAAGCGACATCTAATGCACGTCTATATTATTAGGTGCACAAATAAGTTTTAAAGCGTTTTTTGTGTGACGTATACCACTAATTTACATATCCCACATTCTCACGAGTTGTTGTCATGTGACCGTAACTGGTCCAGAGTATAAAATGTGACACAGAAGTTTGCCCAACAATCAAACGCACTTGCACATCGGTAGGTGAAAGATGGCAAGCGATACTGCATTTATTTGACACTACATTCGTTACGAATTTCATCAAGGAAAAAGTGCTGCAAAAGCATGTGCATCAATCTGTTCTGTTCCGGGGAGAATATTGTATCGAGAAGCACGTGTGAGTTTTGGTTTAGACGGTTTAAAGCAAGTGATTTTGATGTTAGCGATCGAGAACGTACGGCGCCCAGCAGAAGGTTGCACATGAAGAACTGCAAGCATTGCTGGATGAAGATTAGTCTCAAACGCAAAAGGAACTAGCTGAACAATTGGGGGTAACTCAACAAACCATTTCCAATCGTTTACTTGCAATGGAAAAGATTCAGAAGGAAGGAAAATAGGTGCCACATGATCTTTACGGGTAATGAAAGTGGATATGGTACGACAATCCCAAACGCAAAAAAACACTAGGTAAACCCCAGTGAAGCAACGACTTCGACACCGAAACGCAATATTCAGTCCAAGAAAGTTCTGCTGTGCGTCTGGTGGGATATGAAGAATGTGCTCTATTATGAACTATTAGAACAGGGTCAAACTGTTACTGCTGATCGTTACACGCAACAGTTGCTACGATTGAACCAAGAAATCTATCGGAAACGTCCATTCACAGTCAAAGGATTGCGTCCCGTGAAATTACTGCATGACAACGCTAGGCCGCATGTCGCGAAATCGGTCAAGAAAGCGTTATTGACACTTGGCTGAGAAGTTTTGGAGCACCCGGCGTATAGTCCCGACATAGCCCCTTCAGACTATCATTTGTTCCTATCGATGCAACATGGTTTGTCTGCGGTACGGTTCCTGACTTGTGACGAAGTCCAAAAATGGGTTGACGAATTCATCGCGTCAAACGACAAAGTATTCTTCATGGCTGAAATGCGTCAGCTGCCCGACCAATGGCGGAAGAAGCTAGATAATGACGGCGCATATTTTGATTCGTAAAGATATTGTTGTTTTCTCTCAAATTACATATTGCGTTGTCTTAAAACGCTTTAAAACTTATTTGTGCACCTAATACATCCACCTGGTTCAGTAGACATCATATATGAAATATACGCGTCCAGTGGATGTCTATGTGTACACATCCATTAGACATCCCGTATGCCGCACCGGTGGCGTAGTGATCTAAGCAGTGATTTATGACCATTTCTCCGAGTTCGAATCCCGTTGAGGTGTGGATGTTGTGTTTGTCTTACGGTACTGGCTCTCTCTCTCTCTCTTTCCTGGAGCCAGTATCCCTACATTAGGGACGAGCGACTGCTCATATCCCATTGAGTTGCTCACGGTGGTCGTTAAACCCCCAATGAAAAAAAAGATATCACGCACGGATGTCCAGTGGGCGTCCATATAATGGACGAATTCTGGAGCTACCATTTCTGGACGTCCATCGGCTGTCATTCATGAAACATCTAATGGACATCCTTTATGGATCAATTGTGGAGCTATTGTGGCATGCTCACCTTGAACAGCAATAAAGTACGAAACCATTTAGCGAGGCCGAATAGAAGTTTGAAGTTGTTCACTTATTAGCACTAAGTCAGGTGTTATCTTTTTTTCTTTTTCTTTTTTTTTTTTTCTAACTATTTGTGGTTGTGTTTAAAGTTGGCAGGAAGCAGTTCTGTACAACCTGCCAAGTGCTCTGATTATAGACTTCTAACGAATTCAAATCTTGTAAGAATTCCATGCATTATCATGGTGATACAGTTTGATTGCAGTCTTGGTGGTATGATCTATAAATGGCGAGTTTTTCCAATACTCATGTATGTACACTCTAAAAAATTTTCTGAAATTCACGAACCAATTTTTGTTGTGATTCATTTCTTAAATTAACGAAGCATATTTCTGATGCAACCTTTTCCGTGAAATGAGGGGAAAAGAAAACCTGAATTTCACGGATTTTCCTACGCCAGGAAAATTGTAAATTTTCTTTGCTCAATTCCTTTCTTATATTTACGGTAAACTGCCGTTTCTCTAAGAAGTGTTTGCGTACAATTCTGAAATTTCAGAAACTTTTCAGCAATTTCTTTCGTATGTTAACGGAAAATTCTGTTGCCACTTTTTCCGTATCCACATGAAGCAAAAAATTCCGGTAATAGGAACAATTCGCGCGAATACTCGAGGTTTGATTAAGTACTAAATTAGTTGCATGATGCTTATGTATCAGTCTGTAGGTCCCTTAAGACAAGAGTTATTATAGCTATCAAGAGTAAATTTTATACTTAGGAGTTTTATGAAATACACTGACGGAAAAAAAAATCCCAACACCAAGAAGGGGTTGTGTTAGATAAACGACAGTTGGTAGGCGGGAAGAGTACATCTGTAAGATGACGTCTACGCAAATTTCGCGCTCGGCGCATACGTGTGGCGCTAGTAGCGCCCCTCGGAACATGCAAAGAAGGTTTGCTGGAAATACGCGCTATAACGTTCGTGAGCGTTAGTTATCGTTGAGATTCGACGTAGTGTGTTGATGTTAGTCAAGAATGCCTTTAAGAAGACGAAGAAGCCATTATCAACAGCTCACGGAGTTTGAACGAGGTCGTGTAATAGGGCTACGAGAAGGTGGATTTTCGTTCCGCAATATTGCAGAACGACTTGGCAGGAATGTAGCCACTGTGCATGATTGTTGGCAGCGGTGGTCAAGGGAAGGTACTGCCTAAAGGAGACCGTGTGCCGGCCGGCCACGTGGCACTACTGAGAGGGAAGACCGCCGTGTACGGCGTATGGCCGTGGCGCATCGTACCGCGTCTGAGGCAGCAATTCGAGCTGCAGTTGCCATCACAGTGACACAACGAACTGTTACAAATCGGGTACTTGAAGGACAGCTCCAAGCCAGATGCCCTGTAGCGTGCATTCCACTTACTCCAAGCCACTGCCGTTTGCGACGTCAGTGGTGTCAAGCTAGAGCTCATTGGAGGACGGAGTGGAGATATGTTGTGTTTTCTGATGAAAGCCGGTTCTGCCTGGGTGCCAGTGATGGCCGTGTGTTGGTTAGAAGGAGACCGGGTGAGCGCCTGCAACCAACCTGTCTGCGGCCGAGACACACTGGACCTACACCTGGAGTTATGGTCTGGGGAGCAATTTCCTATAACAGCAGGAGCACTCTCGTGGTTATCCTACGCACCCTGACGGCACAGTTGTACGTCGGTCTGGTGATTCAACCTGTTGTGCTGCCATTCATGAACAGCATTCCAGGGGATGTTTTCCAACAGGATAACGCTCGCCCGCATACCGCTGTTGTAACCCAACATGATCTACAGAGTGTCGACATGTTGTCGTGGCCTGCTAGATCACCAGATCTTTCACCAATCGAGCACGTATGGGACATCATTGGACGACAACTCCAGCGTCACCCCCAACCAGCATTAACCGTCCCTGTATTGACCGACCAAGTGCAACAGGCATGGAACTCCATCCCACAAACTGACATCCAGCACCTGTACGACACAATGCATGAAAGTTTGCGTGCTGGCATTCAGCATTCTGGCGGTTACACCGGTTATTAATGTACCAGCATTTCACATTTAAAATGGCTCTTCTCGCGCTTACAATAAGCTGTGATCTTGAAACCTTAATCGATTAAATATGTTACCTATACAAATGTATTGCCGCCATTTCATTCCTCTACAACTATTTTTTCGTGGTGTTGGGATTTTTTTTTTCCGTCAGTGTACTATAACGCAGTGCTTCGCCTCTTTCTTAAAGATAATGGAAGTCCTCGTCCGCTTAAAAAGATCTCGAGTTCCAAAGCATTCTGTTATTTCGAAAAAAATAAAGATGAAAAAAATACGGAATTAGTAATAAATCCTCCTATGGAAAAAAAATTATTACAAACGCATTCAAAAAAATAATAAGGTTCAACAGAAAATAAAATGACTAACTCACACACATTAATAACAACTAAATAAATACATAAGCATCGTTAAATTAGTGCTGTACCTTGCACGCTAGCGGTGTTAGCAGGAAATTGTGGCTCCGTAATAAGACCCCCGCTTCACAATCGCAAGGTCGCTGGTTCAAATCCAGCTACAGCGGGTGAGTAAGGTTTCGTTGTATCACACTGGAAGGAGGAATTTCTCTTGAATTCACGCCAATTAATTTTTTTACAGTGTAGCACGCATGACGTGTGGTGGACGTATCTAGACTCAAACTAACATCTATTTAGCGTCTATACGTATCATCTAGTAAACGTAGGTTAAGTGTAATCAGGAAAGACATTGGACATCCCGATTACGTAAATTAAACATAATATGGAATTCCATGGACGTCCATTTTGGTTGTATACGTAAAACGGTGGACATCAGATGGACGTCTATTAGATGTGATTGTGTTGTGTGGGGTTAGAACCAAACATCGATCGTTTGTGCAATTCAAAACAAGCTCAAGTTTCACATTGATGTGTACAGTTTGCGAAAATATGGAAAACATTTTTTTATTTACATTATTATAACTTTATTCAGGAGGAATAAACTCCTGGTTGTATATTATGCACATAAATTACCCATTTTATTTGTGCAAAGTGCTGTAGGTAAGTACACTGGCGTGCAAAAATTAAGGACGAGACGGTTTTTCGAATGTAACGTCGTGCAGAAGTGCTCCAAACAAGGAATCCAAAGGATACGAAGGCACTTTATTGAAAAGGTAGCTTCGAGCACAACTGGACAGAAGAAAGAAAAGTCCATGTGACAGGCGGCTGCCAAGAAAAATCCAGTCTTTAGTAGGGGATATGATCACCCCTGACTGCGTCACAGGATTTACAACGTCTGTCCATGCTGAGGACGAGGTTGTCAAGGAGCTGTTGAGGCATCGCGGCCTATTCCTCTTGTAGCGCCAATTGCAGCTGCGGAATCGTTGCTGGCGGCTGGTGACGTGCTGCCAAGTGTTTCCCGAGAAGGTCCCACGCGTGTTCGATTGGGTTTAGGTCCGGGGACCTTGCGGACCGATCCATGCGTTGAATATCTTCACTCTCCAACAGCTCTGCGACAGCCACTGTACGATGAGGTGTAGCGTTGTCGTCTATGAAGAGGAACTCAGGATCCATAGCAGCTCTAAACAGACGCACGTGAGGCAGGAGAACCTCGGTACAATAGTGGACACCAGTGACTGAACCTCCTTGGAAGATGTGGAGGCCAGTACGGCTACCAAGCATGATACCGCCACAAACAAGAACTCCTCCACCTCCAAACCGGTCCATTTAGATTATGTTGGAGGTGTGATTTCATGTTCCCTGCTCTGTCCAGATGTGTATAGTACAGAATCGCTCGTTAGACTAAATCGGCTCTCATCCGTAAAGAGAACTCAACCCCATTGCTGATGTGTCCAGTTCTTGTGTTCCTGTCACCACAGAAACCGCCGTCTCCGATGAGCAGGTGTTAATGGCACACACCGTACTGGTCGTCGTGAAAATAGGCCACCTTTGTGCAGACTTCTGGTCACGGTAAAATGCAATAACGGACGTCCTGTTGTCTGTTGCATGTGCCTTGCGATTTCTCCCGCTGTCTGCCGTCTGTCTCTTCTCGCCTGTAGGACAATAAACCGGTCGTCCGCCGCCGTGGTTGATCGTTGACGACCACTGCTAAACTCTCGGACAGCTGTTCCTGTCGTTTAAAATGCTCTCCAAGCTCGTGAAACGAAGCTGTGAGCGATCCCGAACTCCTCGGCCACACTAGTCACACTTCGACCTTCTTCCAATTTTCCAATGACGCGACCTCGGGTAAAGTCATCCAGATGTCGTCTACTGGATTGCTTGTTGGCCATATCACACGGTGGCAGTAACTCGACGTCCGTCAAACCGATGTACACCATGCAATAGCTTTCACCGAATTGTTGAGCGTGCACCGCCCGTGTGCTTTAACCCCCCCCCCGTCATGCTGCATATATGCGCATGCCCTGCCGTACCGGACCCTAGTCTATCTATTGAGTGGTGTTTCGGTCCGTTTTGCCTGCTCGTTCCGCTGTTATGCTAATTGCTCATCTTCGTCCTTAATTTTTGCACACCAGTGTATATTGGTATTTTTAGTAATGCAGTTGTATTTTTGCTTAATATTATCAATCAAGCCTCATATGTAACATTGGTTTTGTAATAAAATAAAATAAATACTGATTATAAAGCAATGAACACCTGTGCGTATGCTTGGATAGGAAGACGCCATTGCAAGCCACCCCCGATGGAGAGGAATACTGTAGAAATGGTTGGAAACCGCTGATGTAAAGAATATCATGAACATAAGTAACCGCTGATGTAAGTAACATGACGCAGTGATCTAAGCGACGGCTTATGACCATTCGTCCGGGAGGGGTGCGGGTTCGAATCCCGATGAAGCATGGATGTTGGGTTTGTCTTACGGTACTGGCTCTCTCCTTTCCCTGGAACGAGTGGCCCTAAATTAGGGACGGGTGACTGCTTATAGCCCATTAAGTTGCTCACGGTGGTCGTTAAACCTTCAATAAAAAAAAACAAAAAAAAACATCAAATCCCCGCAATTTGTTCCTTTACGGTTAATTAAGAGACCCAGGGCGTCACCAGAAGTCTTGTTCTAATCTTCGACCATATATACAGATAGTAGAATTCTAGTTCTAATCTTTGACTACATATTTCTGACTTTCGACCATGATCGAAGGTTCTATCCTTCTTGGGCCGCCCCCGGTGGCATAGTGGCATAAGCGCTAGCTTCTGACCGTACGTTCGCGGTGGATCTGGGTTCGAATCTTGGTGAAGCATGGATGCAAGTATTTGTCTTACGGCACTGGCTTTCCTCAGTCCTGGAGTCAACGGCTCTAAATTTAGGACGGGTAACTTTTTGCGAAATTTGGGGCGGCGATTTCGGACGGGCGACTGTGGTCACCCGTCCCAAATTTAGAGCCGTTGACTCCAGGACTGGGGAGAGCCAGTGCCGTAAGACAAATACGGCATCCATGCTTCACTGAGATTCGAACGCAGTTCCACCGCGGACGAACGGTCAGAAGCTAGTGCTTAGGCCTATGGAGTTGTTCACATTGGTCATAAAACCTCCAGAAAGAAAAACAAAAAAACATCAGTGTGTCTTACACGTTTCAGGAAACGATGAGGAATTTTTACTTGAATTTGATTCCATAAAATACCTTCATACATTGGTTAATATTGAGGCATATTTGATCCTGTTAATTTGCGTTGAAAGATTCGTAATTTCTTGAAATTTTCTAGCAGTTTTGTTAAAATTGTTTGTGTAGTTAAGCCAAAGCCGTCTCTAGTGCTACAGGCCTAAGCCAAGGAGGTTAGAATAAGATATCAGGAGATGCCCTTGTTAATGGAGCAGTACCACTTTGCGTGAAGCCTGTAACCGCGAGCGACAGCCGTCAAGGTGTGGGAAAGTTGATGAGTTTTAATGCTATTGCAATGCATTTTGTGTTGGCCGAATCACCTTCTTTCGTCGCAAATGTTTCCCATTTCGTATCATAAATTGCTGCCGATGTGTAAGGAAATGCTGAATTTATAAAATTCTTAATTATTTTGAGACTCCTTCCCATTTTTATTTTAAATTGAAATACACGAATGTTAGTGTGAATTCTAAACACAACATAACGTTAAAATTAAAAACTTCACTCGAATAAGAAGTATAATGCATTCCGGTTTGATATTAACACTGTTTCTGCAACCAAAAGTCACGCTATTCCAAAATACACAGAGTTGAAATTACATAGTCATCATGTAAACAACGTAAAATTCTCACAGTTTGCGGCTTCAGGGCATCACCAGAAGTATTATTCAAATTCTCTCAGACTCAGGGCATCACCAGAAGGATTATTCTAACGTCCTTGGTCTAAGCCTACGCAATTTTCCCGTTTGTGACGTCAGCAACCAGGCCATAACAAACCAAACCCGCTACGATTGAAACCGAGAAACAGTCTGTTTGCTCGGCGTGTATCTTGTACTGAGAGTGTTGAAGACCTGATGCGCGATATAAGTATTATAAGAGAAGTTAATATTTTTATTAATTTAGATTGCATGTTTCTTACGAATTGATGAACTAGGCTATTTTATTGCAAACATACCCACACAGCACAGTCACATCTAATAGACGTCCACCATGTCCATTTGACGATCACAATGATAGTCCAGATTACGTTTAATCTACGTAATCAGGATATCCAATCGTTGTCCAAAGTCTTACCCCATTACGTTTACTGGGTGTAACATATAGACGCTAAATGGCCATGAATCTAGATACGTCCATCACACGTCATGTGTGTTACACTGTAAACAAGCCGCTCCGGTGGCGCTGTGGTTTAAGCACTGGCATATGACCATTCGTCCGAGGAGGGTACGGGTTCGAATCCCGGTGAGGCATGGATGTTGTGATTGTCTTATGGCACTGACTCTCTCCCTTCCATTGAACTAGTGACCCTAAATTAGGAACGGGAAATTTCAGTTGCTCACGGTGGTCGTTAAAAAAATGTGACCCCAAATTAGGGATGGGCCAGTTGAGGTGTGCACGATGGTCATTAAACCTTCAATAAAAAAAAAAACTCTGTAAAAAAATTAAGTGGCGTGAACTCACTGAAAATTCCCCCTTCCAGCGTACCAGTCTGACACAACGAAGATTTTCTCACTCGCTCCAGCGGGATTTGAACCAGAGACCTTGCAATTGTAAACCGGGTGTCTTATTACGGAGCCACAAATTCCTGTTAACACCGCTAGCGTGCAAAGTACAACACTAATTTCACGATGCTTATGTATTTATTTAGTTGTTATTAATGTGTGTGAGTTAGTCATTTTATTTTCTGTTGGACCTTATTATTTTTTTGAATGCGTTTGTAATAATTTTATTTTTTCCATAGGAGGATTTATTACAAATTCCGTATTTTTTTCATCTTTATTTTTTTCAAGATAACAGAATGCTTTGGAACTCGAGATCTTTTTAAGCTGACAAGGACTTCCATTATGTTTAAGAAAGAGGCGAATGCACTGCGTTATAGTATTTCATAAAACTCCTAAGTATAAAATTTACTCTTGATAGCTATAATAACGTTTGTCTTAAGGGACATACAGACTGATACATGAACATCATGCAACTAATTTAGTAGTTAATCAAACCTCAAGTATGCCGCCCCGGTGTCGCAGTGGTCTAAGTGATGGCCTTTGATCATTCGTCTGAGATGGGTCCGGGTTCGAATCCTGGGAAGGCATGGATGTTGTGTTTGTCTTATGGCCATGGCTCTCTCCCTTTCCTGGAACCAGTGGCCCTAAATTAGGGACGGGTGATTGCTTATAGCCCACTGAGTTGCTCACGGTGGTCGTTAAACCCCCAGTAAAGAAAACAAAAACAAAAAAACCTCAAGTATCCATGCGAATCGTTCCTACTACCGGAAATGTTTGCATCGTGTGGATATGGAAAAAGTGATAACAGAATTTTCCGTTAATAAACGAAAGGAATTGCTGAAAAATTTCTGAAATTTCAGAATTGTCCGTGAACACCTCTTAGAGAAACTGCAGTTTATCGTAAATATAAAAAGAATTGCCCAAAGAAAATTCATAATTTTCTTGGCGTACGAAAAATTCCGTGGCATTCAGGTTTTTTTGCCCCTTCATTTCCCGGAAAAGGTTTCATCAGAAATATGCTTCGTTAATTTAAGAAATGAATCACAAAAAATGGTTCGTGAATTTCATAATTTCTAAATTGTGGATGGGAGCACTAAAAATGCTAATACAGTTCCTCGACAATCACCCCTGTGAAAATTGAAATGCTGTTCTTCCCCTGTGGACAGATGAAATATATTTATTGCCTTACATTTTTTTTTAATTTGCCGAAAGGCACCAGTTGGAAACTATTTTCTCCTATGTATCTAAATTTTTAATCATATTTTTTGAATAAGATTGCCCAAAACATGATGAAAAGCCTCCAAGGCTCTCTACGTAAACATCTTTTGTACGCTCCAGCTCTTTTGGAAAGATTATATAAATTATTACCCTCCTTTTTTAATTTGGTGAAACACACCAGTTGGAAACTAATATTAATTATGGATTCAAAAATTTTAATCATGTTTTGAATTAAATTACCAGAAACTTCGCGAGAAACATGCGGAAACTTTCTTCGCTTCTGTGGACAGTGTATCAACAACGTTCATTGAACATTTCAAAGTTCGTCTCCCCTCGGAAGGTAGAAATACACAGCATCTGTGACCGCTGAAAGCTCATTCTTATGTGACGTGCAAGATTCTTTGCTTTAATAACCCAGTATGGCAGGTTTGTAAGCCCATGAGACATGGCTATCAAGTAACGCTGAGCCACTGCACAATATCAAAGTGTCAATGTGTTAACAGAACAATTTCAAATGGAAGGTGTGCTCATGTAATTCTCATTTTATTCGATCAAAGCTGGGTGAAATGAATTTTGCGTTGTATAGCAACCAGAACAATCACAAATTGGAAGATGTGTTCATGTCAAAGTCTCACACAATTCTCATTTTATTCGTTCACAGATGAGTAAAGTGAATTTTCTGTATTTTCACCCATTCAGTTTGCTGTGGTTGTGATAAACACAGCTATTCTGTGCTTGCTTACAGCATACAAACGTTGAATAGAAGGTTCCAATGGGTAACAGCTTGGCGAAGTGAATTTTGTCAAATGTTGCTACACAATCGTTGCATACAAGGTGTACGATTGAAAATAACTCTGCACATTCTCTGATTGACTATCAGGAGAAACATCCTGCAATCTTATCGGTAAAAGTTACACTCATGGGGATTGGCGTATTCCGTGCTGAGTGGGTCAAAATATCACTTGATTACAGAACAGTTTGTTGGCATTTAGTTCCTATTAAAGCTAGTAGCATTTGACCAAATCATAATTGCAGGAAGAAAAACAAAGCTTGTTTACCACTATTTCAATTTCAGTGCCTATCCTGTGCTATGCTCTCCTTTTTGATCTTTTACGAGATAATTTGAAAAATGTTTATTTAGTCATCTTTTCTTAGCAAAAAAAAAATAAATAAAAACAGTTCACACAGGTCTGTAGTCAAAGAAAAAAATAAAGTAACAAAAGGATTTTTGCATACATGTATCAGTTAGAGGGAGTGATGTATTAATTGTTCATTTGCTTCATAAGAATATACAGTGTTTACTGAGGCATAGAATTGCTTGGTTAGAAAATTAGATGAGATTTTTTTATTGGAGGTTTAACGACCACCGTGAGCAACTCAATGGGCTAAGCAGTCGCCCGTCCCTAATTTAGGGTCACTGGTTCCAGGGAAGGGAGAAAATTAGATGAGATAAAGTGCTGTGTTATTCTTTCAAATTATATGATGGAGTAACTTTTAAAATTAGTTTATTGAGTGTGAATACGGCACTGCAATAAATAACAGATTTAAAGAGCCTATGTACTTCTTAGGAAAATCCTTGATGGTTTTCTAAACATGATATCTGTCGACCACCTTTTTTATTTTATGCGATATTCATTTTACATGAGCTCATGGGGTAAAATTAGTTTTCACTAAAACAATTTGAGGAACAAAATCGGGGGATTAAGGGTAATATGAAGGAACAATAATGCGGTATATTTAAATTCACATTGCTGCAACTTTACGTATCAGGTGTTCGCTGTATATAGCAGCGTATTTTTTATTTCATAGTTGATTTTCGTCGAGATTGAGAACTTGCTAATTAAATTTTGATCTAGAAATTTGTTGGTTCGCATTCGCATCCGAATATTCCTTCTGCGCTATTTATACGATATATTATGCGTTGAATCACACATTCTATGTACCTTTCCAATAGTTATATATTTCCCACTAACTCCTCGCGGTTACACATGGCACTGCTATTCCAATTGCTGCTGCGCGTTGCCTACGAAGGGCGCTGCACATCTATTCTCCTTCAAGGACTTTGGCAAAGACCTTTAAGATATATAGACTGGAAGTTCTTGTGTAAATGAGTTGCAGCAGCTGGCGACATTTTGATCGCAGAGCTTGTACGGCAAAATGGCATGTTTCCTATGTAAACAACGTTAATTAAGCTCTTTTACCTGCCAGAAAGAATGAATTTTACGTTGTTATAATACTGCGTATTTTTTTCAATGGTGGATAAATTTGACGTTGCAGCTTTTAACTTACGATTAAAGAAAACATCATTATCGTAATTTGGGGGGGGTTGAAATAACTGAAGGGAAACGTCGCTTGTCCTACGTGTAAAATATATTTCGGCTTCAGCTGCTGGCAAACTGCGTTTTCTACAAGGAGGTTAGAGTAATACTTCTGGAGATTCCCTGGCCTCTTAACCGTGAAGCTGCAAGGTGTGGGAATTTGCCGTTGTTTACATGATACGTGTGTAATTTCAACTGTTTGTATTTTGGAATTGTGAGGTTTTGGGTAGCAGAAACCGTGTTAATATCAAACAGGAATTAATTATACTTTTTACACGAGTGAAATTTTCAATTTTAATGTTATGTTTTGTTTAGAATTCGCACTATTGTTCGTGTATTGCAATTTAAAATAAAAATGGGAAGGAGTCTCAAAATAACTAAGAATTTCATAAATTCAGCATTTTCTCACACATTGGCAACAAGTTATGATGCGAAATTGGAAACATTTGCGACGAACGAAGGCGATTCGGCTAACACAAAATGCATTGCAATAGCCTTGAAAACCATGAGCTTTCCCACACTTAGACGGCCGTCGCTCGCGGTTGTAGGCTTCACGCAAGGTGGTACTGCTCCATCAACAAGGGCATCTCCAGATATCTTATTCTAACCTCCTTGGTTGCATGAAGTTCGTATTTCACACTCTGAGTGATATCAAAAATAATTTTAATGCGGCAATTTGTTTATTCTTAAGAGAAGTTGCATAGAACAAAACTTTTAATTCGAGGTTTTTCTCGCAGTATTATGAGTTCGTAATAGCTACTCAACGGGAGAAAAAAACATAAAATGAAATTTGATAGAAGAAAATGGCCTCTTTATGTAATTTAGAGTTTAGACAATTTCAAATCTCAAGGATTTAAGTCTCGGAAAAGAGAATTGTTTAAATTGAAAAATTTGTAGCTCATAAAAAAGTTTTGTTTAATTGAAGATTTGTTTAGCTCATTAAATCTGGCTATATTATTTTCTGAAATATTTTACAATATATGCATACTATTATAAAAACAAAAAATAATAAATCTTACTGGTTATACATATAAAAAATGCATGTAACTGATATAAACATGCGAACGTCTTTAGTAAACAAAGAGATATGACAGATTCATGCAGTACATCGCAGAACTATAGTGAACTAGAATGACTGGTGCCGAAAGCGACGGATTTCTGTGCCTCGCTCTCATGATTCTGCCGCCAGAGGTGCCGCCCTAAAGCAAAAGTCTCCCACTTGTGATAGAGAAATGTAAGGAGCACTGGTATACCCTTCTAGACGCTATAGCACTGGTGTTTTCAGTCTTCATGAATTATTTATTTTTTAATTAAAGATGATTGCCAAAAATCCCGTTCTCGGAATATTATCTTTTATTTACGTAAAGCATTATTTTTCACACTTTTACCATTATTAATAGTTCTTTTGTAATTTTGCGAGAACTCGAATCTACGAATCCTGCTCGAGAACGCTAGTTCGTACACCTACTATGGTGGACCTTACATCTACTTAGAAAAAAACCTATTAGAAGACCATAAAATAAGATAAATAAATAACGTTTTGAAAACATTGTTACAAATACAAGCAATATAAAATAACAAAGAATAACCAGGACTCAGTGATAAATCGTTGTTAAAAAATTTACGATAGAATGTGTAGGAATACTACAAGAAAATATTATTTCTGCTATAGAATGTATATACCCCTCCCTTTTTTTTACTAATAAAAAAGAAAATTGTTAACTGCAGCGTGGGG
Source organism: Macrothele yani (assembly GCA_039090855.1). Lineage (NCBI taxonomy): Eukaryota > Metazoa > Arthropoda > Arachnida > Araneae > Macrothelidae > Macrothele > Macrothele yani. The sequence continues at coordinate 98,288,187 of CM077023.1, read as the reverse complement.
TTTTTTTTATTTGAATATATTGCCAGTGCCTAGGAACTCTTTTTTTTTTATTGGAGGTTTAACGACAACCGTGAGCTACTCAATGGGCTATAAGCAGTCGCCCGTCCCTAATTTAGGGCCACTGGTTCCAGGGAAAGTAGAGAGCCAGTGCCGTAAGAAAAACACAACATCCATACCTCACCGGGATTCGAACAGAGACCCCTTTCGGACGAATGATCAGAAGCCATCGCTTAGACCACTGCACCACCGGCCCAAGGAACTTCAAGCGACGAATTTTTTTCCAGAAAGTATGTTCATACATGTATTATTTACTCTTAAAAAACCCTATTGAAACACATAAAAAAATACAAACGTTTTGAAAATATTGTTATAAATGCCAGCAATGTGATAAAAGAAATAGTCATTCTTTTGGCGGCATTCTTGTAACCACTTTGGCACCAAGCATTTTCTGGAAAGCGTTGATCGCATTTTTAACTGAGTAATAAGCCCTCTACTGTCCTAGAAAATTATCTTTTAAACATTTATATATAAAAAAAAATAACGAATTCTAGGCCATCCTAACACCGATAAACAGCAGCACAGCAACGCACGACAAGAAGAAAAGTAGAGAACGATTGTAGAACAGCGCTACCAAACGGTGTTTTAAAAACCGTGACATCTTTCAACATGGGATGTATACACCTCCTTGGACGTATAGCGCGCTTTCGGCACCAGTCGTTCTACTTCACCATCATAGCAGAACTTCGTGCACGGTTAACTTACGGTTTATCTTTGGCTGGAAGCGTACAGTTACCCGCAGTCGTTCGAGTGTTTTTCTTAATATTGTTGGCAACGCTTACGAAACGAAACAGCTGACACCAAGATATAAACAACGATGATAGGGAACGTGAATCAGCTTGTGTTCCGTTTGAATTGACGCTTTACAACAATTCCAAACGTCGGGGTGGGGGATTAACCGACATGACTGGCAGTTTTTATCAACTTGAATACCTCTTTGTATAGATAGCCTCATTCTAATAAAGACTGTTGTGTAGGCTCAATTTTAACGTGCTTGCTCCACTATTAGTGAAGATGCCAGTACATTGTGTTTTTACTGTGTTTTTCTTTTACCTTTTAGCTGGAATTTTTGCGATCGATGCCTATGATTATGAAACTTTTTATTTCACACAAAAGGTAAGAAAAAATGTATCGTCTAAAGGAGTGATTCGAAAGCTACTTTTTAAAAGCATCTGGCTACTGCTACAACTACATTGTTGAAAAAGTACCTGGCTACAAGTACTTTTCCTGATAATTAGTTAGCTTCACTACTTTTTTCAGAAAAGTAGCGCCTTTCGCTACTTTTTGTACCGTTAGTTTAAGTTAAAGGTACAAATTCTGATGATCTTCATATGTACATTCTTGCATATGGCATTGAGAGCTAAAAATACCCAGGCAAATTGCACAAGAACTTTACATTTACCTCTTATCCTCATATGTAACACATTAATATCGAAGCTGCAGATTTCGAAGAGTAAAATTGTGTAAACATACCAGTAAAAGGCGTGTATTTTGAATATTAGATGTTAAGTTATTCACAGCCCCACAGGGATAGTTTTCTGTACATGCCATTCTTGTCTACCTCGGTTGCTGAGTGATCTGATACGCCAGCGTCGGATCTCTTATCCCGGATAGGATCGGGTTCCAGTCCTGGATCAGGCAGGTGTCAGTGGTGTGTTTGTCTGATGGAACTGGTTCTCTTTCTGCCCAGGGACTAGCGACCCCTAAACCCACGACTTATTATAGGCCTTAGAGTTGCTCAGTTAGGTCGTTAAACCCCGAAAAAAAAAAAAAAAAAAGACTACAATAAAAAACGCTGTATTTGCTCAGTGGATTTTTAGAAGGATATAGTGCAAAATGTTTCTCATATAATTTCAAATTTTTCTTAATGTACAAGTCTGCGACCAGAGGGCATAAGTTCATGTTTCTAGCAGTATCGGCGGGACTAAAAATTTGATTGAAAAACTTTCTTTCGTCAGATACTACTAACTACGCAAATTCTGTGTGCATAATTTCTTCCTGCAATGTTGCACAATTTTGCAGCTAGAGGGCGCAAATGTTTAATATGTTTTTCTCAATATTTGCTTCACGTGTGTGATTTAAAAACGGCTGCCATTTACCTTGTAGAACACTTTAGGCTAGTATAGGGGGAATTTTGTTGTTCTCAGTTCTGTCAGTAGGTGGTGTTTGTGAACTTCAGTTTGCAGCTGTATCGCCGCTTCTTAAAACATCATTGAGAAATTTCTTCTTTAATGTATGCCATTCGCTACAATAGAGACGTGAAGTATTTATCCTCTTTAAATAATGCAAAGATTTGCCGCTGGGTGCGTAAAGTTGAAATGTTTTACTTCGTTATATCTCTGCTTCAGGGAGGCTTATTTAAAAAGTTCTTTTTCCTTAGCATAGCTTTCTCCATGAAGAATATTTTTCGTCTATTTTCAACTTTTCTATTATGCAAAATTCTTCTGCTAGATGACATAGACTTATATCACATTTCCTTCTGTATTTCTTCTTTTAACTGTTTGATTTGAAAATCTCTGTCTCCAATACTTTGCTTGTGCTGTGATAAACTTTTTGTGTGGCATTTGTTAATTTTCGTAACATGCTTTTTAGCCGGTGGTGGAACTAAGTAGATGTTTCTATTTCTGGATGTTTTATCTATTGTAGAAAGTAGTTGATTATTTCCCAAACCGTTCCATTGGCTTTGAATAGCTGTGATAAATTTTATTCGCATAGGAAATGATTCAAAAGATTTGCTTATTACAACTAGAAATTCGATATCATCTTTCTTGTTTGCTACGAGGGGATGCTGATAAGTTCTCAGCTTCACTAAGAAGAAAATGGGCTAGAGCCATGAAACTTAGACTATTCCACATATTCACCCCGAAGTTCAACACACTTGGAACAGCGTTTCTGGAGTTTCTTTAACCCTTCCAAAAAATTCTGAAGTTTGATCACTCAAATACGGCTCTACTGCTGATATCGCCTCCGAATCATTCGGCTGCCCCGGTGGCGCAGTGGTCTAAGCGATGGCCTCTGATCATTCGTCCGGAAGGGGTCCTGGTTCGAATCCCAGTGAGGCATTGATGTTGTGTTTGTCTTATGTCACTGGATCTCTCCCTTCCCTGGTACCAGTGGTCTTAAATTAGGGACGGGCGACTGCTTATAGCCCATTGAGTTGCTCACTGTGGTCGTTAAACCTCCAATCAAAAAAAAAAAAAAAAGAATAATTAAAAAATGCTTCCCTTTCAAACTTTTGGGAACAGGGAATAGTCCGATGGAGCAAGATCTGGTGAGTAGGTTGAATGGTCTATGCACTTAAACTCCAGATCCCTCAAAACATCCATTGTCCTGTGAGCTGGTGCATCATCTTGCAAAAAGAGATCACCTTTCCACAGTTTTCCTTGCCATTTTTCTTTCAACGGCTCCTTTAAATGGCACAGCAAGTTGGAATAGTATTCAACATTTATTTTTTGGCCCTTCGGGAGATAGTCAGTCAGTAAAACGCCTTCCAAATCCTAAAAAACCATTGCCATGACCTTTCCTGCAGACCTTTGAGTCTTGAATTTCTTTGGCTGTGGAGAACCCAAGTGCCACCACTGAAGGGACTGTTGTTTCATCTCTGGATCATAGTGATGTAACCACGTTTCATCAACAGTGACAAATTGCTGAAAAAAATTATCCCTAGATCGCTCAAAATTCTGCAAAACTGATTTAGAAGTGTTCACTCATTTTCGTTTCTCATTGGTGTTCAAACATTTGGACACCCACTTCGCTGACATCTTCTGCACAATAGCTGGGACACTGGAGATATCCAGGGAACGTGTTGGGTTTATAAGTGCTCATGCTCTCGTTTTTACAGCTCTTAATAATTTTAATATCTTCAAACTTTGGACATTGGTGATTTTCTAGACAATATTGGGTTAATGCAGTCTTAGCTTCTTTTTTATTCCAATCGGGTAAGTGATTTGCTCTTTAATGATATGCCGATATGAAGAATTTTATTTTAACTTTTTATCTTTTAAAGTAGCACGATTTGTAGTGTAATTTTCCACCACAAGCCACTTTATTTTGTAGCATGCTACTGCTAAAACTACATTTTTTCATTTGTAGCTATGCTACTTCCGATCACTGATTTAAAGACTAATCGTGCTGCCTCAGTGGGCGAAACTGCAGCTTCTCACCATTTGTCCAGGATGAGCCTGAGTTCAAGTCTCGTATCTGGCATGGGCGTGTTTGTCTGTTAGCGCTGGCCCTGGCTCTTCCCTGGATCCAGTGGCACTAAATTAAGGACTGATGACTGCTGCTTATAACCATTGGAGTTCTAAACAAAAAGACATCCAATTGCAATTTATACATGGATTATTTCATTCCTCTTCTAAGTGAAGGAATTACTGGCCTAAGGAAAGAGAGAGAGAAAAAGGGGGATTACCAGAATCATAAATTAAAGACTCAGGACTTATATGCCAAAAGCTGCCTTTAGAAAGATTGTAACAGTGAAAACTAGGGAAACTTGAGTGTATCACACTACCAAGGCTGAACTGGATGAAGATAAGGCTATAACATTAGCGTTGAAGACAATAGACTTTTGGTGATTGGCCAGTGGGCGTTAGGGACGATTTCAGCCGTTAGATGGCACTGCGTCTCAAGGTATAAACATCTCAGTTTTCACGTTGTTTGAATTGCTGGATTGTATATGTTCATCATTTTTTCTTGTGTTTGTTTTAAAAAATTCTTACAGTTTTAAAACCAAACTGTTGTTTTCACAGCAAAATCTAACCCATTTAAAAAATGGTTTACTGTTGTGTGCCGATATGCAGATCTTCTGAGAAGAAAAACATGGGATTTTGATTCCATGAGTTTCCCTCAGATCAGAACCTAAAGCAACTGTTGCTGAAAGAAATATCTGGTCAGGAATTTGCTCCAAATGACAAGTTACCTTCAACTATTGTTTGTAATAAGTATTTTTATTCTGATAATTACGTACCTAATTCAATTTTAGAAAAAAACTCAGCTATATAAACTCATATTAAGTAAAATAGTAGGTAAATGTGTAGATTTGCGTTTTAAATTATTTCGTCGGAAAAATATTAGTACCTGGGAAAAGTGTGAAGTACAGATTTTAGATTATGAAAATTAATGGCAAATGGTGCAAAACTTTTTTGTTTCAAATGTCTTTTAAAGATTTTTATCGTAACATTTACCTGTATGTTCGATATGTTAGGCCTACGGCAGCATCTCTTCACAGCATCGAACTTACAGTTAAATGTTACGATAAAAATCTTTAAAAGACATTTAAAATACGAAATTTCTGCACCATTTGCCATTAATTTCCATACTCTAAAATCTGTACGTCGCACTTTTTCCAGGTACTAACATTTTTCTGACGAAATAATTTATGACGCTAATCTACTCATTTACCAAAATCTCAGCCCTAGATCGTTGAAGAATAAAGGAGGAATGAGATTTACACATAAATTACACCAGTTCCTACAGAAAATTATCTTGCCCAAGTACTACGAATTCAGAATGCAAATATACATCTGTTCATGTGAAAGTGAATATAAAAAAAATCTCAAATGTAAATAATGATACGGAATCAGTTTGTTAATGCAAACTACGTCAATAGATGGTGCTGGGTCCCAACTCATCTTTTCTGTCCTTGCTGTTTTTGCTTAATGTTGCAGCCTGGTAGGATCCAGTTGTTCAGCCTTGACACTGCATATGAGGGGGGGATGCAGTCGAATCTCATTAAACCGCCATATTTTGTTCATTGTGCTAAATTGGCAGTAAGCAAAGGTGGTGGTTTAAGAGGTTCATGTAAAAAAAAAAAAGTAAAATTAATTGAATAGCAGTCATAAAAGCCCACAAATTTTTTTCTGGGGTGGGGGTGAAAGCAAAGTTCTAGCACACAAAGCCTCTCTTAAGTCATTCAAGATAAATGAGTGAAATACAGTCTCTCGCTGTGTAAAGGAGAATATATTTATTTCTTAAGACAAACAGAAAATTAATGCTACTGAGTATTTAGTGACAGTTTAAGAAAAAAATAATTGAATAAATATTGTGAAACCTATTTAGCTAGCAAAGAACAACTTCTTACAATCTGTAAGAGCTCTGTATAATAATTGTGTTATTCCTGGTTGGAAGAAAATAAAAATTACAGTCTTCTATTGCTTTTCCTGAATCAGTTGACAATCTTGTAAAATCTGTATTTCAGTGCACTCAGTTTATATGGATACTCATTATACACAAAGACCATTTAGTTTCTTCTTCATCATGGTTGATCATACCCAAGACTTCACCCTATGTAGCATATTGAAAGATCTTTCAGTGGTACATGATATTGCGAGGAGTGTGCAATTTGTAATACCCTTGAAACTTATGAGTAAAAATTTTTCCGCTTCCTTACTATGGGCTTGTCTTTCGAAAAGTGGTACCATTACCTTATTTCTGCCTCTAAATTATCAAGATACATGTGGTATGTTACTAAAATGTCAGCAGAACCTTTTTAGTTATCGAATTTTTAGAGGGGAAGAGGTGGGGTCCCTTGACCCTCATTGTGGGCACCCATGGGGCAGTATAAGGATAAAATAAAACAAATATTCTTTTGTGTTAAATCCCTGATTTTGAAAACTTAGTTCATAATGAAAATTTTTAAAGTAATGTGTTTTTTCACATTTTCCTGTAATATCAATGCTTTGTTTATCAGTGACATCAGCATTTACGCACTGAAGTGTTGTTATTCTGTCTTTCATTTTTTTTTTAAATTGATTTATGAGGTATCATCCTATAAAACAAACCGGATTCATCCATGTTATACATACTGTTTAATTCATATAGCCAAATATGATTTCTGACATATTTTTCTTTCCTCATCCACTGAACTGTTGGAGGTTTCACCATGCCATATTCTCATTGATAATCCATCCGAATTTTTGAATCTGAAGCCAACCATTAATGTAACTGAATTTTTGTTTTCAAGAATAACTTCATCGGTAATAAATCAATGCTTGGCATTTACCTGGCCAATTTATAGAACTCTCTAAATCTTGTGTTTACCACTTTTACATTTTTTAACTGAGTGCAGTTTGTTTTTGAGATCCTATCCGTTTATCTTTATTGCTTAATATGTCTCCTACTGTTCTTTTGCTAATTAACTTGTAGTGGTTGCTCTAGCTTTTTTAATCTTTTCGCCAAATTGAATTTATTTTTCGCCAAAGTATTATAGTACAAAAAGGTAATCACCAAAAATTTCTTTCCATCACCAAAGCGATTAAAAAATATTTTTTTTTTTTAAATCGCGAAGAATGTGATCCACAGCACAACCCCTGGACTTGTTAAAAAGATTAGAAAAGTGATTTGCTTATGTCTGGTAGCTAGATCCAGGATTATGATATTTAAATTTGCATATCAAAATTTTCATATGAACATTTTACCCATTTCAGGATGCATTAAACTAAACATAAACTGATGAATGAAAAAACCCACAAAACAGAACTCCCTGCAAGAAACAGTGATTACAAGAGGTGTTGGATACCTATAGGTTTTAGTATCCAAAATGTGGACAGGAAATGCCATTTTCTGAGGGAGTATATCCTCTGTGATAAGAGGCAGCAGTTATGCCACTTGGTCAAATCGTAATATGAGCATGTTAATTAGTCCCTATGTTTCCGTTTAGTAAACTTATATATATTTAACAGGGCACACTTGTCATCTTATTTCTGTCAGATGTAATAAATCATTATTTCTATTCATTTATTTGTATATTTATGAAGTGAATAAGGTTATCATCATCCATAGCACTATGATATCAAAAATTATGTATAACAAAATTCAAATGCTGTAAGAGTGTAAATAAACAACCTGGAACATAGATTCCATAAGAGTGCTATCAGAGCAAGCGCATGACATGTTCTGGGTTGTATGGTAGGCCAATAGTGAGCCATCATCATCCTGTGGTTGGTGCTTTGTTGCTTCATATTGTCATGGGCTATTAATGCATAAATACTCTGCAAGATTATAAATAATATCCTGAAATATGAAGAAAGTTCTTGATAAGCTAAAAGTAAAAGTGATCAATGGAACCAGTTTCCAAAGTTGACCTGCACTAATAGAAAAAGCACTAGAACATGGCCCATTGACCACTTAGTATCTGTAAAAAGATAACAAGAGAATCACTGACAAAAAGAAATGGTGTATATGTGAAGTTTCGCTATACCAAAACCTTTGAAATATCAAGAACTATCACACAAGGATACTTTTATAACCATATTTCAAACTTTGGTAGTGTAGATCAACTAAAATGAAGCATATATGTTAAAGTGGTGCTTCTATGATTGTAGCTCATCATTTGGCTGGCAAATGTTTCTTCTTGTTGAACTTGATCTGTGCGGAGTGTTGTTTCTACAGCTAGATCTTACACTATAAAACTTCACTAATCTAATGCTTGACAACTTTTTGTTGGCAGTGCATTTAAAAAAATATATATATATATTTTACCAAATGAGCAATGTGTCACCACTTTAAAGTTTAAATTGAAATGTTTCAGCTGTGGGATCAACTTCATGTGGGATGTTGTATTTATATTTATGATGAATTTTAGGAGAGTATGCTGTCCGTCCCTGCAGAAGACATCCTACACTATTATAATAGCTTGCTGTTTACCTGTATTGTGTTGACAATTATGCAGTGTTTCGTTCAAAATTCTACAAAGAACACAAAAATCTGATTTGCTACAGAGCTCTTCTCAGATGATGTATATATCAGACAGCATAGTATTTGCTTATCAGAGAATCTGATGAATTAATTCTTCTAATGGGAGCATGTTATCTTAGTTTTTTTAATTTTTTTAGATTTCCAGAGTGATACACTCATTTCTGAAAAATGCTTGATTCAAAAGTAAAAGTAGCGTATTTTTTTTTGCTAAGCTGTTCAAGAAAAGCAGCAGATTAGCCATCAAGTATAATATAAATCCCAGTCTTTCATTACCAGTCTTTTTATTGTACCCAGTGTGCAGTAGAACCATCAAAGTTGTACCGCTGTAAAAGATTAGATAAGATGCTGTTTTGCTGCCCCTGGAAAGCTATTTAATAAGTATAAAAGTTCTTATGTACATATTCAGAAAATCATTTGAATTACAGTGACCCCACACACATTACACAAACCCATGCAATAAGAACTGCTATTGTAAATATGATGCATAGAGTTCAGGCTGGAACTTCTTAGGATTTTTTTTATTTAGTTTTGTCATTCAGTCAGCTTGTTCAAAGATATTTTGCATCAGCTACTGATTTTATCTGTATCAGAAATAGTAATTTTTCTGCAGAAAGTGTTTCAAAGCACAGAATTCTACTAATTGACCAATGCTTTTGGCCCATTTTGTTTTTCTACTTTCTAGAAGAAGTCATCATAATGGTCATGTGGTTGAGGGCATTAGCTTTATATACTGTGAGGCCAGAGTTTAGATGTAGATAAGGAGTAAATGCCCTGTTCTGTGATTCTGGTTCCCTCCTTTACCTGGGTCTAACAGCTGGCTCTAAACTGAGGGTATTTAACTCATAACAGAAAATATAAAAGGCAATAACTGAGTAATTCTAACAATGTGCAGTAAATATGGTGGTATAAGAGCAGAAAATTTCTACTGCTTAAATGTTTATCATTGTGATATAAGATTTTCATATGATTCTGATATCATTTCAACCAAATGTGCAGATGATTTGATTTACTTTATTTGCTATGTATTGTTACATGATTTTTGCATATTCAGTAGCAGTGAGGGTTCAGGCTACGGCTTATGCCCCTTTCCCTTTTTCAGTGAAGACCATGGAATTGGAACTCAACGGATTTAGCTCTCCACCATCCACCAGGGGTGGGGGTTGTGGTGTCTTTTTTTCAATGTACTATCAGCCTTGCAATCATATTATTTGTAATTTTTTAATGCACTTCTGAGGAGTTTAAATATGAATTAACTAAATTACTCTATGTATTATACAACAAAGAGTTTATGAAATGCAAAAAAGTATAAATAATTGCATCAAGCTTCATTTTAATAATTGCATTTCTTTTGGTTGTAGTTCCACTTGAAGAAATTTTGTTTAATCTTCCTTCCTTCTGAGTTCTTTTTGATTTTTACAGATGTTTCTGGCCTCTTGATGTTGGTCAGAGCCTCAATGTATAGAATTATTAACAAAAGTTTTGTTTACTTCTGAAGACAAATGATAGTGACAAGCAAAAAGTGACAACAACTAGAGAGCCTGAAGAAGGAGAAGAATTTTCTCCGAAAATTTGCTATAAATGAAAAAATTTCCTAGTAAATTCCCATAAGTTGCTTTAGATTATTAATTCAATTAAACTAGGAAGCCATTTCTCAATATGAGCTTTATTCAAAGAAAGAGTTGTTTTTTTTATTGAGAAGTAAAAGTTTTGTTTACTTCTCTTCAGAAGTAAACAAAACTTCTGTTAATCCTTCTACACATTGAAATCAGGCCTTGACCAACATCAAGAAGCCAGAAACCTCTGTAAAAATTAAAAAAAAAAACTCTGAGGAAAGGAAGATTTAACAAAATTTCTTCAAGTGGAACTAGAACCAAAGGAATATATCTGGGTAAAGCCTTAAGTAAGTGATTTAATAATTACACATTGACCAAGCTTCATTTTAATAATTGCACATGAATCAAGCTTCGTTTTTAGGCCCTCCCCAAAAATCATGAATCCTAAGGATTTTGCTTAACATGTATTTGTGCTTTTACTTTGGATCGTAAGGATTTTACTTCAATTCTCCGTCTAAAGTTCTTGAAGAAAATGGTTGTTTCAACGAAGAATCTACTGAACTAATTGCAGTCACCTTTCAAGAAATTAAAAGATAATGAAAATTTCATTACAAAGAACAAAAAATAGAAGTGCACAAAAAGAATTTAACTGATTGATAGCGCAAATTTCTTGAGAGCACGGTAACAATCAGATAAGCTTTATTTCTGTTTTGGTAAACTACTGCATCCTGTAGGAATTGTGGGTAAAATAGTTATCTTTTGCACTGCTCCCAGTTCCAGTAGGAGGAAAGAGGTTTCAGCGTGCTGAACTTCATGCTCAGAGAAGTTCAGCACACTGAAAGTTCTTTGTGGACTGCTTGAGAAGACCCAAGGGAAAGTGACGTAGGCTGCAGGAGAGCCACATTGTTGTGGCCGTACTAACCAACAGACAGCACGAAAGACTGATCAGCAAACAAGAGCTTTCTTTGGCTACTGCTTAGTTAAAAAACAGATTTTGTACTGCAAATCACATGCATGTACTTTCCACTAAAATAAACAATACAAATCGCAATTCAAATATTTTTAATGTGCTACAGCACAGTAGCACATAGTCACTAGCCGCCAATGTTCAGTAGTGATTTCTATAAAATTCAGTGTCATTGTTGTATGATCACAAACATTTCAGTTTTGTTAACAGAGATTAATGCTACCTTAAAAAGGTATGGAATTATTTATATTTAATAATAATGGAGCCTTATGTAAATAGTGATCATAAACTGCACGGAAACTGACATTGAGGAGAAGTATAAAACTAAGAAAAAAACACACACAGCAAACAATCCTCATGGAAAACAAAAACAAACATGTGCAAGAACAAATGCACAGACACATAAAAAGGAAACTTATACATACAACATTAAAAACAGGCATTTACATGCAACAAACACAGATACGCTGAACACAAAAAACACACATATCAACAATACAAGAACAATATGAAAAGTGTTGGTATGGACATGCAAATACAATACACAAAAGTATGCATATGGTATGCTTTCATAAATGCATCTTTTTTTTTTTTTTTTCAATATGTGTATAAATTTTATTTCATTTAATTCACCAAATAAAAAAATCGATAACACACAGGCACATATCCAGGAATTTTGTGGGGGAGGGGGTCCGAGTCTGAGCAAAAGCTAAGAATAATTTATATATAGCAGATGTAGTAGGTGGTCCGTTGTATTGACCATATGTTGTACTAACCTGCCGCATGCAAAATGTACATTTTACTATGCCATATCTCTTGGGGGAGGGAGGGGGAACCCTGAGATTACAGAGACAAATTTAACTGATACAATAGAAATACAATAATAAATCAGGGTTGCTACTAGAAATAAATGAAAAGACCAAATGCAAAATTTATAAAAATATATTAAACTGCCAATTTAAATTACACAAAAACTTTCCTTGAAGATCATTCATAAACAAACTGTTCTATATTCATTCATTAATTTTAATAGACTACACAAAGAAGCTTAAGAAGTTCTTTACTGCCTTTATTTAATATATAGGTAGCTGTAGGCCCAGGCATGGGTTCAGGGTAGGGGCACGTACAGAGGACGCAGGTGCCCCTGCCCAGTTACAGATTTCTTTATTGCTTCCTCTAAAATAATTTTGCAGACAATTATTAAGAAAAAATAATTAAACAAAAAAAATCCACATTTTTTGGTGTTGGGTAACCTTTGGGAGGAGTCTGGACCCCCTCCTTGGATACATGCCTGATAACAGTATTATTTTGCATAAGACCTTATCTTATACTATCATTTTATAAATACATATATATCCATTGCAAAAATAAATGTAATATTTCTTAACTTGTAATTAATGACATCTTCTTTTGAAGAAATAAGCCCCTCAATCTTATTAAAAAACAGTAGCAACCCTACATTTACAAGAACTACCATAATGAATGATTAAAGAAGTAAAAAATATATTAAAATTGCTCCTGGTTTAACAAAAAATATATCTTACCTTCATTGAAACAGACAGGAAAAGAACATTTTTTTCCAAAAAGTTGTTGTTTACAGTTAAAATTGTTTTTGTCGATTACTGTATATAGGAGGGACAGAACAAACATAAAGCTGCTATTAAAAATATTTCCAGTGAAACAAGACGAGATTGATGCATACAACAAACGGCACAAAATGGACTGAGACTTTGTGATTTAAGCCTCAAGTAAACACTTTTATCAAGAAACTGGAAGAATTGTTCGAAGTTTTTCGAACGAAAGTGACAGCGTCAATAACTATGCTGGCTGCTGACAAATCCATTAAATGTGGTCACCAGCACTGTGAAAATAAATCCTCCTGACAATGAAGTTTTCATTTGAAAATTTACCAAACTCTTATTGCTCTTAATACTCATTAAAATTAGTTATCAGTGTAAAAGAAATGTGTTTATGTTAGCACAGTAATTCCAATCATCAGTTATCCATCTTTCAACACTGGGTTATTCAGCAAAACCAAAGAGAAATCTATTGAACAATGTAAAATTACTTCAGAAGTTATATCAGTCCGGTGATCAGTACCACACTGGCTTGATGGTGCAGTAGTCGAAGTGTAGCTTTTGAGTGAGACTGGGTTTGAGTCCCAGATGAGGCGTGAATGGTCACTGAATTTATCCCTTCCCTGGAACCAATGGTCCCATATTAAAGATGGGGACTTTTATTGCTTTAGAATTGCTCACAGTGGTCATTAAACCCCAAACAAACAAACAAATCAGTAACACTTGAATGGTGAAGGAAAGCAGCTTTGCTTAATATCACTATGAAATACACTATATTGACAAAAGTCACCAGACACCTGGAAGAGAAACACAACATTGCATTTATTGACGTACATTAGTACGGTGTCGGTTCACCTTTGGCCTTAATGCATGCACTGACCCTTCGAGACAAGCTTTCGACAAGGTTTTGGAGCAGAGCGATAGGCATGCGCTTCCATTCAATACATAATGCTGCCGCTAACTGTTGCTTAGTAGTAGGCCTTGGTTCCAAACTTCTTATGCGGCACTCTAATTCATCCCATTGGTGGTATAGGTGACTAAGATCAGGGCCCTGTGCTGGCCAGTCCACACACGATACGTAATTATCGTCAAACCACACCGTAACAGTTCTTGCTTTATGGCTCTGTGCATTATCCTGCTGGTACCAATAAGGCTCGGTTCCATAGTATTGCCACAGAGTTGGTAGGGCATAATTGTCCAGAATATCGAGGTAGACGTGCTGGTTAACAGGTCCATGATAACCAATGGGCAGAGACCATACCACAAAAAAAAACAAAAAAAAACCACAAGAGTACACTGCCAGCTCCAAACTTGGCCGTAGGAACAGTACACTGTGGTGAATAGCATTCCCCGGCTGCAGCCATACCCACACACGCCCATCAGACTGATGGATCATGTATCTGTATCCATAGGACCCGTTTCCATTGATCTACGGTCCAGGATAAATGTTTTTTACACCATGCTAAACGCCGAGTAGCATTCCAAGTGGAGATCAAAGGCTTATGAGCAGCAGCATGACCACAGTAACAAATGGAATGAAGTTCTCTGCGAATGGTACGTGTACATACCAAGGTTCCAGCATTTCTACTCACCTGTACACTGAGGTGTTGTGCAGTACTCCGTCGATTAGCTGTAACGACTCTCCTGAGGCTTCGACGTCCTCTATCACTGATTTTCTTTGGTCTGCCGATACATTTTGCTGCTTCAGGCATGCCATGTGTCTTCCACATGTTCCATACATTTAAAATAGTTGACTTGGGTATGTTTAAACGCCTCTTGGTTTCTCTTATGGACAACCCACTAATATAAAACCCAACAATCTTTCCTTTCTCAAAATCAGTTCTCTCTCGCCGCAACATTTTCACTCAACCTCACAGTGCAATATAATCGCGGTAAGCTGCAAGCTTGTTTTTGTACTGTTTGCAGCTGTACTGCGCATCTCAACAACACAGCAGATCTGTTCATTTGCTTTTGAAGGGGTGTCCGGTGACTTTTGTCAATATATAGTGTATGTAAATTAGTTACTTGAGTTTTGAGAATATTTTTTTAACTAAGGAGTTAAAAGAACAAGAAATACAGCATGCTTAGGGCAAAGTAACGTGCAATTATCATTCTTTCAGAAAACCCATTCTTGCTTTTTTAAGTAGAAAAGTAGTTGAAGATTAATGCAGATTTTGCTCTCTACCTCCTCAGCAGTGCACCCTCTTCCTTCCCTTTCACATTCATCCACAACATTCTTCAACCTCATTCCAACTTCTGGTCCTCCATCACAGGTGATGAAGTCAGATTAGGCCGCCCCAGTGGCGCAGTGGTCTAAGGCGCTGGCCTCTGATCATTCGTCCGTAAGGGGTCCGGGTTCGAATCCCGGTCAGGCATGGATGTTGTGTTTGTCTTACGGCACTGGCTCTCTCCCTTCCCTGGAACCAGTGACCCTAAATTAGGGGCGGGCGACTGCTTATAGCCCATTGAGTTACTCACGGTGGTCGTTAAACCTCCAATCAAAAAAAAAAAAAAGAAAGGAGTCAGATTAAGCCTTGGAATAGCCAGGTTCATTTCCACACATGTATCATCACTCTGTGCAGAGTTTTCAATATTGATGTGGTGAGTACAGTAAATGCATTAATTTTGTACTAGTAGCTCATATCTTTTAATTTAAGGCACTTTCATATGTAAAAAACAAGTTTGAAACACTAAAAAAAAACTGTTCACACATCATCCAAAAAACGTTAGTTAAAGAAAAGAATGCAAGAAAATAATAACACTGAAATAAGTTAAGAAAAATAATGAGATTTATTAATCAAGTCATGGCAAATGCAGATGATGTCGAATTCAAAATTTTGTTTTATTCCACATATTTGCTTCTAAACATTCGATTGAAAAAAATTCTTTTGATTCCATTTATGTCGAAGAGTATTTTAAATATAGTTACTTTTTCAAATTACGCGTAGATTTTCCGCTAGGGGGCATAGAAGTAAATTACATTTTTCCCAATAACCCTTCTTCTAAAACTCCGATTTGAAAAATGTTTTCTTCAGCGGATACATGAGATAACTTAAATGTATAATTTAGCAATATGGGGATTACCAGGAATAGCCGCCCCAGTGGCGCAGTGGTCTAAGGCGCTGGCCTCTGATCATTCGTCCGTAAGGGGTCCGGGGTTCGAATCCCGGTCGGGCATGGATGTTGTGTTGGTCTTACGACACTGGCTCTCTCCCTTCCCTGGAACCAGTGACCCTGAATTAGGGACGAGCGACTGCTAATAGCCCATTGAGTTGCTCACGGTGGTCGTTAAACCTCCAATCAAAAAAAAAATTACCAGGAATACTTAATTTTTTATTTGCACGCCAACCCGTCATTGAGACTGACTCAAGAGAGTAGGTGCTGCCACTCAAGTGGTAATGCCCAGCCTTTCTGTTCATTTATCTTGGCAACTCTTCTTTTGATTTGTAGACTTTCTTCCAATTCCCATTTTATGAAGTGCTGTTGAAGTGAGAGAATTTTTAGAGTCCCAGTTAATTGAATGTCCGGTACTTGGTATGTGCCTGTCAAGGCCTGTCTTGTTGGAAACGTTCCTTACAGCAGCTTTATGTTCTGCTACGTGGGTTTGAAGTTGTCTCCCAGTTTTTCCTACATACACTGAGTGATCACTAAATTATGGTTACCTACCTAATACTTTGTAAGTCCTAATTTCACCCTCAGTACAGGAGCTATCTGACATGGCATCGATTCAGTAAGATGCCGGAATCAGCTGGGAGGTGTGGCCAACCAAGCTGTGTGTAATGCTGCCTTCAATGCAGGTATGGAGGTGATTGATGTATCCATAAGTCTGATATGCCATTCCATAGTGTCCAACAAGTGCTCTATGGGATTGATATCAGGGGATTTGGGAGGCCAATCGATATGCTGGAAGTCTCAACTGTGATGCTCAAGCCATTCCTGCACAACATTGGACCTGTGGCTTGGTACATTGTCATCTGGGAAAACACTGTCACCATTCGAGAAAAAGTGCAACATTGCTGGGTGTACAGAGTCAGAAAGCAATTCAGGCTAGTCGGCACCAATCATACTTTATTCCACATGCACCATGGGTCCAAGTTCCTGCCAGGTAAACATGCCTCACACCATACAACTGGCTTGCACTGTGGAGACAATGCAGGATGGATCAAGTGCTTCTGTCAAATATGTACATGACCATCCACAGAGTGGAGTAAAAAATGCAACACATCAGACCACCACATTTTTTCCTGTCATCTGACGTCCAACTTGCATGATCTTTGCACCAGGCGAGTTTTTTGTGCTGATAAATCATGGTTAGGAGAAGATAACATTGGGGTCACCTGCTATTATAGCCCATACATCTGAGCTTGCAATGCATGGTCATGACAGATACTGTTCTGGGTTGACTTCTGTTGGTATTGTGTAGTCAATTGTCGAACAGTGCTATGCCTGTTGGTGGGTACGAGTAGTTGGGCCCGATGCTCACCTCTCACATCAATCTTTCACTGTCCTGTGCGATTTGCCTCAGGGTCATTGATAATTTTCACCCCTGTCTTGATAAACTTTTAACTACAGCTACTCGCCACCAGTTCAGCTGTTTGGGAAATCAAGACACCTGCTCTCTGAGCTCCCACAATCTGTCCTTTCTCAAAGTCCAATAAATCCTTCCGTTTACTCATCACACTATGAATTTTACTACCTACTGCTCCACCCACGCCTTATATGTGCTACATCAGTCGACTAATTGCACCCTCTCTGAAATCATGTGGTCAACGGGCCTCATCCACTTTTGATAGGGTTGGTCATAATTCAGTGATCACTCAGTGTATATGTTACCACAATTGCAGTGTACACTGTAGACCACTCCTTTTTGTGGTAGGACTTACTAGAAAGGTCACCATAAGGGTGTACTTAAAAAGTTTCAGAGGATTAGCTTAAAATTCCATGTTTGACACGCTCTGGACCTGAACAATAAAATTCAAAAATTCTTCCTTCCCCCATTTAACAAAAAGAGAAAAATGTCCTACTACAAGGACTGGTCTACAATGTACATTGCAGTTGTGGTAATGCACATGTAGGAGAAACTGGGAGACAGCTTTGAACCTTCGTAGCAGAACATAAAACTGCCGTATAAAGAATGTTTCCAAAAAGACAGGCCTTGACAGACACATACAAAGTACCGGACATTCAATTAACTGGGACTCTTTAAAACTTCTGTCACATTAACAGCACTTTATAAAAGGGAAAGTGGAAGAAAGCCTACAAATTGAAAGAAGAAGAGGTGCCACAATTAACGAACAGAAAGGTTAGGTATTACCACTTGAGGGAGTTCCAATGACAAGTTGGTGTGCGACCCGAAAATCTGACAAAAAAGTAAAAATTAAGTCATCCTAGTAATCCCTGTATTGCTAAATTATACTTTTATAAGATTTATATTATGTAGTATTTTTATATATAATTTGATATCCCCTTGTTCTTGACTGAATTCCAGTGTGTGCTAAGAGGACTGGGAAGGCATGTGAATCTGAGTATGCTTTTATGCAGCTATAGTTAAATACTTGCTAGCAGATTTCTCCAAACTACAGGCTTAAACTTTAAAAGGTTATAAGCCAATTTATGCATGTAGAACCTCCTGTGTTCTGTTAAGATGGTGTTATCTTTATTGTAGCTCTGTTGTTGTTATAAATCTGAGTAAATGTATTCCTCTAACTTGAAACATAACATGTATGTTATAAAAATATGTTTATTGTGTAAGCCTTGTTTATGTCAGCAGCCATATAGATGCCATTTGTTTAAAGATCCCCATTTATATGGATCTTACACCTTTAACAACTGTTTCTTAAATTACTTAAGTTTTATATTAGATATAAATTATGATGCTACAATGATTTCTCTTTCTTCTTAGGTGGATCATTTTGGATATGGAATTAACGACACTTTTTCCCAGCGTTACCTTCTAGCAAATCAGTCCTGGACTCCAAATGGTCCAATATTTTTCTACTGTGGTAACGAAGGAGATATAACTATGTTTGCCAACAACACGGTAAAACAGCATAACTGAAGGTGTAAATATGTCAGGGGTTGATCCAGGTTTTTAAAGATGATACCCATTTTTGTGAAATTTGCTTATTTTTCTGTTTAGATCAATTTTGAGAAAAATGTTAAAAAGACCCTCAAAAGCACACAAAAATTCAAAGTGGTGTAGGGTCATAGATAGAATCATCATCATTATCAGAACTTGCAAAGCATGGACATCGCTAGACTTTGAAATCAGGGTGGGCGAGTATTATTTTTACTAGAACAACTTTATTTATGAAACACAGAAAGAAATAATTTTTATGCTTTTATTGCAGGCTGAAAAGGAATTTGTGCAATCTGCTCTCCCTTCCCTGGATACATACTCGTTAATTTTGGAACTGTCTTGGAAGTTTTTGCACTTTTTGGAATAGAAAGGAGGCAAAAGTTTGGAGTCTTTTGTTGTTAATGTTTCATCCATCCATATTCAATAAAATTAGTTAAACCTGAAGAGTTGCATACCTGTATAACTAACATGACACACTTCCACCAGCACCACACACTAATTAAAAGAAAATTTTATGCCTAGGAGAAGGGATTAAAAGCAATTATTTTCGTAGATTAGGGTGAGGAGAAATAAGGACATGCAGACACAATATCATGCCCCTTCTTAACTCCCTTCATGCCAGCAACCTTGTCTGACACTCATCTCTTCCAAAGCAGTGGTCAGCCACATCCTTCTTCCTTACTGCTTCGGGCCAAACTTAATAGCGCTAGTATAGCTTTAGACTCCACTTTCCGTGTTGAAATCCCCTGCTTAGTAGCACAAACAGCAGAGCAATTAGTAATGACCTCACTCAATGAATTCCTATTCACCCTCCTCATTTGCCTCTTGCCATACTAACATAAAAAAAAAAAAAGGCTGAAACTAAGAATTTCGAAGAGTGAAGAACAACTGAATTTTCATGGACCTGTGGCTGCTGTTTTGATTACCTTTCTATGGAGAAGTAAACAACGTAATTTCTAGGGAGAAATATGTGGGTCTACTTGATGAAAAAAATCAGACTCATTATTTCTTGGCAAAGTCCAGATTATGTTTTAAAGTTAAAAAATTTAAAAATGGCACATCTTAAACTGGGTGGGGGGCAGGCTGGGCAAGAAAATTTTCAGGGTAGGCTAAACTCCTTGGTGATGTCCTTGTTGCAAAGAACTATCACCCAGATGCAAGGGTCATCAAAATTATTGCTCTTTGCATGTAAATAAGAAATCCACTTGCCTAGCCTGGCATGTTGAAAAAAAACCAAAAAAAAAACCCTCCAACGCTAATTGCTGTGTTTTGCTTACACAGCAAATTAAAGAATCTGAATGGAAAAAAAAATGAACATTAGTTATACATGACAATATATTGACTATATCTCTTATGTTAAAATATTGTTGTTTAAATAAAATTTCACTGAAAATATTTTGTAAAGATATATTGCAGTTCAAAATATTTTTGTGACGATACAATTACAGCTCAAAATATTCTTATGAAGATACTGTATAAACTAAAAGTATTGTGAAGATGCCATGTGTGTGTATGTGAGATAAAAATATTTTTGTGAAGCTATCATCTAACGGTATCAAATTCCACCTGGATCAACCCCATATGTAAACCCTTACATTTAGTTATATGAGAATTATTTTGGAGTTTCTTAACAAGCTAAGAATAAATTTTTGAGTTTTAAATGGCATTCAAATATTGTGACTGTATGTGTGTGCTGTACAAGTTAAATTAGTTCTTTATACACAAAATTATACACACTCTTTAAATTTATTTCAGTTCTTGAAATTTATTTTCAGTTCTCATTGAAAACTTTTTATGGTTTCATAGTATATTATGAATTATAATTCAGTTTGAAATGTCATTAAATACAGACCATGTCTTCTTTGTTGAAATTATTGCTTGAAATAAAATTTAGATGTCATTGAAAGGGCACCACTCTGACATACATTTAGAAAGAAAAAACAACAACATAGGTATATTGGGAATATAGCCATTCTTTTTTTCTTTTCTTAAATGTATGATGTAGTTTTACACAAACTGGAACCCTAAATTTATTGCACAGCGGGATTTTGTGCAAAGGTTAGGCGAGTTTACAGTTTCTTAGTGAAAACAGGAAATTCGAGGGGGGGGGGTTGTTCGGTGCAGGGTGCTTTCGAACCTTTAACTTTGCCAACAAAAAACATCCCCTCAGATGCCTTTTCCTCTGAAGCTCAGGAAAAGGCAGAAAGATTTCAAAGTTTGTGGGAAAAACACTTTTCCATGTAGATATGTTATAGCTCAAGAGGGCACAGCCTGAACTTTGACAGTTATTGGAAATTTTCCCGCAGAATGTAAGAATGCTGTACAACTTTGTAATTAGAAATTTTTTTCTAACTTGTTTCATTTATGAGATAGCTAATCGGGGGTCCCAATTAGGGGGACCTTGGGGTCATTCACATATGTCTTAAATAGAAGATCACATCATCTCTTATTAATACTGGTTGACCCTGCTTTCCTGTTCCAATTCATTTTTGAGGTATTAAAGTAAGCCGTGACTTTTGGAAACTCCCTGTATATAAACTACTGTTTGTGAAAATCGCAACACCATGAAGGAATGATGGTAATCACATGAAACTTACAGGATATGCAGAGCAGGGTAGGACATGCAAATGATTAGAAGTGCAGAATCATTGTGCATGTCTAGGCCTGGCAGCACCCTCTGGACAGTTGAGTGAGGGCTGTTTAGGATACATACCAGTAGTGCATCCTGGGCGGCGAGTTGTAAAATGGTCTCCAGGATTCAATAATGCCTGGGCAACGATGAAGGGCACAATATCATCATACGACAGAGTTTGAACAATTCAATAATTCGTCAAAAATTATTAAAATTATTGGTCTATGTGAAGGTGCATTTTTATACCGCAACATTGCGGCTCAGACGGGACGTAACACCACAACAGTGATGCGCGGCAGTAGACCGAGGAGAACCAGGTGCATCGACAATCCAGCAGTGGACCGAGAAATGTGATTACACCGCAGCATGATCAACACCTCATCCACATGGCAGTGATGAACCATTTTGCATCTTCACAAGTGTTAGCACAATGGTGGAGCACTGCAACAGGTGTGGTACTGTTTGCCTCCACAGTTCGACACTGTCTGATGCACAGAGGATTGGTTGCACACATCCCTTTGCAGTGGATTCTTTTGACCCTGAACCATGGATGCCTGAGGATGGAATGGGATTTCTATACATACCATAAATTATTCATTGTGCTTTAAGATATTAAAAGTTAAGTTTTAATTCACCATCTGAACATGATCATTACTAAAAAATGATTTATAAAAACTTATTTCAAGTTAATGTATAAAGTTTTAATTGTATTAAAGTTTTAACTTGAAATAAGTTTTTAGTAATTGTTTTTTAGTAATGATAGTGTTCAGACTGTGAATTAAAACTTGTCTGTATTGAAAACATTAAAAGTTAATAGTGTGCTGATTGGCAATATGTCATGTTTTTAGACGAGTCCCAATTCAACTTGGACTACCATGATGGCCATATACGCATTAGACGGTATTGTGGTGAGCGCCTTCGTCCAGCATGCATTGTTGAGCATCATACAGGCCAAACTCCAAGTGTGATGGTATGCGGTGCCATTGGGTATCATTCGTGATCTCGGCTGCTACGACATGAGGGAAATCTCAACAGCAACCACTACATCAGAAAAGTTGTACAGGCAGAAGTCATACCCTTCCTTCAGAGCCCTCCTGGCACTATATTCCAGCAGGACAATGCCCGACCACATGTTGCCAGGAATATTCAAGCCCTCTTTGCAGCATAGCAGATACCGCTTCTTCCCTGGCTTGCACATTTGACAGACATGTCACCTATTAAACATGTCTGGGATATGGTCACTCAGCAACTGGCCCATCAATGTCCTCCAGCAGTCAGTACCAACAATCTGTGGACTCGCATACATGCCGCTTGACAAGCAATTACCCAGGACACCATCCAACGCCTTTTCGATTCAATGCCATGCTGTCCAGAAGCTCTTATTGCAACTCACGGAAATTTCACAAGATACTGATTTTTGCAGATAAAAATTATTGTATTGCTCCGAAATTTAAGTTACTTATGTGCAGTCATATCACTAATGTGTGGTGTAAATTTCATTCGAATCGTATGGTTCCTTCTTAGTGTTGCAATTTTCACAAACAGTAGTGTATATATGGTTTCTTTATTGTTATAAATAAATGCAATAATTGTTCATTTTTTTTGTGTGTATTTACTAAAAAATGGCAAGATTCAAGCCTATAAATGTTGTAGCTTATATTCTTGGCCTCTTTTGCACTAATAAGCTAGTGAAGTATTAATTTTGTGTTGTTTCACCTTTTTGGATTCATCTGATCATTCTCTTGGTTAGAGTCAAGTATGGGTTCAGAAAGCTACCCAGTAGAATGGCCTCAATTTTTTCCATTGTCTGATGCTTTCATTTCCTCCACCAATCTATCAGTCTCTGCCAAAGAACATACTATCAATCTGTGCAAACATCTATTAATCTCTGCCTAGACATACTGCTTGCTGTAACAGAGGCTTTCATTTCCTCCTTCAAGATTCTTAACCAGGCTAGGAATCTACTTTCAAGCTTTGGCTCTTAAAAACAAAACTTCTCACAAACTGGACATCACCTCATCTTCTGAATCAAAATCAACATCTTTTTTTAATATGAAGCCAGCAATAAATAAAAGCAAGTGACCAATTAAATAAAGTAATGTCAGTATTATAAATATTTAACGGGAATTATCAAGGATAAATTTATTAGGTACATTACTTCTCAAATTTTTGATCTAAACACTAGATCTTCATCAGGAGTTCTTGCTTCCTTCTACTTCCACAGGTCTAGTGACCAAGCCTGATGGATTTTCCATCCAGCATGGTCATTGATGTTGCCACCTTGTGTCTTGTAAATTTCCAGGGATTCATTAATTACTAGAATTAAAGTAATGTGTTTGTACAGGCCTCAACCCCTACGGACAACTGAAACTCTTTCTTGTTGCTTTGGAGGAATGACTGATGAGAATGACTTACCTCCTTTGTATTTACTGAGTTGTCATACTGGATGTGCATTCATGGTCAGAAATGTGTTGCTGGATTGTGGTAGTACCTAATGCTTTCCTTTCCTAAGTTTAACATCACCGGCAGATCAAATTTTCAGAAATTGACAAGCCAGCAAATAAAACTTCTCACAATGATATCCTCACAAAATCCATCAACTGAAGTCTATGGACCATGATGAGTACAGCAAAATTCTATAGCTCATAAGATTTTATCTTTTATGCTAGTCTGAGTCATGTGTTTTGAATGGAGGGTCTGTTAAACTATGACAACAGGAGTACCCAAATACTGTATGGAGTATATGGATACCTACTTGTGTTTATGTGTATCTAATTGAAATACTCTTGAGTTTAGGAATTGTTCTATGCCTTTAGTAGAAGTGTTAGCTGTGGACTGGCATATAACTCTGAGCGCTATTAAGTGCTGTCTACTAATAAAGAGGTAGCTGGAGGTAGAGAGACATACCTTGTGCAGTATGGTATCTTTTTCTCTTCTGCTTGAGTTTTCATTAAATAAAACACTTGTGTGGTACTATGCTTTATCCATGTCATCCAAGTGAAATATTAATTTTATATTGATTTCTTTGTAATACTGTAAGATTGATACCTTGGAACATGGTGATGGTGTTCCTGTAAGCTCCAAAGACAAATAATGTTTTTTGGTTGCAGATGGGTTAGTGCTGGATTAGTTCTATGTTGTTTGATTTCAGAGTGAGTTATTCTGAACAAAGACTTTCTCAAAAAATCTCTCTAACTGTTAAAAATATACTCTGTAGTTAAACTAAAAACACTAAAAACACTATCACTAATTTAACACGAAGAAAATTACAGAACATCAATATGTTTATATCCCAGTGTTGGCAATGCATGTCACCAGGTCTTCATGTGCCAACTGCTTCAGGTAATGTGTTCAGTGCATTTTTCATTTTTTCTGGAAATCTGTTCATTTACATTTTCTGTTCACATCTGCAGGGTTCGCTGGTTATTTATACAATATTTAAACTCATTTTTTCTTTTTGATGTTTCCAATTTTTTATATCTTGTTTTAGCTTTTTTAAAATTTGAGATGGTTTTTGATGCTTTCGACATTTAATTAATTTTTGGTTCTCAACTGATATGTACCATTGAAATGGCATATATGCTAAATTTCACAAAGATACTTTTTTATCTGTATTTCTTTGTATTTCTTGCTTTTGTGTGTTGCCTTTTAATCCAGCATCAAAAGCCTTCTTGTTAAAGATTTCTTAATAGTTTTCGCCATAGGTCTGCTATGTGTTATTCTACCTATAATTGTGTTTTTTTATGTTGGGGTTATTGGTATTTAATACTGAAAAATATCATTTGGTTGATTAGCATTTCTTTATACCTAAAATTATTTAATTATAATCAGTTTTATTTCCATTTTTTAATTTTTTTCTATTACTTTAGTACATAAATGTTTTCACTAGATTATGTATTGCTGCATTATTTAGGGTATGGATGTGCTGAATTGTGTGGCTGGAATTATATTTTAGGAATATATATTGGCTTTCTATTAACTTGGTTATCTATTTTATTTGAGCTTCTTTGTAATAGTAGATCAAAAAAGGGTAGTTAGATTTTTTTTCTCATATTCAGTTGTAAAATTTATTGTTATTGAGTCATAAAAGGCAGGTAACTTATTTTTAAAAAGATATTGATGCTCCTAAAGTTGGTTATTTTTTTATTATTATTACTTTTCTAGTGATATACTATGATTTTTCTTAATTGGCATTGTTTCTTAATTTGTTTTTCTGTTGGATCTCATTTTTATAGTTTTACTTTGAGTTCTTTTAGTGCTGTTTCCATTTTATTAATATATTCTTTATTATCAATTAATATTAATTTGATTTATCTGCTTCCATAATGTTTGTTGAGGTTGTTTCTTAGTTTTATAAATTCTTCTATTTCATATGTAGTTTTTTTTTTTTTTTTTCGTATAATTTCTCTTTGATATTTTTTTCATAGTTTAAATATGTTTTTTGTCTTCCTGTTTTTTTGCTTTTCTTCTGATGATTGTTATATTATATCTGCAATTTCTTGTACATATATTGTTCTGGTTTCTCTGGTATGTAAGGTTGTGCATATTTTAGTTATCCGTAGAATCTTGATTTGCTGACTTTCTTGTTCATCTGTTAAATTGTTCATATAATATCAAATGATATGTTTATGGTATGCCTCTTGGTATATATTGTTTTATTTTCTTCTTTCCTATGCCACTGATGATAATTATTTGCAATTCAATAAAGCTATACATAAACAACTAGATGGTGCACCCATGCATGGAGTCTCCCATTTTACACATGTTGACTAAAGTCATAATGCAAAACCTAAAAGATACAGTATTAAAAACTACAAATTAAGAAAACATTGATGTATATCTTAAGTATGTTGATAATATTTAGATAATGTGGCAGCATTCACAAGAACAACTTTTTAAAAATGAGTTAACCTCCTTTCATGACCCAATAAGTTTTACGATTAAAGAACAAAAAATAAACAACTATTCTTTCTTGATGTACCATTTCAAAGAAGCTAAAATAAAATAGATTACCAAATTTATAGAAAGCCAACATATATTCCTGATATAATTCCATCCAATTTAGCCCATACTCTCAAAATATTGCAGCAACGTAAATATTATATAAATAACCAACAAAGTGCCAGATTTTAAAAACTTAATGTGTGATAGAACATTCTATAGAACTAGTGATTAGTGGTAATTGAGAAGACTAGAAACAAAAATTGCCAAAATGAAAATGTAATTCTTCCAAACCAGTGGAAAAAATCATTTTGGAAAATTAACAGGATGTAAAAAAAAATAAAGAAGCAAAATAAATTCAAAGACCACTGATAGAGGGCAACGTTGTTTGAACACAAATAGTGAAATACCACAGATGTGAACATTAAATGAAAGCAAAGAGGAGAGAAAATTAGAGGAAATGCATTGAGCACATGGTGTGAAAATGTCAGCATGTCAAGACCTGGCGAAATGTGCGGCCAACACAGGAATATATGCATACCAATATTCTGTAATTTTCTAAGTGTTAATGAATGAGAATCCTTGTAAAGTGTTTTTAATTCAAATATAGAATATATTTTTAACAGTTTTAAAGATTTTTATGGAAACCAGACTCCATTCAGAAGAATTCACTCTGAAATTGAACAAAGAACTAACCAAGTATGTACTTTTCTGCAATCAAAGTACACAATTTGTCTTTGAAGAATATAGAGATTTCTGCTCAGTGCCATCATTCTATTCTGAGATATCAATTTTTCAGTATTATCAAGATATTTATATAAATTGAATATTTTACTCAGAGGACACGGGGAGAGCATAATGTTGCATGAGCATTTTTGTTTAATGAGAACTCAACCAACACAAGAGAAGATAACATACTGCACAAGGTATGTATTATTACCTCTAGCTATCTCTTTATAGTAGAAAGTACTTAATAGTATTCACAAGTAAACAAGTAGTTCCTGCACTGAAGGCAGAGAACAACTTCTAAACTCCAAAGAGTATTTGTATTGATAAATAGTCTTGAACTTGAGTACCCATATACTCCAAAGAGAATTCGGGTACTCCTGTTGTCATAGTTTAATAATCTATCCCATCAAAATATATATGACTTGAACAGGCATGAAAGAATGCCTGTGTAAGTCACGTAAATTACACTGGGACTGTCTAATGAGTTAATAGATTTTGTAAGGGTATTATTGTGAGAAATCTTGTTTGCTGGCTTGCCAATTTGTGCAATTGCAGGAAGACAGCACCATCCAGAGTTGATTGTTAGTGATGTTATTAGGTACTACCACCATCCAGCAACACACTTCTGACAATGAATGCACATCCAGTATAACAATACAGTACTCAGAAAGGTGGTAAGTCAATTTCATCAGTCATGCCTCTGAAACAAACAGGAGCTTCAGTGATCAGCAAGGTTTGAGGTCTGTACAAACACATTACTTTATTTAATTGGTCACTTGCTTTTATTTATTGCTGGCTTAAAAAAAATGATTCAGAAGATGAGGTGATGTCCAGTTTGTGAGAAGTTTTATTTTTAAGAACAAAAAAGCCTGAAAGTAGATTCCTAGCCTGGCTAGGAATCTTGGAGGAAAAAAATCTTTGTTACAGCAAACAGTATGTCTGTAACTTCCCTGGCAGAGGTAGATAGATTGGTGGAGGAAAAGAAAACATCAGAAAATGGGGAACTGATGTAAAAATTTGAGGTCATTCCACTTGGTAGCTTTGTAATGCCCCCCTCTCTCTCTCTCTCTCTCTCTCTCTCTCTCTCTCTCTCTCTCTCTCTCTCTCTCTCACACACACACACACAGACAGACAGACAGAGGCCTTATGTCA
The DNA here is from genome assembly GCA_039090855.1 of Macrothele yani. NCBI lineage: Eukaryota > Metazoa > Arthropoda > Arachnida > Araneae > Macrothelidae > Macrothele > Macrothele yani. The sequence continues at coordinate 98,259,806 of CM077023.1, read as the reverse complement.
TTTGCATACTTAACGTCTTTTGGTTTACCCTCATAACCTTTGAGATGCTGTGTCATCAAAGACTAAATTGCCCAGATAAGATGGTTGAGATTTGTCTTAGGCTTTCAACAAAAACAAGATACATATATATATAGTTTTTCAGTTCCCTATAGCCTTACTGCTGTTCTAAGTTTCTCTAAATGAGTTATAAATGTAACTAGTGTTGTTCAATTAATTGTAGTGTACTAAAACTGATATCTAAAATTGTTTGCCACAGTCATTTTTTGTGAGATCATTTTAATTATTTTTTGAATTTATTTCATTTGTATTGTATGTGTCTTACACTTTATTTACTCAAATCTTTTGAAGGGTCTCATGTGGGAATTAGCACCACAATTCAAAGCTTTGTTGGTATTTGCTGAACACAGATATTATGGCGTGTCAATGCCTTATGGAAATAAATCTCTCAGTGTAAGTATACTATTTTCCATATAATAATTTTAATATTTGTAGGTATATTGTATCTTAAAACTAAACCAAATTTGGGAAAGTTATTTTCTGAAAGTGATAAAATCTTGCAGTGTGTTTAAGTTTTCAAGTGTGTAAGTTCAAATCTTGGATATATACAGCAGAGTAAAAACTGAAGTGAAGTAAAGAGTACATGCCAATTTATAAAGTATGCAAAAGCTTGCCTCTTTGGGATTTGGGTAGTTTGTTAATTTCATGTTGGAAGAAGTGGTGGGTGATGTTATTAGAAAGGTGTATTTTTTTTTTTTTTTTTTTTTTTTTTTTTTGTGTTCAGTATTGGAAAAAGGATTGGCAGATACATCGTTGGAACGATTTTTTTTTTATTCCTAACTTTTGCTTCACAAATAGTATTTGGTATCTCATTCAAGAAAATTAGTTCATTATCATGCTGAAAATGTAGTATGTATGAATTTCTTTAAATAGTGTATCATCATCATCGTCAACTATTATCAATCTACTGCTGGATGAAGGTCTCCCCAAGTTTCCTCCACAACAGTCTGTTTTGGTGCCAGTCTCCTCCATGTCACTCCCGCATACTTTCGAATTTCATCCACCCATCTTCCATGTGGTCTTCTTCTGGGTCTTTTCCTGTCCCTTGGAATCCAATCTAAAATTTCGGCTGTCCATCGATGATCTGTCCTTCTGGCAGTATGTCCAGCCCATTGCCATTTCAGGGATTTAACTCTGATCATGATGTCTTCCACTCTTGTCATTTTTCTGATCCACGAGTTCCTCTTCTTATCTCTCCTGGTTACACCAAGCATGCATCTCTCCAGGCTTCTTTGAGTTGTCTGCAGCCTTTGTATGTCTCTTTTAGTTAAGGTCCACATCTCTGCACCATACGTAAGCACTGGAAGGATGCATTGATCAAACACTTTTCTTTTAAGACATAATGGCATATTGCTCTTGAAAATTATGCTGTTTCTTCCAAAAGCTCTCCAGGCAAGTTTTGTACGCCGATTAATTTCTTCATCAATGTGACCCTCACTTGATATCTGCTGTCCAAGAAAAATGTATGTGTCTGTTATCTCCAGCTTTTCTCCATCAATCAATAAATCTTCATTTCTTGTAAAAGCATTGAACATCACTTTTGTCTTCTGAAAGTTCATTTTTAATCCCACTTTTTTACTCTTGTCAGCAAGTTCCTGGATCATACTCTGCAGCTCTGAGGGGGTAGTTGCAAAAATGACTATGTCATCAGCAAAACGAAGGTGGGTTAGATAATCTCCATTAATCTTTATCCCTTTGTTTTCCCAGTTCAGTGATTGAAAGACATTTTCCAATGTGGCATTAAAGAGCTTCGGAGATATGGTGTCACCTTGTCTCGCTCCTTTTCCAATTTTTATGTGTGTTGTATTTTCAAACAGCCGAATCTTTGCACTTGCATTTTCATAGATGTTATTAATAATATTAATGTATGCATGTTCAATACCGCAGGATTTCAGAGCCATTGTAACTGCTGATGGTTTCACCGAATCAAAGGCTTTTTCATAATCGATAAAAGCCATGCACAATGGAAGTTCATATTCCCTCGCTCTGTCAATTAGTTCTCTCAGTACGTGTATATGATCTATTGTGCTGTAGCCACTCCTGAATCCAGCTTGTTCTCTCAGTTGAGCCATGTCCAGTGTCACCTTCAAGCGGTGTGAAAGAACTTTAGTGAAGATTTTATAAACCACTGATAGGAGGCTGATAGGTCTGTAGTTCCTAAGATCCTCAATGTCACCTTTTTTATGTAGCAAGATCATTGTAACGTTGTTCCAATCCTCAGGAATCTTCCCTCTTTTCTACTGCTAGTGTGTGTGTATATATATATATATATATATATATATATACACACAGCAGTAGACAAAACGTTAGAGATAAGGGTGATGGGCAGTTGACATGGGCACCCCCATTCAGAGTGGAACAGTCCCAAACTGAATGTAGGCAATAAATAGGCAGACAGCAGGGTTTCCAATTCCCAAAAGTGTATCACAAGCGACGAACATGGATAAACATGGTGATGTGAGTTACTTTGATCATGCACACATTGTTGGCCAAGACAAATGGGTCATTCTATCGCCCAAGTAGTAAGAACCCTAGGTTTCCTGAATATGTTTGCCTTAAAAAACTTGATACACTTTAAGCATGCTTCCAACTACCACAAAAACCTACTTGTTTTTGGTTATGTGCATTGCCTACTACTCATTTTTGATCGTGGATTATGCGTCTTTTAGGCATTTGGACTATGATTGGCCTAAGTAATGGAAACAGTTTCGGAAACTTCGGATTAAAGTAATGTACCTGTTGTGCCAACTAAACTTTCTTATCAAATGTAAGGCTTTTAAAGTCATTCCTTCTGCTCTTAAACTGCAAACTGAGGATTATTAGTACAGCTAGCAAAAATCTCTTCTCTGCTGCAACTCGTGATACTAGAGCTCAGATCGCCAGAGTGGAATTGCAGTGTTTCAACACTTATCAAACTCTTTCGTTTTCGACCAATCCTTTCCTTGTAGATAGGTTCATGATTATGACTCATCAATCCATCTCTTCTGTCAAATTTTGTGAAGACAAAAAACATGCTAGGAAATTGCGATTCCTACAGTATCGTACTGATAATGTCAACTGCTCTCACCGAGAATCAACCTTGGACTCTCTTCCTTCGGAATCCACAAAATTTGTCAACTTGTCATCAATTGTTCTACCTTCTTACTTCATCGACTGTCTTAACCTTGGCCCAAAATTTTCTCCTCCTTCAACTAAGGATCTTTTGGAAACTATTCCCTTACTTGAGTCCGCAATTGATAACACAGCACATCTGATTCTCAGCATAAAATACGTACCCAAGCTGTTTCCATTTTTATTAAGCATGCTAATAAAAACATTCTCACCAGTTCTAAGTTCTCCTCCTAAAGCAAGAAGATGAAGACGTTCTTAAATACTAATAATTTAGCTGTTTGTATGTTGGGGGTAGAGCCCCCCCCCCCCAACCAAGTGTACATCGGATCCTCAACAATTTATTTCTTCAAATTAAAGTACAATTCTCGCTTGGCTTACATGGAATGTTTTCTCGAAATTCGTTTGGAGTTCCCAATTCAGTTCTCAATGTAGGCCCAGAAACGGCAATCTTTATAGCCCCCCCCCCTTGAGCTTTTGTGGCCAAGTTGCTGAAAGATGTGTGGCTGGGTTGCCAGTAAATTGCTACACCGGGACATGACCACTCATCAGTGTTCCTATGTGGCAGTTTACAGTGAACCATTTGTTCTGGGGGTATTTCCTCCGGGGGTATTTTTACCTACATTCGAAGTCCACACTGGGAAAATCAGTTATCCTGTCATTATACAAAAGGATACCCTAAATCAAAAAGTCAATGATTTCCTCATTTCAACCAATTGCAAACTGCTTTCCAAAAATCGTGTTGAAGCTTTAAAATCTGCTGTGGACCGCCTCAATAAATTACAGTCATTAAAGTATTTCGTAGAAGATTTTTCTGCTCCTTCATTCTACCGCTCTCCTAGGTTACTTTCCAAAATTAAATTACACAAAGTTAATGCTCCTATAAGACCTTTTGTGGAAAATACTCACTCTCCTGCTTCTAACCTAGAAAAATGTCTTGCCAAAAAATTCAAGATTTTTACAAAAAAAAAAAAAAAAACAAGCCCACAATATCTCCTATACTGCTGAATTCATTTCTAGACTTCCATTCTCCATTGAAGTTCCTAAACGTATGTTTACCCTGGACGTGGAATTACTTTTTCCTTCTGTGCCACAATTTGAAGCGCACATGCTCATCATCCCAAAATACAAAGAGCAGTTCCCGATGAATGGCACTTTAACCAAGCATTTGTATGATTGTTTTTATACTCTTTTCCAACACAGTTTCTTCATGTACAATAATCAATGCTATCAACAAAAACAAAGTGTACTGATAGGCTCACCTCATTCTCCACTTTTGGCTGAAGTCTTCCTGCAAAACATTGAACAATCAATAGTGCTTCAACATGACAAACAACGTACCTTATGTCTTTGTTATGTTGACAATATTTTTGTCATTTGGCCTCATCATAAGAGAGATCTATTGCTACTCACAAACTCTATTACTGAAAAATTCCCTTCCATAAAATTCACTATTAATCAAAAAATTGATGGCAAGATAAATTTCTTGGATGTCAGCATCTCCAAAAACAATCTCCTATCCACTACAGTCTACCATAAACCAGTTTCTTCCTACAGCATAATTCCATTCAATTCTTGTGCTTTCTACCAATATAAACTTTCAGCTCTTAAGTCTCTCATCCACTGAGCTAGTATGGTCTGTAACAATGAAGATAATCTAAAAAATGACTTTGCTAGCATACGCTTGATCGCTACTCAACATGGCTTTCCCCCTCACCTGGTTTCAAAATTAATTCAAAACTCTAAGAAAAAAACCAGTTGTTGCTCTTCGACCTGTATTGCCAAAAAATTTACTATTGTTTGCTGGTTCTGTCACTTTTCATAAATTTTCAGCTTACAAGCTCATCAGTATCTTCAAAAGAGAAGGGTATAGACTTGCTATTCGCTCTTCTCCTTCAGTCTCTGTACTCCTTCATATTGACAGAGACCCTATATCACCGCTTTCTGCTCCAGGAGTGTATCAAATTCCTATCAAGAACAATGACAGATGTGCAGCGTATGTAGGAAGTTCATTCCGGAAAATTCTTTCAAGACTTCAGGAACACAAATCTGATGTTAAATCTGAAAAACCTTCCTCTTCCCTATCTCTACTTACCATGGCAGACACTTCTGCTGTTGCACTTTGGTCCAATACAAAATACTTGGCTACTTTCCAAAATCGTTTTGCTCTGAGGTTCAGAGAAAGTCTGGAAATTTTATTTTCCAAAAATTGTAACTGATCTCCCCATTTCTGTTCCTTATATCTGGAAATCACTCATTGCTTCTCGTCACTCGGATAAACTTTCCTTTCCAATCTGGCAATACAAGAAATTGTAGTCACACTGATGAAGGCAATAGCAATGGCTGAAATATATTTGCCTTAAAAAACTTGATAAGTAACTTTAAGCGTGCTTCTAACGACCACAAAATACTTGTTTTTGGTTACGGACATTGCCTGCCACTCATTTATAATCAAGGGTGTATCACAATTATACCATCAACGGACATGCCAGCACCCAGAGAACAAGTAGTGGCCAACCAAACTCCATTGATGACGAGGGTTGACATAGAATATCCAGGCACGTACAGACCAACAGCTTGGCAATGACCAAAAGAAGGCATCCAGAGGCAGCAGACTACTTAACCTTTTGCACTCCTAATACTTCACACAGTGTTTCCCTGTCTGCTCTGATTGAAATCACACTCGTAGCAAATTATGGTGCTGGGACAAACAGGAAAGGCATTTTGCATAGAATAATAAATAATACTGGAAAATATTTATTTAAACTATTTAGACTTCAGTTTTTTCACAGTGTGATATTTTTTTTAACATTCTTCAGGGTGCAATACTGGCTTCCTGTTACATGTTTCACAGTAATATACTGTTTCTCGTAGGCCACCTTTTGTTTTCCTGTCCGAACATACAGCATAGTCTTTGTGTTTGCTTCCTGGACATTTATTTATAATGTGAAGTTTTCCATTTATACATTCTTCATCATCAGATGTAGACCGACACCCTCGTTTCTGCCCACCATTTCTTCCTTCGCTGACCAAGTTTCTGATCACACTCTGCCGGAAAGACTTGTGCAAAATAACTGCCACATCATTCTTGTGGCAGTGATTTTTATGAAGCAAGTAGCTGTTGATGATTGAAACTTCTAATAACCAGAAGTACAGCTTCTGCCACCTCTTCAGACTTTTTATTACATAACTATAGCTTGATATGTAGTGGTCAGACCTATCAACGCCTCCCATCTTGAACGTGTGATCAATGATCTAATTAGGCTTGATTATTTGTTCTTTCTGTGTTCTGTTTCTCCTTTCAACTATTGATGTGGAATTGTTATTTTCTGTTGACAGCATCACTACTGGGCATTTGTCTTGCCATGCTAGAACCATCATTGTGTTTGGTCCAGAAACATTTTATTTCATGCTTTCTGAGACATAAATTTTTCTTTCTGATCCCATCTGGGAGTTTCTTTCGATTGGACTGGATTGTTCGTGTGAGATGCACATGCTGCTTCAACAGCTCCTCAGTCAATACAACACCGATATAGAAACGGTCAGTGTACAAATGATATCCTGACTGGCCTGTTGCATTTTTGACATTAGCTAGTAATTAAAGGACAGTTCTGTCCGAAAATTTCAGATCTGGTCGAATCAAAGACTCTATAATCTAAAGCAACTTATGGGAATTTACTAGGAAATTTTTTCTTTAATAGCAAATTTTCGGAGAAAACTCTTCTCCTTCTTCAGGCTGTCTTGTTGTTGTCACTTTTTGCTTGTCACTATCATGGTTACGGTTTACCTTGACGGTTACGGTTAACCTTGACGGTTAAGGCTTTAAAGAGAATTAGTAAAAAATACAATATTAGGCTAGCTCCAAGTTTAGAGAACAAAGTTAAAAATTTTTTCCCTAAAATAGTTCAAAGAGAAGAAGATATTTTAAAAATGCAATTAGTAGTTTATGAAGTAAATTGTAGTTGTGGACTATCTTACATAGGTGAAACAGGTCGCAGACTAGAAACTCGTATAGCTGAGCATAAAGCAGCTATAAAAAATTGCTCCAACAAGACTGGATTAGATAGGCATGTTAGAGAAACTGGGCACAGCATGGATTGGAATTCCCTTAAAGTAATCAGTTTCCAAAGCAATTTCCAAAAAAGAAAACTGAAAGAAGGAATAGAGATTGAGAAAAATCAAAATTCCATCATCAATGACTGCAAAGGATTTTCCCTGCCTAACATCTGGCAGGATTTGTTGAAAAATAACCTTAACCGTCAAGGTTAACCGTAACCGTCAAGGTAAACCGTAACCATGATAGTGACAAGCAAAAAGTGACAACAACAAGACAGCCTGAAGAAGGAGAAGAGTTTTCTCCGAAAATTTGCTATTAAAGAAAAAATTTCCTAGTAAATTCCCATAAGTTGCTTTAGATTATTAATTCAATTAAACTAGGAAGCCATTTCTCAATATGAGCTTTATTCAAAGAATTAGATCAAAGACTCTGTCGTCGCAGCTCCAAAATACGGTATCACACTGCAAATATAGCCATTCGAAGAATCCGAAATCACATATATTCTCAGTCCGCATTTTGTTGGTTTCTGTATGTTGTACATTTTGAATAAGACATGGCCTTTGAATGAAACTGTTGATTCATCCACAGCTAAGTGTTGTTGTGGTCTGTATATCTCCATGAACTTGTGTGATAGGTAGTCTAAAACATTTTTTACTTTACTAACTCGTGATCTGACTTGACTGTTCACATGTATAGCACTCTCCGGATTTGATACATGAAAAGCCCAGAAAATTTGCATGAATATCTTTCTAGTGAAACATTCGGAGGGGAAGCTAGATAAATCCAGCTATACTCGTGAAAAGAAATCTTGCATTTTTGTAAAGCCATGTTCAAAAGAACACCATGAAATAATTTCATCTCGTACACAGTAGCATCATTCCAGCCCCACCACACAGAATATTGTGGGAGTAGTGTCACTTTCTGTATTTTTATTTTTGCATATCTGTTTGTTTCATCTGATATTTGCTGAAACAATTCATCCATATAAATTAACTGAAATAAGCCGACTGGTGAAGATGGTACATCCCTACCTTCAGCGATGAAACCAGTTGGAAGAACCAAAGGAAAAGATAGGAAAATGAGGATCACTGTCATTCCAGTTCCTCCATGAATATTGAGCAGCATTGCCAGAATCAGGTTCACTCACATCGTAATCTTATATACTGTCACTCATATTGTTCAGTAATATATCACTTGCATCTTCGTCTTCAGTATCACTTTCATTGTCACTCTGCAAAAAATATCTGCATCAGTTAGACACGTCCGCGACATCGAAGCCATCTCGGATGAACTGAGTCGCACAAAAACCAAACGCTCGTGAGTCATGACAGCTCACTGCAGTGGAGCATCGATGTGATGTAACTATCACTACATGTCAGCATTGCTCGGCTCCAACAGTGAGTCGATCTACACACGACATAGGAGCTCCGAAAAGAAGCACTAAGCTATGTCGAGCGGGACTTGACATCAGAGCAACACCAATTTTCCGATGTCGAGCCTCACTCGACATGAGAGTGCAAAGGGTTAAAGAAGCATGGAGAAGGTGTATCATCAGTAACTTTTATTGGCAGATGATCTTGCTTTGAGGAGCTAATTCCTGATTCTCGGGGATTAGCTTAGTAATATGTATGTATGTATGCCACTTGACTCCTTCCCCTACTTTCCAGATTTAGATTTTTTTTAAAATATAAGTTTGGTTTTGATAGAAAAATAAATAATGAAATTGCTTTGAATGTATTTTTACTGTTGATTAAAAATCTTCATACATGTGTGCATTCCTTAATTATCCCTATCTTCCTCTAACTTATCATATTGTTTAGCTAAGTGCTTTTTGTGGTCACTTTCATAGGAACATTACTCTGGGTATCTAACTACTGAGCAGGCCTTAGCTGATTTTGCTGTACTGATATATCATTTGAAAAAGAGTATTCCTAATGCTGAGAGAAGTCATGTAATTGCTTTTGGAGGTTCATATGGAGGAATGCTTGCTGCTTGGTTGCGCATGAAATATCCACATATTATTGATGGGTTAGTTGCATTTTTTATTCTGTTGTATATAAAATTTACATTTTAAGTATTTGTGATCTAAAAAAAACCCCTGAATATTCTGACATTAACATAAATAAACCTTGGATTGTATGATTTACTACTGTGCTATAAAATTATGTTGGCTTCTCTTTCATTTAAGGTTTGTTTCATTTTTGCCTAAAAAGACAGTACTTTGTTATTAAATGTTATTTAAGTTTATCTGATAAAACAGTTATATTACACTACTGTACAAACTTTCTTAAAAACGATGATCTTGGTGGATATTCCTTCATATCTATTAAAATGTCCTTGGTGTGGTCTATCTATGTCTTGAATCTTTTGGTTTCCTACTGACCAAGCATGGCTTATTATAATGAATGTCTGCCTGTGTGAGAACACAGATGATGGTGAATAGAGACCAACACCATCTATCAACTGTTCTTGTCTCTTATTATTGCTATTAGCTAAACCTATATGAATTGTAAACTGCCTATGCTGGAACTGGAGTGGCAGTTAGTCATCAGATGAAGACAGATTGATACAGCTATTACAATTTACACCAGGGTTGTGTTCCTGGAAAAAAATAGTGTAATTGGAATTGGTGTAAATCGAAACCATTATATAATGTAAATCAATGGGGAATCAATGAACTGTATTCCAGGACACCCAAAAATTGACATAAATAATTTAATGTTACTATTTTGAAATCCCTGAAATAATGGTTAGGAATATAAAAACATTATTTTTGCAGATTAAATAAAATTAAGCTAATTTAATTACAAAACTATGCTTGCCCTGAATCAACCTTTTTGACAGTGTCATGATTCAGTGGCATTCGTTCTTTGATGACATCCCTGTTTCAAGATCATTAGGTTTTTTTGAGGAAAGCTAGCCATGCTCATGTTATAATTTCCTCTTCCTTTCCTTCACAATCTCATGATAAAGGTCCATGGATGCCATAGCATTATTCTTCATTGTGTCACTCTGCTCCCAGTCATGGTAGACCTCTCCAGTAAGGGTCTCAAGTCTCAATGGCTGAAAGGATGTGGTGCAGATCACTTGTTTTCATTTCTCTTCTAGGAAGCTCTTCATCCTCTGCTTCCTCCCCTCCTCCTTTTAGCTCAGTTGTGTGGCTTATTCTTCCAAGTCTTCATTGGAAAGATGCTGTCCATGGCTTTCCAACAGCCTTATTACATCATCATATGTAACCTTGTCTAAGCCCATCTCTTGTGTTAGCCTTCGTACAGCTACAACATTCTTCACTGGCTGGAATCCTATAAAGTTGGGCATAAATTCTGGCAGAAGTTTGCACCCCATTCCATTCAAACAGTTCACTGACACTTTCTCCCAGGCTCTGTTGATGTTATTCATTCCCTTCAAAACATCAAAGGAGTGCCAGTAATACTTGATACGTGTAGTTTTGTCTGGCGTGTCCAAAACTCAGCATTTCTGTAAAGGTTTGATGGAATTAATAGTGTTATGTTGATGGATGAAATCCCATAACATCGGAAGGGGTAGTTTTCTGTGCAAATCAAAAGGCCATGCAGGAAGAACTGGAAATGAGAAAACACTGGAAGCACCCCAGATTTTGTGAAATTTCTTTATTTTATTATCAGGCTCAGCCAAAACACATGTGATACCCACCGAATGTCAGGGCACCAAATTTGGAGATATCACCAAGATCCGAAATTTGCTGGCAAATGAAAATTAGGGTAGAAAGCATTGCCAAGTTCCCTATATAAAAGGGCCATAGCCATTCAGAAGTGTCTCTTGTCTCCCTTTTAGCCGAAATGCATTTCACCTGTCCATTGCCTTCGGGCACCCCAGAGTAATCTAAAGTTTCCTGTGATTGAGGCAACCGATCACGAGGGTCTTTAATATACAGCGGTTACACACTTGCCTTTGAAGTTAAAGGTAAGAGTGAGTAGTCTCCTGATTGTAGAATAACAGTCAGCTATACGTTGCCCCAACCAGTCAGAAAGTAGTAAATAAATAAATCCTCTTTTCATAAGAAAAGAATTTGTCATTTATTTGAAGAACTAGATGATCACAATCACCATTGCCATCTTCAACTCCAGGAGGTGAACATAACAATAGCTTTAAAGATTGCTATTACCCTTTAGTCCATAGATTACAAAACTGATATGGCGGTAGGTAAACAACATTGTTGTCCAGAGGTGTTCTAACTTCAGTAAGGTTTGTAGGATGACCAGGGACATTGTTGAAAAGAAGAGCCTTGGCTGATAAGTCATTCTCATAAAAAATAAAGGAGCACAGCAGGGAAAAATTAGTTTGTATACTATTTCAAGCCTTTCCATTTGACTTCTAGTAGACTCGCAACATGGCTTTGTTTATGCATTTCAAAGTGAGTGGCATCTCTAAATGGTACATGAACATCGATTTTAATTTTAAAGTGCCAGAGACATCTGTGCCAAGCAGATGCATTGGAATGTCTTTTGCAGCTGTGAAGCTAGGTGCACATTTTTCTTCATGGGCAATGAATGTTTGTGAAGGTAATTTTTCTGAGTAGAGTCCTGTCTCATCAACATTAAAAATCAGATCAGAAGGATAATCACCTTCTTGTACAATGGCCCCAAAACCTCTGCTGGATATGCTGCCACTGCATCTGCACTTGCTGCCTTGCCACTTATTTTCACACTGTGACACTTTAAGATTTGAATTGCATGAACTGGCTCTTGCTGACTAAGAATGTCTCATTAGCACCCTCTTTTATCTTAAGCCCAGACAACCTACAAATATACAGATCCTGTCTAATGAAAATAGAGTTGTAGATACTAGCTCACTTTGATAGAAAAGTTTCAGAATGAGAAAAATGTGGGAAAAAATTGCCAACATTCCAGAACCCACAAAAGGTGGAAAGGACAGGAAAGTCGGGATTTTGGGGAATAAAGTACATTACAGTACTAATAGTTGTGCACTTTAAAGATTTTTGATGAATTTGAATTCTCTTTAACCATTTCAGCTGTCGTCCTGGAAAATTTTCGTGCTGCACGATCTGTTCCAAAATGTGATCGCCTGGAACAATTCCGCTTGATGAAAATCATCCAAACGAACATTGCCCACAAGTTTTCCATTTAACTCTAAACCCTTGAAATTCAAACATCATTAAAAAAATTTGCCACTGAAGGGGTTAATTAAAATATTTCTTTTCACTTTTGTTATGTTTTCTAGTGTTTTTTGGCCTTCTGGTTTAAAAATCATTGTTATTGTGAATCAGCACAATTTGAGGATTACCTGTACATGGCAGCTGAATCACTTTGTTTTTGGCTTATCTGGTAAGGGCTCCCAGCTGCAGATAGACAGAATGCTTGTTAAGAACAGTAATCAGGTTCTGTTAACAAGTCCCTTCTTGACATGCAGATTGCAAAGGAGAATGAATACTGCACCCTTCTTGAGAGTGAGTTTGCTTGTCAGCAAACCATTTGATTCACGCATGTTCAAAAATTCAGTTTAGTAATGAGCTCACAGGTCAGTGCTTTCATCAAAAAGCCAAAAAAATATATACAACTCATCACCATATAGTTAAAAATAACAAGTGAAAGTTGTTATTTTGAACTATTATGAAAAACCAACAGAGTCTTTACTGATGACATCTATCTTATTAAAATAATATTTACCTTCTATGTTATGAAGTGACTGTGTATTTTAAACTTTAGTAATGTTTAAAATATATTCTGCACACCTGCAGACAATAAGCGTTCCTGATATATACGAGTATAATAATCAAGAGTTTCTTTTTTGGATGTATGCTAAAAAGGCAGGAAAACAGTCATGACTAGATTGAAATAGATATAAAAGATATAAATTTTTTGGCGGAGAAATAGATATGCCCGATTCTTCTTCTTCTTTTAATTTCACATGGTTTACCACTTTCCTTATGTCTCATTTACACAATATTTGTTATGCTTCATCTCCGATGATTACAGGGACACCACTGCCCAGTTGATGGATGGTGACTGAAGAAAAGGGTGATGTGGATTACATTTAGGTGTTTGCAGAAAACTCAGACATATCAGTATCCACCATAATTGCCTTGATATCTTCAATCAGAAGATTCTTCTTTTGATTTGATTGATGCCTACAATACAAACATTATGCATGTGTATATATGCTTGAACATCACATAAGGGTGCAGTTTTTTTTCATGCCACCTTAACCAAATCTATCGACATAATCTATAGTACCAATCACTTATATTGTTTTGCACTTTCAGTCTTGTAATTTTCACTCTTGAAGAAAGAACTAGTGTCACAGACCAGAGTGTGACTGCTTGAAATGTTATCAATATTATTGTGTGAAAGGAAGAAGCTGCAGACATACTCTCAAATGCCCCCTCAGTCTGTGAACATCTACAGGGTTACTGAATTTTGTAAGCATAAAAAAACCCCTCAATATTTATCAAAATAGGTGGCAAAATACTGAATTTCATTATTCTTGCAGCATTTTGCTCAAATTTTAATTTATTTTACAACCTGGTAAAGTACTAAAATCCTTCAAAGGCAGTAATGAAATCTGATACATATCAGAAAACGTTTCATTCTATCTACCTTTTGTTCTGCTATGAATTGCATTACATTTAGGGTTAAGTAAAGTTTTGTCAAATTATTAGATTAGATGGAAGCAGTAATGTTGAAATTCATGTTATCATATTTAGATTTCCTTGTGAACAACTTTCATGTGATAATGATTTATCATAATTTGCATTGCCTTGATAATTCCCACCCCCTAAAATGTAGAAATATCACCCCCCCTCCTCTCTCCTCTAATATATAGGATCTGGTAGGCATGGCTTCTATAGCTTTTTTCTTGAAGATGTATTGGTTCACACTAACAACTGGTGTTTTAAAAATATGAAATCAAAAGTCAGTTCATTATTTGCAACATGCATTCATACAAGTAATTATTATGAAATAATAACCTTATTACAACCCTAGTGATAATAATTATTACTTAAATTTTAGTTAAATTACATGAATTACTCAGGAAATTTTCATAACCACCAGATTTTTGGGTTGTGTTCCAGCCCTTTATTAGAACTGATTTAAGGGAAGAAGTTACCTGTGTGGTAATGACTAACAGTGTCAAGCCTCTTTGGTCATTAATTGTAGATCCTTGTATTCTTTTGATTTCCATGCCATCTTCAAACTTTCATTTCACAAAGTACTGCTAGTAAGATAAAATTTTAATGTAGTCCCAGTTAATTGAATGCTGAGTGTTTTGAATGTGTCTATCAAGACCTGTTTTGCTGGTAACACTTTTTACGACTTTTCGAGAAACTGAAAAGGATCGGAGCAAAATATAATATCAGGCTAGCTCCAGATCTTAATAACAAAATAAAGAAATTCCTGCCAGCTTTAAAGCAGAAAGAATTGGACATCCAATTGCAGGAAGGAGTAATTTACTGCATCGACTGTAACTGCGGACTCAGCTATATAGGAGAAACAGGGAGAAGTATTAAGGTCCGAATGAAAGAACACCAAGCAGCTATTAGGAACATTGGGAACAAAACAGGGCTAGACGGAAATATACAAGCAAGTGGACACTCCATAAATTGGGACTCAGTAAAAATAATCGCCCACCAGTCAAACTTAGTAAAGAGGAAACTAGAAGAAGGGATCGAAATAGCAAGAAGAAGAAGTACCACAATTAACGATAATTGCGGATGGACTCTTCCAATTGAGTGGCAGCAACTACTCCAGTGACATAGTCCTGATGACGAACTAGGCTTTAGTTCGAAAATTTGACAACCAACTTTCATGAAAAATAACCTCTATAAGACCCGTAAAAAAGTTATTCCACAATCACTTCTTTATGTTCTGCTATGCAGGTCCTAAGTCATGCCCAGCTTATATACTGTGAAGTGCCAAAAGTCATGGGATATGTATTTAGTATTGTGTAGGACCTCCTCTATCCTGGTGAAGTGCAGCAACTCAACGTGGCATCGATTCTACAAGTGGCAGAAAGACTTCTGGAGAGATGTTGAGCCATGCCATCTGAGCCACTCACAGTTCCCTGGTATTTGTAGGTGCGGGACCTTGTGTGCAAATTAACCTTTCCAACACATCTCATAAGTGCTCTATTGGGTTCATGTCAGGCGAACGTGGTGGCCCCACCATCCACCAGAACTGTCCAGAATGCTCCTCGAATCAATTTTGGACAAGTTGGGCCGGATGACATGGTGCATTGTCCGCCTGGAAAGTCCCATCGTTGTTGGGATACATGAAGTCCAGAAAGGGCTGCAAATGGTCACCCAGCAGAGCAACAAAGCAATTACCAGTTAATGATGTGTTTACAAGAACCAGAGGACCCAAACTGTGCCGCATAAAGACACCATATATGGAACCACCACCAGCTTGCACAGTGCCTTGCTGACAGCTTCGGTCCATGGCCTCATGGGGACTGTGCCTCACCCAAATCCTACCATCATCTCATAACAACTGGTAGCGTGACTCATTGGACCACGCCACATGTTGCCAGTTTTCCAGGGTCCAATTACCATGTTCACAAGCCCAGGTGGGGTGCTATGTCCAATGTCATGGTGTTAACAAAGAAGGCACTCTGGTGGATCTTCTGCTCCCTTACCCCATAGATGCTAAATTGTGGATATGTCTCTGATACCTCCTGCATTGAATGTGGATGTTATTTGAGCCAGTGTCACTTGTCTGTTAGCATGGACAACACTGGTCAGATGCCACTGGTCACGGTCATTCAGCACCCGTGATCTGCCACTGCGCCGTCCACGGTGGGTGGTAATGTCTTCCACAAGGTATTCTCTGTACACATGTGACACTGTGGATCGACGAATGTTGAATGTTCCCACAACTTCAGAAATTGAATGTTCCCACAACTTCAGAAATTGAATGTCCCATCCGTCGGGCTCCCACTACCATGCCTCGTTCAAACGTTCAAACTCCGATAATTCACGTCGGCTTGCCGTAATCCTACTGGTGGTTGTTCAACCTGACTCATGAGATTACACCTTGCAACTGATAAAAATCGTGGCATGCATTGAAGCCTTTATATGATGCCAGTGCCAGTTAAAAATTTGCATACTGTTATCCCATGACTTTTGGCCCTTCAGTGTATATACCATCTCAATTGCAGTCTACACTGTAGATTGCTCCTTTGTGTAATAGGACATCATCTTCTGTTTGTTTTGTTTTGTGAAAGGCAATATTTTTGAATTTTATTATTTAAGCTTGCAGCAAACGTACCTCAGTTACTACCTCCTTAATCATTTGGGGAATAAAAAAGTTTTTTTTTTTTTCCTTTCCTTTTGTGTAAATCAAAAATTCAAAAGAGCTATTTAATAAATTGTGTGTTCATGTTATGAATACCTTATTTTTGCAAGTTGGGACATGATTTCCATGTCCACAAACATCAGTTTGAACCTTCTTATTGAATTTCTTGCAAAAAATTTAGTGGGCAAAATAATTTTTCAAGGGCGTAATAAACACCTAAGAATTCACGAACTGCTTCTCTTCTCATTTAAAAATAATTTATTTCAATTCAGAAATAAATTCTGTAAAACAGGCCTCTGCCTCAGCAATGGGTTCTCCGTTAGCACCATTTTTACATACATACATACATACACTGAAGAGCAATTGAATTAGAGATACCTGTCTAGTAACGTGTAGCACCACCTTTCGCCCTGATGACGGTGGCGATTTGTCTCGGCATGGACTCGACAAGACACCGGAAGCATTGGGAAGCCATATGGATTCATGACCCCTGAACAAGCTCCCACAGTTCACGAAGATTTGACGGAGGGGGTCAAAGCCTCGAACATATCTCTCCCGATGGCATCCCAGATGTGCTCGATTGGATTGAGGTCAGGTGACCTAGGAAGCGAGGTCACGTCGATGGAGTGTTCATCCAACCATTCGGATACAATTTGGGTGCGATGGCACGATGCATTGTCTTGTTGCAGGATAAGGTCCCCAGTGGGATGTTGAAGATGCACAAATGGGAGCAAATGGTCATCCAGGATATCCCGGTAACGTTGACCTGTGAGGGACGATGTCACATGTACCAGGGGTTCCATTTCAGTCCACGTAAACAGTCCCCAGACGAGAATGACACCCCCACCAGCTTGAAAAGTACCCTGCTGGCGAGAAGGATCCATCGCTTCATGTGGTTTGCGCTGTACTCGTATCCTGCCATCCGCATGTACCAACGTGAATCTTGATTCATCAGTCCAGGCAACATTTTTCCACATGTCTAGGGTCGAGTGGCGATGTTCCTGCGCCCATGCTAATCTTTGCACCCTGTGATGTGCGGTCAGCAGCGGTACCCTCATGGGACGATGGCTTCTGTACCCCATAGCGAGGAGATGGTTCTGGATGGTGTGGCTGCTTACACGTTTTTGTGCACCAGCGTCAAATTGCTGAGTGATTTCTTGCACTGTGGTCCGTCTATCCGCTGTTACAATGCGAGCTAGCTGACGATGACCCTGTTCATCCACATGCTGTTGTCCACGGCAGTTAGCCCCTGCTGGGATGGTTTTACCGGATTCGATGTACTCACAGTGCACCCGTGACACAGTGGCTCATGAAAATCCCAGTGCCTGCACGACTTCCGAGATAGAGTGACCCATTCGTCGGGCCCCGACAATTTGCCCATGATCAAATGCACTTAGATCCTTCATCTTACCCATACTGCGTTCGATTCTTACTGATTCCTGTCGCATCACTCCTTATATTGTCGGATTGCTGCATATGTCGTTTCCGTTTACAGGGCCGCCCACAGCACCACATTTGCATAACGCCAGCTGCCTCTAATTCAATTGCTCTTCAGTGTATATGTGTGGATATACTTGTGGTTGAAAAAATGTATTAGATACACGCAAACCATTCTTAATGCAGAGTTCAATTAGTCTTTCACCATTATCATTCATCACAAGGATAATTAAACTTACCCAGAACATTATCAGGAATTGCATTCTGCACACCTACTCTAGCATTGAAATCCCCTGCTATTATAATTTTCTCTTTAGCACCAAACTGGTTCAAAACAGCTCTTAGCTCATTCCAGAATTCTTCCTTCCTGTCAGAAGGTTCTGAGTCACAAAGAGCATACACTACAACAATTACTGTACTCTGAAGTTTCACTTTCAAATGAATCCAAAGAATTCTCTCACTTATGCAGCTTTAGTGAATCAGGTTGTTCTTCATCTTTTCACTTAAAATCATACCTACAACAGCCCATGCTCTCACATTATCCAAAACTGCAGACCACACACTCACCGTTCCATTCACTTCTATCCCAATTTCCTTTCTTTTAGTTTCACTTACACACAGCACATCCAATCTATACTTATTCATCTCTTCAATCACCTCATTCATCTTTCTATCTATACCTCTAGTATTCCATATACTGATCTTTCACTCACCCAGCCGACATCTCTTTCTTGCATGTCCTTTGGAAATTCCAGTTCAATTCCATGGTTGACCATCCTTCTCAAGTGTGGTAGGTCCACCATATCCCACACTAGAGTCCAGTTTGAGTGAGACATGTTAAATGATTCAAAACACAAATTATAATGTATATTTGTCACCAAAACTTGTACAAAAAAGCTTATTTGTGTGTGTGTGTGTGTGTGTGTGTGTGTGTGTGTGTGTGTGTGTGTGTGTGTGTGTGTGTGTGTGAGAGAGAGAGAGAGAGAGAGAGAGAGAGAGAGAGAGAAAATAATAATGTGTTTGTTATGGCAAGTCTTGGCATATCACTTTATCCAAACACTCCAATGGATTCTGCTATTGAAATATTCAATAAAAAACTACATGAAGAAAAAACTTACAATCAAAAGAAATATCAAATATAATATCAACACTGAAATATGTAAACAATAACAACTACTTTAAATTGGAAACAACAATTTTAGGCAAAAAAGCAGTGTGACAATGGGATCTTCACTCTATGGAATGCAACCTGAAACTGTTCTGGAAACAACAATTTTAGGCAAAAACAGTGCCATTATGGGATCTTCACTCTATGGAATGCTAGCTGAAGCTGTTCTTTAAGAAATTGAAACCGTCATTTTCAATAAAAAGCATATTAAAAAACCACATCTATTTATGAGATACATGGATGATATCTTGATCATTTGGCAACATAGCAGAAATGAGCTTGAATCATTTATTCATGCACATATAATTATATTCAAAAATACTGAACTATCAAACTCACCCTGGAAAAGGAAACAAATTGTACTCTACCATATCTTGATATCCTGCTTACCATAAAAACAACTGAAATTGAGTATGAGGTCTACTGTAAACTGATTTTCACTACATATATCATACCAGCTAATTCACATCATCCATTATAATACAAATATGCCACACTCAGGTATTATATCCAAAGAGCATTCACACATTCATCAGACATCCAAAAAATAACCAAAGAGATAAACGATGAAAATCCTAGCTAGAAAAAATAAATACAAGAAAAAAAAAACTTATTAATAAATATATTCTTAAATCTGGTACATCTAAAGCAGATTTGAAAGAAAACCAACCTAAAAAGTACTATGAATCCTTCAGTGTAATATGAGGATTATTAGCACTATCGAAAAACTGTAAAACAACAGAGGGTTTTTTTTTGTGTGTTTTTTTTGCTATGATATCATTATGAGTACCCAATATGAAATCTTTTATAGATCGTATGCATATGACGTCACAGCAAGGTAAACCATCCTAGCCAGACGCCCTTGTGATCAACTGGTGTACAAAAACTGCTTGGATTTGCATTGTGGAGCATTAAGGAAGCTGGTGTTATATGCTATTTTGGGCTGTGGTAACCGAAGTGGGAGAGATAATGATGTGTCCTATTATAGATTACCATCTGAGTGAATGAAGTGGGATCAGATTTATAAAAAAAATTATTCAGAATTTGCCAAAAATTGTGGTTATCACGTATCAGCAGAGTTGACATTGATGACCGGAAATGAAGGAACATTAGAGTGTGTAGTTTACATTTTGTAACAGGTATGTTCATAAATTTACTGATGCGTTATCTGCAAAAACTCTATGAAGATCTTTAGACTGGAATTAACCTTTCTTTATGAATGACTTGCACAATTTCATTTGCTTGGGAGTGAAGGCGTTAGTGCAAAAAACGAAATAATTAACAATATTGCCGTGTTCTATCCATGGCAAGACCTCTATATTGTTCAGGAAAAACTAGTATGGAATTACACCACAATTGCCCAATAACTTTAATTTATCAGAACAAAGCTATTTTTAATCGCCAGATAACCCACTTACGTAGCCCATGTAATGCATCTTTGATTTCACTTAAACCCCAGTTGTTCTGCAAGAAAGCAGCAGACGAAAAAGTGACTTGAACAGCGGTTTTGTGAACCTATTTAGGAAGAAACAAACCACATTTTTAAACACAAGAAAAAGTATAAAATCCTTATTGCAGAATCAATGTGTATTGAAAGAACCTCCGACCAGAACTGTAACATATATGTTACTCTCACAAACCTGGTGCAACCTAATCAAAGAAGAAAAAGAAAAACATAAGGAGATTCCCCAAAATAAAATAAAAACACTCAGCAGTTTGTATGAGTTTAACAACAAGCTGACCATGGAAGATCAAGAAAATTTTCAGGACATAATACATCACAACACTAATAAAATGGTGTAATACCCAGATGCACAATCAGATATAACACATGGAGACAAACAATAGAAAATAACACTAAGTCAACTGTGCCATGTGAACCTCTATAACTGATACCATAACAAAGGTGATTTCACATCACTTTAACAAGAAGTCCCGCTGATGAAGACGAGTTCAACCCAGCAGAAATGCATAAGGTAACATTTGAAGTTTAATGATTTTGGAATGGAGCATGTGATAAGGAATGCAACAGTATTCTGTTTATAATAGAGATGCCCAAACATTTTTTGTTACAAACCTGTTTTAGACCTTAAATCTCTGGAAAGGAAACAACCGCAGAAGGATTCATTAGACAA
Source organism: Macrothele yani (assembly GCA_039090855.1). NCBI lineage: Eukaryota > Metazoa > Arthropoda > Arachnida > Araneae > Macrothelidae > Macrothele > Macrothele yani. The sequence goes on along the minus strand of CM077023.1, from coordinate 98,238,554 downwards.
CTGACACTGAAGCTAAGTGCTGCTGAGAAGAATATCTACTAAATTCTTCCACTGGATTGTAGTTGTTATAAAAAATATAATTGCAGATGCTCTGAGCTAGACTCTTTAAGCTTTAAACAATGCTTAGAAAACACATGATGAACAGATTAACTTCATGAAGATATGTTTTCAAGAAATTTGTGCTATTATATCACCTAACTGATCGCACAGTGTTGGATTATGATAGTTTATTTTCATTGTTTTGAGTTTGTACAGTTGTTCAAGTTCAAAATATAGGTTTAGGCACTTATTGATGTTGAAGATTAAGCTTCTTTGTAATTTCATATGTAATCTTAAATGCTTATCTCATATTATTTTAAGTGCATTTATGTCATCATTAGTTATGGGTTTGTTCTTGGTTTTCAAGAAATTTGGTTTAATATTTAGTTCTCTGCAGTCAACAAAAAATTCTAATTATACTTCTTCTCTAATGAATTTAATGCAGACCTTCAGCTTCTGGCACACAACACAGCAGCAGGTGCAATTGCTCTATTGTCTTCTAGCAGTCAATGTAAGAGTGAGTCAGGCCCTTAACCAGAGGGGCTGAACCCCCAAATAAATTCTTTAGTTTGGGATTTTTAATTTTTTCTGCTATAAAATAAAAATTGCCAATCCTGTTTTAAACAAAGATACAGGTTAACAGTGAAATTGTTATATTATCAGCTTGTAAAGAAAGTTGTAAAGTATTTCTTTTAAAGCATTACCATAACAGAACGAATTGTGCTCAATTGAGAATTAACATGCTGAGCAAAAAAACAAATTGAAAGAACTCACTGCTACTAAACACACTAGCAATAATACATACATACATATCACTTAAGTTGTTCTCTAAGATTCAGAGGTTAGCTCCAAAAAGAAATGCAAACTACCAGATAATTTTTACTTACTGTTGCCGTATCAAACTTCTCCATTTACAGCAATCTTGACATACAACTCGTGCTTCACTGACATCCATTACACGCTGTACACAAGATCTTCTATACTTCATACTCATAATTTTTTCTTGTGCAGACACTCCTGAATCTGATCTTCCCATGACTTCCTTGGCCTTTTTCTGCCTTTCCTTCTTGCCACTTGGGCTAGAAAGATTTTCTTAGTAAGCATCTCATCACTCATTCTTTCAACATGGCCAAACCACCAAAGCATATTAGTCTCCACTTTGCTAACAACATTTTGCTTCACATCACACAACTGTAACACACCTTCATTCCTCACACAATCAGAACGTGTCTTGCCACAAACCCCCCATAAGTAACGTATATAACAAAAGGTCCTCCCACTGCAAAACACTGTGGAGGTATCGGGTACCACATGAGATGGAAGAAGAGGAGTAAGCACTGATATGCTGAACTATTTTCAGGCCAAATTCGGAGCAATAAGGTAACGCCAGTTCATAAAGAAAAATTCAACTTTTTGCCAAAAAGAAAAATACAGAAATTACCTCACTTTCTCTTCCTTTTAACATTTACTGGAACTTTAAAAATATAGTTACAGAATTTCAGAATGCTAACTATTTGATATCGCCTCATCATGTACTCAAGTTCAGCTTATCTATGAATCAAGATAACAAAATTGAGAAATTTAACCCATTCAACTTGTACTGGATATCAGCTTCATAAGCCAACAAATACGTTAGTTAGAATGAGCATTACATTTGTACAGTTCATTGTGAAATTTATCTGATTTTTGTTTCCATAGTTAATATAACTAGGATATCTTGATACAGATGTCTATATATGTTTGTTTTTTTCTTTTTCAGGTCTTTAGCTTCAAGTGCACCTATTTTATATTTCACAGGTCTTACACCATGTGAACGATTTTCAAGAATTGTGACAAAGGATTTTCAAATGCAAGGATCTGCTTGTGCAAAATCTATAAGAAATTCCTGGACATCCATTAGAACTGTTGGAGAAACAGGTCTTTAAGTTTATATATATATATCTTTCTTTGACATTGTAAAAGTAACTTACATCACCAAAGCATTATATTGCAAGGATAAAATGAAAATCAGTGTTACTTCTTAGAAACTGCATTATATGACTGGCTGTCTTTCACGTTTTTCTGATTACACTAGCTCTTTGCAATTATCTACTTAATGCTGCTTAAAGAAACCAAGGCTGTACTTCTGTAAAAATCCTAGCCCTAGTAATGATGCATCTTCACTTCATAGAAGTGAAGATGTATCATTACTAGGGCTAGGTTTTTTATGATTTTTTTCAATACTAAAATGTTGTTTAAGTGTATACAAATGTGTTTCATGCAAAACTAAGCTAACCTAAGAACTTTTTGTTATATATTATATAAGGCATTTTTTGTGTGTGTGATTTTTACATGATATGGCAGTTTTCTAGGTTTTTCAGTCATTTTAAGGCATTTTTATTTTATTTTTGCATAGATGCCAACTAGTACAGATTTTCCGTAATTTTATGGATTTTTGGTTGCTGTTACAGAAGTACAGACATACCGATGAAATTACGGAAAATCACCACTTGATTTTTCTGATGTGGGAAGCAATTTTCTCATCAACTTAAAATCTTTTGTTTGTTCTTCAAGTTTATCTCAAAGAAAACAGTTTAAAGCTGTGTTCTTCATAATATAGATTTCTGCATCTTAATTGGTAATGCTATAAGCGATCTATCTACAAAAGGAAATTGAACAACAGGGAATAATCGCAGCTGCTTGACTCTGGCTCAGCCTTTTGTCCCCATTTTACCCCTTCCACGATGTGCTCTTTTGTTACCCTTCCCATGATGCCCTTCATGACACCTGCAGCTACACAGAATGCATGTGTTGTATGGATGGTGCTCCACTTGAATAGCCTTTTTTTTATGCTTTCTAGTCTCTGCCACACAGGCTACTATTGGATAGAAAAGCGTGGCAATCGGTTGTGCAGTTGGGAAAAGTTTATTATTATTATTATTATTATTATTATTATTATTATTATTATTATTATTATTATTATTCATTCAAAATGAAGCGTTCTTCAGGCCAGCCTTCTTCATCTAAAAAGAAAGTGTTTCCTAGAAACCCTGGTAGCACCACCACGTAGAATTTACATTGAAGTTACATTCCGCATAAGGTTGAATTCACGGCGAAAAGTGTGGTAAAACTTACGTTGAAAATGTCCAAACCATCCACGCAAATTCAACCCTATGGTTCCAACTGCATTTCCACCTGATTTCAACTACCAAATGTCAACCACTATTCTGTCTTATTTCAGCGTGTTTCATTTCTATGTTAATTCCACGACGTCAGCTGTTTTTCGATTATGCACTAAGGCGTGGGTGTATTATATATAATATGCTACACAATTTAATTGTAATTTTTGCCTTATAGTTTGCTTTAGTTTATGAGAAATATAGCTGTAGGGCCAAACATATTATCAATTCTTAAATCTTTGATTATATCTTAGATAATACCTTGGATTATACCTTTTGATTCCCGCTGTATAGCCAGCTACCGCCTCGCCTTTTCTATGAGATCTGGCTATCGAGGTGCCTGAAGGTGTCCTTGCTTAGAAGAATTATTACATCGACAAAACTAAGTCCAGTGCACGGAAATAAAAATTGAAACAGCAAAACTTTATTATTCCATTAACTATTTGCTTCGTGAATTTCCGATAGCCTCCCGTTCAGGGTCCTCGTGCTGACCACGTGCTGCCTTTCCACAATGCTTTCCGCGAGATCCGGTGGACAAAGGAATCCTCTTTCCTGTCTACCATACTGTACTTCTGCGATACCCGCAGCCTTAACATCAAACCGGTATCCAAACTTGGACCCCTCTCTCCTTGACGACCGAAGCTCCGACTGTTCTCCGCTAGACTGACTTGGCCCTTCCGGTACTCTCTTACACATGCCCCCCAAAAAGCTAAGTTACTCCTCCAAGCAAGTGAAATACCTTAGCTGAGCCATGGTAAGACAACTCTTGTAACAGAAAAATTCGAGCAGCTGACTCTTCAAGGTCAGGTGTTCATGCACCACTGATATCGGCACCACACTGTTTGCAGTGTGATCAATGATGATTGGAATTGGAATGTGAATTCGATGTGGATTCAGTGCTTCCCAATATGCACACGTTTAGTTGAAATTTTGAAGCATAAAATCTACATTGAATATACGCATTAATTCTCAGCGTTAATGCCACTTTTTCTGTCCATGTAAATTCGACGTCGAATTTCCATGAAAAATTTCACCGTTTTCTTGTTTCAACCTTTTTACCCAATTTCAACATTGAATTTACGTAGCTATGCTACCAGGGAACATACCACAGAGACTGGCCTCATTTTTAAAAGTCACAGTTTTCTGTGAACCATGTGTTTTGCAGCATTTGTAGATGTGAATTTAGTATCGCTCGTGGTGGGCTGCAGTGGCGCACTCAGTGGGGGTGGCCCAAGGGCCCTCCTCATGAGGTGTCACTTGGCCCTTCGTTCTTTGTTATAAATTGGTTATATGTAATTATACTTGTATATGTTTTTAAATATGTTATTTACAAATAATTGGAAGCACATTTTAATATGATGGAGATATTATTATCACTTCTCAATATTTTGAGAGATCCTTATTCTGGGGTATTTTCATTTGCATCTTCAATATTTTGGGCGGCCCCCATAAAGAAATTTCAGGTGTGCTGCTGGGCAGGATGATTGCCGGAGGCACACAGAATCGAAGAAGCATCAAACATTCCAAGGAACGATTTTTCTTCATGTCTGGAGGTAATCTTTCATATTTTTTCTGGTACTCTTCAGTATTTTTAATTTTTCCACTAGCAAAAAAACTTTTTATTATATTAATTTTTTTCTGAATAGTTGCTGTGACAAATTGGAATTCATTGCCTTGTTAAATACCTAAATATGCTGCTGTGGACTAGATTACAGAAAATTATGTTTTTTTTTTTGTTTTTTTTTTTAGTTACTGAAAATTACTTTCAGAGGTTGGCATTTGTTTTTGAGTCATTATTTTGCATCTTTTGGTATTTTCAATAAAAAGGGCATTTTTGGATGAATTTTCCTGGGGGGGGTGCTTGTGTTTAGAACATCTGTACACGTGCCATAGCAAACAGCAGTGCCACAATGGCAGTAAAAGCACTTCCACCCCTCCTCGTCGCTTCCTTCAAGCCAGTGAGGAGATGTTATTCCATTTGGAGTACGGCCATCGCCATTATGTTGGAAGGCGATGTTCGGTGCAGTTTCAGGGTGGAGAACGAACACCACAGTCTTCATACTCTCAGGGAAGAGAGGGTCAAACCACTAATACAGGTTTCACTGTATAATCCTGCTTTTCTCTCCTTCATCCCCTCAAACGTAGCATGGTTATAAATGAACTCGGCCAAACCAGTCTGAGCAAGTTCTACAGATAATGGGTGCTCGTTATCTCTCTACATTTTTCGAAAGCTGCACATGCTGTTTAGTAGCTATGCATAATTTATGCACAGTATTTGTGAATTTCAACATCTAACATGCCTAAAGTGGAAGAAAGTGCCTCACATAAATTAAAGCACTTCATTTCTGAATATGGCAAAAAGTATTCTCTGCCGATGGACAGATACTATTGCAAACTCTGTGACGTGAGAGTTGTCACAGAAAAAATTAACTATGCAGGAGCATGTCAACAACGAAAAACACAAACAAGGTCTTCAGTGACTCCAGGATGAGAAAAAGTTGCAACAAATGTTCCTTGGCCAAACCAGCGCATCTTCAAAACATTCTGCATTTCATGAAGAATTGTGCGAAGCCTTCATTTGTGCCGATATTCCCTTGAGCAAAGTTAGCAATCCCAAATTGCACGGCTTTTTAGAAGAGCACACTGGGAACTCTTTGCCAGATTCCTCCACACTAAGGAAAAATTATGTCAGCTGCTGCTATGAAAACACCATGCAGAAGATAAGAAAAATAGTAGCTGACAAGAAAATCTGGGTGTCAATGGATGAGACAACTGACTCTCTAGGACAATATGTAGCTAACTTAGTGGTAGGTATGATGGAAGAAGATGGCCCTGCTGAACATTTTCTCATGAGTTGCGAACATCAGGAAGGAAAGACAGAGGAAGGCCAAGAAGGTCATGGGAGGATCAGGTTCAGGAGTGTCTGCATGATAAAAAGATTATTAAGTATAGAAGGTCTTGGGTACATAAAGGTTAGATGAACCAATAAATCCATCATTATATTCTGCATCTCACGTAAAAATTGTAGCTTGTTTACTTGTGTGATGTAGAATTCATTCCTGCTAAGATGTCCAATGGCATGATTAATGATATTTCAATTAAAATCTTCTTACCTTATTTATTCAGGTTTGTTCCACTACTTCGGTTGTACCAGTTCATTCTACTATTTTGGTTACACAGATTCATTCTACTACTTCACTTGTATATGTTTGTCCTACTACTTCAGTTGATAGGTTCATCATACTATTTCGCCTGTACATATGAAAGTCATGTAATGGCTTGATCATGTTATCACTTCAGGACTGGCTCAAGCAAGTGAGTGGGTCAAAACTTTCATGATGATAGTATATGGTAAGAAATTCTGAAGGTTAAAAGTCCATAATTGAAACCAGGTATCCATTAGAGGCTGGAGTCTCATATTATAAAATATTTGCGATGTTGTAAAAACGAAAATGATAAATTAAAATTACAAATAAGTGAAATCTGTAAACAACGAATGAAGTAAAAGACACGATTTTAGTAAAAAATTGTTGCAAGATGTTAGTTTTTGTGGAACTAAACCCACAAACAACATCGCACAACCAGTTTTTTGCCAAACACATTTCTTCCACCCACACATGGCTGTCCTCAATGGCATATGAATTTCTACATCTTAGCAGCCATTGTAGTCCTGCTCTGGTTCTGCAATGTCATTGCAGCATGGAACAACGAGTCTCGTCATATCTGTTTCCGTGGTGCCAGTGAAAATGTTTTCAATATTCACAGAACTATTTCAAAAAGAGGGCCCAATTATTCAAGTCTTGTGTTCAGAATTGAAATCAATAATTAAGAAGCTTATTGGAAAGGTTTACAAACCAGCTGTGATTAAAAAAAATTGTTTTCTTCAGGAGATTTTGATGAGCTTTTAAATGACTCCAATCTTCTACCTCTGAAAGATTTAATATTAAGTGAGAAAATTCAGTCTGAACTACAGAAACTAAAATTGATTGATAGGATGACGTTTGTGAAAGATTCTCAGCAACATTTCATCAAAGGCTGTTAAGCACTTGCTGGAAAAGACACCAATGACATTGAAATTGCTACAAGCTTTAGGATGTCTGCAACCACAGTGGGTCACTTGTGAGAAAAGCCTTTAAAATATTGTTCATGCTGCAAAAACATGAACAATATTTTCATCTGACCAGTTGATGGATGAATGGAAATTCTTGAGCCTTGAAACCGATTTGCTTAGGGCAAAAAAAGCTAGTGCCTTTTGGAACAAGATTTTCAGTCTGAAGACTGTCAGGATATCAGAAATACCATGCAGTGTCAAAAGTTGTCAGAGTGGCTTTGGTTTTGTACTATGGTGATGCAGATGTCGTGAGAAGATTTTCATTTTCCGGCTTTCTCACTGAAGGTAAAATCTCTATGATTCAAGGGACTTTTAGATGCAGTAATGATGGTTAAAGATGAGTTGAGGTTCTATCAAAATATTCTTGAGGTTACAATTCCTCAGAAATTTATTGCTAGCGATCAGCTGGCATACAAAAGTCATAATCAATACTTAGATCAACAGAGGTTGTTAAAGGAAACGGAGCAAAAAATCAAGAAGAAAATGAAAAAAGAGATTGAAGAAAAAAGAGTCATTAAAAAGATGTCACAAAAAAATTGAAGATACTGAAAAAGATTTAATAGCAATGAAAGAAGACAGGAAGATAAAAAGGGATGCTGGATCCTCACTTCTGTGTAAAGCCAACGAAAAACTTAACTTGCCATCGAGAAACAAGATTTAAGTGAGGTAGTTGTAGCTAAGGCAATGTTGGATGGTGCACAGTGGTTTCAAGAGGAGGCTAATAAAAAGAAAAGGAAATGAGCAAGCTAAAGAAGCTAGTTCATAGTTAAAAACCATCTCTTATCATTTCTTTTTTCAAAAAATAAATCAATCCAAACTTTTCAAAATAGTTTCACAACATTTTTTACTTTTATTGTTATATATAATCCGAATTTTATATTCATTTCATAATTTTGTTTTGTTACAATTAATCCATTGTAAATACAAACTAATACAATTTTTTAACCAGTCAGAAAGACTATACTGTATCTTTGTATTTAAAAAATGTTTTTCTTATTGCTGATTGATGTATTAAAAAATAATTAAAAAATCAATAAATAAAAGAGAAAAATGCAAGAGGGAGATTGTAAGGTGGGCATTTCTCTTTTTTCATTTATGTATTTAAAGAAATATGTCTGTACTTTTTCTTCTGTATGACTGTCTGGTTTTAAAATCTTAATTCATTCATCACTATTATAGCCCTTTTGCTCTAGGTCTATTAAGTCTATAAATTTCAAATTTTAGTCTATAAAGTCTATTAAAATGAACCAAGGATTTGTAGACCTGCACTAAGCAAGTGGGTTAGTTAGTGTGGGAGGATAGCATTTCCTCTAATCCCGGTGGTATGGTTATACTGCTATTGGCAATCATCAGAGCCCATTTAGTGGGAATGAGAAGGCGGGGTTGACACTTGTCAAGGAAAGACTATGATATGTTTGCGCATCACCTGACCTTGCATCCAGAGTTCACCAAAATGCGTTATTTTGCATCCAGTACACATCAAAAAGTGTGTTTATGCATCGAAGTTTTACCAACACGTAAAAATATGCACCAAGAAATGCATAAAATATACATTAACGCATACAAATTTGCATAGAGAAATTTTACCAACACATAAAAATACGCACCGGGAAGGTCCAAAACTTTCAAAAACCAAAGTAAATGAAATAAAGATGTTTTCTGTAATTGTAATTTTGTTCTCTTGCGATGTTGCCTCTGTCCAGTATTGTTGTTATATATCATTTTATTCCATAAATATTTGTATTTCAGCTTGAAAATGGAATTTTTTTTTCCGAAAACAGAAATTTGACGGTGCTAAACTTCTCCTGTAATCTTCAAGCATGAGAATGCCATGGTTTCCTTCACTGTCATAATTTGGGTCATGCTCAAGGTCGATGCATAACTGAACAGAAATTTTGGGGGAATTGGTAGTGGTGGAGGATGTTTTCCGCTTGAGTTTTTCGAAAATGGAAGTTTCGTCTTTCAAAACTTTCGAAAACTGGAGTTAGATGCAGTGAACATTTTTCCCGTAATCATAATTTTATTTTTCATGCAATGCTTCCTTTGCCTAGTACTGTTGTTAAATATCATTTTATTTCATAAATATTTGTATTTCATTTTGAAAATGGAGGGAAAATGTCTGAAAACAGGAATCGGGCGTTGCAAAGATTTCTCCCATAATTGTTAATTTTTATTCCCCAACGATGTTCCGAACATGTATCCTGTGTTCCTATTGACGAAGCAGAAAAATTTGTAAGAGTTGATGCATGGTGTTCAAAAGTTTTCATATTCTCAAAGTTAACACTATTTATCTTTTATTTAAAATAGTGAAAGATATCATGCATTCATGGTTCTCAGGCTGAAAGTTCTTTCAGCATGATAGATAAAATTGTCATCCAAGGGCATAAAAAAAGGAAAAAAAGTGACAATAAAGAAATGGAAAGGAAAGATGTCAGCAAAATGAAAATTTAAGCACTGGATGCTGTGCAGCTGCAAAGTCAACAAAAGATAACTGTGGCTGAGAACTTGCTGAGAAGAAAGAGTGTCTTTTAAAACTTTTGTTTTGTTTTGAATTGTAATTTTACATTGTGAATGCATTGATGGCTCCAGTTTGATATTTACATAAATAAATTACTGTGAACAATTATGTTTTGCATGTGCTGTGTTATATTCACACTTTTTCACCGTGCATTCTGATTTTTCACCTGGTTAAAAGGTTCAGCTTTTTTTCCATTTGTTAGTCTCATGTATGATTAGAAAATAAAGAATGCTTTGATAAAAATGTTTTCTGGATTGCATTGACATCAAAGTTGGAAACTTGTTATCTTTTTTTATGAAAATGGTACAAAGAATATCCATTGATTACTTTAGATGAAAAGATTAGAGAGGTATTCTGAAAATTTTTTCAGAGAAAAAAATTTATGGGCATAATGACAACTAAAGGATTGCCTTGGTGATAAGCAAGTAGAGATTCTAACCAGACTTTCTACTGAAGGACCTGAGTTCTTTGAAAAAGACGGACAAGTTTCATGTAATATGGTATTTGCTGCAGGTGCAAAAAAAATGGAAAAAAACAATAGATCCAATGTATGATTAAAACTAGCTTAGTTTTTAGATATTTTTAGATGTCTATAAGAATCTCAAAGTGCAGTGTATTCATTTCTTGAACACAGTACTGCTGCAGGTGGTCATTACAAAACATGCTGAATTTAATCTTATTGTTTTAAAATGTGAGTATTATATTTATTACTAAAACAAGAAGCAAAGCGGATCCAAATTCTAAATACATTGAGTGGTAGTGAAATATTTTTTAATATGAAAAAAATCTGGATTGATTTTTCATAATTGCCCAGCATTTTTGTAAGTTTTTTTTATTTCATCCATTAATTATTCCAAAATACTTCCCACTTTTAAAAATTACTCCCTAAATTTTTTCAAGGGATTAAAAATAATCCTTAAAAGGAGTTTTTCGGCAAACTCTGCTTGCTTCCCGTGTGTGTGTGGTTAACCTATTAAACTTCTAACTCCCTCCTTTGAAAGATGTTCTCCCTAATACAAACATTTGGCCCTTACTATTTCCTGGGGCAGTTATGTTGCACCAGAACCCCATCAAGTGCTGACTTAGGCGACTGTGCCGTCCCGGTGGAGCAGTGGTCTAGACGCTGGCTTCTGATCATTCATCCAAGAGGGTGCGGGTTTGAATCCCGGTGAGGCATGGATGTTGTGTTTGTCTTACAGCACTGGCTCTCTCCCTTCCCTGTCTCTGAAACCAGTGACACTAAATTAGGGACAGGCGACTGCTTATAGCTCATAGAGTTGCTTACCGTGGTCATTAAACCTCCAAACAAAAGAAAAAAAAATTAGGCAACTGTGTTACTGTGTAGGGTATTGATCATGTCAGCTTTAGACACAACTGTAATTTGGCACTTCACATTTTAAGGATTGTATTTGGCCAGTTTGTTTCATTCAAAAATTGAGAAAATATCCTTACATGTTGCTGTTTCAACTTCACCAGTTTATTTCCGTGATTATGCAAAAGTTTTTGGTATAAGGTTTCTCCACATTTAAAAGGGCAAATATATATATCACCACTGTCACATTTAACTTGATTTGCAAAACAGGGGTCCATGTAGGTTTTTTTTTTTTTTTTTTTTGTTTTTGACATTGTTTTCATGAATTTACCAAATGTTTTTCAGAAAAATTTAGTAAACGTGAAAAAATGGGGTGGAAATTTTAGATATGGTTAAAACATGAATTATTTCAAAAAAAAAAAAGTAAAAAAAAAGGCAATGGTTCTTGTAAAGAAAAAAAAAACTTCATCCCATTGATCTGAGATAAAACTATCTGGAAGAGCAAAAAAGTGAAAATTACGACCATCAGTGTCTGGAATGTTTGGAATACAAGTGTGAAAACGGAATAGAAAACATTAAAAATGCTTAAAAATATAGTTTTTGTTAAAAAAAACAAACTTCATCAATCTTACTGAGATGAAGCTACTGAAATAAAAAAAAATGTGATAGTCAGCTTCTTGAATGTTATGTAATATAGAAACAGAACAGGGAACACAGAAAGCGCTTAAAACTATAAAACTATAGCAGTTGTAAAAAAAGAAAAACCACCTCATTAATATAACAGAAATAGAGCTGTCTGGAAGCCAAAAGAGGAACTTGGCCATGGTGAAAATAGAAGAGCCTTTAAAAGTGTACAAAAATATTGCTTCCTAGCTTCAAAGTTGAAAGAAAGCAACAATATTTCTTGCCAAGTAGGAGTTAAAAAAACCCAACTGAAATAGAACGAAATGAAGCAGTTGCCTACATGATCTATCAATTATCTCGTACATCCTGGAGGCGAGAGCCAACATAAAAGATTTGTGAAAATTTCCCTTTCTTTGCTTTAAAATTGAAAGAAATCAGTAAATCTAATGCAGATAAAGCTATTTGGATTTTTTAAAAAAAGTGAAAAAAAAAAAAAATAGTATGCCACATTCCAGGCTTTGGAGGGAAAAGTTAAAATTTCAGTTCCTGGCTACAAAATTTAAAGAAAACATAATTTATAATCAAGGTGCTGTTTTACAGAGTGTGAGTCAAAAGTTTTGCAACATTTGCATAAATGCATGTGCTGCAGCAGGTATGTCATGTGTTTAAACTAGTTCAAGACACGCACTGCAGTCAGTTGAAAGGGATATAAAGTAGTAGCCGTTGCTGTGAACAGCATTGCATGTTGTCGTTCTGTCTCTGGTTGGGATGCGTAAAGGATGAACAGCCACAACCGTCTAATTAGAGAACTTTTGCTTTACGAATTTGAATTCAGCCATAATGCTGTTCAAGCAACACAAAACATTTGTCATGCAAAAGCGGTAGGTTCCGCGGACCACAGCACTCCAACCAGATAGTTCAAGAAATTTTTTTCAAATGACAGAAACCTCAACGATCAGCCAAAGTCTGGTTGGCCACGAACCGTGGATTCGGTGGCCGTGCGCCAAGCCATAGAGGCAAATCTGACAACCAGCACTCAGAGATTATATGGTGAGCTGGGCATATCACAGACCACCCTGGTTTGTCACCTTCGGGACCTCAGCAAGGTCCACAAGAGCTGCCGCATTGTCCCTCATGAAGTGACGCCAGCTGAAGCAAACCGCCGAGTGGAAGTGTGTACGAAACTCCCAGAAAGCCTGCGCGATGGACGTTTCATCAAGAGAACTGTTACGTGCGACGAAAAGTGGGTCTATTTCTGTAATCCTAACACACAACGGCAGTGGCAGAGCCCGAGCCAGCTTCCTGAATCTGTTGCCAAATGTGGGCTCTTTGAGCACAAGGTGATGCTCTGCGTCTGGTGGAATTTCAAGGGGATAATCCATTACAAATTTGTTCTGGACGGTTGGACCATCAACGCCAACCTTTACTCTGAGCAGCTGGAGCAGATGTATGCCGTTTTGGAGGGAGAGTACCCTGCACTGGTGAGCAGAAAGCGTGCTCTCCTACAGCAGGACAATGCTTGGCCTCATACTGTGCAAATGACCCGGGCAAAACTCCAGGAACTTGAGGGCATCGAACTGATGCCACGCCCTGCATATAGTCTGGACCTTGCCCCGTCAGATTATTACTTGTTCCGGTCCATGGCCCACTTCCTTTGTGGGTGGCACTTCAACAACCAGGAGGAGGTGGCAGCTGGGGTGAAGGAGTTCTTCACCTTGAAGGGCGAGAACTGGTACCGCCGCAGAATCGAAGAACTGGCAGACAGATGGCTAAAGACGGTGCAGCACGATGTCTTATACTTTGAATGGTAGTCAGCTTTCGTCGTAAAGGTACGTATGAAGACATAAAGTGATCCAAATATTGCAAAACTGCCGACTCACCCTCCGTAGTGTAACACATAGATAAATTGAAAAAATCGTTCCATTCTTGAGCTTTTGTTGTGCCATGTAATGGTCTTGGAAATGGGGGAGTGTTAAACTGCAAAAATTTTACTGCTTACTTACAGAATTGAAAGAAAATGGTAATCTAACTGAAATGAAATTATTTGCAGCCATAACAATAATAATAATAATAATAATAATAATAATAATAATAATAAATCATCTGCAGGCTCCCTGAGGGTTGTTTTTATTCATTAATTCCATGCTGTGCCTTTTTTCAACAATGCAGCTCTGTGAAGGTGCCAAAATATTGTACCAGATTCCTCTGCAGATCCTTCACAGAGATAACACATCACCTAGTATTTTGACATGATTGATGTTGCCCTTCTTGGGATGACCTGTTGTATGGTTGGTGGTATGTCAATATTGATGTTATTTTGCAATACAGCAAGTTTTACACAATCATATCGCTTTTTTCCCTATTGTTTCTACACTGTTTCTAAAATAACAAGCTCTCATATGCTAAATTTGTTTGAATAAAATAAATTTTTATGCAGAAAAATATTCATTGTTTTTAAAGAGAGTCAGAATAACAGTCTGCACACCTTTTCAAAAATCTGGGATGGGCATCACCATGCCATGCTGTTTTGCTCCCGAGCCCTGAAGTAGGTTAAAGTGTAATGTTAACTTCTTTCACATACTCTTACAGGGGCATATACAGAATTTTTTTTTCGGCGGCAGGCGACTAAAAATGGAAGTTTTTGATATCCATCAGGACAAAATAAAAGTTAATGAAAAATAGAAGAAAAAAATAAAACTCTATTTTCTATTGTAAATTGGTGCATCTTTATTAAATTAAAGCATTTTTTAAGTGTAAGTCGCATTTTAACAAAGAAATGAAATACTTTCGGAGAGGGCGAAGGCTCCCTTGCCCCCCCCCTCTAAATACACCCCTGTACTTTTAGTTAAAAGCATGGAATTTGATGAAAATGTTCGTTTGTTTACAGAACAAACAAAATTTTGCTTCTGTGATATATCTTAAATGCTATTTATATTGCTTTCTAGATAACAGATAAGTAATCTCCAAACATTTCTTGACATTTCCATGCAGTTTAGATAAAGTAGAAGTTTATTAAATTTGCATGAGCTTAGATAGATAAAATACAAGTTTATTAAATGATCACACGGCAAGTGCAAAATGAAGCCACTATTATTTTTCCTCAGGGTAAGCCAGAGCTTACCATCGCACACACATTTACAAAATGGCACCTCCTTTCAAAAACATTGTATTGAGGTAGGCATGGGCTTATAGCAATGTATTCCCTCTTTGTATCTAACTAAATTCCTGCAAATTGTTCATGTGAATGACACAGAATGGAAGGTAGTTATGCACATATTTTTTCATGTAGAAGCTATAATTGCCCTGTGTAGATTTAATTACGCTGTAGTTATTCCTAAAACATTGAAATTAGTGTAAAACTAATTTCTACATGTTTTTAAGGCACCTGAACAGTGAGTTCTTAAAATAAAATAAGTTGATTAACAGCTTTTTTTATCTCTTTCTGGGAAAGAACAAGGTTAGATACAAACTAACAGGAAAAATTCAGTTGGTTATCTTCACCATTGACCTCGGAAGTCCCTTGGAATGTTCCTATACGGAACAACTAATTCATTAGCACAAAAATTCCAGTGGATTTTCCCACACCTGGAGAAAAAAGCATATATATGCAGTGCCAACACAAAAATGCTCAAACTCTGTTAAAAACATAAACTATTTTATTTTTGATTTATAATTATAAATTTACTAAATACTGAATGTTATGAATTTGAAAAAGAATTAGCTGATATTTAATATGTACAATATATGGTGTTTTTTGTTGTTTTTCTTTTTCTCGCCCTGTGATGCTATACAGAGGATGGATTGCGATGGTTGACTTCAAATTTCCATCTGTGTGATGATCTTTCGGCTGATGACATCGATTCGTTTATCAACTGGATTGCTGAAATATGGAGTTATTTAGCAATGACTAATTACCCATATCCAACAAATTTTCTAGTTCCTCTTCCTGCAAATCCTGTTAAAGTAAGTACACTGTTCTTAACATTTGTGTTCGTGTGTGAGCAAAAGAGAAACAGAGAAGTTTTTAAAGTGCACTGTATGCACAATATCTGTGCTACATGAAAACATTTATTTTCCTTATATGCATGATGAATATAAATGAGTGGTAGGCGATGCACGTAACTAACAAACAAATTAAGAAGGTAGTGTTGAACATGCTAAGTTACGTATAAAAGTTTAATGTAAATATATTTCAGCCATTACTATGGCCTTCATCAGTGCGACTACGATTGGTTTACGTTGCCAGATTGGAAAGGTAAGTTTTGTAATGGTAACTCTGGGTGACGTGATGCAATGAGTGTTTTCCAGATGTAAGAAATGAAAATGGGGAGCTCAGAGTTGCAATTTTTGGAAAATAAATTTTCCAAACTTTGTCTAAACCTTAGAGCATACCAATTTTGGAAGGGAGCCAACTTTTTAGTATCAGACCAAAGTAAAATAGCAGAAGTTTCTGCCATGGTAAGAAGAGATAAAGCAGATGAAGGTTTTCCAAATTTCACCTCAGATTTGTGTTCCTGAAGTCTTGAGAGAATTTTCCGGAACAAGCTTCCTATGTACGCAGTTAATCCAATGTTAGTTTTGATGGGAATTTTATACACTCCTGGCAAAGAAAGCAGAGGTCTTGGGTCTCTGTCATTACAGAGTATAACAGAAATTGAAGGGGAAGAACGAATGGCAAGTCTATATCCTTCTCTTTTGTAGATACTGATGAGTTTGTAGGCAGAAGGTTCGTGGTAAGGGATTGAGCCAGCAAACGTTAGTTCCTTTTTGGTGAAACAGGTTGAAGAGCAACAACTGGTTTTTTCTTTGCATTTTGAATTAATTTAGAAACCAGGAGAGGGGGAAAGCCATGTTGAGTAGCGATCAAGTGGATGTTTGCTAATTCATTTGTTAGATTAACTTCAGTGTTACAAACCAAATGAGCTCGATGAATGAGAGACTTGAGGGCTGACAGTTTATATTGGTGGAAGGTATGAGAATTGAAAGGAATAATGCTATTGGTAGAAACTGGTTTTTGGTAGACAGAAGTGGAAAGAAGATTATTACATTTTGAGATGCTGACATCCAAGAAATTTATCTTGCCATCAATTTCTTCATTAATAGTTAATCTAACGGATGGGAATTTTTCAGTGATTAAATTTGTGAGTTGCAATAGATCTTTTTTAGGATGAGGCCAGATGACAGAAATATCATCAACATAACGGAGCCATAAGGTAGGTTGTTGGTCATGTTGCATCACTATTGATTGCTCAATATTTTGCAGGTATACTTCAGCCAAAAGTGGGGAAAGAAGTGACTCCATCAGTACACCTTGGTTTTGTTGATAGCATTGATTATTAAAAACGAAGAGAATACAGGCAATCATACAAATCCTTGGTTAAAGTGCCGTCCATGGGGAATTGTTCTTTGAATTTATGAATGAGTAGCATGTGTGCTTCAAATTGAGGCACAGAAGGAAAAAGTGATTCAACATCCAGGGTAAACATACTTGCATGACCATCAATGGAGTTTGGAAGTCTAGAGATGAATTTAGCAGTGGATGAGATATTGAAGGGGTGGTAATTAGTAATAATCTTGAATTTTTTGGCAAGACATTTTTCCAGATTACAAGCAGGCGAGTGAGTATTTTCCACAAGAGGTCTAATTGGAGCATTAGCTTTGTGTAATTTAATTTGGGCAAGTAATCTAGGAGAATTGTAGAAAGAAGGAGCGGAAAATTCCCCCAAGAAAACCTTTGACGTCTGCAACTTATTGAGGTGATCCACAGATGATTTCAAGGTTTCCACAGGATTTTTAGAAAGGAGTTTGCAATTGGTGGAAAGGAGGAAATCATTCTCATACCTTCCACCTGAAAAATTCCTGTCCATTAGATTCACTATTAATGAAGAAATTGATGGCAAGATAAATTTCTTGGATGTCAGCATCTCAAAATGTAATAATCTTCTTTCCACTTCTGTCTACCAAAAACCAGTTTCTACCAATAGCATTATTCCTTTCAATTCTCATACCTTCCACCAATATAAACTGTCAGCCCTCAAGTCTCTCATTCATCGAGCTCATTTGGTTTGTAACACTGAAGTTAATCTAACAAATGAATTAGCAAACATCCGCTTGATCGCTACTCAACATGGCTTTCCCCCTCTCCTGGTTTCTAAATTAATTCAAAATGCAAAGAAAAAACCAGTTGTTGCTCTTCAACCTGTTTCACCAAAAAGGAACTAACGTTTGCTGGCTCAATCCCTTACCACGAACCTTCTGCCTACAAACTCATCAGTATCTACAAAAGAGAAGGATATAGACTTGCCATTCCTTCTTCCCCTTCAATTTCTGTTATACTCTGTAATGACAGAGACCCAAGACCTCTGCTTTCTTTGCCAGGAGTGTATAAAATTTTGATCAAGACTAACGTTGGATTAACCGCGTACATAGGAAGTTCGTTCCGTAAAATTCTCTCAAGACTTCAGGAACACAAATCTGATGTGAAATTTGGAAACCTTCATCTGCTTTATCTCTTCTTACCATGGCAGAAACTTCTGCTATTTTACTTTGGTCCGATACTGAAAAGTTGGCTCCTTTCCAAAATCAGTATGCTCTGAGGTTTAGAGAAAGTTTGGAAGTTTTATTTTCCAAAAATTGCAACTCTGAGCTCCCCATTTTTGTTCCTTACATCTGGAAATCCCTCATTGCATCACATTACCCGGAGTTACCATTACAAAACCTACCTTTCCAATCTGGCAACATAAACCAATCATAGTCGCACTGATGAAGCCATAGTAATGCCTGAAATATATTTACATTAAACTTTTATACGTAACTTAGCGTGTTTTACACTACCTTCTTCTTAATATGCACGATGAACTTTACTAAAGGTTAAAAGAATGATCTTTTCTTTAAAGAGTCATATATTATTTTAGTTATACACTGAGTGATCACTGAACTATGACCACCCCTATCAAAAGTGGATGCAGCCTGTTGACCATGTGAAGAGGGTGCAATTAGTTGACCAACATAGCATATATAAGGTGCGAGGAGAGCAGTAGCAGGGCTTGAAAAATATCTAAAAAGTTACATGCCCAGTTGGGCATGTACAAGAATTATTTACCTTCCCAGGTAGTAAAAGCTGGATGGCCAGAAAAATTTATCTTTTAAGATAATATGAGTAAATCAGAACCCTCATTTTTTTTAAGTTAAAAAATATGATGAACTCTTTTACATGTTTTGCATTTCTGTTTTAAGGGTCTGTATTCAAAATGTTCAAAGCACAAAAGTTCCACTTAGTAGTTCTAATTCTGACTATTATATACCTCTAATTATTCTACTATTCTCTTTTACGTGCGATATTTCAAAGTAACTTGTACAAAAATCTAGCGGATAATGCTTACCTTGGCATTTCTTTCAGCGACGGGAACATATTAAAAAAAAAAAAAACGGGAAGAAAATTAAAAAAAAAAAAAAAAAAAAAATGTTCTTAACGAAACATAGGTGGCGCCAGCCGGGCTTGATAAAGAAATATATCCAGGAAAGTATTTCCGACGAATGGCAACAAGGAGTATCGGACTCCATTAGCGCGAAGTTAACCACGAACATCGGTGGTAAAGTCGCCACGCTCCTGAAGATGCCCAGAGTATGGGCGAAAATTTCGAGTATAAAGAATGGTAAAAATTGATGTTTGAATCCTAAGGCAAAGATCCAATGAGTGTACCCAGCGAAAAGTGTGAGAAGTAAAGCCAGTCATCGCATACAATGCCGACCCGGTGGCGCAGTGGTCTAAGCGATGGCCTCTGATCATTCGTCCTAACGGGGTCCGGGTTCGAATCCGGGTGAGGCATGGATGTTGTGTTTGTCTTACGGCACTGGCTCTCTCCCTTTCCTGGAACCAGTGACCCTAAATTAGGGACGGGCGACTGCTTATAGCCCATTGAGTTGCTCACGGTGGTCGTTAAACATCCAATAAAAAAAAAAAAATCGCATACAACGGACTTTAGGACAATAACATCAACAAAGACCGGAAAACACGTGCGTGAAATGTTCCCGTCGCTGAAAGGAATGCCAAGGTAAACATTATCCGCTAGATTTTTAGCACAAAAGTGTTTCTCAAGTTTTAAAGATGATGCTGAAATTGGTATGAAATGATATCATGATGAAATTGGTATTTGAGAAATTTAGTGGTTGTGCCATGTTCCTTTCGTTGACATTTTCGCCCTTTGTCACTAAACATTAGTTCCATCAGAGGCATGAATCCTGTAGCTGACTATAAACCACATTTGGTCAGAAACTACATATAGTTCCAATTTCTCGATCTAGAGCATAATATAATTAAAGAAGGGATAAATTAATAACGAGGAACTATACACCAATTATGTAGAAAATAGTAAAACTATGCTAGTAATCCAATTTATTGGCATAGGAATATATAAACAATCATTTCAAACTTTCAAACCTCAACTAGATGGCTTTTTCAAGGAAGATAGACAGAAACTGCCAGTTTCTGTCTATCGCAGGGTTTGTGTCTATTTTCAAGGAAGATAGATAGAAACCAGCAGTTTCGGTCTATCTTCCTTGAAAAAGCCATCTAATTGATGGGCAAAAGCTTGGAAACGATTATTTATATATTCCTACACCAATAAATCAGATTACTAGCATAATTTTACTATTTTCCAAAGAAGGGATATTCTTCTGTCCTTGGCACCCTATAACGGTAATACTTCCGGTGATTAGCAGTTAAATGAAACACGACATGCAACGACCGTCTTTTTCTTCTAGTCCAAATTTTTATTTTTAAATTTAGTTGCCCAGACTGGGCAACTAGTTTATTTATTTACCTACCCAGGTCAATAATTTACATGGCATCTCGGGCATGGTATTTTTCAAGCCCTGAGTAGGTAGTAAAATTTGGAGCATAATGGGTAAATGGAAGGATTTATTGGACTTTGAGAAAGGACAGATTGTGGTAGCTTATGAGAAAGGGTGCCTCGATTACACAAGCGGCTGAACTGGTGAGTTGTTCAAGAGCTGCCATAATTAAAAGTTAAAGTGCATCAGGACTAGCATGAAAATGGTCAAACAATGACTCAGATGCAAAACTGCACTAGGAAAGCAAAAGGTTGATGTTAGAGGTGAGTGCCGGGTCCAATGACTTGTATGGACCAACAGATACAGCACTGTTCAACAGTTGGCAACCCAATACAACAGAGGTCAACTTGGAAGAGTTGACCTCTGTTGTATTGGGTTGCCAACTGACTTGTACGGATATTTTAAAAACAGAGGTCAACTTGCTCATATTTTTACAACAGAGGTCAACTTGGAAGAGTTGACCTCTGTTGTATAGGGTTGCCAATGACTTGTACGGATATTTTAAAACTGCACTAGGAAAGCAAAAGGTTGATGTTAGAGGTGAGTGCCCGGGTCCAATGACTTGTACGGACCAACAGATACAGCACTGTTCAACAGTTGGCAACCCAATACAACAGAGGTCAACTTGGAAGAGTATCTGCCATGATCAGGGTTGGCAAGGTAATTTACTCGTTACGTATTTTACGTAAATTACGCGTAATATACAGGTAATTTACTTGGCGTAAAAAAAACAGTTTTTTACGCAGACGTAAAAAAACTAATTTTCTTTCATGTGTGTGTATAAATACTACACTGCTGGACAATTGCTAAGGACGGATCATAAACGGCTATATAGCGCATAAAAAAGTAAGTGTGGTTGGATGCCAAGTGAAATAAAATAATGTCAGAATGCCAGGACATTACAAGAAAGACAATTTATTGTGCTCTGAAATCCAGAAGGCTTTGGAACGTGTTCAAGGGATAAACAGGCCATTTTGTGCAGAATACGCAAACGTGAAAAAAATGCAATTACCGTCGGCAGGCGTTCCGGCGTTAGATGCCAATACGGGATATGGCCACCATGGAGGGCAATGCAAGATTCCACACGTCATGTCATGCTTTGCACAGCATTATCAAGCAGCTGTTGGGGTAATTTATCTCATTCCTCTGTCAGTGCACGGATGAGGGTGTCCTTGTTTATTGGAGGGCATTGGCGACCAGCAAGACTCCTCCAAACATCCCACACATTTTCAATGGGATTCAGATCTGGAGAACGTGCTGGCCATACGAGGCGTTGATTATCCTCGCTCTCAAGACACTCCTGGACGACGACTGTTTGATGACATGTTGCGTTGTCGTCCATGAAAATGAATCTATCACCGACAGCACCACGGAACATGCGAACATGAGGTAGCAGAACATCATTAATGTATCGTTGGCCAGTCATAGTCCCAGTTGGAAGCACATAGAGGGACGCACGGCCATTGATCATGATGCCAGCCCATACCATGACACTACATGTCGGATATCGGTCCCTTTCATGTATGTTTGCTGGACAATATGCAGTACCACTATCACGCCAGATCAGTTGTCGTCGACAATCAGACGATAGACTGCATCTACTCTCATCTGAGAAGAGGACAGCAGACCAGTCGTTATCAGTCCAATTGTGATGTTGATGGCACCATTGCAAACGGGCGGTACGGTGACGTCTGGACAATGGGACGCACACAACAGGACGGCGGGCGTATAGTTCTCCTTCATGCAAACATCTGGCGACAGTTTTTCGGGAGATCCGCTTGCCAGTAGCAGCCATAAACTGATTTGCTACCTCACTAGTTGTGCTGCGCCGGTGTCTTTTTGTTGATAGCACTATGTACCGATCTTCTGCAGGTGTCGTACTGCGAACACGACCTCCACCGTGACGTTTGCTACACTCTCCATTTGTTTGAAATGATTTCCAAAGCATTGAAACAACGCTGTGGCTGACGTCGAACTCCCTGACAACATCTGTTATTTTTCGCCCTTCTTCAATCTTGCCGATAATACGGCCACGCGTAAAATCATCTAGGTGATGTCGGGAAGACATACTGAAAATTGCAAGTTCGTCAATTGATTCTTTCTCCTTCAACTTTGCGTTTGAACAACAACGGTCAATACGCATCAAATCCTTTATATCTCTTATCAGCGCTATGACGTCACGAACAAGTTTGGTAATCCAAACTTTGCATATGCACAACACGTCTTACTGTATCCCGCACTTATGCTAATTTCCACATTTTCCTGCCTTCCATTTTATGAAAAAACCATGAGGAATAATCACTCACCATAAAGATCATGGTAACCTCCAATGGACCAAACACTTCCAACACGTCAATTCATCGTGATGTAACGTCAATTCATCGTGATGTTTGGTCCATTGGAGGTTACCATGATCTTTATGGTGAGTGATTATTCCTCATGGTTTTTTCATTTATGAATTGCACGTAAACTATGCGCACTTTGCAAGAGGTTAATACCTTAAAAGTGCAAATATAATAACTTCCATTTTATGGTTGCTATCGCTGCTATTGTCATCTGTCCTTAGCAATTGTCTGGCAGTGTATAATATAAAAACCACTTTAATTATATTACATTTTGAACTTAAAATTTCTTGTACATTTCACTACGAAATCATTATTCTCTTAAGATTGTCCATACAGCTCAGCCACCTATTAACTGATTTCTTTTTAGGAATTATAATGTACCTGTTCTTCCTTGTATATTAAAAATGGAGAAAATAATCTACCTCTTGCACTAGCATTGATAGAAATCACAATGTATATTGAATAGAATTCAAGATTATGAAGAGTTTGACCGCTGCGATTCATAGTGGGAAGAGTCTTCAATTAGAATGTTGAGCCTCCTTCAACGGCTAGTGAGGATGGAAAAAAAACAATGTTTATTAAGAATGCTCTCAGCTTTGAACTGAAGCCAACACTAAAACCTCCCGCATTTAAATAACAAAAAAAAAATGTTTAGTTCGCATAGTTATAGTTTTACCGCCGAGTCAACGAGAAGTTGCTGACGTTGTTGAACTTCTGCTTCTGCCTTAGCAGTGAATCCCTGTAGAGACAGGAGCTGCCAGATGGCAGCACGCGCATAGATATCAAAGGCGAGCCGCCAGTCAACGTCTCATTTTGATTGTTCCCGTCATCTCGTTTCACTTTAAACTACACCGCGGCGTGGCTTCTGACTTCCTTTGCCGAACATAATATTTTAAAGTGGGCCCCACACCAATTATCATAAAGAAAAGGATTTCCCCGGATGAATATGAAGGCTAGGGGGAAAAAGAAATATGATGTGATACTGATATGTATGTGGTATCCTGGTGGTATGTCACGTGGACATGGCAGTTTGCAGTATTCCAATAAGATCATATAAAAATACCGAAGGGTATGTTGGTTTTTGAAGGATCTCCGTTTTTTGTGGTATCCGTACATAGCAAGTTAATTAACAGCACAAAGCCATGTTGTTTTTAATTTTTTTTTACGTATTTTACACATTTTTTACGTGTCACGTAGAAAACCTTTTTTTACACGCAATTGCACAACCCTGGCCATGACCTTGCATTGCACACTCTCACATATGGGCTATAACAGCAGATGACCCCAACGAGATCATATCCTAACCATGGTTCATCGGCACAAAAGATTCACCTGGTGCAAAGATCATGTAAATTGGGTGTCGGACAGGGGCGGATTGGCCCACCGGGACACAGGTCCATTTCCTGGTGGACCACTCAAGAAATGGCCCAATTTCTCGTATTCTTTTTGTCTGGATTTTTTGGAGCGAACGAATAATTATTTTAGTTAGCTATTTCCCTAAAAATAAAAATACCCTTCTATCTCCATGTTGGGAGTACTCTATGACATTGCATATCAAAATTATCTGTACTTATCTGAGAAAAACGCTGTTGGACTAAGTAATAAATTAAGCTAAAGCTATGTACATTTGCATGCAGGTGATTGGGCTTGGAGCCTAGGGACACTGGTATGCCCTATCCTTCCTTTGTGATATTGAAGGATTTACAAACAAGTACTCACCATCTCCACCAGTGGCGTATGTAGAAATTTTTTCACAGGAGCCAACAAAAAACGGATGTTTTGAAATCCACCAGGACAAAATAAAAGTTAATGAAAAATAGAAGTAAAAATTATAGCATTTTTCTAATGTAACTTGACGCATTTTTATTAAAATAAGGCATTTTTTCTAATGTAAGTCTCATTTCATCAAGCAAAGTTAAACACTTTCGGTGTGTGTTGGGGGGGGGTCTCTAAATCCACCCTCTTGTCAACAGACTAACAAAGAGCACAAAGCAGTTTTTCCGTAGAGATATTCCGAAATTTGTGGCCTACCCACATTTATCTTTAATAGAAACAATGATTTACCAGTACTGATTCATGGGTCAAAAAAAGGAGTAGACCTAAAAAAAAAAAGAGTCTACTCAAGAAAAAGATACCAATTCTATTGCGTAGTAGGTGATAAGGGGTGACCAAATGAATATAAAAATTTATTCTGTAGAAAAATTGCTACATGACATCTAACACATTTCCACTTTCAGAATGATCTTTATGGTGATTTATGGGAAATGTGGTTTTCAAGAGACTTGCCATTTTTTTCTATTAGAACCAAATTTTTCAAGGAAATTATCTGGTAACAACACCACATTTCCAGCGTGGTTTTATGCTACACTGGCGTGCAAAAATTAAGGACGAGACGGTTTTTCAAATGTAACATCATGCAGAAGTGCTCCACATCGACTCAAATCATACCATAAGATCCCCAAGATGTAAGAATATGGGACAAGGGAGCAAAACCATCCAAACAAGGAATCCAAAGGATACAAAGGCACTTTATTGAAAAGGTAGCTTCGAGCACAACTGGACAGAAGACAGAAACGTCCATGTGACAGGCGGCTGCCAATTAAAATCCAGTCTTTAGTAAGGGATATGATCACCCCTGACAGCGTCACAGGATTTACGATGTCTGTCCATGCTGAGGACGAGGTTGTCAAGGAGCTGTTGAGGCATCACGGCCCATTCCTCTTGTAGCACCAATCGCAGCTGCGGAATCTTTGCTGGCGGCTGGTGACGTGCTGCCAAGCGTCTACCGAGAAGGTCCCACATGTGTTTGATTGGATTTAAGTCCGGGGACCTTGCGGGCCAATCCATGCATTGAATATCTTCACTCTCCAACATCTCTGCGACAGCCACTGTACGAGACTCTGGATTTTCAGCCATTCCTCCTGCCCTCCGGATAAATGTCAAATTCTCCCGATTTCTGCCGATAATTAGCCGTTACGATGGTCGAAATTCCCTCAACCACCACCTTGGATCGACGCAGAAGAAAAAGATTTCAAACTGCTTGTGAAATCTTTTTCTTTCTGCGTCGATGCAAGACGACATTTACAGTCATCAGTATCGTACTTTTCCTCTCCTCATATCTGCAAAAAGAAAGCCATGCCTGATGGCGCAGTCGTTTATTTTATGTTGCTTCGAAACAATGTTTTTGTGAACATCTGTGCGTGCTCCCGCTGGTTACAAAAACACACTCGTGCGCCTGCTGTGACCTACTTATCTTTTCACGTCTCCCGCTCTTAGCTGCGAGCTCTGTTTATGTTTTCTTCAGAGTTTTGTGGAGTGCTTTTCAGTTTTGTTTTACTGTGGAGATTTTTATTTCTTGTTTTGCGCCATGTTTGTCTCTTTTTCCTTCTTCGTCGCATTTTGTAGAAGATTAATGTGCTCCTTTGTTCATCTCTAATTGCGAATCTGTTATTGTCAGCTTTAATTGTTTTATCTTCTATTGTAGCATTTTGTGTACACTTAGTTTGTGAATTTGTTATTTTTTTCTCATTCCTTTCGCTTACTTTTTGCGAAAGATTTTTCCTTTTGCATTACGCCACTTTCGCGGTTTTTAATGTTTTATTTTATGTCATATCTTTGGCAATTTGTTTCTTCTTCACATATTAGCTGTTATTGTCTTTGCTGCATAATAAAGTTGTGAAACTGAGCGCTGGCTTTCGACAAATTGTCCGAGATGGGTCCGGGTTCAAATCGCAGTGGGGCATGGATGTTGCATTTGTCTTACGGCACTGGCTCTCCCCTTCCCCGGAACCAGTGGCCCTAAATTAGGGATGGACGATTGCTTATAGCCCACTGAGGTGCTCACTGTAGTCGTTAAACCTCCAACCAAGAAGAAAGCTTGACACTTCCACATTTGTTTTGACAGATACCTCTGTCTCTCTCTATTCCAACACTGGAAAAACTGCTGACAGTTAAGTCCAGAATGAAAGAAAAATGCTTTGAACAAATCTTTTGTAGATCTTTGTTAAAGAAAGAGAGCTAAATTGGCTACTGTATATTCACTAAATAAGGATAAAGATTAATTATGATAAATAATGTATCAAAAATTAAGTACATATCTTATATTAATTATTATTAATGTTATTAATTGTATCTGGTTGCCAACTATTTTCACTATGCTTTTTATTTTGCATATAAACATGCAGTCTGCATTTAGAATAACTTTTTAAACATTAAAAATGCTATGTACCAATAACACTACTTCTGGAAAATTGCTCCTGCATCTGAAAAATGTCGATACAAAATAGCACTCATGTGATTTTATGGAGCTGTAAAAAATCTCCTGATTTTTAGATTTTGAAGGTTGGCACATCTGGGAATATACAGTTCAGACTTCCAGCTTATTGATTGACCTCTAAATTCTTCTGATATCAATCCCATAGAGCACTTGTGGGACAGTATGGAATAGCATATCAGGTGTCAGGATACACCAATCACCTCCATACTTGCATTGAAGGCTGCATTACACACACAGCTTGATTGGCCATACCTCCCAACTGCTTCCGGCATCATATTGAAACGATGCCACATTGGATAGCTTCTGTACTGAGGGCGAAAGAAGGATCTATGAAGTATTAGGTAGGTGGTCATAATTCAGAGATCACTCAGTGTAAATGTTTTCAATATAGAAATGCAATATACAAAATCAGAAGAAACCATTATCAAGACTGAGAATAAAAATGGGTTACAGCAGTACAACATGAATAAAAGCTTGATTTTCTTATATGTTTACGTATGTTTGTATTTTTTTCTAGAGTATTATTATGCGCAAATTTTCAAAAATGAATCTTAAATGAGGCACTCACCATTTCATTCCACTGTCATTGCATTGGTTGAAATTAAGTGTGCAGAACCACTCCTCCAGTAGGAACCAACCCATGTAATTGTTTGGTAATGAAGTTCAATTTTATGATGCTCTGCTGTTGACTGATCATTAATTGAAAGTTAATCCCAGTTCAGTTTATATCAGTTTCTCGTGATGTTTGTATAATAAAGTTTTATTAGACATGTTTTTAATTACTGATTTATGTTCTGCAAGATCAGTTTTAAGTATTACTAGTCTTTCCTATGCAGGGTTAGAATTCATTTTTTCCCTTAGTAGCAGTGATGGCTAGTACCTGTAGTGAAGCATGACTTTGTAAGCAAGGGAAGTATTAGGTGTGCAGCTTAATTCTTGGCCACAGGCATGACACATTGACAGCAAATTATAGCAAATCGAATACGTACCTAATCAGGAAAATAATACCCGTCATGTTGGATACATTTGAGCCATCTGTCAGGGAGCTGCTAATGCCACTGCGGAAAAAGAGGGTTGTTTCCAGTTGATAAAGTCATCAATACTTGTGTGGACCTCCTCAACAGAAGTGAAGTGCATTTCACTCAGGTGATGTTGCAGGGAGCAAAAGAGGTGAAAATCCGATGGGGCGAAGCCTGGAGAATACGCTGGGTGGGACAAAATCTCCCATTCCAGGTCGGTGATACTGTTTAAAGTCGTTTTCGCGGCGTGAGGCCGCGCATTATTCTGATGCAACAGGACCGACCTTCTGCCCTTGCCGGTGTATGGCCTTTTCACCTCCATTGCGTCACTCACATGAATGAGTTGCTGACAATAACGCTCAGCATTGACCGTTTCACCAGGCTTGAGCAACTCATAGTGTACAACACCGCACTGATCCCACCATATGCACAGCAACAACTTCCTGGCATGGATACTCGGTTTGGCAGTACTGGCTGACCTGGATCAACCCACGATTTGCGCCGCTTAGGATTATCGTCGAGGATCCACTTCTCACCACAGGTCAAAATCTTGTGGGGAAATCCTTCTTCTTGAATCTGAAGAGCAAGGACACAGAAACATCGTAGCGCCTAGACTTGTTCGTAGCTGTGAGTTGATGGGGAACCCAACGACCCTTGTGAATCTGTCCAAGCTTGTGCAGGCACTTTGCAATGGTTTGACGTGTTACTCCGAGTTCCTGGGTGAGCTCTGACTGTGTGCGACAGGGATCTGCATCCAACAGTTGTTCTAGTTCCGCATCGTCAACTTTCTGTGGCTGTCCCGGACGTTCTGCATCACGGAGATTGAAATTTCCCTGCTTAAACCGCTGGAACCACTTCTTACACGCACTGTAGGACACAGAACCTCACCCCAAGCAGCACAGATCATTTGCTGGGCTTCCGCGGCACTTTTTTTCAGCTGAAACGTGAACAGGAGGCAGTGCCTTAAATGTCTCTTCTCGAACGACATTGCTTTCACCGTCAACTTTCGTCCCTTCTGTCACTACAGCTGTGAGCAGTTGTCTGGAAAGCTGTTGGATGGTGCTTCAATCAACCATTATTGCATACAGCTATTTGCATTTGCCAACGTTCTATGATCACTTGCGGTTAGGGGCCAAGAATTAAGTTGCACACCTAATAATTCAGTTAACATGCAATAAATAGGTGGCAAAGTGATATGGATGAAAATTTTTAATCAAAAATCAGCAAGGGACCGATAGTTTATATGATATTGCCAATAAGGCATGGCAGAAAGCATCATAAGTCTCTTCCCCAACTGCGACCTTGCACACTACACCAAAAATGAAATGCCTAGAAGTTCAAATGCAAAGATTTATAAACAAAATTGTTCAGTGAAAATATTGTAATTGGGAAAAAACTTGTCTACCGACACAACAAAAATAATTAATAAATAAAAAGAATGTGGGTTTGCTTCCGTATAGCATTGCACAAATTGGATGCCTTATTAATCATCCAAAAGAATGGAAACAAAGTTACCTGGTTTTATTTGTTTATTTGTACATAAGGCTGATACTCCTCTCAGTTTTTGGCAAATTTGGGATAATTCATGCCTCATTTACGTTTTATAAGGATTGCATAAGTTGTCAAATCCAGAAGACCAAACCAATTTTTCAGTGCTGAAAAGAACACAAGGCTTAGGCCAGCAGAATAGCTTATTCAATTTCTTGCTACCACACAGTCACTTTAATCATCATATAAACCAGAATGAAAGTGATGCATACATTTTTTTGTTATCTTTATAGTAAGTTCAGGTAGGGGTCTTCTGTTAGTTATGAAACTAAATTTCTCAGCATATGAAAATGATCCAAAGGACAAAGTATTTTTTCTAGAATGCAATCTTTGGAGTTTTGGGAGTTCATGTGGCTGGCCGTGCACTGTGGATGTGCCACAGTTCATTGCTTTTATGGGCTTACACTCCTCAGAAGAGTCACAGAAAACAAATAGCACACTAATAACAGTAATGCTTACTTTTATATTCCTGAAATAATGGCATGTCACTGCTGAAGAACATGCGACATAAAACTACTGAAATTTCAATACATAAACTAATAATGGAACTGAATCAACTAATTACACCAGCACAAAAAACTTTTGACAAACTGCTACTTCAAACTATTGTTATGGGAGTCCTTTTACTGGCTGTTTGGAAAGCGTGCATGCTCAACCTTGAAAACTACCTTGTGTGTTTCTTGCCTTCAGTGCCATGGAAGCCTTTGGGAGAATGCTTCCCTATGCTCTGTGCTTAGCACTACTGGCTGTCCACTTTGCAGGCATGTATGCCATGTTACTGGGACTTAGCTGGATGCATTTATTTGCATTGCTTCCAATGAGCGACTTAAAAGACAATTTTTCTTGTTTTCATAAAAATACAAATGTGAATTTGCTTTCTTAAAAATAAAAGATACTGAAATAAAGTGCCCTGCAGCATTATGTTGGTGTGATATTTTTAGTTTACTTTAATGCTACATATTCTGAATTCATACAAAAGGAAGAGCACAAAAAATATATGTGTATGTTAATTTATAATTAAAATGCAATAACTATGCACCCAATAAAAGAGATGCAATGATTCCGTTGAAGCTTTGCCACTGGCTAGTACTAAAAGTTTTAAATGCTCTCTAGCAAATTTGGCTGCTTTGTAGCAAGTAGCTATACTGTTATACTGTATGTTTGTCAAATTTCTTAGAAATGTGAAATTTTAAATAGTTACCAAATGCAAGAGAGATAGAGAGATTGAGAGAGAAATTCATAACATTTTAAGCTTTTATACTTAAAATTTTAAGTATGAACAATTTAAAAAAATACAAAAAGAAGTTTGCTGACCACTAGTATAACGTCGAGCACTGTTGCTGCACATATATGTCTGAACTTGTCTTTTTTTTATATGGCTGCTGTTCTGAATATCTGCCCTAATCATCAAATTATTTCAGTACAGCAAATTATGAATTAGTCTTCTTCCTCTGGGTCTTCAATTTCAATACTCTTCAAGGCATCTGGTTTTGAAGTGGTCCACTAGTTAAATTGAATTCTCTTCTTGAAACTCAAAAACACCTCACAACATGATGTGGAAAAGGCAACAGTGGAGTTATTTCCACCAAAACCAAGCACATTTTTATGCTCTCCATACTTTTCTAGAAACATTCTTCTCTTAAAAGTGATTGAGTGCCTTTGAAATGTCAGTTTATTATTACTGTTGCATTTTGTTTTAAGTATCTCCATCATATTCAAAATCTCAATACCAGCATTTTTCAAAGGTGTTCTAAAATGGTGTATAAGTGCTGATACTTCATTTCTGTACATTGCTATGCCAATTTGGTTATTTGAAACACTAATGACAATTTTGGTACTGTTTCATTGACAATGATGAGAATTGCATTTCAATGTTTTCTAAAATTGCACTACTCATTGCCTTTCTATTAAAGGAATGAACATCATCATCCCTTCCTATTAATGTGTGGTCTTGAAATGTATACTTACACTGACCACTTTTATGGTCAATCTTAAAATTTTCAGTGAAAACTTTCAGATTTATGCTATTGGTGGTTTTCAACAATGGAGAAAAGTTTTTTGTTCACAGTGGAGATATGAGAAAGTACCTCTTGCAGATTTGTGTTGTACTTCCTTTAAATGAAAATTTGGTTAATTTCACCTAAAACATCCATGAAGAAATGCAGACGCAACAAGAATTTGTAAGTTAAAACATGTTACAAAATATCCTTAGCTGTTACTTGTTTATCTGAAGAAGCTGATAAAGCAAAAATAGCATGTAAATGGATAGCAGCTGACTTCTAGTAATAAATAAAGCTTTTGCAACCTCTATAAGATGTAGAATCCATCTCACTCCACCTAGTCTCTTAGGTTTTACGATGCTTTCTTCATACAGAGATGCAACTTCTTTCAGTAAATTGATTTGTCTGATCTGGAATAAAAATTGTAAACATATTTCATTACTATTTCAAGTGTATTCATATAAATTTTAGAAAAATGCTGCCTTAATGCCCAGCTCAAGACAGTGAGCTGAATATAGAATGTCCAACCAACAACTGCCATCCTTCAGTCCTGTGGCAACTCCTGATTTTTCCTCTTATCACTGCAGCTCCATCAGTACCTAAGCCTATTACCTTCTCCTTCTGTTGAGGATAGCATAAATTATCAGAAATTTTCACTTCTAAAGTTTTTTTGTACATCACAAGAAGTAGCAGTTTATAAATCAATCATACACTTTGATGAAATGTTTTTCTGGCTGCCCTTTGTCAGTAAATTTGAAAAACAGTATAATTTTTATCCTAGTTGTAAATGCATTTATGGCACCTCTATTCATAGTGATTGTGGAATAGCTTTTTTACGGGTCTTATAGAGGTTATTTTTCATCAAAGTTTGTTGTCAAATTTTCGAACTAAAGCCTAGTTCGTCATCAGGACTATGTCACTGGAGTAGTTGCTGCCACTCAATTGGAAGAGTCCATCCGCAATTATCGTTAATTGTGGTACTTCTTCTTCTTGTTATTTCGATCCCTTCTTCTAGTTTCCTCTTTACTAAGTTTGACTGGTGGGCGATTATTTTCACTGAGTCCCAATTTATGGAGTGTCCACTTGCTTGTATATGTCTGTCTAGCCCTGTTTTGTTCCCAATGTTCCTAATAGCTGCTTGGTGTTCTTTCATTCGGACCTTAATACTTCTCCCTGTTTCTCCTATATAGCTGAGTCCGCAGTTACAGTCGATGCAGTAAATTACTCCTTCCTGCAATTGGATGTCCAATTCTTTCTGCTTTAAAGCTGGCAGGAATTTATTTATTTTGTTATTAAGATCTGGAGCTAGCCTGATATTATATTTTGCTCCGATCCTTTTCAGGTTCTCGAAAAGTCCCTTGTGGTACGTAATTTTGCTGGTGAATTTGAAGTTGGTTTTCTCCTGCTTCTTTTTTGGCACTTGTTTAAATATTTTCTCAACATATGGGGAGGGGTAATTGTTTTCTGCCAATATTTCCTTTAATTCTTCTTTGTGAAGATCTTTCCGAGTAGCTGAAGACACCAGGATTTCAATCTTTTCCAAAAATTGTCTCGCCGTATTCGATTTAATATAATCAGGGTGGAATGAGCAGAAGTCTAACATCTTCCCTGTGTTGGTGGGTTTTCTAAAAAGCTGAGTGAATATTTTCCCCAGCTTTTTAGAAAACCCACCAACACAGGGAAGATGTTAGACTTCTGCTCATTCCACCCTGATTATATTAAATCGAATACGGCGAGACAATTTTTGGAAAAGATTGAAATCCTGGTCTCTTCAGCTACTCAGAAAGATCTTCACAAAGAAGAATTAAAGGAAATATTGGCAGAAAACAATTACCCCTCCCCATATGTTGAGAAAATATTTAAACAAGTGCCAAAAAAGAAGCAGGAGAAAACCAACTTCAAATTCACCAGCAAAATTACATACCACAAGGGACTTTTCGAGAACCTGAAAAGGATCGGAGCAAAATATAATATCAGGCTAGCTCCAGATCTTAATAACAAAATAAATAAATTCCTGCCAGCTTTAAAGCAGAAAGAATTGGACATCCAATTGCAGGAAGGAGTAATTTACTGCATCGACTGTAACTGCGGACTCAGCTATATAGGAGAAACAGGGAGAAGTATTAAGGTCCGAATGAAAGAACACCAAGCAGCTATTAGGAACATTGGGAACAAAACAGGGCTAGACAGACATATACAAGCAAGTGGACACTCCATAAATTGGGACTCAGTGAAAATAATCGCCCACCAGTCAAACTTAGTAAAGAGGAAACTAGAAGAAGGGATCGAAATAACAAGAAGAAGAAGTACCACAATTAACGATAATTGCGGATGGACTCTTCCAATTGAGTGGCAGCAACTACTCCAGTGACATAGTCCTGATGACGAACTAGGCTTTAGTTCGAAAATTTGACAACAAACTTTGATGAAAAATAACCTCTATAAGACCCGTAAAAAAGCTATTCCACAAAGTATAATTTTTGTTTTACTCTTATCTGTTGTTTCATCAATCATAAGAGAAAAGAACTGACCATTTCTTAGCTTTATCAGCAATGAATCAGTTATATCATTCTATGTATTTGATGAAAGTGCTGCATGCTTAAACATATTTATCAATAATTGTAACATTTGTTGCAAAAATGCATAGGTTATTTATGTGGTGTATTGATCCATAGAAGTAGGGAAAAAGAGGGGGATTGTTTCACCATTAGTATTTATGTTACTTGCATTTTAAATGGTTATGCTATTTCATAACAGTATACACTAGTGCAAAATATGAAGTCGAATTCCAGTTTGAAAAGTTTGTTGCATGTCATGCAAAAGTAAGTACATCATGGAAAAAACAAGTACAAAATCAGATCTCAGTATAACATATCATAATAATAATAAAGCATGCAGCATCCATAGTAGTGAAAAAAGGAGGGTTATTTCACAATTATTAACTGTTACTTTCATTTGAAATTGTTAAACATAGCCACTAGAGAATGTGACATATATGCATTAAAAATAATGAAAGAAGATATCATGAAAGCAAAGTTTGCAATGTACCCATTTTTGATATTGAACTTTTAAGTCTGCATTGCCGTTGTAATCTTCAACGTCCTAAAGCTATGTGTGATGACTCTTGGATGGTAGATTGAAAGTTGAGCACTCTAAAAATCCTTGTTCTTTCGTTTTTTTTTTTTTTTTTTTTTTTTTTGGGTCCAGTTGGTAATCAAAAACAGGACTGTCAGAGTTGAAATAAAATTTGAAGTAGTTAAAATGCCAATGTCATAAAACCAGATAATGATAAAGTAAATGAAAAGTTAAAAGCCACTAGAAAAAAACAGTGAACAAAGTTAAAACCATTTGACAGAACAGAAGAAAGAAACCAATCCAATCCCGTGGCCATGCACACTAGATAAATTTTGAGTGTGTTACTGTCGGCATCATCATGCTACAGTGCTTCTGATGATGACGCTGGAATCATTTTCTTTCTTCTATCAAAATGGTTTTAACTTCGCTCATTTTCTTTCTAGTGGTTTTTAACTTCTTTCATTCGCTTCATCGTTATCTAGTTTTATGATATCAGCATTTTAACTACTTCAAATTTTATTTCAACTCTGACATTTTTGAGTCCAAGAGCATTGTTTTTTGCCATTTCAGTGTGATATCGATTATTTCTTTCTGCCACACCATTTTTCTATTTTGAATAAGGAACACTGGTTTGGTGTTCAATCCCATTCTCAGCAAGATAGTTTTGAAATTCTGAACCAACATATTCTCCTCCGTTGTGTGTTCTAATTGTGCCGGGCTTGTTTTAAAGTTGTTGCTTGTGACTGCAATGTATTGCTTCAACTTTTCTGTGTCTTCATTTTTATTGCTCATTAGAAGATGAACATATGTAAATTATGCATGAGGTTCTTCCACGGATTCATGTACCCCCCCCCCCTCCCTTTTTTTTGTCATCGTTTGGGTCATTCTTAAATCAATGCAAAACTGGAGAGATTTTTTTCAGAGATTAGGAGGAGGGGCATTGTTTTCAGTCTGGGGTCAGTATTTCACCTTTTGAAACTCTCAAACAGAAGTTAGACGAACTGAAGGCCTTTCCCGTAATCGTAATTTCTTTTTCTCACAATGTTGCCCCTGTCCAATATTGTTATTAAATATCATTTTATTGCATAATGTTTGTATTTCAGCTTGAAATTGTAGGCAACAATTAATGAACGGAAGTTAAACGACCCTAAAATTCCCCTGTAACTTTCAGGAATGAGATTCTTCTATGGATTCGAGGAATTTCGTCTTTTCTGTCATCATTTGTGTCATTCGCAAGATTGATGCATAGCTGAACAGGAATTTTGGGGGAGTTTTCTCTCTGAGGGTGGAATAGTTCGTCTAACTTCCATTTTTGAAAGCTTTGGAGGCTGCCTTTCAAAGCTTTTAAAAATGGAAGTTAGACGAAGTGAAGGTTTCTTCTGTAATTGTAATTTCATTTTTCTTGCGACATTTCTTCTGCCTAGGATTTTAAATATAATTTTATTTGATAAATATTTGTATTTCAGCTTGGAAATGGAGGGAACATTTCTGAAAATGCAAACCAAATGGAGCAAAGAGTTCTTCAGTAATCATAATTTTTCTCCCTGTGATGTGTCCTCTGTCCTGTGCCGTCATAAAATCTTATTTTCACCAGTAAATGTTTGCATTTTAGCTTGATATGTGTGGAAAATTTCTGAAAATGGAAGTGAATTAATGCATGATGTTCAAAAATATCCATATTCTCAAAGTTAACACCATTTATCTAAAATAGTGAAAGCTTCGAGATCATGCATTCATGGTCATCAGGCTGAAAATTCTTTCAGCATGATGGATGAAATTAGTGTTATTTAAAGGCATGATAAAAAAATGAAAGATAAGCAAAAGTAAAGAAATGAGAATGGAGGAAATCAGAAAAAAATAGCAGTGGATGCTGTGCTTCTGCAAAGTCATTGAAAGGCAAATATACCTGTGGAATTTTCTGAGAAGTAAGCAAGGCTTGCTCACAAGAGGAAACTTGATTTGATGTTCTAACAAGTGCAGCAACAAAGCAAGAAAAAAACTGTTTGAGGCAATGTCTTTTAAAACCCTTTTATTTTGTTTTGAATTGAAATTTTATATTGTGAATACAGTGATGTGCTCCAGTTTAATATCTTAAATAAATTATAGTGAACAATCACATCTTGCTCATGCTGTGTTATATTCACACTTTTTCACCACACATTCTGATTTTTCACCTAGTTAAAAAGTTCAACTTTTGTATTTCTTCGTCAGTCTCATGTATGGTAAATATGTTGAAGTCATCAATGAAAATTTTGAAATATCTTTTCCCTCCAGGAGTTATCATTTCCATGGGACCACATCTGTTGCTATGAATTAGCTCTAGTGGGTTTTGTGCTTTATGTATACCCTGCTTGGAGTATGGTTTTTGTGTTAGCTTGCCCTTTATGCAGCATTCACAATTTATATTTCTTTTGCATTCAGACAATTTTAATCATTTCACCATTTCCTTTGTTTCTATCTCTCTGAATCTATGTGTTCTAAATGCCTATGTCACAGGTTTATACAATTTTGTTTTTTTACAGTGTTTAGTTCAGCAAAGTTAGTTTTTTCATTTTTTCCCACTGTTCTCAGCTTATAGAGGTTTGTATCGTCAATAGTGCTTATAGCTGCAGTTATTTGTCCATGCTTTATTATGCATTGGTCTTCACTTAAAGTAATACTGTAACCCTTTTCATCAACTTTTCACACTGACAAGAGACTGGTTTCTAACTCTGGGATGTAAAATACTTCCTATCAGTGGTGTACCATGAACGTTATGTGTAGGCATGCAAAAAAAGAAAAGAAAAAGCGTTTGACATTTCTAGCGGAATTCTATCCTGCGATATTTTTTATGCTTCTGTTGCTTTCTCTTAAAACATAAGTTTTGCATCAAAATCTTCATTAGAACTTTTTCAATTGTTACTAAATTCTTTTAGATGATATGTCTTGTTTTTGCGTATATTGCATGAATAGGTTTTCATTCGCACAATATAATAGCACAACGTATTATTTCCCTCAAGCATTTATCCAAACCAAGTTCGTGTGAAGCTTTGAACAATTTTGTCATCAGTTTACTGTTTAATCCAGGGTAAGACTAAAAAACCCTTAATTCACTTTTTTACCAAATGAAATTAAAATGACTAGGATATGTTCTTTGAGTGTATTTCAGGCTCACTTCGGGAAACCCGATGCTTTTTGTATCACAATTTTTTGAGCCCATAAGCTTTCCATATAGAATAGTTACAGGGGGATGATTGTGATTTATATATTTTTGTATGCTTAACCTGCATACTTAACGACAATATTAAGCGACTCAAGTTTAAGGTGGGTGTTTCATTGCTTACACATTTGGATTTTTCTATAAAATTTAGGGAATCGAAAGACTTATTAATTTTAAATAATTCATTTCCTTATTTCCCTTTTGCAGTTTGCTTAAATTATCTTGAAGTATTTCAGTACTTTGGAAAGGCAACGGATATACAGAAATGTAGCCGTACAATTTTCCAACAGAATAAGGAGGGTCCTTCTATGCACTAGATAGCAAATGCTCACCGTCAAAAGAAAGAAAATGAGCTTTCCATTGGCTGATGCAACACTCTTTTCCGCATTTCGCGATGGCAGTTAACAAAGGCCCCAAACTTAGTGGGAATAAAGAGTGGGGACTGAGGAAAGGGACTCCGGTTCTCTGATTGATTGACTGCCAAGCCCTGAATGCAACGGCGATTTTGCATCAAATGTTATGTCCCTGGCAAGCACAGAACTATCTCACATGAGTTCGGGAACATTGATACCATGTTAAGTTCGCATTCGCACTTTGTTTCAGTTCCAGCTAAAATACACACAAATATGCGAATGGTTTTAAATAAAACTCTTCTAAACCAGGTACTTTGTTCAAATTTCCGATAAA
This sequence comes from Macrothele yani, assembly GCA_039090855.1. Classification (NCBI taxonomy): domain Eukaryota; kingdom Metazoa; phylum Arthropoda; class Arachnida; order Araneae; family Macrothelidae; genus Macrothele; species Macrothele yani. The sequence goes on along the minus strand of CM077023.1, from coordinate 98,199,790 downwards.
ATATGGCATTACAAAGCTTTACTCATGTAATTCTTTTATTTTCAGAGAGCAAATTTTTGCATTTAATTAGGGCATGCGTTGCATGCGATGACTGCATGCTACTGCTTTGTATACTTTTTTATACTTTCCTTTCCCTTTATCATTTGTGCGCTGAAAATATCCTGTTCCCTTCCCTTTTCAGCAGATTCCACTTTTGCCCCATTGCCTGTTGTAATATCCCACTTAGCATCTGGGTCGATTTCTGTGAAAATATTTTAATCATTGGTCATATATCATTGGTCACATGAATCTATTGACCATTTAATATTTTCAACCTTGGCTAGTGGCTAGTGTTGTTTTGAATGTGAACTGTCCTGTTGCATGTTTGAATTTTAGTTCATCATTTGTGTTTGATTTAAATTTTTTCTGGCAGTTTTAGCCTGATTTCTAGTGTTTGTGTAACTTTTCTGTATTTCTATTCCCTTTTACTTTTTCCCAATTCATTTTTAGTGTGACTTTTCTTATTGTGATATGAACAATGCTTTGCTTCTGTTTCATTTCTGTTTGATTTGTCACTTGTTTGAAATGCTGTTGTGGAATTTGGGTTTAGGTTTGTGTGTGCTCTGTCTTTTTGACTGTTGTACTCATCGATAAATTTATTTTTAACATATTCTAATATTCTTTCATCCTCATGTTTTGCTCTAAGAGCTGTTACAAGAGTGTCATATGTGGATGGCAGACCACACAAGCTGCTAGGTGTGAATCTTTTATTTTTTCACCTATAGATTTTAGTTTATTTGCAATTTCTAATATCTGGTTGATGTGTGCCTGCCTGTTTTTGCAGTTATTGTATCGTTTACTATAAAGTTTTCTTTGAAAATAGAGCATACTGCTCAAATTTATTCTTTCATGAATTCTTTACAAAGCTAGCCACATATTTCCTGCTGTCATTGTGCTTACATTTATAATTTTTTGACTACTTTGAAATCGTGAATGTGTCTGATATAATTGCCAAAGTACAGAGCACTGTCTGATTATTTCAGAAATCACCATTAAAAAATGGCATTTTTCAAGAATATGTGAAAATTCAACATGATGAACTTCAACTTGATTCATAAACAAGATGGAATAATCCTAGTTGCAAATGAATTTATGGCACCTCTATTTATAGTGATTGTGGAATAACTTTTTTACGGGTCTTATAGAGGTTATTTTTCATGAAAGTTGTGGTCAAATTTTCGAACTAAAGCCTAGTTCGTCATCAGGACTATGTCACTGGAGTAGTTGCTGCCACTCAGTTTAGTCCTGATGACGAACTAGGCTTTAGTTCGAAAAATTTGACAACTTTCATGAAAAATAACCTCTAAACTGAGTGGCAGCAACTACTCCAGTGACATAGTCCTGATGACGAACTAGGCTTTAGTTCGAAAATTTGACAGCAACTTTCATGAAAAATAACCTCTAAACTGAGTGGCAGCAACTACTCCAGTGACATAGTCCTGATGACGAACTAGGCTTTAGTTCAAAAATTTGACAACTTTCATGAAAAATAACCTCTGTAAGACCCGTAAAAAAGTTATTCCACAAGATGGAATAGTTTACTTGATATGCTAGAGAGATTCCCACACAGCACAGAATATTTCGTATATGTTACAGGTACATAACACTGAAACATTGAGACTTTTCAGATATGTTGCGCAATGTAACAGTAATGTTTCAGAAACCTTACGGTTACGTCAAAATGTCTGCAAACGTTACATAACTTTGAAACATAACTGATACGTTACAGTGTAAGGTCTTTGTAACTTCAAGATACCAACTTCATGTTACTGTTACGTGTTTGAAAGATATTTGTAACTTCATTGCATTACTGTTACGGGATAATAAAGGGTTTCTGTAAAAAGGAACCTGTCCACGTGCTGCCTCAAGGACACACGTGGTCGATTCCTGGTCAATCAGACGGCAGTCGCAGCTATTGTTTTTCCACGTGATCCTCCCGACCATCTTTTGTCCGCTATTTGTTCTTTGAGTTCAACCATAACATTTTGTGTGCCATGTGGTCCTACTAAACATGTTTCGCTCGCCAATTTTATTTTATTTTTACCTCCCCCCATGGTCACGGCGATATCTTTTGTACGCCTTTTTGTTTTTCCCCATCAGGAAATTTTACGGTGTAACGTCACAACACTAGGGAAATTTTCTTTCCAAGGAAATACAAATCCTCGAAGTCATGCCAGGTTCGAATCCCTGTCCAGTGGGTTTCTAGGCAGATGCATTATCCCACTTGACCATGGGATGCCTTGCGATTACAGCGTTCTGTAGGAACTAACGAGAAGGCCAGTGCTTTGCGAATACGTTGTTTAATATTTTCCATAGATCATTTTATTTTTCTGTAGGATGACTTAGATCATTTATTTTCCAGAGATCATTTTATTTTTCTGTGGATGACATTGTTTAATAGAAATGCATTTTTTTTTCCATAGATCATTTTATTTTTCTGTCGGACGACTTAAATTTCTTCATGATTAATTAACGAAATATACCTTTTAATGTATATCTTAATCTATTTTTTTTAATGATTTGCGAATATGTTATTTAATAGAAATACATTATTTTTTCCCCATCAATCATTTTATTTTTCTGTAGGATGACTTAACTTTCTTCATGATTAATTAACAAAATGTACCTTTTAATGCATATCTTACCCTATTTTTTTTTCAAAACTTGCGTAGTCGTTAAACTTCTCAATATATCAACATTATTTTTTTCTACCTTTACAAACTAACAACTACTTTTATTGAGACTTTTTTTCTGATTAAAAACCAACAAACGTACTAAGATATTATACAGTGGCTTCCAAAACTTAAGGACGGACACTAGTGTACACTAACTCCGGGTACGGAGAAGTGGCCACCGGAGAACTGGACACATTGGAATTTCAGTGCCATTAAATTGTTCTGCATAAACACATTTCGTGTGGCTATATTCCCCGCTACTTAAGCAACTATTATTCATAAAATATATTTTTTTTAATATTTCATTTTCAGTAAGAAATTTAGACATTTCCATGATTTTCAGGCCAAAGACAACGCGGAGAACTAACCACTGGAGAACTGCCCACAAAAATTTTAAGGGGGCCATATAGAAATGGTGTTCTGAACTGCTCTGTGGCTACGTCTCCCGAGATTGGTTATCTGACTCACATAACATTTCCGTAATTTCGTATTTTCTTATTTACGATATTTTTCAAGGTTTATAAATTACAGCTAAACAAATTCTCTGCAGGTATGATGTGCAAACCCAGGAAACTTATCTCGGGGAGAGGGGGGGGGGGGTTGCTTAAAACCTAAAATATGAAATATAAAGAATTTCTGTTCCGATCGGGAGATTTCAGCATTTACAACCAGAAATACTTTGTTTTATATTTTAGGTATTACCCCCCACCCCCCACCCCCACCCGAGAGGTTTCCTGTGTCAGCACAGGCCCTCAGAGAGTTTGTTGCAATGTAGGTTGTAAATGCTGAAAATCTCCCAATCGGACCAGAAATTCCTTAAATTTATATACTTTTCGTGTTACCCCCTACATGTTTGCTGAGGCAGCACATGCACTCAGATAATCTGTTGACTTGTAGGTTGTAAATGCTGAAAATCTCCCGATCGGGCCAGAAATTCTTTATATTTTACACTTTTGGATACCCCCCTTCCTTCCCCCGAAAGGTTTCCTGAGGCAGCACATGGCCTCAGATAATTTGTTGACTTGTAGCTTGTAAATGCTGAAAATTTCCTGATCAGACCAGAAATTCTTTATATTGTACACTTTGAGTAGTACCCCCCCCCCTGACAGTTTATCTGAGTCAGCACATGCCCTCGGATAATTTGCAGACTTGTAGTTTGTAAACCCTGAAATCTTTTGTTGAGTTGTAGATCACAAACATTTTTTTTTATAAAGAATTACATTAATAATCACAATTAAGAAAAGACGAAATTATGGAAATTTTATATGACTCAGATAACCAACCTCTGGGGTCGTGGACACGAAGCTGTCAAAAAATGCAATTTTTATATGGCCCCTTAAAAGTTTTGTGCCCAGTTCTCCTACGCCCAGCTAACTCGAGTACGACAATATCACTAAAGAATATCCCAGTAGCACGTGGAATGACTACGAGAGTGCTTCCATGAAATGGCATAAATGTGCATGCGCACCCACGCCATTGCCAAATCAAAAATCTTAAATATTGCTGGAATGTAACATCAAGGTAACAATTATGTACAATGGAAACTATAAAGCAGTAGTATCAGTGAATGCTATTTTTAACGTAACCGTAATGTACAAAGAGTTTTGTTCCAAAATAGATGTTGCTGAAACGTAATTGTAAGATATCTCTGAAAGTGTAATGAAAATGAGAGATTGTAACATTACTGATACATGTTTGAAACATTTTGTGCTTTATTATGGGTTCTTAGCTTTGAGAACATGAATTTTAAAAGCAGTTGTCATTAAACAATGTCTAGATATTTCTGAATGTGAGTTCAATGTTTTCAGTGTCATCATATTTTTATTGCAACCAGTTAAAATTGGAACTGAAAAACTTGGTAGAAGATATGCTTCACTGCTTTTAGCAGAAAGTGGGTTATCATTTATTTTGGACACTTTTGACTTACCAAAATACTATGTTTTTCACATCAGGTGAGGTATTCTACACAAAAGCATGTAGAACACCAAAATAAGAACTTGGTGGATTTGTCAAATATTTAAATTATAATTTGAGTTACAAATCAAGCTTTGATTCCAATTTGCAGCTACCATCAAAATCAAAATTGTAAGCCACCATTAAAAATGTTTACTTAGACCTCTTTGTAATTCAAAAATGGTAGAAGTTTCATCAGATTCAGATGCTAATCAATATTAGACTCACTTGCTATCACTCATTCAGCAGGAAGCTTGTTTTTCATTCTGCACATCACTTTTACTTCATAAGATGATAGAAAATCTCATTTATGCACACATAGGATTGTCCAGAATATTCCATATGGAGTTCAGAACATCACCAAAGAAACTATACATAATATCTAAGGTGTTTTACCTGATATTGTTAAAGTATTGCTCACGTTGTTTGCTCTGTGAGGCACGTGCTCCCGGCCCCGAGAGGTCTCGTATGTTACGGACTTTTGGTTAGTTATAAAAATTTGCAGAAATAAAACAGTTAGGTTATATATTTTCAGTTCCACATTCATTCACTTGCACATTCGAATATTTAAAATTTACTATTAATTAAAAGATTTTATTAGAAAAGGGTTATACTCATCGGGTCAGGAGACGTCTCACACGTGGTTCATTGGTTCATTGTTGTGGCGAGCGCTTTCTGCGGTACGTTTACCACCGTCTTCGGGCCGTTATTTCCACATGTGTGGAGCAAAGGTGATTCTGAGGCAAAAGCAGATGATGTCTCAGTGAAGGATGGAAGCACAGGAGGGATCTCAAGACAAGAGGTGTGTAAAGCACTAAAATCTCTTCAGAATGGTAAGGCTCCGGGAGTTGATGGCATAACTGCTGAGCTGTTGAAATATGGTGGTGACTCTGTAATTGACTGGTTAACTGAAATTTGCCAGTTGTGCTGGGAGTTTAGGAATAGTCCCTCAGGATTGGAAGGATGCTATCATTTTTCCCTTGTATAAGAGAAAAGGTGATCAGACTGACTGCAAGAACTATCATCGTATTAGCCTACTGAGTGTGCCAGGGAAAGTGTTTGGTAAGGTAATTATTGAAAAAGTATGAGGTCTCACATCAGAGAAAGTGTGGGATGTTCAGAGTGGTCTTATGCCTGGTAAAGGCTGCACTAAACAAATTTTTGCATTACGCATAATGATTGAAAAGTATCTTCGCTGTTGGCAAGAAAGTTTTTGCTGCCTTCGTGGAATTAGAGAAAGCCTACAACCGAATAAATAGGAGACTTTTGTGGAAGGTATTAAATAAATATGGTGTTACTGGGAATCTACGTAATAGTGTAAAAAGCCATGTATGCTGGCAGTAGAGCTTGTGTATGAGTGAATGGTGTTTTATCAAACTGATATTCTACTGGTGCAGGAGTCAGATAAGGTTGTGTAATGTCACCATGGCTGTTTAATATATTTATGAATGTGTGCATGCATGATGCCAAAACGGACAATACTGGTTTATGTCTTGGTTATATCCATGTGTGCAGATTGCTGTATGCTGATGACACAGCCCTGTTGGCAGAGAGCAAAAGTGAGTAGCAGAGTATGTTTTCCACGATGTATGAAGTTTGCATGAAATTCAAACTAAGTATAAATAAGGGAAAAACCAAAGTTATGGGTTTTGAGCAAGGAACTGTTAGTACTGAATATAATATAAGTCTAAATGGCACAGTGATTGACCAGGTGAATGAGTTTGTGTATTTAGGAAGCATGTTTAACAGAGAGAACAAATTGGATGGTGAAATTAAAAGGCGAGTGAATTCTTCATCGAAAGTCATGGCTGCTCTGGGAGGTTTTCACTGGAATGATGGATTCTCCAGAGTCCTGCATGGCTGTATATGAAAGTGTAATTGTTCATACACTGATGTATGGCAGTGAAACATGGGTACTATAGAAGACCATAGGAGCCATTTGTGTGCTGGAGAAATGCGTTACTTACCGGAGGGGGGGCTTAGACACGTTCTGATCGTGCGAGGAATGAAGATTGTTGCAGTTGTGTAATGTGAAGCAAAATGTTGTTAGCAAGGTAGAGATTAATAATGCATCAGTGGTTTGGCCATGTTGAAAGAATGAGTGATGAGATTCTTATTAAGAAATTATTTTTAGCCCAAGTGGCAGGAAGGAATGGCAGAGGAAGGCCAAAGAAGTCATGGGAGGATCAGATTCAGAAGTGTCTGCATGAGAAAAAGATTATGAGTATGAAGTATAGAATGTCTTGTGTACATCATGTGATGGATGTCAGTGAAGCCAGAGTTGTGTGTCAAGATTGCTGTAAATAGAGAAGTTTGATATGGCAACAGTAAGTAAATAATCAGTTAAAAAGTTTATCTGGTAGTTTGTATTTCTTTGTGGAGCTAACCTTTGAATCTCAGAGAACAGTTTAGTGATATGTATGTATGTATGTATTTAATGTTTTAAATAAATAAATATGTTTTTATTTTCATTATTTGTGATATCTTCTATTTTTTTAATGTATCATATTTTCTTCATGTAATCTGCAGTACTGTGAAATTCAGAAAGAGAAATCATCTTATAATCTTCAATCTTCATTGATGTTGATTCCAAGTTATGATTTCTGATAGAAAAGTCATGATTCACAGCAGGGCATGGAAGTCCAAAGAAGTAGAGGGGGGGATGCAATCTTTTTAAATCATGTAACTGTAGGCAAAAATCCATAGTTTTCATTTTGTTTTTTAAATGAATAAAGAACAAAGATTGGTTGTTTTTTAAAACATGAATGAAGACAAGAACAAAAATCCTAATTTTTTTCAGCATTACCTTAGTTGCAAAACTACAGACAATCCATAGTATTCTGAAAATGTTTCATCTTGAAGAGAGAATAAAAGTCTTAACTAATGCAATTAGTGCAGCAGAAATTGATGAAAGAAATCACCCAAAGAATGAGAACAGCAGTGGTTATAGCTCAGTAGCAACCACATTCATCTTCCACGAGACCAAATAGTAATGCCTTTGTTGTACCATATTTTCTGTCAAAATGCTCGTAAGTAAAAAAATAAAATAAAAATAACTTTCTAACTCTTTGGTAACATTCATATTATATTACATTTTTTCTGTTGTTAACACATTTTGGTACTTTTGCAATTGTACCACCTCTCCTGCACAATTTCCACAATTTTGTAAAAATCAAAGTGCCACAGAAATGCTTTTTTTAAGCAGCGTATTATCTGCAGAACCTAAATTTATAACTTTTTTTAACAGATAACCACTGATTATATGACAGAAATTGCGGTAATTTTAATTTCGAAGATAGTCTGAGGAAAATCCAAGAATCCCTGGATTTGTGTAATTTCAGTTCCAAAATCCTGGGAACGATCGAATAATGGGAAATAATAAGCTCTAAAGTGTGCTGATGGGTTGGTTCTGCCAAACTACAAAAGAAATAAGTGTCAGCGTGTTCAAGTCTGTGTATGTATGAAAATAAGTAAAATATTAAAAATAAATCAGTTATCTGTGCTTAAAGTTAATGGTATTTTCATCTCCAATATCCTAGATAATCCAGAATTTGCTCTGTAAAGAACATCTGAAATTTAGTGTAATTACTTGTTAGTATATTGCTTGCATCTGCTGTAAGACTGAAAATATTTTCTGTTGACAGTTTCAGAAAAATTAATCACTAGGTTTAAACTACTTTTATTTATTGTTTAATAGGAAGTCTGCAAATACCTGACAAATGCAACTTTGCCAGATAAACAGTTGCTGCAAAACATCTATAATGCTGTTTCAGTGTTCCAAAATTATACAGGAGATACTTCTTGTTTTAATATATCGCAGTCAGGTGGAAGTAGCTTGGGAGCTGATGGCTGGAATTACCAGGTAAGATTGATGTTTTTTTCTTTTCTCGCTATATTCATACTAGTGCAAAATGTTGGCATCTTCCCAGAATGTGATTTGATGGCCAAGTACATTGAGCTCTCTCTTTTTCTTGTGTTGGCCAGTGGCTGTGCTCATGTAGCCACAATCTGTTCATATTTGAACTAGTGATAGTGTGTTGAAAGTTGTTTTTGAAGTGATGGGTAGACATAAATTATATGCAACACAGTATAGAAATGGAAATAACTTTGCCTTTACTTTTGTGCATAAGTTCATTGACCAGCAGCTGCAAACTGATTTTTTGGACATAACATTAATGCCTGGCATGGTAAAGTTCTTCCTATACAGTGGAGCCCTTAAGATTGTTCACCTAAAAGCTGTGCCTATGGAAGTGGATACTTGCCATTCACAGTGCTCTGGCAAGGGGCTGTGGAAATATTGTTAGGCTGATAGTAAGGGAGAACATCTCCATGCTGGAGATTTCATTTTTGAAGTCTGAGACTTGTGAAGTTATTTATGAAAAAGGAAGTGTCAAACTTCTTGTGGTTAGAATTATCAAACAGAGATTACTTACACTGTAAGTGTATCTTGGCTTGATTCAACCAAAGTAATATGTTGCGGTACTATTTTTTTCCTCTGCAAATTTCATCTCTTTAAACTGTTACTGTTTTACTATAGCAGTTTTACTTGCATTTTTTTTCAAGTTTCAATAAATTTAGTATTAGTGATTCTCTATGAGCAGCAATATAAAAGGGGGGTACTATAAAACTTTCTGTGATGCATATTCTGCAGAGTTTCCGGTGTATTGCAAAATCTTCAAAAAATGAAAAATATGCATTTTGCTCTACGTGTCGATGTAATTTCAGGGTTTCGCATGGTTAAAGGAATGATATTATTAATCATATAGCACCAAGCATAAATCTAATGTTGACTGTGTGGGGAAAAAAATATGAAATTAACTTCCTTTGTTAAAAGTTATAATGAATTGTCCGCCTGGAAAATCCCATCGTTGTTGTGGTACATGAAGTCCAGGAAGAGCTACAAATGGTCACCCAGCAGATCAACAAAGCAATTACCGGTTAATGACGTGTTTATGAGGACCAGAGGACCCAAACTGTGCAAAGTAAATACACCCCACACATGTATGGAACCACCACCAGCTTGCACAGTTGACAGCTTGGGTCCATGGCCTCATAAGGTCTGCGCCACACCCAATCGTAACAACTGGTAGCATGACTCGTCAGACCACGCCACATGTTGCCAGTCTTCCATGGTCCAATTACCATGTTCACAAGCCCAGGTGAGGTGCTGTGTCCAATGTTGTGATGTTAACAAAGGAACTCTAGTTGGTCTTCTGCTCCCATACCCCATGGAAGCTAAATTACACTGTTTTGACCTGATGGATATGTCTCTGGTATCTCCTGCATTGAATGTGGATGTTATTTGAGCCAGTGTCACTTGTCTGTTATCATGGACAATCCTGTTCAGATGCCGCTGGTCACAGTCATTTCAGCCCCTGTGGTTGGCCACTGCGCTGTCCATGGTGGATTGTAATGCCTACCATGAGGTATTCTTGGTACACACGTAATACCGTGAATCGGGGAATGTTGAATGTTCACACAACTTCGGAAATTGAATGTCCCATCCGTCTGGCTCCCACTACCATGCGTCGTTCAAACTCCGATAACTCACATCAGCTTGCCATAATCTTACTGGTGGTTATTCAACCTTACTCATGAGATTACCCCTTGCTACTGATAAAAATCATGGCATGCATTGAAGCCTTTCTATGATGGCAGCACTAGTTAAAAATTTGCATACTGCTAAACAAAAACAAATAAGTTTAGATGAACCAAACTTACCAAAGTTTTGAAAATTAAATTGTGCTAAAAGCTGCTAAAAAGAATATTCAAAAACACACAGTACAAATAGTAAACAATAACAATAGAAACTACAATTTTGTCAATAATGAATTTCAACAAACCTGAAAACTGGTGTAAGCCCACCTAGAGAAAAAAGGATTGTAGAACATATTGGCAACTATCACCTATGGCTTTTTCAAGAGCTGACACAAATCACAACTCTCTCTACAGACCAAAAAATTGTAGATTTCTACTATATTCAGTTTGCAAAACAAAACTTAATAGAAAACCAAGAAATAACTGATTAAGCCTTTAACTAGAAGCTGAAAAATTTTAAAGTGCAACTAAACATTTTTGGCTTCTAGTTTTTACCAAATGTTTCAAACACAATGCACTGTGTTTGAGATTTTCTGGATTGAAGTGTGTGTCAGGCCTGGAACATTCAGTTTGCAGCATCTTTTTTTTTTTTTTTGCTTTTTTTATTTTTTTAAAGTAAATATATATATATATATATATATTGTTTCTTCTCTATGTGAAGTTTTCTTTGGTGAGCTCCATTTCACTTTAAAAATTTTGGGCTTCTAGTTTAAGGCTTAATCAATTATTTCCTGGTTTTCTATTAAGTTTTGTTTTGCAAACTGAATATAGCAGAAAGCCACACTTTTTGGTCTGTGTAAAAATGAGAAAGTTGTTATCTGTGTTGACCCTTGAAAAAGCCATAGGTGTGAGAGCTGCCAATATGTTCTACAATCCTTTTTTCTCCAGGTGGACATACACCAGTTTTCAGGTTTGTTAAAATTCATTATTGGCAAAATTGTAGTCTCTAGGTTATTGTTTACTATTTGTACTATATATATATATATAGATATATTGATGATTAATAAATTTGTTGCTGATTAATAAATTTGTTAAAACTGTTCTTATGCATAACTTAAGGTGTAAACAAAATTGATGCAGTAGCATGCTGCTTCTTGCTTTTGGGTCATTCCACGCCAAATCACCTGGTTTTAATGTTCAATCGTGCTGTCACGTCACAGATTCTTTTCAAAATTTGTTTATGAATACCTATGAAATAACCTCAAATTAATTTTTTCAGATTTTTTGTTCCAAAATTGGACTTAATTGAAAATTAAAAAAAATTCTCCTATCACATGATTTAGGCCTTTTCACTTTCTCCGTCACTTAAGAAAAATCCTCCTGTTTCACTTATTTTTCAACCGATTGGGCTTATTTTGGTGACAAATTAAAGCTATTTATTTGCTCTATCAAAATAAGGTACAAAAGTGGTACTAATGCTAGAAAAAAATGTCGCTGGGCTTTCAAAGTGGATTTTAATCACTTTGTACCTTGGTACATTCAGTAAGCCATAGCTTGCAAACCACAACTAACACAAGTATCATATTTTTTATAGAATGAGCTATCCATATACTTTTTATGATTTAAAAATAAAAAGGGTGTTTTTGTTGCTATCAAATAAAAAATTAATTTGTTTTGTGAAAATTTTACTTCAAAATCAACGTTTTGGAACAGGTTTAAGGTCCGTTATTGAACCTTAAACAAACACACATTTGTGAGAATAGTTAAAATAGTACCCTCATATGTTACAATGTCATCTAAAGTTATTTTTACATTATTTCACTGTAGCTTACCTCTGTAATGAAACGTCACATCATACTTTTTGCTAATTTCCGCACTTGTTTGTGAACCTTTTCGTCTATGACATATGTCCTTCCTGATACAGATGATGATGAAGGGACAGGAACTTCTCGAAATATATTTTCATAGGGCACCCAGCAACAATCATTTTTAGTTGGCCAAAAATATGTTGGTAAAGGACCTGACGGATGCATGAATTATGTTGTGTCTTTATCACTTACCAACGTTCTGTATTCTTTACTCAAAGACTCACTTTATAATCTACGTTTGTTAATTTATTATTCTTAACCAGAACACTTACAACTTTACATTTTGAGACAACATTAACAACTCTCTCTCACACACACAGTCACGGTTACTACGCTTACAGTCATGTTGCCACAATTGCTAAACAAATACATATATATAACATCCCCTCTCTCAATTCATCATATAGTCTCTATACTTTTCTGGTACCTTTACTATTCTACCAGATCTGGTGTATGTTATACAGTCATTATCATTTGTCTGAATGGGGCCAGTCCTTATCACAGGTTCCATGCTGTCCTCCTTACCATTAGTTCCTTCATCCCCATAATCATTGTCATTTGTATGAATGGGGTCACTCCCTGTCACAGGTTCCATGTTGTAGTAATGGGACTGCCTTTCTTGTTTTTGTTTCAACTTTTTCCTATAGCTCCTTTGTACATATGGCTGCAGGATATCCTGTACCACAGGTAGTTTACTTCGTAGTTGCCTACTCATCAACATCTGAGCCGGAGAAACACCAAGTCCTGCAATAGGGGTATTCCGATATTCCAGTAGTGCCAGATAGAAGTCAGTATTACTTGCACTAGTTTTTTGTAGAATTCCTTTTGCAATTCCAACCAATTTCTCTGCAAATCCATTAGATTTTGGATAGTGGGGGCTACTTGTTATCACATCAAATCCCCAATTAGCAGCAAATTGTTTAAATTTAAAACTAGCAAATGGCATATTGTCTGACATGAAGAGCTTTGGAATACCATGAACTGAAAGTATTACCTTCAATTTTGACATAATTTCTTCAGCTGTTTTGTAGTGGCACCATTTCAAGCCATTTAGTTAAATAACATCCTGCAATCAAATAACTAAGCCCTCCATACTCACAAATATCAGCTGCCACTTTTTCGAAAGGTAAAGTGGGAACATGATGACTCATTAGTGGCTCTTTGCAATTTAAGGGTCTAAATCTCTCACAGGTAATGCATTTTGCAATCATATTCTCTATATTCTTATTCATACCTGGCCAATAAAGGACTTGTCTTGCTCTGGCCTTTGTTTTCTGTATACCAAAGTGGGCTTCATGCAATACCTCCAACATTTGTTTCCTTAATGTTGCTGGAACTATTACTTTATGATTTAAGAACAAGAGATCATTCTCCTCGCAAATTTGGTCTTGAAGTTTATAATAAAACTTAACATTATCAGGAACACTTGCTTTATTTGATGGCCAGCCTGTTCTCTATTATTCAACCACTTTTAAAAGTACTGTATCATTTCTTGTATGCTCTTGAAATTCCTGTAGCCTTTTTTTGGACAATTGTACATTTTTAGTTAGAGCATGTATGACTTCTATCATTTCTGTATCATCTTCAACAGGATCCCTTATATATGATTTTGACAGTAAATCAGCAATATACATGAGCTTGCCTGGTATGTATTTAACCTTTAAACTATACTTAAGTAACTTTAGCTTCATTCTTTGGAGTCTTGGCGATGTCACAGATGTCATGTTTTTAGTCATGATTGTCACTAAAGGCTTGTGATCCGTCTGCACTTGAACCTCCCTACCATAAATGTAATGATGAAACTTTTGGGTGGCTGTTACTATGCTGAGAAGCTCTTTTTTAATTTGAGCATAGCCCTTTTCAGTCTCAGTTAAACTTCTCGATGCAAAGGCTACTGGCTGTCCATTACACATTAAACAGCATCCAATGCCATCTTTGGAGCTATCGCACTGTAGTTGAATTTTCTTCTGTTCATTAAATATACTCAAAACTGGTGCAGAACTGATCAATTGCTTTAATTTTTCCAGCGTTTTAGTGTGGACTTGTAGCCATTGCCATTCTCGGTCCTTTTTTAGTAGTACTCTTAATGGAGCTGTTATGGCTGACGTATTATGAATAAACTTTCTTACATAGTTGAACATTCCCAACAGTCTCTGCAGTTCAGTTTTATTTCTAGGTTTCTCTAATGCTAATATAGCTTTGACTCTGTCTGGGTCTGGTTTAATACCCTCCTTTGAAAACACATGACCCAAATATGTAACTTCACTAACTTTATATTTTATCTTGGAGCTATTAAATTTAACATTGTACTGTCGGGCTCTTTTCATAACTTCTTTTAAGATGCCATCATGCTGTTGTTCATCATCAGCAGCAATTAATATATCATCACAATAAACAATTACTCCCGGAATATCTCCAAAATGAGTTTCATTAATTTTCTGGAACAACTCTGGTGCACAAGACAAACCAAATGGTAATCTATTAAATTGATAACATCCAAAAGGTGTGGTAAATGTACAACATTCACTTGACTTTTTATCTAGTTCAATGTGGTAGAAACCATCTTTCAGGTCTAAAACAGTAAACACTGATTTATTACATAATTTAGCACTAACATCCTCAATAGTTGGTATCAAAAAGTATTGTTGCTGAATCGCTTTATTAAGATCAACTGGGTCAAGACATAACCTCAAAGTTCCATCTGGTTTTTCTATGATTACTAAATTACTAGCCCATGTTTTAGGATCTTCAACCATTGTAATAATTCCTTGATTGTCCACCTGGTTTAATTTATGCTTAAACTTATACCAAACTGCTATTGGTACTCTTCTAGAAGGTTTCATTGCTGGCTGAACATCTGAAGAAATGTTAATATGACATTTAAAACCAAAATTTCCTATTCCCTTAAAAATATCTGCATTTTCTTTAATACACCTTTCTTTAGCACTTGTTGAATTTATACTATTCACATCAATTCTTTGAAGTAGTTTTAACTTAATGCACCCATCTAATCCAAGAAGGGGCTTGGTTTTATCATTATTTACAATAGCAAAATCACAACAAATTGAACTTTAGCATCCCTTTCCTCTTCACAGATGTCGAGTATCTTCGCAATCCACCATTTTGTGTCATAGATAACTGCATAGTATTTTTCAGGAATAATATTACCAGTTCTTTAGTTTTATCACCAACAGTGGCTTTAAAATATTTTTCTGAAGCGGAAACTCTCTTCACTAAAAGGGTTCTTTTGTCCAATAGTTTGAAGAAATGGTTCTCTCTGGTGCCTACTATTGCTAATGAGTTATCATATAGTCTCTTCAGAAAGTCTTCATTTCATCCACGTCAGCTGATGGTATAAAAAACACATGAATTCCCTTTATGTTTTGGGAAGCAAATTGAAATAAGTCCTCTGCATTCAAAATATGTCCCTTAACAGTTCTCTGAAGACTTGCTCTTGTGGCAAGACATTTTATTGTTTCCCCTACTCCATCGCATGCATGTTTACCATGACTAGTGGCAAAGCAATGCCACCACTCAGCTGTGATTCCATTATGGTAACATAAATTAATAAATTTTTTTGTAATTCTTGTATTGTGCTGAACTATGGTCACTAAAATATATCACATTTGTTGTATGTGGGTGTTCTTGTTTCACATATTGCAAAAGCGACTTCTGGAATGTGAAAAAAGTTGTAGTGTCATGTTTCAGGCAGTCACTAATATAGCACAGCTGGCAGTCACATTTGTCGTAAATTACAAATGGGTGTAATGTAACCTGAATATTATACCAGTGAAAACCTTGAGCAACATCTACTTGCAGAATGCATGTGTAAGTTGCTGCAAAGTCTGCTAAAATTATGCGATGTTTATCATCCAAATCTGCTTTCATTTGCTTTAAGCATCGACTCTGTGATTTGGCTATAAAATGATGTTTTGTTAACTGCACTAATTTTCCAACCAGGAAATCAACAAAATCATCTACTGGTTTTACTAAAGTTTCAAGAGATGATCGGTCAGTTTGAAATCACTGTTTAAAAACAACTGTTTCTTTAGTTTCAAGGTATTCTAACCCCATAAGAAAATCTTGAAGTGTAGATTCATCGAAACATTCAGGACAACGATGAAGCACACATTCCTCTGATTCCAGGTTACACACTAGTTTTAGGAGGAGTTCTTGATATGACATGCTTAAATGTATACTACCCATCATAAGCTTAACATTTTGGTGGTAGGTACATACACACACTGAATGAATACCATACAGTTACACACACTTTAGGACGCAATTCACAAAACTTTGTGAAACCAATTTTTGCTTTGGGATTTTGTTCCTTGAATAATAAATAGACATCTTTTAAATTGAGCAGTATTGGTCTCTTTGTTCTCAATTCTCTTTTACCATGTTCTGTTGGTATAGAAACACAGCCTTTTTTATTTGCTGAAACTCTACGGATGTCATCGCCACAATAAAAATCCCTAACTTTCTGTACAACTTCAGCACTTAGAGTATGACCTTTCCTTTTGTCAACTTTACCTAACACATCTTCTTCGTTTAATCTTTCGAGCCTTTTTCACCATGTACTTGGTGGTTTCAAAAAACCCAATTGTTTGTAGGATGCTGCACGACTCAGGAACAAGAGTTAATATCTTAACTTGTTCATCTATTTTACTACTTTTAAATTTGTTTTTCAATTTACACATTAGGCTACTACAATAACTGCACTTTTCTTTGTTTCTTTGTTCACTTTCATTTCTTCCTGATGAAGATTGAACATTTAAAGCCTTGCTTGCCATGTCTTGGAAACTATTTGCAACTTGCTGAGTTTTGTATTTCAGATAAACTATTCTTTCATCTAGTTTTCATTTTGTAACTTTAATAGGAAAACATTGAATCAATTCACAGCTTTCATTTAGCTTCTCAGTGACTTCATGAATTGAATCATCTGGTTCATAATCACTGCCTGAAAGATGGCTTTCTTGGGCATTGTCTGGAGAACAGTTTGAAAATACCATTTTTCTACAAGATATACAGTTTTGTACCTGTATAAGTTCAACACATTGTTGAAATTTTCTTGAAAATGGAAGAGAAATAGTTCCAAGGCCTTTATAGATGTTCTTTTTGTGTCTTTTTAAAGGATCATAACATACCCTTTGTCGATCAGCAAATGTTGAAATAAAATAATGCAGATGATGGTTGCTTATGTTTTCAAAATTTACACATTAAACTATTAAAGAAAACTGCTACATTTAATTTTAATTTTGCTGATTTAGAAAGATCATGTTGCATACAACGGACATCAGGCTGCTATGACCATATCAGAAGTCTTTTACAAAAAAATAATGTCGACAAGGTTTTCAAGATCTGTATTCATTTTTAATTAAATAATACAAAAAAATAAAAACATATTTGATAACCACATAAAAAGTGAAATAATGTGAAAATAACATTAGATGACATTGTAACATAAGAGGGTACTATTTTAACTATTCTCACAAATGTGTGTTTGTTTGAAGTTCAATAAGGGACCTTAAACCTGTTCCAAAATGTTGATTTTGAAGTAGAATTTTTACAAAACAAATTAATTTTTTACTTGATAGCAACAAAAACACCCTTTTTATTTTTAAATCATAAAAAGTATATGGATAGCTTATTCTATAAAAAAATATGATACTTGTGTTAGTTGTGGTTTGCAAGCTATGGCTTACCGAACGTACCAAGATACAAAGTGATTGATTAAAATCCACTTTGAAAGCTCAGTGACATTTTTTCTAGCATTTGTACCACTTTTTATACCTTATTTTGATAGAGCAAATAAATAGCTTTAATTTGACACCAAAATAAGCCCAATCGGTTGAAAAATAAGTGAAACAGAAGGATTTTTCTTAAGTGACAGAGAAAGAGAAAAGGCCTAAATCGCGTGAACATTGAAAATTTCAAAAATTTCTCCCGAGTCCAATTTTAGATAAAAAAATCTGAAAAAAAATAATTTTAGGTTATCTCATAGGTAATCTATTCATAAAAAAATTTTGAAAAAAATCTGTGACATGACGGCACATGGCACCAGGCGACTTGGCATGAAATGACCCTTTTCTTATTTTATTTATATGGTCTTTGAGACAAAGTCTTTAAGTTCTGATATTTTTATTATTCAGTAAAAAGATATTTTTACCTTTCATCATCTCAGAACACCTGGTTCTACAGTTTAAGCAGTGCTGTGCTGTGCTGTGAACATTATTTGTAGGCATCCAAAAATTAAAAAAAAAAAGAACATATGTTATTTGTTGCAGAATTCTATTCTGCATTTTTTTTATTCTTCCAGTACTTTGTCTTAAAACATATGCTTCGACATCAAAATCTTCAGTAGAACTTTTTCAGTTATTAAACTTTTTTTAGATAATATGTGTTGTGTTCGTTGTATATTGTGTGAATAGGTTTTTATTCACACAATTTAATGGCACAACATATTAGTTCCCTCAAGCATTTATCCAAACCAAGTTCTTGCAAAGCTTTGAACAATTTGGTAATTGTTTTACTGCTTAATCCAGGGGGAAAAGTAAAAAACGCTTAATTCATTTTTTTACCTAACAAAATCAAAACAAGTGTGATACGTTCCTTTGAGTGAATTCATTCTCACTTCAGGAAACCTGACGCGTTTTGTACCACAATTTTATGAGCCTATAAGCTCTCCATATAGGATAGTTATGAAGGAATGATTATGATTTGAAAACTACCAGGCGCAAAGACTTTGCCATTTGAGGGGTCCACTTTCATTGGAAAAGCCATCTGGTTAATGTTTGAAAGTTTGGAATCTTTAATCTTTGTTTAATGCCATAAATACAGATTACTTGTATAGTTTTATTGTTTTAAATCTGAATTTTGACAGTTTTTGAGCTTTAATTTTTTTCTTATGAAAACAGTTTCATTACAAAATAATAAACACGGCCAACAAAACAGCTTGGTAGATTTGAAACACTACAAATCTTGTCTGTTTGGTGAATAGAAGCATTGAAATATTAATTAGTTCATATGTTTAGCCTGCATACTTAAAAACGACATTAAGCGACTCAAGTTTGAGGTTGGTGTTTCATTGCTTACACATTCAGATTTTTCTATAAAACTTAGGGAATCAAAAGACTTGTTAATTTTGCATTGTCCATTTCTTATTCTCCTTTTGCAGCTTGCATAAATTATCTTGAAGCATTTGAGTGCTTCAGAAAGGCGAAGGAATACACAAAAATGTAGCCGTGCAATTTTCCAACTGAATAAAAATGGATCCCTCTAAAATTACGCACTAGATAGCATATACTCACCATCAAAAGAAAATGAGCTTTTCATTGGTTGATGCAGCACTCTCTTTTGCATTTCAACAAGTTTTTCTATGGCAGTTAACAAAGGCCCCAAACCTAATGGGAATAAACAGTGGGGACAGAGGGAACATACTCCAGTTCTCTGACTAGTTGACTGCCCAAGCCCTGAATGCAATGGCCAATTTCGCATCAAATGTTATGTCCCTGGTAAGCACAGTGCAATCTCACATGAGTTCAGGCATGAGGATACAAAGTTAGGTTCACATTTGCACTTTGCTTCAGTTCCAGATAAAATACACACAAATATGTGAATTTGATTTTAAATAAAACTCTTCTGAACCAAGTACTTAGTTTAAATTTTCAATAAAAAAAAAAAAAAAAACAGCAGCACAAGGCTTTTCTTTGCGTAATTCTTTTTCTTCAGAGAGCAATTTTTTCCACTTAATTACAGCGTGCTTTGCATACGACTGCACACTACTGAGTTTAAAGTGTCATTTTTATGCTAAAACACCAGGTAAATGGATTACCATCTTGTACCAGTTTCTACTAACCTTCTATTCAAATAAATACAAAACTGCAGTGTTTATCTGTAATACATTCACTGTCTACATGTGTTTACTAAAACAGCAGTTTACTCAAAATAGCACTGTTTAACTATGTACTGATTGACTCTTTAAGCAATGTTTTATCATTTTATCGTGTAAAATTTATTAATTTCTTCCTTAAAAAGGGGGCAGGAGAAAAGGAACTTGTCTGCACTCCTATAACATTTGTTAAACTAAAAAGCTCATAATCATTCTGTGGAGTAATAGTAATTTCAATTAAAATACAGTGTAACTTGGATAATTCGAAGCTGAAGGGACCACACAAATAATTCGAATTATCGACAAATTCAAATTAGGCAAGTTTGAATATAGGCACATTCAAGTACTGTAAAAAACAGCATATTTATTCATAACATACAAAAAAATACAGTAATGTAAATTTGCAAATTTTTTTGTAAAAAACATGAAATTTTTGCCTGCTTCTTAGAATATGTGTTATGGGTAAGTGTAAATTCCTCAAGTTTATCGAGTGAATGAAATAGAGAGTCACTTACATTCTGCTGTCACTCAACAAACTTCCTTAACTGTTGGAGGTGAACCAAGGCCTCTACTGAATTTGGAAGGCGCTCTTCAGGAAATTCTGGTCGTTCCTGTTCTACATCTGAAGATACACAGTAGGTCTCCTTATTCATAAATCAGCCAAGATCTCATCATCTATGAGCTCACCACAAACAGCTAAATTGTCATCAACTCTCACAAAAGGCTCATATGGTACATCACTGCCTACGTCTTCCCAGTACTTCATAGTGGGTATGATCTCGCCACCAATACCTCGATGTAGTTGAGACTCGTCATCGGGGTGCTGGAAGCCTGTTTTTCCGAAGCAGTTGGCTATAGTTTCAGGTTTAACTTGTTGCTTCACCCAGAACTTGGAACTTCATCCAGAACAGTACGTACTCATTTTAAAAGGTAATTGTTAAAAATACGAGAATACAAAAATGGGGCTTTCTTCGAATTAAAGGGGTTTTTTTAACATTATTCGTATAGAAAATTCAAGGGACCAAATGAAAAATTCGAATTAACCAAGAATTCAAATTAAAAATGTCCGAATTAGACAAGTTACACTGTATTTGTATCAAAACTGGTAATGCAGAATTTTCCAAATTTCTTTAATCTTTACAGCCATGATACACAAACACATTTAAACTTTTGATAAACGATGATGTTAAGTATGTTCTTCAGATCACATGGGAAATTTTATGATACTTAATTGTTAGTTACAGTATATTAGTCAAGCAAATTAGCCATAAAAATATTTTCTACAAGTTATGCTGGAATTGTCAGTTTGAAACGTGATACACATCTATGCCATAATAGCTTAATGGACCACTTAACGTCCATGCTATCTCTTAATTCACATGCATATTGTACATTGAAACATGAAGGCAACTTACCTTTTTGAGGCTTGCCTCTCTTGTAACATTTCTTGCACGTTAATAACAGGTTTATGAACAGAAGAAGAAGATAAAACATCAACTTGCCCTACGAGAAGCTACAAGAACCCTGCTATTAACGTGCAAGAAATGTTACAAGAGAGAACCAAGCCCCAAAAAGGTAGTTGACTTCATGTTTCAGTGATACACATCATGCACAGATGTGAATCCATTATTATGTTGTTCACTTACTTGCTGCAAATATACTGATTGGAAATTTGCATTGATATGAATGAAATTTAGATCAAAGCCTTTTATTTCTCCATCTCTCTGAGGCTGCAATGTGGGTCAATAACCAGCAATACTTAAAACTGGACGGTTGATTTTTTACTACATGAAACTTAGATGTTTATTTGTCTCTAATTGCAATTTGCAATTTGACATGTCATTCAAGTCATGTAATATTAATTACTGGCATCAATTGTTTTAAATCATCTATGCAGTTTTAAACTGCATAGATGATTGAAAACAATGTCAGATTTTTATTGATTTTTTTAGATTTTTATTGATTTTTTAACTGTATTAATGACATGTTTGAACCTAATATTCTACATGATACTAATGACAATTGGGTCCCAGTGTTGAACAACAAATCTTCAATCTGTTGTATAGTTAGTGTCATGTCTTTAGTTGTCTCATCAGTGTTCTTTGTGAGAGTTTTTCTGTGGCCTTCACTTCTTTTCCCACCTTCACAGAGTTGTACAGAAATGGTGATGCCAATGTGCAGTGATGGTATTAATGACATGTTTGAAGCAAGTCCCTGGAATTTTTCAGCCTTTTCAAATGATTGTTTAAAAAAATATCAAGTATACCCTGAAGAATTCAAAGCTATCATAATGTATGGAGGCAGAAATATTTCAGCTTCAAGTAATATTATTTTTAGGTAAGTATGGTGATCATATCACATGCTTATATTTTCAGTATGTTTTTATGTGATAAATGATGAGCAGTTGCAGTGATGAATAGTTCATCTTATTCATATATATCCATGAAGCTTTTGGTAACAGTATAAATCAGACGCTGACTGGGCCTATGAGATACTGGGAGAATTCCTGGTGGCCCGGTAGACCTTATGCTTACTCAAGAAAGAAAAAAAGCATACACTTTAATATTCTTGTGGAAGAAAACCAAGTTATACCAAAACTGACAGTTTGTACTCGTGATTGTTTCAGTCTCTCTTACCGATGGTGTGTATTCACAATGTCAAAAAAAAAAAAAAGAATTTCTCAGTGTTGTAAAAAATTTGTTGTTGTTTAAGAACGTGGATATGTGGACAGTGGAATGCGCAAAAAAGTCATTGCAGTTAAAGTTGGTGTTCTCCCAAAGAACAGTGGCAACAGATATAAAAAACCATGCATTTGTTATGAAAACTTTTGAAGATGTCGTACCTGACAAGAAACGTTGTGAAACATGCCATTTTGGGAAAGGGGACGACGCTGTTTTAAAGTGGATTAAAATTGTTTGTGACAAAAACTTGCCAATCTCAGGTCCTCTTATAAAAGAAAACACATTATAGTTTGCCAATCATTTGGTACAAGTGGATTTCCAAGCTAGTTCCAGTTGGTTGGATAAATTTAAGAAACGACATGGCATAAAAAAAAAGATTGTTTCAAGGGAAAGTGGAAGTGTGTGTGACCCTGACTGCGACCAATGGAAAAACAAGTTTTTGAAAAAGATTTTAGAAGACTACACTCCTGATAACATTTTTAATGTTGACAAAACAGGAATTTTCTTTAAATGTTTGCCAAATAAGAATTTTACTATTAAAGAATACAATTGTCATGGAAGTAAAAATAGCAAATATAGGATAACAGTTTTGGTGGGTGTTAACATAAATGGCAGAGAAAAACTGATTATTGGTGATAGGAAAAAGTAAGCAGCCTAGATGCTTCAAAGCTGTGAAGTCTTTAATAGTTGACTATCGTTATGATAGAACAGGCATGGATGACAAGTGATATTTTTGAGGAGTGGATTTTAAATTTTAATAAAATAATGATTAGGAGGAAAAGAAAAATTGTTTTCTTTGTAAACAATTGCTTGGCTCATCTTCATGTTGCGTCAAAACAATAAAATGTGAATTTGATTTTCCTCATCCCAAACACAGCTCCAGAATTGCAGTCAATAGACCAAAGAGTGAAAACTGATTATCAGAAACTCATTCTCAAAAGACTTATCTGGGTCTTAGAAAATGAGCAATCTGCAGATAAGGTGATTGATTTCGATTTATATAGCTGAACTTGTTAAGGTGTGGAAAAATGATATTTTAGAATTGACAGTAAAAAATTGCTTTGCAAAAGTTGGCTTCATGGAATCGCCTCAAATCGAAGAAAATGTGTTGCCACAAGTCGAGCAATGCTGGAAGGACTTGCGGACCAAAGATCTTATCAGGGAAGGAATTTCCCTTGATGAGTTTCTTGACATCGACAAAGATGTAATTGTTTCAGAATACTCAATGGATAATGGCATAGTAAGCTCACTTCAAACAGAACAGACGGACATTGAAACAAAGAATATCTAGCTGAAAAGAAGTTAAGACATTGAAACAAAGAATATCTAGCTGAGAAGAAGTTAAGACATTGAAACAAAGAATATCTAGCTGAGAAGAAGTTAAGGCTCGGCGAGAGGTAACTAGCACTGACATATCATGGATTACAAGATGCAGTGCACAGAAACCAACATACAGGCAAACTATGCATGCATGTTTGTGTTGTTTTGTTGGCTTTAATTCTTCTAGTTCGGTGTTACAGGCTATGTGCTATAAGAAGCCAGCTGAGCTACTTACAATATGCGATTGTTGCCTACTCAGTAGCATAATCACTTTGCAAATCGGATATGTTAGTTTTATTGCACCAATCGCGTTAGTTAAGGCTTTTGCCGGCTTTTCAGTTTTTCAGAAACATTTTCAGAAATGCCAAATACTACAGATTGTCTGCATTTTGTACTATTCTTAGGCCTAACTATAATATTTGCTAAAATTTAATTTAAATAGTAATATTAATTGCTATTGCATATTTGTTCCACCAAAATAAGGGATGGGCATGATATCAGAAAACAACAAAACTGCTCTAAGCAAATTGACATAAGATCGAAGGAAACAATCGTGGATCAAAGAAAAGCTGCACTGCCATAGCCCCCTAATGCCTTTTGTTCCTGAATGTTTGCATCCTGGCAGAGCACATAAGCTACCAGGATGTGGGGGCGCTGTTATCGCCTGTTTAACGTTATCTCAGTGAGAGTTGACGTTCTTCACGCGCAGCTTTATGCTCTTTGATCGAAGAGGCTGAAGAGAATGATGCAGAACCCTCTAAATCTTCTAAAAAAGGAATGTTGGCCGCATTTGATACAGTAAGTCATGGTCTTCAACTTGCTGAAAAAGTTTCTCCTGACGATGTATTTCATGGACTTATTGAGTGTGAACACTTTTATGATGATGAATCACCAAAATTTGTTGTGCAGCAAGACATAAAAAAGTTTTTTACACAGATGTAAATGCATATGAATTTTACATGAATACATATGTTTTTCCAAGGTATGTTCAACACATTTTTTTTCTTGTTAATTCTTGTTTTTAATTATCTATATGAACATAACTTATACATAATGTGATTCATGTTCACTTAAGTTATTTATAAGAAAGAGTGCATTGATTAAGAAATGTTTCTAAATACAATATACTACACAATATGTTTGTATAAAAAAGACTTTCTATGTATCAGATTTTTTTCATGGAAACATTGACTTCAATATATAGAAGTCCAACTGTATATCATCATCATCATCATTGTCAACCATTATCAATCCACTGCTGGATGAAGGTCTCCCAAAGTCTCTTCCACAACTGCCTGCCTTAAGTCTGTCTCCTCCATGTCACTGCAGCATGCTTTCGAATTTCATTCATCCATCTCCCACGTGGTCTTTTTCTGGGTCTTTTTCTTTCCCTCAGAATCCAGTTTAAAATTTTGGTTGTCCATCGGTGGTCCGTTCTTCTGGCAACATGTCCAGCCCATTGCCATTTCAGTGATTTCACTCTGGTTAGGATGTCTTCCACTCTTGCCATGCTCCTTATCCACGAGTTCCTCTTCTTATCTTTCCTGGTTACACCAAGCATGCATTTCTCCACGCTTCTTTGAGTTGTCTGAAGTCTTTGTATGTCTTTTTTAGTTAAGGTCTATGTTTCTGCTCCATACGTAAGCACTGGAAGGATGCATTGATCAAACACTTTTATTTTATGACATAATGGCATATTGCTCTTGAAAATTATACTGTTTCTTCCAAAAGCTCTCCAAGCAAGTTTTATATGCCAATTAATTTCTTCATCAATGTGACCCTCACTTGATATCTGCTGTCCAAGGTAAATGCAGGTATTGGTTATCTCCAGCTTTTCCCCATCAATCGATAAATCTTCATTTCTTGCAAAAGCATTGTGCATCACTTTTGTCTTCTGAAAGTTCATTTTTAATTCCACTTCTTTACTCTTGTCAGCAAGTTCCTGGATCATACTCTGCAGCTCTGATGGGGTAGTTGCAAAAATGACTACGTCATCAGCAAAACAAAGGTGAGTTAGATAATCTTCATTAATCTTTATCCCTTTGTTTTCCCAGTTCAATGATTGAAAGACATTTTGCAATGCGGCATTAAAGAGTTTGGGAGATATGGTGTCCCCTTGTCTCACTCCCTTTCTAATTTTTATGGGTGCTGTATTCTCAAATAGCCGAATCTTTGCACTTGCATTTTCATAGATGTTATTAATAATATTAATATATGCATCTTCAATACCGCATAATTTCAAAGCCATTGTAACTGCTAATGGTTTCACAGAATCAAAGGCTTTTTCATAACAATGAAAGGCATGCATAATGGGAGTTCACATTTCCTCGCTCTTTCAGTTAGTTCTCTGAGTACATGGATATGATCTATAGTGATGTAGCCACTCCTGAATCCACCTTGTTCTTTCAGTTCAGCCATGTGCAGTGTTACCTTCAAACAGTGTGAAAGAACTTTAGTGAAGATTTTATAAACCATTAACAGGATGCTGAAGGGCCTGTCGTTCCTGAGATCTTCAACATACCTTTTTTTATGTAGCAAGATCATTGCAGTATTGTTCCAATCCTCATGAATCTTCCCTTCATTAAGGCATCTAGTGAAAACATGGGCAAGTACTGTTTCAATTTCACCACTTGCTTCTTGTATAATGTCTACGGTAATTCCATCATCTCCTGGAGCTCTTCCCTGTTTCATGTTCTTGATTGCATGTACAACTGCTGGAAGGACTGGAAGAACTCTGGTACTGGTACCTTTTGTAATGTCTGGAGTACACGTATCATACCTTTCATATAGTTTTGAGTAGAAATCTTTCACTCTTGTCAAAATTTCACCTCTATTTCTTGTTACACAACCATCTTCTTTTCTCATTGCGATAATCTATTTTCTTCCCTTACTGAGATGTCCTTTTGCTCTCTTCAGGCTTTGGTTGTTTTCAATTGCTTTCCTCACTAGTTCACAGTTGAATTTCCTTACGCCTTCAGTGATACATTTTGTACTGTTTTGCATGGCTCTATATATTCCACTTTGGAAGTCACATCTTCTTTAGTTGTCCTCATCTCTCTTCTTTTTGCATCAGAATTTTGGTTTTCCCTGATATATTTTTTATTTTTTTGTATGCAACTTGTTCTTAGTGCCAGCTAATTTTGTTGCTGTTTCCATAAGAGCTTTGGGTAGTTTTCTGTTAACTTCGGAGATGTCCACTTCTTCCTATGTTAGACCTTCTAGAGCAGAGAATCTGTTCCTCAGTTCCAATTTGAAGGCTTGAGGATATGAAATCAGTGGGAGAACAATTATAAAAGGTCCTAAGGCCTTAGAGTTAAGCAGGTGCAATGCTATGGGTGGGATTCAACCCCCCCCCCCCCAAGTATTTAGACAATTAGAACACATGGCAAGTGCAACCATCTAAGATTTTAGGGAACTTGGATAAGCGTATGTGAATTTTTGAAATTCACAGAAATTTTGTTATATACAATGAATTTTTTATTAAATTTAATGTATTATTCTGTGAAATGGTAGGAGTGCTCTGAGCGAATATCTAAGATAGTAGTAGAAACATATCATTTTCGTAATTATGATAGTGAGAGAAAAGGAAAGAGATTTAAACTGAAATTCATAAACAGCCTTTATGACAACAAATATTTAAAAATATGATGTAAGCAAACTAAACTTCCAAAATACTAACTTGTTAAAGGCCATGGAGGTTTGTTTCCATGGTTCTCAGTGCTATTTACATATTGAATAAATACTAAGTATTGTATGTATCTGAAAATGTCTTTTGTTTTTACTGGGGATAACATCATGAAGGTCTGGTGAAATCTAAAAGATGTCTTTACAGAAAACCCACTGCAATAACAAACATAATCTCATTCATATCATACTCCCCCACTGCTCACAAATTTGCCACTTTAAAAACATCTATCAATTGTGCCAGGATTATCTGCCACAGTGAATCATCCTTCAAAGAAGTTGCTACAATTATGAAAATTGCTGAAGCTCAGCAGTTCCCAGCTTTTACAACAAACCAAATTCTCCATGATTCTCATATGAAAAATCTGTCAATTCTCACAGCAGTACTAAAAGAGAGATCCCATTCATTGGTTCTGTCCCTTTTCATGAATCCTTTTCTTATAGCATTTGTCAACTCTTCAGAACTATGGGCTACACTCTCACTGTCAAACCTAATCCTCCTGCAATAAAGTGCCTGCTAAAAGACAGAGATTTTGTCTCACCCCCCCCTGGAGTTTATGCCTTTCCTATTTCCACCTCCTCTGGACTCTCAGTATATATTGGGAGTATGTGCCTAAGCATCAACGTAAGACCGCGTCAACACATACAAGATGTGTTAAATGGCTTTCCAAAAGCAGCATTATCAACATTAACCCTTGAAGACACTTCTGCAGTTCCAGAACCTTTGGAAAGAAATGAAAAAAGTTGCTTCATTTGTTAACAAAGCATCTCTACATTTCCAAGAAAGCATAGAAATTTTGTTTACCAGCAACCGCAATTCAGAGAACTCTTACAAAATCTAATTTATTTGGATCTCTATGCCAAAATCTGGCAACAGTTCCTGCACCTCCAATTCACATTATAGTTCTGGCAGCCAGTCCTTGGATTCAGGTAATTGTGAGTGATCAAGGCCATAGCATGATCAAAAGATTTCACTTAATGAATTTTATTACCATACATAACTCTGTGGGTTCTATGTTTATTGTGTATTGTTGCATGTTGCCTGCTGTTTTCAAAATTTTTTAAAATATTTTTGCAAATTTAATGTGAAAAAAAATCCCACCTTTTCACAATTTTTTGATTATAGCATGAGTCATGCTATATTTCTGTTGTTTTACTTTCGGGAATCTATAAAAATACAACAATTTCTGTTTCCAAATGAAAGTACAATTTTTATACGGTCCTCTGATCCTGCTTAACAAAGCAACTTTTCCATTGGTACTCATGCAGCGTATGTATCGATGGAGTTTTCAATTCTGATTTTATGAGAGGCATTGATATTTGTTGTGAAAATTAGATTTATACAAAAATATTGTGTCTCTTGTGTAAGAGATGGTTCCTAGACAATTAAAACTATGAAGTGTACAGAGTTTATCTTTTGCAAGACAAGTGGCCAACAGTGTGCAATTTTTAAATGGCTCCCTAAAGTTTGTATGTAGTCTGTTTTCTGTGTGGCAGTCTTTCCTGTGGCCACTTTTCCTAAATTCACTTTAATGGTACATCGGGAAAATTTTCAAAGTCTGAAATTAAATTAGAAGTATTGAGTTTTCTGGTACTGCAATTTACAGTTAGTTTCCTTATTGTTTAAAGCAAAATTACTGACCTGTGGGAGATGTTACAATCCACCCTCAGACACACAACTTTCACTGGAGCTTGAAGCGTGCATTGATGACTTTCATTTCCTTAACAAAAAAATTACAAGTGTCTTTCTAGGATTCAGATTCCTTTACTCCTTTCATTAACCATGTATAATTACTCTCTTTCATTAACCATGTATAATTACTCACAATATTTGAAGGCAAGGTAAAAATTACTGAGATGCTTTGTATAGAAAACAAAGATCATTACAAGTGTAACCCTTGAAGAGCAGGCTTGCGTGCATATGAAAAAGTCAACACAGATTGAAAATAAAACTTCGGAGTGTGGTAGGGCTTGCAGATGGTCATCTATTATGCTGTTTACCTTTTTAGTTAATGGGATGGGTAAGAAGGGGAATTCTATGTTACCCCATAAGGAATTAGGGACTGAGCTTGGGGATTGCTATTATTGGGTCTACTAGTCACCAGATGCAAGTTGTTCATCACAAATGCCCTACAGTCATGCAACTGTAAAGCACTTGTTACTCAGGCTTCAGGCCCTTGGTAACGTTTTCCTGCTGTTTTCCCTATGGGCAATATAATTTTAATCCACAGTGCAGTTACACTCTGTAAGTGTTTTTCAAGGGCTGCCATTTGAGCACAAAGGAATTTCCACCCACTTTAAACTTCAATTCCTGAAACATCTTACTGCATGATCCGAGTATTTAATTTACTACCTACAATAAGAACATTGGGTTACCGTGCACAAAACACTTGCATGTAGAACACAATGAAGTGACCTATTTTTCCATATACTAGTATGTTCAAAAAGTTCTGGAACTTTTTGAACATACTAGTATATGGAACTTTTTGAACATACTAGCAAAAAGTTCTGGAACTTTTTGACATTTGGCAAATATTCAAAAAGTTCTGGAACTTTTTGAATATTTGCCAAATGTCATTCCCCGCTAAGCAAGTAAAGAGCATCATGTGACCGACCAGCCAGAACCAGTTTGATCCAGATCCAACACGTATAGCACATGTACGTAGTTCGTGATTACAGGCATTCGAGGCTCTCTGTCGCGAAGACAACGATGTCAAATTTTGAACAGCCTTTTAGTGTAAAATTTTGTGTTCTGCTCAGAAAATCTTTTGCTGAGACTTTTCAAATGATTAAGTCAGCATATGGTGAAAGTGCAATGAGTCGAACTAGAGTTTAAGTGGCATCAATGATTCAAAAATGGGCGACAGAGTATTGAGGATGATGAAAGGTCAGGACGACCTTCAACATCCACAATGGATGAACAAATCACCATTGTCAAAGAAATTGTGAAAAATGACCGTCGAAAAACTATTGCAGCGATTGCAGAAGTTGCCGGCATCTCAGTTGGAAGTTGCCATGCCATTTTAACAGACAAACTGGGTATGCACCATGTGTGTCAACAAATTGTTTCCAAAAACCTGACACAAGAAAAATGGATGAGCGCATGCAAGTTTGCGGAGATAACATCGATGCAGTGGATTCAGATCCCGATCTCTTGAATCGATTGATCACTGGCGATGAGACTTGGTGCTTTCTGTACGACCCCCAATCCAACCGACAGTCAAAAGTGTGGAAATCACCGTCATCACCACGACCAAAACAGTTCAAAGCTGACCACTCCAAATGAAAGGTCTTGTTAACAGTTTTCTTCGATTGCAAGGGGGTCTTACACAAGGAATTCCTTCAACATGGTCATACAGTTACTAAAGAAGAGTACATC
The DNA here is from genome assembly GCA_039090855.1 of Macrothele yani. Classification (NCBI taxonomy): domain Eukaryota; kingdom Metazoa; phylum Arthropoda; class Arachnida; order Araneae; family Macrothelidae; genus Macrothele; species Macrothele yani. The sequence goes on along the minus strand of CM077023.1, from coordinate 98,168,762 downwards.
AACATCCTGAAACATCTCCGAGAATCAGTGAGATGCAAGTGACCCAATCTTTGGAAGGCCAACTCGTGTGTGCTCCATCACAATAATGCGCCAGCTCACAGATCCTTCCTGGTGTCCGATTGCCTGTCCAAACATCACATTCCCATTCTTCCACAACCAGCTTATTCCCCTGATCTCGTCCCGTATTACTTTTTTTCCTTTTTCCACAGACGAAAAATTTGCTTAAGGGGCGACGCTTCTCAAGTCTCGAAGAAGTGCAACGAGCTGCGATGGAGGCACTGGAGAATGTGGCAAAAGAAGGCTTGCAATCTGCATTTAAATCTTTGTATGAGCGCTGGCAAAAATGCATAGTTGCACAGGGTAACTACTTCAAAGGAAACACCGCATAAACAGGTATTATCTGTACTCATTCTTTTTTAATAAAAAAGTTCTGGAACATTTTGAACGTACTGGTATTATCATTTTAAAAACTCCGTAGCCTTGCTACTCTAACCATCTAATCACAAAAAATACCTTAGCACAGCTAAGACACACTAAAGCTCTTCTACATTCCTGAACATGCTGTGTTGATGGTTTACATAATTAACATGAACATTTAGTTTATTAACTACTGTGATTTAAGACTGGTTTTAAATTCCAGTATCTTAGTTACAAAACATTCATAGAATTTGCTTGTTTAACCAGCTTTCTCTTTGAGTGGCATTATCTGATTTCATCTCATGGAATTTTCAGTAATAAAACTATGAGGGTTGTACCGAAAGTAATGTAACAGTGGGCATAACTTTTTTCTTAACTGACAGAGGTCGTTCAAATTGCACATGCTCATAGGCGTAGCCAAGGGGGTGGTCCTCGGGTCCGGACCCTCCCTTGAGGGAAGATTTAGTATGAATTTAAAGCGATATATATGTATATATGAGGCTTTCACCAATGAACCAAACTCATGGACCCCACCCCTTAAGAAATTTCTGGCTATGCCACTGTACATGTTGGTAGAGTAACTCTTCCTGTATAGTAACCTTTCTTCTTCATTGCAGATAAATAATGGATTCTAAGCAAAAGCAATGTGCCGTCATTGAGTTCTTGATGAAAAAAGGGTGCAAGCTGTCCGACATCCACAGTAGGCTACAGAATATTTACGGAGGTGACACCATTGACAAGAGCAATGTGCACAGATCGATGAAGAAGTTTAAAGAAGGGGAAAACTAGCACTGAAGACAAACTACGCAGTGGGAGACCATCATCTGCAACCACTGACACAAATCGTCAGCGAGTGGAAGAATTGATTCAAGCGGAGAGACGAGTCACAATCCGTGAGTTTGTTGCACAACTGGACTGTGGTCACAATGCCATACAGAAGATGGTAGAAGACTTAGGGTATTGGGAAGTGTGTGCAAAGTGGGTACCTCGGCAGTTACCCGATTTGAAGGAGAGAAGGGTGGAAGTCTGCTCTGATCTGCTGGAAGCTTTTGAAGCCAATGAAGACACGTTTTTTTTTCGATCTGGTGACAGGGGATGAAACGTGGGCATATCTTTATGATCCAGAAATGAAGCATCAATCCATGGAATGGCCTCAGACCTCTTCACCAAGGCCTAAGAAGTTCAAGAGCCAGCGATCAGCACAGAAAGTCATGTTGACTGTTTTTTGGGATGACAAGGGTATCATTCTCCTTGATTTTCTGGAACGTGGCCATGCTATGACTAGCGATCGGTACATTGAGACACTCAAGAAGCTTAGAGAAGCCGTAAGAAGGAAGAGACCGAACAAGAATCTGAAAAGGATCCACATTTACCATGGCAATGTGAGACCACACACATCTTTGGCAACAAATTAGGCTGGTCAGTGGTCCCCCATCCACCGTACAGCCTATATTTAGTGCCCTCCGACTTCCATCTGTTTGGTCCAATGAAGGACAGTCTCCGGAGACAACGATTTGATGGCACAGACAAGGTGAAAGTGGCTGTGAAGAAATGGGTACAACAGTCCAAACGTGAATTTTTTCAAAGGGGATTCGAGAGTTGTGTTCAACAATGGCGCAAATGCATCGCTTGTGATGGAGACTATGTTGAGTAGTACCTTTGCATCAGTGGCAGCTTTTGGGAGGAGGCAGTGCCTCCTCAGAATTTTAAGACTCTTAGTTAGAATTATTCATTTTGTTCATTCAGTACTTTTGGATATAGGAGAGCAAATGTTTATGCTAGTTAACTCTTTTGAATTAAATGTCGTCTCCCTATCTTCTGATTCAAGGCTCCTTGAATTGGAAGAGGAACTACAAAGGATCAAGTGGGACATCGTGGGGCTAAGTGAGGTAAGGAGAAAAGGAGAAGATCTCATTGAACTGAAAAGTGGACATCTCTTCTATTATCGTGGGACAGATACTGGCAGAACTAGTGGTGTTGGATTTATAATAAACAAGAAACTGAAGGATAAAGTGGTAGAAGTTGAAAGTTCCTCTGACAGAGCTGCACGACTCATTATCCAACTCTCGAGAAGATACCAGGCTCAGATTATTCAAACTTATGCACCCACCACAAGTCATCCTGAAGAAGAAATTGAAGAATTTTATGAGGAAATTCGTGATCTAAATAATAAAGGTAAGCAGCACTTGAAGATAATTATGGGAGATTTCAATGCAAAAATAGGGCACCGGCAACAGAATGAAACTTCAGTAGGTAAATTCGGTCATGGCAACAGAAACCAGCGTGGAAATACTCTCGTTGAGTTTGCAGAGGCTGAAGGATTTTTCATCTTGAACTCCTTTTTCAAGAAAAAGCCACACAGGAAATGGACATGGAGACATCCAATTGGGACGACAAGTGAAATTGATTTTATTATGTGTAACAAAAAATTCGTCATCGAAGACTGCAGTGTGCTGAACAAGTTCAACACAGGTAGTGACCATAGATTGGTGAGATGTAAGATGCACCTCAACACTAAACTCGAACGTGGCAAGCTCATAAGACAAACAAAATGTATTGACATAACCAACCTTAAAAAACACCATAATACTTTCAAGTTGGAACTGAAGAACAGATTCTCTGCTTTAGAAGGCCTAACATCAGAAGAAGTGGATATTTCGGAAGTTAACAGAAAAGTAACCAAAGCTCTTATGGAAACAGCAACAAAATTAGCTGGGTCTAAGAACAAGTTGCATGTGAACAAATTATCAGGAAAAACCAAAATGTTGATGCAAAAAAGAAGAGAGATGAGGACAACTAAAGAAGATGTGACTTCCAAAGTGGAATATATAGAGCTATGCAAGACAGCACGAAAAAGTATCACTGAAGACGTAAGGAAATTCAACTGTGAGCTAGTAAGGAAAGCAATTGAAAACAACCAAAGCCTAAAGATAGCAAAGGGACATCTCAGTAAGGGAAAAAAACAGATTATGGCTCTGAGAAAAGAAGATGGTTCTATAACAAGAAATAGAGGCGAAATTTTGACAAGAGTGAAAGATTTCTACTCCAAATTATATGAAAGGGATGATACATGTACTCCAGACATCATGAAAGGTACCAAAGTTCTTCCAGTCCTCCCAGCAGAAGTTGCTCATGCAATCAAGAACATGAAGCGGGGGAAAGCTCCAGGAGAAGATGGAATTACTATAGACATCATACAAGAAGCAAGTGGAGAAATTGAAACAGTACTCGCCCAAATTTTCACTCGATGCCTTAATGAAGGGAAGATTCCTGAGGATTGGAACAATGCTACAATGATCCTGCTACATAAAAAAGGTGACATTGAGGATCTCAGGAACTACAGACCTATCAGCCTCCTATCAGTGGTTTATAAAATCTTCACTAAAGTTCTTTCTCACCGCTTGAAGGTAACACTGGACATGGCTCAACCGAGAGAACAAGCTGGATTCAGGAGTGGCTACAGCACAATAGATCATATCCACGTACTGAGAGAACTAATTGAAAGAGCGAGGGAATATGAACTTCCATTGTGCATGGCTTTTATCGATTATGAAAAAGCCTTTGATTCGGTGAAACCATCAGCAGTTGCCACGGCTCTGAAATCCTGCGGTATTGAAGATGCATACATTAATATTATTAATAACATCTATGAAAATGCAAGTGCAAAGATTAGGCTGTTTGAAAATACAACACACATAAAAATTGGAAAGGGAGTGAGACAAGGTGACACCATATCTCCGAAGCTCTTTAATGCCACATTGGAAAATGTCTTTCAATCACTGAACTGGGAAAACAAAGGGATAAAGATTAATGGAGATTATCTAACCCACCTTCGTTTTGCTGATGACGTAGTCATTTTTGCAACTACCCCATCAGAGCTGCAGAGTATGATCCAGGAACTTGCTGACAAGAGTAAAGAAGTGGGATTAAAAATGAACTTTCAGAAGACAAAAGTGATGCACAATGCTTTTGCAAGAAATGAAGATTTATCGATTGATGGGGAAAAACTGGAGATAACAGATACGTATGTTTATCTTGGACAGCAGATATCAAGTGAGGGTCACATTGATGAAGAAATTAATCGGCGTACAAAACTTGCCTGGAGAGCTTTTGGAAGAAACAGCATAATTTTCAAGAGCAATATGCCATTATGTCTTAAAAGAAAAGTGTTTGATCAATGCATCCTTCCAGTGCTTACGTATGGTGCAGAGACGTGGACCTTAACTAAAAGAGACATACAAAGGCTGCAGACAACTCAAAGAAGCATGGAGAGGTGCATGCTTGGTATAACCAGGAGAGATAAGAAGAGGAACTCGTGGATCCGAAAAATGACGAGAGTAGAAGACATCATGATCAGAGTTAAATCACTGAAATGGCAATGGGCTGGACATACTGCCAGAAGGACAGACCATAGATGGACAGCCGAAATTTTAGATTGGATTCCAAGGGACAGGAAAAGACCCAGAAAAAGACCACATGGGAGATGGGTGGATGAAATTCGTAAATATGCGGGAGTGACATGGAGGAGACTGGCACAAGATAGACTGTTGTGGAGGAAACTTGGGGAGACCTTCGTCCAGCAGTGGATTGATAATGGTTGACAATGATGATGATGATGATGCGTTCATTCAGTTTTTTAAATTGACGCTTTTCGAAAACAATCGGTAGCGCGTAGTTGTGAATTGTCCTCAGCTTAGGATCTCCGTCCTTGAGGCAGGAAGCAAACTGCCTCTCGTACATTTTGCGCCAAATCTGTTTACTCCCACTGAATCAGTAGATACGAAGATAGGCGGTGGAACTGCCAACACAAAGAGCGCACGCGCACCACTTCCTGTGAGGCAGATGTTATCTTGCCTCATTGGAACAGCTGTTTCCCTGTAGGCAGAGCTCCGCTGTGTTAACTCCTCATTCTGATAGCTTCGAGCGTCATTACATAGCGTCTTCTTCCTAGTTGCTTTTCTTTCACACTAATGTTTGTATAACTAATTTTATTTATGTTTTATGAAGAGCTGTTTATCAGACCATGGCCTCTGCTTCAAACATATCTAATATGGTGGATAGCTTACTGGAAAAGCCTTTCAGTAGAAGAGATTTTGAAGAAAAGAATCAAATTAAAAATGATGGCAAGCCTACACCTGAAATGAAAAAGATAACTTCAAAGGTCAAAACTTCAAACAGAGGTTTTAATATTGACTGGTACAGAAAAGAACAATGGCTAACTGGTAGTGAATCAACGAACAAAATATATTGTTGGCCATGTTTGCTGTTTCCTGTGAGTGGCAATGAAGTCTGACAAGAGAAAGGCTTCAATGATTTGAAAAATTTACCACGTGCTTTGGACAGGCACAAAAAGTGTAAAGATCACATTCTGGCAGTTGTTAAATTAGAGTTGCTAGGGAAAACAAGGATAGACTACCCTCTCAACGAAGCGAAGAGAACAAGTGACTTACGTCATAATGAAAAAGTAAAAAAGAATCGTGATGTAATGAAGAAGTTGATTGATATTACAACACTACTGGCACGGCAAGAGCTTCCATTTCGTGGACACGATGAGAGCAAAGTCTCTGAAAATAAGGGAAATTGCCTCGAGATGATTGATTTACTCTCCAAGAGTGACGAAACATTTAGAGTGTTTATGGAGAATAGTACAACATTTTCAGGAACTTTAAAAACAATACAGAATGATTTAATCGAATCAGTTGCTCATATAATTAGGAATGAAATCAATGCAGATATTGAAAATGCCCAGTTTTTTTCTTGGCAGATTGATGAAGCAACAGACATTAGCTCCCATGCACAAGTATCAATTATAGTTTGATTCGTAAAAGATGGAGTACCAGTAGAAAGATTTTTAGGATTTTTTGACGTAAGTTCTGATCAGTGTGCTATTTCGCTTAAAGAATTACTGGATCGTGAGCTGGAAAGATTCAGCTACAAACAAAAACTAGTTGCACAGACATATGATGGCGTAGCAGTGATGGCATCAGAGCTGAATGGATTGCAAGCAAAAGTGAAGTGTGTTGCCCCTCAAGCATTATTTGTTCACTGCTACGCAAACAGGCTGAATTTAGTTTTGAGCAGAGCAGCGTCAGTGTTGAAGGAATCACGTATTTTTTTTTTTTTGCAAATTTAAATGCAATTTGTGCATTCTTTTCCAAATCGACAAAGCGTGTTCATTTACTAGAATCTGTTGGTGGACCCAGACCACCTCGTGTATCTCAGGCCAGGTGGAACTTCAAATCTCGTTCAGTGTCTACCGTAGCTGACCACAGGTGCCTGCTAATTGAAGTATTTGAAAGAACTGAGGATGATTCCAACTATGATGATGAGACAATTCACGAAGCAGCAGGACTAAAACGGTGGCTCCAAGATTTTAATTTCATTTTTCTTCTCTTCTCATATAAAAAAATATTTGATTTAACTGAAGTTACTTTCTCTGTACTGCAATCAAATAGTTCCGATGTTACATTTTGCAACAAACGAATTACTGGCTTGTGTGAAAAATTGTTGTACTTTCAAGATCAGAGACAGTTTGATGATCTCTATCATAACGTGTGCAGTGAGGTTGGTTCTCCAAATAAAAGATTTAAAGGAAGCAATGATATTCCAGCCACCGTGCAATACAGAAGACTGTAATATGAGGTAATAGACAATGTTACAACTCAGTTAAAATGCCGGTTTTCTGACATTGAGAAATTAAAATATCTTCGGCTGGTCAATGTACACTGCTTTGAAGCTCATTCTAGAATTTTTCCTAAACACTGTTTTAAAGCTCTGCTTCAAACTTATGAAAAATACTTTGACAGCACCAAACTGCATAGTGAGCTGCAGGTTCTGTATTCAGACAGAAATCTGCGGAACAATGCCAAAAGTACAACAGAACTTCTATCTGCCATATAAAATAATAATCTAGCACAGGCACTGCCAGAGCTATTTAGACTTCTTTCCCTCGTAGTAACAATTCCTGCAACATCGGCCTCTGTGGAACGCAGTTTCTCATGCCTGAAGAGGATAAAAAACTACAAGAGAAAACTCCATTGGGCAAGAAAGGTTGTCAAGTTTATCAGTTCTGTCCATCGAGAAGGCGCTTGTGAAGAAGATGGAAGCAGAACAGACATGGTATGACCATATAATAAATCACTTCGCCAAACAGAAAGAACAAAAGATAGATCTCATATACAAGACAATATAAGCGTAAGGTAAACTTTCTCTCTTGCTGTATAGGTAAACGCTGTGTGCAGAAGTCTTCAAGACTTTTTTCTTTTGGCGTCAGTGAAGGCAGAGGTGTACATACAATAGAATTTCATTTGAGATGAAAAAGATGTATAGTTCAGTGTTGCTTTTTATCTTCTGTTGATCTCTTTAATAAAAATCTATTTCGATGCAATATATTTCATATTTAACAGTTCCCAAATAGTCCAAGAGAGCAATTCAGACTGAAAAAAATGTATTTAGGTGAAGGGTCGGAGCCTTACATAAACAGGTTTTGTGTTGGTAAGTCATGTAAAACATGCGTTTCCGGTAAAATTTTATAAATCTTTTCACGGGTCACGTTACTTATTTCATACTTCTCACATGAGAAAGTAAATAAAAAAAATTATATTGTAAAAAAAATGGCATTAAATTGAATAAATTTATCATGAAAGAAATACGAGATTACACCATATAATACAAATTTTGAAGATGACAATCCGATTTTTGGCGTAAATGTGACAAGGATGGTAAGTCTAATAATATTAGAAAACTTGAAAATTTTCATCGCCCTGGATTGGGACTCGAACTCCCGTCTCCCATATAGCGCCCGGGGATGCTAACCACTACACCACCCAGAACGACCAAGTTTCAAATTTCCGATTAATTTGAATATAACCATCACAGGATTTGCTAGTCGAAGCAACCGGCATTCATGTTTAGCGAATCTCGAGGTTAAGAATCCTATTCCGTGATTGCCCGGAATAGCAGATAAATCAAGAAAGAAATACGGGATTACACCATAATAATACAAATTTTGAAGATGATAATCCAATTTTTGGCGTAAATGTGACAAGGATGGTAAGTCAGATAATATCCGAAAACCTGAAAATTTTCATCGTCCTGGAGCGGGACTCGAAGCCGCGTCTCCCAGATAGCGCCCAGGTATGCTAACCACTACACCACCCAGGACGATGAAAATTTTAAAGTTTTCGGATATTATCTGACTTACCATCCTTGTCACATTTACGCCAAAAATCAGATTGTCATCTTCAAAATTTGAATAAATTTATTTTGAATCCATGCTGAAAAGTAGTTTGCCTCCCTAGCAATTTTGGTCACAGGCCGCCACTGCTTTGTATAGAGGAAGAGTTACTCTACCAACATGTGCAATTTGAACGACCTCTGTCAGTTAATAAAGTTATGCCCACTTTTGCATTACTTTTGGTACAACCCTCGTATATCAATTCACTGTAGCTGTCTAAGAGTGATTTACTGCAGTAAGCACATATGTGTAGATGGTGATGGTGAGATATATACACTATATTGACAAAAGTCACCGGACACCTAGAAGAGAAACGCAACAAAGCATTTATTGACATACATTAGTACAGTGTCGGTCCACCTTTGGCCTTAATGCAGGCACTGGCCCTTCGAGACATGCTTTCAACAAGGTTTTGGAGCACAGCGATAGGTATAGCTTCCATTCAGTACATAATGCTGCGGCTAACTGTTGCTTAGTAGTAGGCCTTGGTTCCAAACTTCCTATGTGGTGCTGTAATTCACCCCATAGGTGCTCTATAGGATTAACATCACGGCTCTGTGCTGACCAGTCCACAGACGATACGGAATTATCGTCAAACCACGCCGCAACAGTCCTTGCTTTATGGTTCGGTGCATTATCTTGTTGGTACCAACAAGGCTCGGTTCCATAGTATTGCCACATAGTTGGTAGGGCATAATTGTCCAGAATATCGAGGTAGACGTTGTGGTTAACAGGTTTGTCCACGTTAACCAATGAGCCGGGACCATACCAAGAAAAACAACCCCACACGAGTAAATTGCCAGCTCCAAACTTGATCATGGGAACAGTACACTGTGTTTAAGAGCGTTCTCCCGGCTGCTGCCACACCCACACACGGCCATCAGACCAATGGATCGTGTATATGAATTCATCAGTCCATAGGACCCGTTTCCATTGATCTACGGTCCAAGATAAATGTTCTTTACACCATGCTAAACGACAAGTAGTATTCCGAGTGGATATGAAAAGCTTATGAGCAGCCGCACGAGCACGGTAACCCATGGAATGAAGTTCTCTGTGAATGGTACGTGTACATACCGAGGTTCCAGCATTTTTACTCACCTGTACACTGAGGTCTTGTGTAGTAAGTAGTCCGTCGATTAGCTGTAACCACTCTCCTGAGGCTTCGATGTCCTCTGTCTCTGATTTTCTTTAGTCTGCCGGTACATTTTGCTGCTTCAGGCACGCCATGTGTCTTAAACTTATTCAGTACATCCAAAACAGTTGATTTGGGTATGTTTAAATGCCTCTTGGTTTCTCTTATGGACAACCCACTAATATAACACCCAACAATCTTTCCTTTCTCAAAGTCAGTTCTCTCCCACCGCAACATTTTCACTCAACGTCACAGTGAGATATGATCCCGGTCAGCTGCAGGCTTGTTTTTATACCATTTGCAGCTGTACCGTGCATCTTAACAACACAGCAGATCCATTCATTTGCTTTTGAAGGGGTGTCCAGTGACTTTTGTCAATATAGTATATATATATATATATATACATAACTGAACAAAATGCCTCGTGGAGATATCACATGAATGAAAGTGTTCCATGTTTTTGGAAATTTCTCTTATTTTTGCAGATAGGTTATGTAATATTCTGTGATACTTCTACTAATCCTCTGCCTGAAATTTCTTAAAAACATTAGTAATACTTCTAACTGTTGTTCAAAAAAATATGTTATATAAATCTTTTTTTTTTATTTACTTTTTTACCAAACTTGTTTTTCAGTAATGGAAACCTTGACCCTTGGTATGCAGGAGGAGTATTAAAGTCTATATCTAAAAGCTTAATAGCAATTGTGATTGATGGTGCTGCCCATCATCTAGATTTGAGAGCTTCCAATCCTGCTGATCCTCGATCTGTTGTGAAAGCACGTCTGATAGAAGCCAGTATAATTTCTCAGTGGATCAGACAACCTAAAAACATATAATAGTTATAGCAACTGAAGTTCCTCTATGTCAAACATGAAAGTATCATTTCATGTGTGCCCTAAATGGATTTATTCAGTTCAAATGTTCCATTTTAAATATTACACTATGTGAGCACTGTTCTCTTGTGAGTTTTAAAACTGAGCAACTTTTTTCAGCTAAAATATTTTGGGTATATTTTAAATTTCATATTTATCAGCATAAAAATACAGTTTAGTGAATTTTATATATTTTGAATATACATAATCTTGTCTGTTATTTTTATTTTGGTTTGTATATCACATGCTTTCTTTTATTTTAACTGGAACACATTCTATAGCTGTGATATGTGTTCAGAATTTTTCCTTTGGCAAACTTGGATCTTAAGTCAGTTTGATCAGGAACAAAAAAATAATTTTTGCAGTTCTGCTATTACATTATCAGAGGTACTGTAAAATTGTCACATCCTCTGAAATTGTCATTCTGAAGTAAAATTTTAGCAACACTCAAAATTTTGTATTGTCCTGCACCAGAAATCAAACATAAATTTTCAAACTTCGGCAACTGTTACACTAGTTTCTAGAATTACAGTATTTTACAAATCGCTGACTTACTTTGACAAGGTTCTAAGTGACAAAATTTTCAAATTCAAGGTTACGTCTTCAATATGTACTATTTGTCATTCTGTATCCGGGGACTGACTTTGAACAGTCTATGTTAGCATTTTATGGAATAAGCAAAAGTGACATAGTGGTAATTGCAGTGCTACTAAAAGAAATCATAGAGTGACAAGGTTGTAACTGTTAAAAAGCCATAATATGGTGTTTTAACGAAAGCCAGTAGTTTGACAAAATGTATCTGTTGTCAAACTACTGACAAACATGTTTGGGTGGTATTAGCTTTTCAGTAAAATGCTGAATCCGACTGTTTTATGCCACCAAGGCTATATATTTGCATATCCACAACATCGACGGCCAGTTGCATTTAAGCCCACAAGTGAGTCACGGAGAACCTGTGCCTCACTGATTTCTTGTGGCCAACGGCAGAGGTTGTTTAGTTTGATGTTCGTATTTGAGTAGGTATTATTGCTGTTACGTAATTAATTGCAATGGACAGAGAAAGTGAAATAGAAAATGTGAGTTGTGTTTCTTTCAGCACTCAGTCATCAACGAACTGCAGTGACAAAACTCCAGAATCCCCAAAGAGGGTTTAAAAAGGTATTGCCAAACCATGGAAATGGAAAAGCAATGTAAGACAGGCAGCATATCAGTCAGGTAAGTTATATGTAAGTCAGCAAGGAAATACTGTCCCTGCGAAAGAGGTGAAAACATTAAAAAATTGTCTAATTCATTGCAAATTCAGATGCAGGCAAAAGATATGTGAAGATGAACGTTTTGAACTGCACAAAACATACTATTCTTTGCCAAATGCAACAGAAAAGAGACATTTCATAATTAACACTACAGAACGTTCTCACATGGTTAGGTCAAAGAGAAAAAAAATTGATGATCCTAATGTGTCTGACGATGAAGACACTGATAATGTTGATGGGTTACCAAGAAATAATCAAATGCAGTCAAGAAGGAATTAATTACTCATTCAAGTATTTTTTTCATGTCAAGGATGAGAAAATTCAAGTATGTAAACAATTTTATTTGGGACCTTTATCCATATCACAGAAGCCAGTATATACTGCACACATGACTAAAAATATTCAGACCAACACTGCTAATCCTGATCACAGAGGCAAAAGTGTTGGCAGTAGAAGAGCACCAGAGGGTAATGCTAATTTTGCTCGGCAACATGTTAAATCATTTCCTAAAATTGAATCACACTATTGTAGGGCTACTACAATGAGAGAATACCTTGATTCGAATCTTAAGAATTTCCAAAATGTATCTTTTATATAAAGAGAAATGTACAGAGCAAAATGGGAACACTTACTGATGACTTAAATATAGTTATCAGCATCATGAAATCGTTAAAAATGCAATGAGAGAAAAGAAGAAGAAAGACAAAACAAGAGGTAAACCAGTGCTTTTGTTTGACCTTGAAAATGTTCTTGCTCTTCCACGATCAGGCGTAAATTGCTTTCTCTAGCTTCGTAAACTGTTTACAATTTAACCACGTACTAATTAGTTACTAAAAACGTTTATTGCACTATGTGGCCTGAAACATTGGCAGGGTGAGCTGGAAATGACTTGCCAGTGCACTTAGAAAAATCCTTGATATTTTGATTGAAAAAAATGACTTATCTGAACTAATTACGTTGTCTGATTCATGTGTGCCATAAAACAGGAATTCAATCATATCATATGCAGTACCACTATTAATAAAAGAAAATCCAAGCAATACTTCATCCCAGTTATTAATAAACTCAACACTTCACTGGAAAATCGAATCTTTGCTTTGCAGATGTTGACATTTAATGTATGGTCTAAGTTTTCGTCTATCACTCCAACTTCAGTTTCTGATGGTATCAAACATCTCTGCAAGAAATACCTGGAAGATTTTCTGACGGATTTCACAACTGAATTTTTGCAATTTGTTGATTTTGCATTTCTTTGAAATATAAAAGAGAAAGACGATGGGGTCAAATGTGTTTGGTTGTATCGAATTACTATTGAATCTAATGTTATCAAAAGCTGTCGAAATGGTGAATCTTCTTTAAGGATGTATCTATGCCTAATGATCACAAATTGCAGTGGAGAACATTCGTTTTCCACACTGAAACCGCTCTTCAGTGACTCAAGAGTACTTGACCGCTTTCGCACTACTCAGTATCGAAAGTGAACGGATAAGAAACTTGGATTTCGACGACGTGATCCATGCTAAATCTCGAAGAAGATCATTTTAATAAATTTGTTGCAATGTCTTTTCAACATATTTTTTGTTGTCAACATTTTTAATACTAGTACTTCATTAAACACCTTTTTTAGCTCATTTCCACCTCTCCTACCTGTGGATATATTGTTCAATTAAAATATTTAAAAAAGCAAAACAAAAAATACGCCTAGGGCCTATGAATTATAATTTAGTGCCTAAGTAGAAGCACAGTGTTGTTAACTTCAGTTGATACGTAAACGTTATTAATATGACATCAATAGAATAAAAACTGTCAAAGGAGCCTAGGCCTAAGGCCTAGTAATTAATATTGAATGCGTAAGTAAAAGCTCAAAGCTATTATCATGACTTTTTATGTAAACTTTACGAATATGACAATGGCGAAGAAAACAGTGTTAAAAAGGCCTGAGCCTACGGCCTATTAATTAATGTATGGTGCATAAGTAAAATCGCAATAACATTGACATTACTTGTTATGTAAACTTCGTGAATATAGGAATGACGGAATGAAAACTGTTAAAAGGGCCTAGAATTTAGGCCTAATAATTAATGTTTTCTGCCTGAGTAATATCGCAATATTAATGATTTGACAGGTTACGTAAACGTAATGAACATGAGCACCATGGAATAAAAAATGCTGACCCCGAAAAATTTCCTCCACTTAGCCTGCTACTTGTAAGGCCACCTGTTCATGAAACATCTGCAAGTTGCGGTAAAAAAATGGAAATGCCGACCCCAAAAATTTCATCTACATATTTGAGCTACTTGTACGGCTGCATCTTGTTTTAAACTGCGTGAAAATAGAAATGGTGACCCTGGAAATCTGCCCCACATTCGATATTTTATCTAAAATGCAATTGGTGCACGGTTCCTGACTCGAAAAGGTGGACTTTTGCTGTGAGGGATTTTTTCGATGGGGGAGTTTTCCAATGTGGGAGAATTCACCGAATGTGGGGAAATTTTCCAGTGGGGACTTTTCCTGTGGGGGACTATACCGGTTACCCCACTGTTTGGCTTTGGTTAGTGAACACACACTGCTCAAGAAGTCAAATATTAGTGAAATTTTATACATCCTGTGGCAATTTTTTTTTCAACTATAGTGCTTGGATGGCTGGACTACAATGTATTCAATGAAACATTCCTCAAATAAAACTGAAAACGGCCAATGACACGAAATGGCTTTCACGTGAGGCTGCTGTTCAGTCATCACGTAGTACCATAACAAGTGTTACTGCACTGGAAATAGAAGCTATAGAATGAAATGATGTGACAGCAGAAGGTCCAAGTAAATTTGTGAAAATCTACTTATTTCTTCCGATACGGTGATGATGAGTTATGTACTGCCAATTCTTAACCAAGTTCTCAAGATATTGCTTAAGGTGATTCCACTTAAAATATCTGCCTTATGTTTCCAATAGTAAAACTTCTCTGCATATTTTCTTTGCAATTAATGTATTCCCAAGGATGAAAATTTGCACATCGTTTTTTTTTTTTTTTAAATTGGAGGTTTAACGACCACCGTGAGCAACTCAATGGGCTATAAGCAGTTGCCCGTCCCTAATTTAGGGTCACTGGATCCAGGGAAGGGAGAGAGCCAGTGCCGTAAGACAAACACAACATCCATGCCTCACCGGGATTCGAACCCTTACCCCTTTCGGACGAATGATCAGAGGCCATTGCCTTAGACCACTGCCCCACCGGGGCGGCTTGCACATCGTTAAAACTAACTTTAAGTTATAGCATACGAATTGCGATACTTAATACTTACTAAAACATAACCATAATTAAGCAATCCAACAATTGTTTGTCTACTGACGTCATCAATGTACATATCGGGCCATCTATTAACAGGTCTGAAAATTACTCAAAGAAAAATTATTGATTTTTAATATAATTATGGTTATGTTTTAGCAAGTATTAAATATCCCATGCTACAACTTAAAGTTAGTTTTATCGATGTGCAAATTTTCATCCTTGGGAATACATTAATTGCAAAGAAAATATGTAAAGAAGTTTTACCATTGGAAACATAAGGCAGAGATTTTAGATGGAACCACCTTAAGCCAAAATGTGTTGTCTATTTTAACATGTTAAAAAGATTTTTTCTACTCTTATGGCAAACAAAAAGTATGAACTAACAGTTGATACCACACATTATGTTACAGCATCGTAATCTTGAGAACATGTCATATGAAGCACAGGAGATGACAACTTTAAGTCAGCCTACAGTGTGTGATTGCATGAGGGCTTTGCCCAAAAGAAATCATGGTACGGTAAAACATTTTAATGAATCGAATAATAAACAATTCAGATCTGGCCAGCGAAACGAGCAAAGTGCTTTACTCCTTAAATTTTCAAAACAGAAAGAAAAAAAGAAAAATTAGTGATTAATAGTTTTAGTACTTCCATCGTAATGACATTAATTAGCCTGTTTTGAGAACTGATGTCAGAGCTTATGCACGGGCATCTGAAATATGTGTGAGAGTCGTTCAAAAAGTAACGAGACTGATTTTACATGGGGCAGAAGTGTAATGCACTAAACATATTTACATTTACATACCTTCGAAGTATTCTCCCACTACCTGAATGCACCGGTCCCACCTTTCTATCTACTTCTGGAAGGTGTGTTCGAAGCCTTTCCTTGCCATGTGGTTTAGGATATCCTTCACAGCATTGTTCAGTTCAGTATTTGATGCAAACCGACGCCCACGATGTTGTTCTTTCACTTCAGGGAATAGATGGAAGTCACACGGCGCCAGGTCGGTGAAAACGTAGGGTGAGCCATCAGTTCGATGCCTAGATCTTGGATATCCTGCTGGATAAGCAAAGTACGATGTGCAGGGGCATTATCTTGATGCAAAATCCAACCAGTTTGTGCATATTCTGGGCATTTTTCAAAAATATTTTCTGTAGAGGAACTTTGAAAACTACAGAATAATAGGCACTGGTAACAGTTTTTCCTTGTGGAACAACATGGTGATACATAATTCCCTTTTTATAGAAGAAAACCAGGTGCATGTTCTTCCCTGAACTTGCTTGAACCTTTCCTATTTTGGATCGAGGGCTCTGTGAGGGTTTCCTTTGGGTGCTCTCCTGTGAAAACACCCACAGCTTTCTTGAACCTTTCCTTTTGTGGATCGGGAACTCTGTGGGTGTTTCCATGGGGTGCTCTCCTGAAGACACCACCAGCTTTCTTGAACCTTTGTTTTTTTGGATCGAGGACTCTGTGTGTGTTTCATTGGGTGCTCTCCTGAAAACACCCACAGCTTTCTTGAACCTTTCCTTTCTTAAATCGAGAACTTTGTGGGTGTTTTCCATTGGGTGCTCTCCTGAAAACACCTACAGCTTTCTTGCATCGGGTACTCATCGTGCAACAATTCTTCACGGCCCACCATCCTGAATTTAAGCTCGAAATTGGGCGCTCTCCTGAAAACACCCACATCTTTCTTGGATCTGATACTCTGTGGGTGTTTCCATTGGGTGCTCTCCTGAAAACACCTACAGCTTTCTTGCATCGGGTATTCTGTGGGTGTTTCCATTGGGTGCTCTCCTGAAAACACCCACAGCTTTCTTGAACCTTTGCTTTCTTGGATCGGGGACTCTGTGGGTCATATACTACCTTTCCCCATGTTTAATCCTGGAGGTTTTGTTTCTAGATCGAAATGGTGAAAAAATGTTTCATCACATGTGACGACTCGATACAAAAAGTGGGCCTCACGTTGTAGCCAGCACTTTCTTTGGCAACAGGTGATAACACGATTTGCATTGTGTCCATCCGTGAACAAGTGGGAAATCCACTTTGCAGCGACTTTTCGGTACCCCCAACCGGTTTCTCAAAATGCCATCAACGGAACCAGCAGACATCGGCATCATATTAGCAACCTCCTCAATGGTCATTCGGCGGTCTTCGCGCAGGAGTGCAGTTGCGGATTTAGAGTTACCGAGGCCCTGCGCACAGCGTCAGTTTTGGGGCCTCCTCACTTTGCCCGCCATCCTTGAAATATAGCGTTTTTTGTTGTTCCCATATACTACCTTCCGTCATGTTTTATATTTGATACTAATATGAGCAAGTATTGTAATCGCAAAGAAATTCTTCTTCGAGATTTAATTCTACTTTAAGACTTCGAGATTTCTACAAAAACACACATTTTGGGCTCCTCCGAACAGGATATGACTATGTCCTCGGTGGTGTCTGGGTGTACAGTATAGTTTGTTGACAGCCTGAATTTAAGCTCGAAAAAAAAATGCTTGGTGATGAAATTCTTGGAGTTGGGGCCGAAACATGCTCCCAAGACCAAGAACAGCAAACTTGTACAGCACTTTATGCTTCTTTTATTTTCTGTTTGACAAGTAAAACCTAAAAAAGGAAGCGAATATCGTTATTTCCGGGGCCCTCCTACATCGCAAGGCCCCGCTCCTGGGCTTCGTAGGCTTCCCTGTAAATCCGCCCCCGTAGGAGTGCCTTGATGGTGTAGACGGTCACCTCCGTAGTCGATGTCGAAGGCCTACCGGAGCGTAGCACATCTTCCAGACATTCTTCGTTCACCCTTCACAAATTTCTTGTGCCACTCAAAACCTCTTGGACGGGACAAAGCATCTTCCTTATAGGCTGTTTTAATCATTTCGTGCTTTTCTGTGGCGGTTTCATTCAAACGCACACAAAATTTTATAGCTCCTCTTTGCTCCAGTTTTAAATCCATACTACACTGCTAGCCACCCAAAATGCAACACCAAGAAGGACACGAGATAGCAAAGCCAAATTTACTGGACACATAACAACAGATGCAAAGATGATACGATTGAGCTTACAGGCCCGTGTGACTTGCGGAACACGCAGACATCAATAGTTCGTGTGGCCCCCATGGCTGGCAGTAACGGCCGCTACACGCCGCGGCATCGAACGAAAGAGGCTTTGGATGTGGGCTTGCGGTATATCGGTCCAGGCTGCTTCCACGCGTTGCCGCAGTTCATCAGGCGTAGCCGCGGGTGGTGCTTGCCGGGCCATTCGGTTGCCGATCAGCAACCAGACGTATTCGATGGACGACATATCGGGAGAACAGGCGGGCCACGGCAGCAGTGACACCTGGTTGGCCGTGAAGAATTGTTGCACGATGCGGGCGCGCATTGTCTTGTTGAAACGTGGATACTGGCAGGTCCTGCAGGTAAGGGAGGACTACAGGCTCCAAAACGTCGGAGATGGTGAGGTGGCTGTTGAGTGTACCGGCGATGCGTACCAGAGGGGTGCGGGTGTCATATCCAATTGCGCCCCAAACCATAACGCCAGGCGACGGACCGGTATGGCGAAGCATAATGCAGGCGTAATACAGTCTCTCGCCGCGGTGCCGCCACACGCGGATCCGACCATCGTGGTGTTTCAGGCAAAAGCGGGATTCGTCGGAGAAGACAATGTCGTGCCATTCCGTAGTCCAGGTGCAGCGTTTAACGGCCCACTGCCGCTGCACTCGCCGGTGGTGTAACGTCAATGGTAATCGGAGCAATGAGCGCCGTGAGACAAGTCCCCGCTCTTGCAGACGACGTCGAACGGTACGTGCTGACAGGTTGTTGCGCAACACACCCTAATTCCTGCGCTAACGTTCGTGATGTGGCGGTGCGAGCCGTCAATTCCCGCCTTACAACTTGCCGGTCCTCTCGTTCGGTGGTGTGCCGCGGCTACGGCAATCGCTCACGTCGGTCCGTCCTTCCCTCCTGCACCCGCCGAATCCATACTCGCCTCACTGTGGCTGGATGTCGTCCCACACGGGCGCCGATGTCTCCGTACAATAAACCGCTGTCGCGATAAGCCACTATTCGTCCTCTGTCGAACTCCGAAACGTGCTGGAATGACTGCCGTATTCTGCGACGAGGCATCAGGAAGCTTCCCACGCACAGGTCCGGCAGCACAACACACTTCCACTACTTACATCCCGCCTTCTGTGCACCCTTCTTATTAGTGTTTCTTGGTGGCGTGCCGGGTTCATATGATTTGCATATGCCCTGCAATGCTAATCGTTTGCATGTCCTCTCGCGGCCGACGCATGCTGCGAATTTCAGGCCAATCGGATGCTTCCTTCTTGGTGTTGCATTTTGGGTGGCCAGCAGTGTAGTTACAGAAACACGTCTGAACTCTACGCCGTCTACTACAAGAATGAGCTATCGGAGCTTTTAGTAATTAAAAACAACATGTAAATTTGACAATAGCCTTTAATAATATAACAAATTTCTGTATAACCATGTGAATGTTCTGATGTTGGAAATTACATGGGTGCGTTTACTCGGTTGCGATGGTAACAGTCACAACCTTGTGACGCTTGAGAGCTTTACCCGTGGTGTATTGCTGTGCTCATATATATTAGTGTGAGAGTCACATAACCTCTGTTTCACCTGATGACGGGGTGAATGTTACCCCGAAAGTGCTAGTGGGATTTTAATTGTTAATACTCTTCATCTTTTAACATTAAATATCGCACCTAAACGGTGTTGTTATTTATGTGACATATAGTACGAAATTGCTTTTACCTTTACCTTTAGCGGAGCTTTGTAACGACGCGTCGTCACATGACTGACCTTTTAAGTATTCGGACACAGGCAGCTGCATTTTTCTGCTTGGGTTTGTTTTGCCGCTATGACGTCAGTCTCGTCACTTTTTGAATGACCTACGTAAAATGCGTACACTGAGAATATTTTGTTAGTAATGCATGATCAAACCAATCGCATACCAGTGACTTTGTACAAAATTTTTATTAAATGAACTTTATTTAGTTTATTTTATTAAATTAACTTTATTTAATTCTGAAATAAGTTTTGCATATAAAAAGTCGGTACTTATGTCACACAGTATTACAGTAAAAGTCTTAAAATGCTACAAGTCCCAGAACTCCAGTTTTTGACTCTTCGTGATCAGTTCCTTACGATGATTTCATCCATTTTAGTGAATGTGTCATTTATTTGTTATAATTCCCTGAAATTAAAAAGAGGAAAAAATAAGACAAAAGAAATTATTCGACTGCAAATTAATATTACAGAGTCATTAAAAAAAAGTATTTTCCTACTGTTTGCAAGATATATTTGTATGTCAGAGTTATTGTCATTGATAACAATCTTCTAATTAGAGAATGGCAAATGCTAATCGACACCTTCCTTTTAGAAATAAAATGAAACAATTTTATTATGAACTGGCAAACAAATATTATGATGATGAGTACAGTTGAAAAATAACATATGAGCCATGACTATTATTGATAAAAAGTGAACTTATAGCCTTCAACATCGTTGTTCCATTTCAAAGTCAAAAGGAGACACGAAGTAAGAAGTGAATGTGATTAACCGGAAACACTTCACATGAATGTCACTTCATCTAGGATAATGTCTAATTGTCTCAAATCCCAAAACACTGCATTCATCTAAACATGGACCTCGTCCGAAAGGGGTCCGGGTTCGAATCCCATTGAGGCATGGATGTTGTATTTGTCTTACGGCACTGGCTCTCTCCCTTCCCTGGATCCAGTGACCCTAAATTAGGGACGGGCGACTGCTTATAGCCCATTGAGTTGCTCACGGTAGTCGTTAAACCTCCAATCAAAAAAAAAAAAAAAACATGGACTCATTACAGCAAACTCAACAAAAAAAGAACGCTTACTCGCTTACTCTTGGAGCACAAGAAAAACACCCACCGCTTACTCAAAGCACGGAAACAACTTTTTAAATACGCTATTTGCAAAAAAAAAAAAAAAAAAAAAAAAAAGAAAAACACGAAACTGAAGGAATCATCCAATCGAGATGAAAATTGGTATGTGCAATGTATATGTAATGGAAAAGAAATTGCTGCAGTTTCCGAGCAGTTGAGCCATTTATTCGGATAAAACAGCTGCGTACATGAGTGGAACAAGTCAGTGCGTTGCATCGCCACCTCTGGCTCCGATACAAGCGGTTACCCGGTGTGCCATGGAAGCATAAAATTGACTGATACTGTCCTGAGGTATAGCATGCCAGATGGTGTCCAAATTGCGGTCCAGTTCGCCGACATTCCGGGTTTGGATGTACTGAATAAGTGGAAGACATGGCGAGCCTGAAGCAGCGAAACATACCGGCAGACCAAAGAAAATCAGTGATAGAGGACGTCGAAGCCTCAAGAGAGTTGTTGCAGCTAATCGACGGAGTACTGCACAAGACCTCAGTGTACAGGTGAATAAAAATGCTGGAACCTCGGTATGTACACGTACCATTCGCAGAGATCTTCATTCCATGGGTTACCGTGGTCGTGCGGCTGCTCTTAAGACTTTTATCTCCACTCGGAATGCTACTCGTCGTTTAGCATGGTGTAAAGAACATTTATCGTGGACCGTAGATCAATGGAAACGGGTCCTATGGACTGATGAATCCAGATACACGATCCGTCAGTTAGATGGCCGTGTGGGAGTATGGCGGCAGCCGGGGGAACGCTATTTACCACAGTGTACTGTTCCTACGGTCAAGTTTGGAGCTGGCAGTGTACTCGTGTGGGGGTGTTTTTCGTGGTATGGTGCCGGCCCATTGGTTATCGTGGACAAACCTGTTAACCAGCACGTCTACCTGGATATTGTGGACAATTATGCCCTACTAACTCTGTGGAAATATTTTGGAACCGAGCCTTGTTGGTACCAGCAGGATAATGCACCGAGCCATAAAGCAAGGACTGTTACGGCGTGGTTTGACGATAATTCCGTATCGTGTGTGGACTGGCCAGCACAGAACCCTGATGTTAATCCCATAGAGCAGCTATGTAATAAATTAGAACGCCGCATAAGAAGTCTGGAACCAAGGCCTACTACTAAGCAACAATTAGCGGCAGCATTATGTACTGAATGGAAGCGCATACCTATCGCTGTGTTCCAAAACCTTGTCGAAAGCATGTCTCGAATGGTCAGTGCATGCATTAAGGCCAAAGGTTGACCGACATCGTACTAATGTATGCCAATAAATACTATCTTGTGCTTCTTTTTTAGATATCCGGTGACTTTTTTCAATATAGTTTATATCTGTCTGCAATTTTTGCTTGCCTGCACTATACATTAAGTAGACAAAAGTATTCGAACACCTCTACATATGAAAATAAATGTGCATTTGTAGAACCAGACGCGCACGCGCGGGTTGTTGCATGCTGTATATAAAGGAGAGCGTTGGCGCACCTGTCAGACCGCATTGGAAGCGACTATGTGGCGCGGAGCTGAACTGACGGACATTGAAGGGGGGATACCATCTGAGTAAACAGTCAGTGCGTAGCATTGCCGTTCTTCCAGGACTCCTGAAATCCACTGTCGCTGAATTTCTTCATCGATGGAAAGCCGCACTCTTGGAGGACGCCCAAGCTGAATGCACTTGCTGAACAAAGCTTACTGCGAAATGTGAAGAAGGAGAACGCGTTTTCTGCCACAGACCTGGCCGGCGACGTTAATAAGCCACTGAAACAGCCATTTGCACCAGAATAGTCCGTCGGAAATTGCATGCTCATGATTACTAGGCCTGGGCAGCTGCGCACAAGCCCTATATCACTTCAGTGAATGCCAGACGATAACTGCAGTGGTGCCTCGCTCTCCATTCGTCGACAACAGAAGAATGATGGAAGAGGGTCGTGGGGAGTGATGAATCACACTACTCACTCTTTCGTTCGGTGAACGTATTTGGGTGGGGCGTTTACCCGGCGAATCCTGTCAGGCAGACTGCATTGTCCCTACAGTGAAGTTTGGATGGGGATCTGTGATGATGTGGGATTGTTTCTGCTGGGAAGGATTCGGTCTTTTTGGTTGTGATGCACTCCAGCGTAACTTCCGTCAGGTGCGAAGACATTCCGAACAGTTCCGCATTACCTACCCTGTTACATTTCTTCGACACAGATCCAAGGCCGTAGCTACAGGGGGCAGGGAAGCAGCTACCCACGCAACAATACAAATGGTCTTGTTTAGCGAGATTTAATGGTCTAAGGGGCGTAAAAAATAAAAGCTCAGAACGCGTGAATAAATTTACTTCAAACTGCAACTCAAAAAGAAAGTTATACACTTCAGTAATTCCCTTTTTAATTACTTGAAAGCAAACGAGCCCCTTTTGCCGGTTTTGGAATTCGAAATGACGTCCTCCTGCTCCGGGGACCGGCATTATCCCGACTGAACTAAGTCGGCAAGTCTTAACGCTGCAACTTGCCGTTCTGACTGATACGTCACCTCAGTAGTACATCACATGCCCCCCTTCCCACGAAAGGCGGGCCAGGAATTCGCAGGTTTCGGGTCCTCCGACAAACAATACTTGAAGGAGCTCACTGTAGAAGAAGGAATGTTTATTAATTCCAGACGATGTGTGGAAGAACCATCCCACATTTCTTTTCTAATCTCACGGCCAGGAGTTTCATTTTTAAGTTCGGCCGCCAATGTAGTGAACGAGCTCTTTTCGCCAGTGGTGGAATTCGAAACCACGTCTTCCTGCTGCGAAGCCGTACCTTCTCCCGACTGAACTACGCCGGCATGGCTTATTGCTGCAACTTGCCGTTTTGGCTGATGCGTCGACATCTCAATGGTACGTCACAACTTTATTTAGCCGCATACAATATCCCGCGCAGCTAATCATGGTCATAGACGTCGCAAAGGGTGTGCATGGGTGGGCTGAAGCCCACCCTGCCGCCCACCCATTCTGTTCAAAATGTGCCATTTATCAATACGCAGGGTATCCGAGAATTATTGGACACATTACAAAATTATATAAAACAAAACATTAAACAGATAGAAGGAAACTGACTGTACTAACTTACAGTGAAACTACACAAGTTAATAAATTTCGACGTCAGATCCCTTGGTTGCTTGTAGTACGTCCAATCGATACTCGATTTCATGCCATGTATTGGCAAGCTTCTGAGGAGTTATGGAATTAATAGCAGTTGTGATACGCTGCTTCAGTTCCTGCAAATCAGTACAAGGTGTCTGATAGACACAATCTTTCACACAACCCCACATGAAATCATCCAATGGAGTTAGATCTAGAGAGCGAGAAGGCTACGGAATGGGACCACCGCGCCCAATCCATCTGTTGGGGAAATGCTCATTTAGGCACTTGCGTACACACGGTGACCAATGCGGAGGCATTGGTCACATTTCTCAGCTTGCTTTACGAACGGATTTCCTGGGGCTTCGTCAGAAACATTCATAAACTTGGTAAACCGTCTCACCGCTGACGCTAGGCCTACCGGCTCCTCCACGATGTTCTACATTGCCAGTTTTTTTAAACTATTTCATCCACCGCTTAATTGAATTCGTTGACGGAGGATTACAACCATACTCTAAATGGCACCGCCTTTTAACTTTAATAACAGACTTTAATTCCGCAAGCCATGACACACACATCGCCTTCTGCTGTACGGATGACATGGCTACTGATTGCTCATTTCTCATACATTCCTCATCAGACCACACCTAGCGCCATGTATCTTATTCTGGGAATAACAATTCTGCAAAACAGAAATTTAGAAATCGTGTTAGTAATGCGTGACATAGAAAAACAGACAATGCTCATAGGGTTTTTTTTTTTTTTTTGTACATAATTCTGTAATGTGTCCAATAATTCTCGGACACCCTGTATTTAACTTTAAAATATAATCTAGACTCATCAAGTGCTAAGTCTTGTATTTTACATCATGTAGCCCTACGTATTTTCCCCTAGGAAGTGCTTTGTTTACTACTCCGCAGAAAGGTTATCAAAATAGCATCCACAGGGCCATGAAAAGTCAATTGTTCTCCACTCTTCCAATTCCTCAGTTTAAGACTCTTTTCCATGTTTGTATGACTATGGGGCGAATGAGGTGGGTGGATAGAAATTCACTGAGTGATGTCAATAATTACTCTGCTGTTTGTTTTCTTTACAAAATAGGGAATTCCAACAGGAAAAGTGGAGTCTAAAGCTACACTAGCGCTCTTAAGACTACCCCGAGACAGTGAGAGTGCAGGAAGTGGCTGACGACTGCTTTGTAGGAGAGGAGTGCAAGGCAAAGTAGCTGGCTTGAAGGAAGGGAGTGTTAAGAAGGGAGGAAGCGTGGTATTGTGTCTGCGTGGCACGACGTTAAAATAGGATTTAGATAAACAAAAACGACATTTTCCTTTAAATAGATTGTCCAAGCGTAATACTATTTTCGTAATAAAAAATGGAAAATTTTGAAAAGCAATTAAGACAATGCATTCAGAGCAAGCAAAAAGTTGAAGGCGGCATTCTACCGACACTTGTATCTCACATCAGTGGCGTAACTATTCAGACCCCTGTATGTGTGTCCAGGTGGATGGGTGGGGGAGATTGTACGAATTCCTTTGTAACCAGTAGGGAAAAGCATAAACAATTCTTTCTTTCAGTGTTTCGTAAATGTAGTTGTTATCAAGCATGCCCCACTAAAAATAATCCTCGCCAACCCGTCGGCCATCCTGATTTCGAAGCCTAGCTACGAGGGTACAGAGTAACCTACCCGATGAGGTGTGGACTCCTCATGCGTATGAAAGGAGATGTCCGAAAGAGCGGAGACAGCAATATAAAACAATATGCGGATATCCGTAACCTCCGGGACCTGTCCGAATAAACCGTATGGATGAAGAACCAATTAACCATCGGTGCTCGGACGCAGAAAGCCCTTCTGAGCGTTTAAGCCGTGAACGGATTTTTTCAGGGCCTACCCCGAAAGCATCTTCCTGTAGTTACGTTCGCTATCTGATGCTCATTCGTTCTGTGCTGATTTCATTCTGCATTTCTGCGGCATGCTCTGTTGTCGGCGTTAACATAGCAACCGTTGGCAACCTGGTTTTCACATTTTCAGTAAAATTTTATCAACAGGTTAGTAAAATCATGCAATGCATTGATTATGATACGCTTTCCAACATACCAAAAATCATTATTCAAGTAATTACTCAAAATATGAGGATAATAGCTGTGGAATAAATCTCGCTCCTGTGCCCTGACCTTTGACTCAATTCCGATTATATTAAACAGAATTGGTTCAGTATTCCTCCGGAACAACATATTAAAGTTTTGTCTCAATAGAAGCATTTTAGTCAAGTTATGAGGATAATGGCTGTGGAATAAATCTCGCTCCCGTACCATGACCTTTGACCCCATTCCGATGATATTCAACAGAACTGGTTCAGTTAACCTCCGGAACAAAATACTAAAGTTTTGTCGCAATATAAGCATTCTTAGTCAAGTTATGAGGATAATGGCGGAGGAATAAATCTCGCTCCTGTGCCCTGACCTTTGATCCCATTTCGATGATATTAAACAGAACCGGTTCAATATACCTCCGAAACATCATGATATAGTTTTGTCGCAATCGAAGCATTTCGACGTAAGTTATGACGCATAAGGGCGATGGAATGTATCCCGTTCCCATGTCATGACTTGGACCCCATTTCGTCCATTTTCAATAGGGTTCGTCCCCAGTCATCCCCTACCACATACTAAAATTTCATCGAAATCGAACCATTTTATGCCAGTTATCGTGCGGTCAGACAGACGGACAAAGCTGGAACATATACGCTTCTTCAACCTTCGGTTGGAAAGCGTAAAAAACCGAAAGTGCGATTTTTGAACGACTTAGTACTTTCCTGTGACGAAGGTAGGAGAAAGTAAGACCTGCGTATTTCGTATTTGAGTAGAAGTGGAGAACTTTTTGAACAAAAAGGGGGAGTATTTTAAGTTTCACCCTACACATAAGAAAAGCTTGTTCCGTCTCTGTACATATCTCAGCCTGTTTCAACAAGATCATGCACCTGGCCACACTGCAAGGTATGTCCAACCTAGTTTGAGGAGCAGGACGTCCAACTGTTGGATTAGCAGCAGTGGCGTTTCCAGAATTCTTTTCCGGGGGAAGGGGGATACGATTTTTTGCGAGGGAAGGGGTTACGGAATTTATTTATTTTTATACAACTAAAGGTGCTATGAATACAGTTTTAAAAGGTATGCAACATCCGTGCAAAAAGATTGAAATAAATATTGCTAGAAATTATTATTAATATTTTTATTACCTACATTCTTATCACCACAAAATGGTTGACCACTTATATTTTGCTGTTTATCTGTGCAGAAAACAATAATACTACACTACTTACTGTTAAATGATTAAAAGATACAAGTATTCTAGAACGAAATAAAAATTTCGCTTCTAATAAAACATACATATATTGACAAAAGTCACCGGACACCCTTTCAAAAGCAAATGAAAGGATCCGCTGCGTTGTTAAGATGCGCGGTTCAGCTGCAAACGGTATAAATACAAGCCTGCAGCTGACCGCGATCATATCGCACTGTGAGGTTGAGTGAAAATATTGCGGCGGGAGAGAACTGACTTTGAGAAAAGAAAGATTGTTGGGTGTTATACACTGACGGAAAAAAAATCCCAACACCAAGAAGGGGTTGTGTTAGATAAACGACAGTTGGTAGGCGGTGAGAGTACATCTGTAAGATGACGTCTATGCAAATTTCGCGCTCGGCGCATACGTGTGGCCGCTAGTAGCGCCCCTCGGAACATGCAAAGAAGGTTTGCTGTAAATACGTGCTGTAACGTTCGTGAGCGTTAGTTATCGTTGAGATTCGACGTAGTGTATTGATGTTAGTCAAGAATACCTTTAAGAAGACGAAGAAGCCATTATCAACAGCTCACGGAGTTTGAACGAGGTCGTGTAATAGGGCTACGAGAAGGTGGATTTTCTTTCCGCAATATTGCAGAACGACTTGGTAGGAATGTAGCCACTGTGCATGATTGTTGGCAGCGGTGGTCAAGGTAAGGTACTGCTTCAAGAAGACCGAGTTCCGGCTGGCCACGTGGCACTACTGAGAAGGAAGACCGCCGTGTACGGCGTATGGCCGTGGCGCATCGTACCGCGTCTGCGGGAGCAATTCGAGCTGCAGTTGCCACCACAGTGACACAACGAACTGTTACAAATCGGTTATTTGAAGGACAGCTCCGAGCCAGACGCAATACAGTGCGTCAGTGCGTCTGGCTTTGCGTGCATTCCGCTTACTCTAAACCAATGCCGTTTGCGACGTCAGTGGTGTCAAGCTAGAGCTCATTGGAGGAAGGAGTGCAGATCTGTTGTGTTTTCTGATGAAAGCCGGTTCTGCCTGGGTGCCAGTGATGGCCGTGTGTTGGTTAGAAGGGGGCCAGGTGAGCGCCTGCAACCAACCTGTCTGCGGCCGAGACACACTGGACCTACACCTGGAGTTATGGTCTGGGGAGCAATTTCCTATGACAGCAGGAGCACTCTCGTGGTTATCCCACGCACCCTGACGGCACAGTTGTACGTCGGTCTGGTGATTCAACCTGTTGTGCTGCCATTCATGAACAGCATTCCAGAGGGTGTTTTCCAACAGGATAACGCTCGCCCGCATACCGCTGTTGTAACCCAACATGCTCTACAGAGTGTCGACATGTTGCCGTGGCCTGCTAGATCACCAGATCTTTCACCAATCGAGCACGTATGGGACATCATTGGACGACAACTCCAGCGTAACCCCAACGAGCATTAACCGTCCCTGTATTGACCGACCAAGTGCAACAGGCATGGAATTCCAACCCACAAACTGACATCCAGCACCTGTACGACACAATGCATGAACGTTTGCGTGCTTGCATTCAACATTCTGGCGGTTACACCGGTTATTAATGTACCAGCATTTCACATTTAAAATGGCTCTTCTCGCGCTTACAATAAGCTGTGATTTTGAAACCTTAATCGGTTAAATATGTTACCTTATACAAATGCATTACCGCCATTTCATTCCTCGACAACTATTTTTTCGTGGTGTTGGAATATTTTTTCCTTCAATGTATTAGTGGGTTGTTCATAAGAGAAACCGAGAGGCGTTTAAAGATACCAAAGTCAACTGTTTTGGGTGTACTGAATAAGTGGAGGACACATGGCGTGCCTGAAGCAGCAAAACGTACTGGCAGACCAAAGAAAATCTTTGATAGAGGACGCCGAAGCCTCAGGAGAGTCGTTACAGCTAATCGACGGAGTACTGCCCAAGACCTCAGTGTACAGGTGAGTAAAAATGCTGAAACATCGGTATGTACATGCGCTATTCGCAGAGAACTTCATTCCATGGGATACCGTGGTCGTGCGGCTGCTCATAAGCGTTTCATCTCCACTCGGAATGCTACTCGTCGTTTAGCATGGTGTAAGGAACATTTATCGTGGACCACAGATCAATGGAAACGGGTCCTATGGATTGATGAATCCAGATGCACGATCCATCGGTCTGATGGCCGTGTGTGGATATGGCGGCGGCAGTGGGAACGCTATTTACCACGGTGTACTGCCACGGTGTACTGTTCCTACGGTCAAGTTTGGAGCTGGCAGTGTACTCGTGTGAGTGGGGGGGGGTCGTAATATGGTTTCTGGCCACTGGTTATCGTAGACAAACCTGTTAACCAGTCGTCTACCTCGATATTCTGGGCAATGCTGTGGAACCGAGCCTTGTTGGTACCAACAGAATAATGCACCAAGCCACAAAGCAAAGACTGTTACGGCGTGGTTTGACGATAATTCCGTTTCGTGTGTGGACTGGCCAGCACAGAGCCCTGATTTTAATCCAATAGAGCATCTATGGGATGAATTAGAACGCCTCATAAGAAGTCTGGAACCAAGACCTACTACTAAGCAACAATTAGCCGCAGCATTATGTACTGAATGGAAGCGCATAGCTATCGCCGTGTTCCAAAACCTTGTCGAAAGCATGTGTCGAAGAAGCAGTGTATCGATTAAGGCCAAAGGTGAACCGACACCATACTAATATATGTCAATAAATGCTATGTTGTGTTTCTCTTCTAGGTGTCCGGTGACTTTTGTCAATATAGTGTACTTCATTTGTATAATGGCGCTTTTCTCATAATACAGTACGACTAACAATCCCTGACGCTGACGATACTCATTTCGACAAATACTTTTTGATTTGACTCAACACTTTCGTTACATTTACTTACTATTACACTGGTGTACAAAAATTAAGGACGAAGAGGAGAAATTAGCATAACAGCGGAACGAAC
The DNA here is from genome assembly GCA_039090855.1 of Macrothele yani. Lineage (NCBI taxonomy): Eukaryota > Metazoa > Arthropoda > Arachnida > Araneae > Macrothelidae > Macrothele > Macrothele yani. The sequence continues at coordinate 98,138,279 of CM077023.1, read as the reverse complement.
AGGCAGAACGGACCAAAAGACCACTCAGGAGATAGACTAGGGTCCAGTACGGTAGGGCATGCGCATATATGCAGCATGACATAGGTGGGGAGTGTCCAAGGGGTATAAAGCACACGGGCGGTGTACGCTCAACAATTCGGTGAAAGCTATTGCACGGTGTACATCGGTTTGAACGACGTCGAGTTGCTGCCACCGTGTGATATGGCCAACAGGCAATCCAATAGACGACATCTGGATGACTTTGCCCGAGGTCACGTCATTGGGAAGTTGGAAGAAGGTCGAAGTGTGACTAGTATGGCCGAGGAGTTTGGGATCGCTCACAGCATCGTTTCACGAGATCGGAGAGCATTTCAAACGACAGGAACAGCTGTCCGAGAGTTTAGCAGTGGTCGTCCATGAGCAACCACGGCGGCAGACGACCGGTATATTGTCCTACAGGCGAGAAGAGACAGACGGCAGGCAGCGGGAGAAATCTCAAGGCACATGCAACAGGCAACTGGACGTCCGTTATCGCGTTTTACCGTGGCCAGGAGGCTGCACAAAGTTGGTCTATTTGCACGACGACCAGTACGGTGTGTGCCATTAACGCCTTCTCATCGGAGACGGCGGTTTCTGTGGTGCCAGGAACAGAAGAACTGGACACATCAGAAATGGGGTCTAGTTCTCTTACTGATGAGAGCCGTTTTAGTCTGACGAGCGATTCTGGACGTATACACATCTGGAGAGAGCATTGAACACGGAATCACACCTCCAACATCGTCGAAAAGGACCGGTTTGGAGTTGGCGGAGTTCTCGTTTGGGGCGGTATCATGCTTGATAGCCGTACTGACCTCCACATCTTCCAAGGAGGTTCAGTCACTGGTGTCCGCTATTGTACCGAGATTTTCCTGCCTCACGTACGTCTGTTTAGAGGTGCTGTGGGTCCTGAGTTCCTCTTCATGGACGACAACGCTACACCTCATCGTACAGTGGCTGTCGCAGAGCTGTTGGAAAGTGAAGATATTCAACGCATGGATTGGCCCGCAAGGTCCCCGGACCTAAATCCAATCGAACACGTGTGGGACCTTCTCGGGAGACGCTTGGAAGCACGTCACTATCCGTCAGCAACGATTCCGCAGCTGCGATTGGCGCTACAAGAGGAATGGGTCGCGATGCCTCAACAGCTCCTTGACAACCTCGTCCTCAGCATGGACAGACGTTGTAAATCCTGCAACGCAGTCAAGGGTGATACTAAAGACTGGATTTTTCTTGGCAGCCGCCTGTGACATGTACGTTACTGTCTTCCGTCCAGTTGTGCTCGAAGCTACCTTTACAATAAAGTTCCTTTGTATCTTTGGATTCCTTGTTTAAACGGTTTTGCTCACTTGTCCCATATTCTTACATCTTGGGGGTCTTATGGTATGATTTGAGTCGATGTGGAGCACTTCTGCTCGACGTTACATTCAAAATACCTTCTCGTCCTTAATTTTTGCCCGCCAGTGTACTTGAGTCGTATTTCTAGCCTTCTGGATGTTTTTGCTATTTCATCTGAAACGTCAGCTGTCGGTGTGTATTATTTACGCTTTCCAACCGTAGGTTGAAGAAGCGTGTATGCTCCAGCTTTGTCCGTCCGTCCGCACGATAACTGGCGTAAAAATGGGTCGATTTCGATGAAATTTTACTATGTGGTAGGGAACCACCCGGGGACGAACCCTATTGAAAATGAGACAAATGGGGTCAAAGGTTCACGACGTAGGAGCGGGATCATTCCATTACCCTTATGTGCCATAACTTGCGTAAATATGGTTCGATTTCAATGAAAGTTTTCTATGTGGTAGGAGACCGCCTGGGGACGAACCCTATTCAAAATGGGTAAAGTGGGGTCAAAGGTCAGGACATAAGATCGGGATGCATTCCATTGCCCTTATGCGTCATAACGTGCGTAAAAATGGTTCGATTTCGATGAAATTTCAATATGTAGTGGAGACCACCTGGGGACGAACCCTATTGAAAATGGAAGAAATGTGGTCAAGGGTCAGGACATAGGATTGCGATCCATTCCATTGTCCTTATCCCATATTATTAAGTTGGACGTCAAGTAATTTTTCTTCCTATACTTCCAATGCAAAAACTTTTGTACACATTTCCTTCACAATTAATGTGTTCCCAAGGATGAAAATTTGAACATCGATTAAAATAACTTCATATTATAACTTGGAAAACTTAATATTTTCTAAAACATAACCATAATTATATTAAAAATCAATAACTTTTCCTTTGGTGGTGTTGAAACCAGAGAAAAGATGGCGCGACCTGTACTTTGATGACGTCAGTGGACAAAAAAATGTTGGATTGCACAATTACGGTTATGGTTTAGAAAAAATTAAGTATTCCAAGTTATGAAATGAAGCTATTTTATTCAATGTTCAAATTTTCATCTTTGTGAACGCATTAATTATCCAGAAAAAAGATGGCGTGCCCTGTATTTTCATGACGTCAGTAGACAAACAAATGTTGAATTGCATAATTATGGTTATGTTTTAGAAAATATTAAGTATTGCAAGTTATAAAATGAAGATATTTTAATCGATGTTCAAATTTTCATCCTTGGGAACGCATTAATTGTGAAGAAAATGTGTACAAAAGTTTTTCCATTGGAAGTATAGGAAGCAAAGTTACTTGACGTCCACCTTAAAGTAGCAATTCTTGTATGTATGTATGTACATTTTATTTTGAAAACGGCTCTAAGAATTTTGATGAAAGTCGTTAACCTACCGTTTTCTGGTACTAGAAATCAATTTAGCTTGATCTTGACTTTAGAAGAATTCGTTTAGTGGGTTAAATAACCACCCCAAATTACAACGTTTTTAGTGATGGCGTTGTTCCATTAATGTTACCAATGCTTAGAAATCTTATGACGTCACAACTCGCGTTTGAGAATGTTGGCGCGCGGTCACGCCATCTGTCTGATTACGTCACGCGTTGTGTGTGGCTCCTATTAAAGATTTATGACGTCACACTCTTGCGGCGGGCAGATGGTCGCGATTCCCATCTGACCCATTACGTCACGCGTTGTGTGCGTATGATGTCCGTCAGCACGATAACTGGCGTAACAACCGTTCGATTTCGATGAAATTTTAGTATCTGGTAGGGGATCACTTGGGAAGGAACCCTATTTAAAGTGAGCAAAATGGGGTCAAAGGTCAGTACATAGGAGAGGGATCCATCCCACTGCTCTTATGCGCCATAACTAACGCAAAAAAGGTTCGATTTCGATGAAATTTTAGTATGTGGTAGGGGACCACCTGGCGACAAACCTTATTGAAAATGGGCGAAATGGGGTTAACGGTTAGGACACAGGAGCGGGATCTATTCCATAGCCCTTATGCATCATACCTTACGTAAAAATGCTTCGATTGCGACAAAACTTTATCATCTTATTTTGGAGGTATACCAAGCCGATTCTGTTGAATATCATCAAAATGGGATCAAAGGTCAGGGCACAGGACCGAGATTTATTCCACAGACATTATTCTCATAACTTGAGTGATAACTTGAGTAATGATTTCTGTAATGTTGGAAAGCGTATTATAATCAATGCATTGCATGATTTTACTAACTTGTTGGTGAATGTGAAATATTCATTGAGTCTCAGTTCTGATATGATATTACGTAGATATGATTTTAAGAGACACAGTGTCGAAACCGAACTCTCACTTTCTAAAGTTGTCACTGGTAGAGTACCTAGTATGTGAAACAATGTTTTTATATCGGATAACACCTCACAGTTTTAAAGCATTTAAAGCATCTTTCAGCCAGTGCTCCCTTTTTTTTTCTTTTTTTTTTTTTAGTGGCCGATCCTACAGTACCACAGTTTCAATTCAATTCTACGATTAATTCTTCTTGCGAGCCATTCAAGCCACCTTTTCAGTTAAAGTTTTAAAACCATCAATATATTGAGAAGATGGTGGCACATTGGGATTTGTTGGGAACAGTGACTGGAATCCTGATAAAACTTATTTGTGTGCGAGAAATCTATTGGGTTTGTGCGAATGAAATGTCCGGCAAAGGACCAGCACACGTGGACGGAGAGAACGGAAATGTAGGACAACTTGCCTAGGCAAAATAATCCACCTCGGCATCGACACACAGTTGCCATCTGTCCGGCAAGGCCATGATTCCGGAACGAAAAACGTCTTGTGGCGAGACCAGAAGAAGTCAAACCTCGTTGTATGTCGTGAACTGTTTCCCGGACCCAGTGATCCAGGCGATGAAACAAATGATAGTCTGTCGTAGACAGTTCCCGTGTTTTGTACGAAAACCGCTGCACCTAGCAAAAATTTCTTAGACATCATATTTTACGGGAATTTAATTCCTTTTACTTTTGCTTAGAATAAAAATTTACGTGGGAGTAACGGTTTTACCATTAAATGGTCTCAAATGTGAATTCACGAGAAACGGCAGCGCTTCATGGCCGTGTGGGTACTAATGATGGACTGTGAAATTTCCCCAAGGTTTAGAGAGTGGTACTCACCGGATTTGAAATCAGCACCACAAAATTACACAAAAGCAGTTGAAAAATTTTATATATGTCGAAATTCAAGGTTCGGCATCCTCACCACCCTGATTATCAAGTGTACTGGGCTCACCTGGACACCTTGTAAACCTGATCATCATAAGGATACCAGGACCACACGAAGATGATCATGGTTCATGACCTAGTAGCACAGAAGTCAATAAAAGCGAAAACGTTTCCCAGAAATCAATTGTTCTGCTTACCAAAATAATAAAATGTATATTTTCATCACAATGCTACACATGCACAGATCACCTATGAATAAGTTCAACTTACTGTATATTTACATCAGTGTTGACAAAAACACGTATCAGAAAAGATCCTGGACAATTAGGCTCAAATGTAGCTGGGACAATGATGTAATATCCGGATGGCAAACGAAACCTTCCAACAACTTCTCTGTAGTTGATATATGGCCCTGAATTTCCCAACTCTTCAAATGAGGAGAAATTTTGCAGCTTCTGTTTAACAGGCTCATCAATCTATATAATATAAAAAGATCAAGATGTTTATGAGAGAGAAAGGGAGAAAGACACGTGTAATAGAGGAGAGTAAGTATTTCAACTGCATAAGTTAGTGTTGCACAAACCAAATGCAAAGACAGCACAATACAGATATCACTCTACACTTAGCCTTTCACAGAAGCTTGGAGAACGTTCACCACCAAAGTCTGACGAAGAGGAGTAGCCACTACAGGTCTAATTCAAGTTCTGCCCACAGCGACAGGTAAAAAGAAAGTAGTGAATATTGATGACCCGGCAAAGTTTAATCACTAGAACAAAGGCGCAGTTCGAAAGCCGAAGGGAAAACATGTAAAACAAAACATTTTGATAGAGGCTAATACGAATGCTAAAGTTGAAGGTCTTATTCTGCAGGAAAATAAACATGCCAGCAGGACGCACACGACATAAAGGCAGATAGTAGTCAGAACAAACGTCCGCGTAGCTCAATTGGTAGAGCAACTTATTCCGGAATGAGGGAATCCGGGTTCGAATCCTGGCGTGGACAGAAATGACGGAGAAATTTACTTCTTTATAGTTGTTTCGAAGATATACTGAACTAATTCTGTTGAATATCATCGAAATGGGGTTAAAGGTCAGGACACAGGAGCGAGATTTATTCCACAGCCATTATCCTCATAACTTGAGTAATAGTTTGAGTAATGATTTCCGGTATGTTGGAAAGCGTTTATTAATCAATGCATTGCATGATTTTACTAACTTGTTTATTTTGTTTATGTTAAAAATAAGCGTGAAATACTTTGGTTAAATGCTTGTGTAAAAAGTTCTTATACACTCATGTTCATAAAAAAACAGAACACCTGAAAGGAGTCCAGCTACGACTTTGATTTTACAGGATATCTTCATTAGGCAATACAGTACAAATTATTAAAATCTTGGTGTCCTACGTACCATATGCGTCGATGTTTCTAATAATCAGTGTGGTCTCCTCTGGTTTGTTTCACTTGCTGTACGCACTGAGGCATCGAATCAAATAATGTGTGAATGGTGTCCTGTGGAATAGCCATCCAGTCTGTATTGACCCGCGTCCAAAGTTCATCCAGAGTTGCTGGTGAACGGTCTTACGCTCTGAGGTATTGAATCAAATAATGTGTGAATGGTGTCCCGTGGAATAGCCATCCAGTCTGTATTGACCCGCGTCCAAAGTTCATCCAGAGTTGCTGGTGGACGGTCGTACGCTCTGAGGTATTGAATCAAATAATGTGTGAATGGTGTCCTGTGGAATAGCCATCCAGTCTGTATTGACCCGCGTCCAAAGTTCATCAAGAGTTGGTGGCGGACGGTCGTACGCTCTGAGGTACTGAATCAAATAATGCGTGAATGCTGTCCTGTGGAATAGCCATCCAGTCTGTATTGACCCGCGTCCAAAGTTCATCAAGAGTTGCTGGTGGACTGTCGTACGCTCTGAGGTATTGAATCAAATAATGTGTGAATGGTGTCCTGTGGAATAGCCATCCAGTCTGTATTGGCCCGCATCCAAAGTTCATCAAGAGTTGCTGGTAGACGGTCGTACGTTCTGGGGTATTGAATCAAATAATGTGTGAATGGTGTCCTGTGGAATAGCCATCCAGGCTGTATTGACCCACGTCCAAAGTTCATCAAGAGTTGCTGACGGATGATCGTAACGGGCATTCATTATGGTGGTACGGACTCTCATGAGAGGTGATCTGCTTTCGTACCCTATAGCACCCCAGGCCAATAATGCTTCGCGTTGATGCGGTATGCCTGGTGCGAACACACTCTTCCCGAAGACTCTCCCCCTGTCGTTGGCAACACGGATGTAGCCATCATTTTCGACTAAACAGAAGCGTGATTTGTCCGAGAACCCGATATTGTGCCATTCGTCACGCCACTCTCTTCGTTCGATGCACCACTGCAGCCTGGCCCCGCACGGGGATAACTGGTTTTCCAGTTATTTGGGGAGCGGCGCCCCCACGGCCCGAGCTGACCTTGTGACTGGTCACCATCTGATGTCACGCCACCGCTACTTTTTTATTTTGGTGTTTGCAGGGACAGCTGTTCATCCAGCTGTTGGGGAGTCGCGGCCCCACGATCCCGAGCTGGTCTTGTGTCTCGCTTTTTTCGTTTTTATTTATTTTCTCCACTGGCTAGTTGCCCGTGTTGTGTTCTCTACCACGTTATGTACTAACACCCCGGTCTTGTGGTTTTGTTACCCTCCACCACTAACTGATTTATATTAACCGCTCAGTTCGTAGGTTGCTGAGATTCCGTTAAGGTTCCCTGCCAGGATTTGTCTTCTTTGGATTTCTTTTTTTCCTTTTAGCTGGTTTGGGTGCTAGACCTACCTGCATGTTTGCCGCGTGCGGAGACCCGTGAGGCGGAAATGGGATGTCTGGCGGCTGAGGTCGCAGGAGACCGGTTAAGTGCCTCCTGTGTGCCAACACTCCTCTTCGACCCCGGCTTCGCTGTAAACGGGAGGCTAGAGACTAACCCACCTCTAGTCAGAAGTCTTGTACCAAGTTGTGTGCAGGGCTTTAGCGGCTTTTTTGTCGTATAGCACGGCAGGGTGAGCCCGGGGGCTGTGGGATCATGCCAAAGGCGTTGGCATGACGGTACCCGGAGGCGAAGTGTCCGCCGAGTGCGTGTGATCACAGCCAACGGACTATATCTGCAACGTATAAGCTCCAGAACTGTGTCCAGCGTCATTTTCTTGGCTTGCAGACCTCCAGTTCTCCCTTGTAGGGCTCGGTGGTGGGTGGAGTAGTCTGCAGACGAATCTTCCTCCTTTTTTTCCATGGGTAAAAAGAACAAAAAACTCCAAGTTTAAGTCCCCTGACAAAATGATAGTTGCCAACGACACTCCTTCGTCTTCTCAACCTACCAAGTCTCATACCCTTAAACGGTCTTTAGACCTTGACCTGGACCAAGAATGTGGAACCTCTTCTTCGGCAGCTGTACCAGTCGCTCCGAAGCGTCGTCTCCCCTCAATTGCTGTGACTACGCATGCTACTCACTTGCTTGTAGAATCCATCGATCCGAATGAGAGACTGTCCACCAGATCTCCCTTTTTCATTTCTAAAGCTTTGGACGCTGCGGTTGGCCCCTTGAAGTCTGTGAGGAAGCTTCGCTCTGGGGACCTGCTTGTCCAAACTTGCAGTGTTTCTCAGAGTAACACTTTTCTGAACCTCACTAGTCTTCAAGGCATTCCTGTGAAAGTGACACCTCACCCGTTTCTTAACACCTCTCGGGGTGTTATTTCGGAGTTTGATCTCTTGCCATGCAGTGAAGACGAATTCGTGACTGAACTTGCTGATCAAGGTGTTATTGCTGCACGTCGTATGATGTTCCGGCGTGATGGTTCCATGATTAAGTCAAAAAATGTCATCTTGACTTTTGACTCCCCGAAAGTTCCGACAGAAATCAAAGAAGGCTACTTGGTCTGTGCAGTTCGCCCGTACATTCCCAGTCCTCTGCGCTGTTTCAGGTGCCAGAGGTACGGGCATTCACAACGATTCTGTAAGAGTTCCGCTCGTTGCGCTAATTGTGGCTCCGGTGAACATGACGGGGAAGGTTGCACTTCTGCGGCCTGCTGTGTTAACTGCGGTGAGGCCCATGCAGCTTACTCCCCGCAACTGTATGAAATGGAAGGACGAGATGGCGATCCAGCGCCTCAAGACCCTGGAAGGCCTCTCGTACCCTGCTGCCAAAGCCAAGTTGGGTATTCCCAACACCCGACAGCGTAGTTTTGCCGCAGTTGTTAAGTCTCTGCCACAACCCGTGCAGCCCTTTGTTCCGCGCCCTGTAGCTCTCGCAGCGCTTGCCAAGCGATCTACAGCTGACCAAGCGACACAGGTGTTTTTCCCCGAGCTCGCGATTTTTCGACTACCTGATTCTGGGCCTTCTCTTTTGCAGCCGACCCTCTCTTCCAGTTTAAAGCAGAAAGCCTGCACGTGCGGACGACCCGGCCCTCAATCCGCAAAGGTGTGCAGTGTCCATCCAACTGTCTCGGCCTCAGCGAGGTCCCCACCCTCAACCAACATTATAGAGGAACATAGGGGGGAGGAGAGTGACAGTTCGTCCCCAGCCTCAAACAACATTGCAGAGGAACATGGGGAGAAGAGAGTGACAGTTCGTCCCCGCCCTCTGCCAGCATTGCAGGGGAGTGTGGGGGGAGGAGAGTGACTCATCCTTTGTGTAGTTCTGTTTAAAAAAAAAAAAAATTATAATTATAATAGTCAATTAATATATTTTTATATAAACCTAATTAACTACCTTGTCTTCACAGCTTTCATCATACTCTTTTTCAACTTTTACCAAGCCTGTCTGCTCTTAATCATTTTCCACGTTTTTTAAAAATCTGTGGCTGATAGTTCTTGGTCTGGCGCTCTTTGGCCAAACCTGGCCCTTGCGCCAATAAAATCCAACAACCAACCAACCAACCACTGCAGCCTGGCCGTCCGTTGCTGCGGTGTCTAAGATAGCCTGAGGAGGGGCCGATGAACCTTGAGTCCGAACTATGACAAGTTAGTAAAACCATGCAATGCATTGATTATGATACGCTTTCCAACATACCAGAAATCATTACTCAACTTATTACTCAAGTTAGGATGATAATGGCTGTAGAATAAATCTCGCTCCTGTGACCTGACCTTTGACCCCATTTCGATTATATTAAACAGAATTGGTTCAGTATACTTCCGGAACAACATAATAAAGTTTTGTCGCAATAGAGGCATTTTTAGCCAAGTTACGAGGATAATGGCTGTGGAATAAATCTCGCTCCTGTGCCCTGACCGTTGACCCCATTTCGATGATATTCAACAGAACCGGTTCAGTATACCTCCGGAACAACATAATAAAGTTTTGTCGCAATAGAAGCGTTTTTAGTCAAGTTATGACGCATAAGGGCGATGGAATGGATCCCGCTCTTACGTCCTGACTTTTGACCCCATTTCGTCCATTTTCAATAGGGTTCCTTTCCGGGTTGTCCCTAACCACATACTAAAATTTCATCGAAATCAAACCATTTTTACGCGAGTTATCGTGCGGACAGGCAGACGGACAAAGCTGGAGCATATACGCCTCTTCAACCTTCCGTTGGAAAGCGTAAATAACCGGAAACGTACTACTACAGTTGACATGGTAGAATGAGACACAGTTCGCCACTGCTACGCCAACGCCGTTGATGATGCAAAACTGTCACTCAAAGACATCCTCATGAGATGAAGGTTGTCCCTCGGCGTTGTCTCTGCACAACGTCCAGAACCTTCTACTCGTGTCCTACGCCTTCCTTTGTACCATTCCTTGAACACTCTTGCCACGATGGACACACTGCGCTCCACACGACGGGCAATCTCCCCGGAGGAAAACATTGCAGTCTCTCATGTCGATATTGCGACCTCTGTGGAACTCTTTGATTTGACTGTACGACTGTCTTACACGACGACGAATCATCCTTATCCACTGCTGACCAAGCACTGACATGGCGACTGAGCCATGCGGCGCAATGACAGAAAAACAACTGGTTTCCGGTCTGTGACGTTGCGCGGTCTGATTTGCCTAGACGCGGTACGCATGCATCTATGACGTCAAAATCCTAATCATTTCTGCGACATTGTCTCATTAGCATATCCTGTAAAAATCAAAATTGTAGCTCGACTCCCTGTTTTTCATGAACATGAGTGTATTTTCGCACCGCAAAAGGTTACTCTGTGAATGTAATTTCAGCCTTAAACACAGAGTTTCAATATCCCTTCTGCATATTGCATTTGTTCCATGTAAATTTGTAGGAAAATTTGATGAAACTTAAACACACACTTCACACTTGAGATTGTCTAGTCGAGTTGTCAGAATGCCAACCAGCTTCTTGTGAAAAGAGGCTGGGACAGACCCCGGGTTAGATGTATTCTTGTGTTTAGATTTCCTTCCTTTTATGGAGCTACTAACACAAAATTGGATGACACTCTTAGGAGTTCCGTTGCGAAATAGAAAAAAAAATTAAAGTATACTTTCAGTTTTGTTGTTGTTGTTGTTGTTGTTGTCAGTGTGTTTGCGTGTACTCATTTCTGTCGCTGTACTTCGGCTAAACAGGTGAGTCCTCCTTTAAGGTAAAAGTCATGTTACACTTATGTGACTAATAGTCATCCATCATTACAAAAATGGACTGTGTTTAATTGTCGATTTTCTGTTGTTCTTCACAGCGGCACAGTCTGAATTGAAAGTGAGATGTCGTTTTGCGTTCCTAAAGTTAATGGCTCCAAGACGTCTCATTCGGGTGCGAAAATCAAATCCACTACAGATTTCGTTTTACACTATATTGACAAAAGTCACCGGACACCTCCTTCAAAAGCAAATGTACGGATCCGCTGCGTTGTTAAGATGCGCTGTACAGCTGCAAACGATATAAAAACAAGCCTGCAGCTGACGGCGATCATATCGCACTGTGATTGAGTGAAAATGTCGCGGCGGGAGAGAACTGACTTTTAAAAAGGAAAGATTTTTGGATGTTATATTACTGTGGTTGTCCATAAGAAAAACAGAGAGCCGTTTAAACATATAAGTGGAAGACACATGGCGTGCCTGAAGCAGCAGAACGTACCGGCAGACCAAAGAAAATCAGTGATAGAGGACGTCGAAGTCTCAGGAGAGTCGTTACAGCTAATCGACGGAGTACTGCTCAAGACCTCAGTGTACAGGTGAGTAAAAATGCTGGAACCTCAGTATGCACACGTAACATTCGCAGAGAACTTCATTCCATGGGTTACCGTGCTCGTGCGGCTGCTCATACGCCTTTCATCTCCACTCGGAATGCTACTCGTTGTTTAGCATGGTGTAAAGAACATTTATCGTGGACCGTAGATCAATGGAAACGGGTCCTATGGACTGATGAATCCAGATGCACGATCCATCAGTCTGGTGGTCGTGTGTGGGTATGGCGGAAGCCGGAGGAACGCTATTTACCATAGTGTACTGTTCTTACGGTCAAGTTTGGAGCTGGCAGTGTACTCGTGTAGGGGTGTTTTCGTAGTATGGTCCCGGCCCATTGGTTATCGTGGACAAACCTGTTAACCAGCACGTATACCTTGATATTCTGAAAAATTATGCCCTACCAACTCTATCGCAATACTATGGAACCGAGCCTTGTTGGTACCAGCAGGATAATGCACCGAGCCATAAAGCAAGGACTGTTACGGAGTAGTTTGACGATAATTTCGTATCGTGCGTGGACTGGCCAGCACAGAGCCCTGATCTTTATCCCATAGACCACCTATGGGATGAATTAGAGCGCCGCATAAGAAGTTTGGAACCAAGGCGTAATACTGAGCAACAGTTAGTGGCAGAATTATGTACTGAATGGAAGCGCGTACCTATCGCTGTGTTCCAAAACCTTGTTGAAAGCATGTCTCGAAGGGTCAGTGCGTGCATTAAGGCCAAAGGTGGACCGACACCGTACTTATGTATGTGAATAAATGCTATGTTCTGTTTCTCTTCTAGGTGTCCGTTGACTTTTGTCAATATAGTGCATATACTGTATATGTGTATATACATATACGGTCAGCCTCGGCATCCTGTTACTCCGAAAAAAACAACAACAGAAGATTGAGAAACACGAAGACCTTTCAAGTGTCACCATTGTAGTATTTCCTTTTTCTTCTTTCTGGTTCAGTCACATCCACAAGCATCCGGTACGATGGGAAGTTTCTAATTTCGGGCCGTTAGTTACAGGAGAGCTGGGCCAACACCATTGGACAACCTCAGCGCACATACTTCATTCGAGACTCGAACAATCCGCCTCAAACGAATCTGCCGACTAGAGTCGTTTGGTCTTTTTGTAACATTATGGCACAATTATTCATAATGCACTTTGCTTAGCAGCATAGGTTTTTTTCTTCATTGCTAGCAATAATTTTTGTCTAGCTATTGTCAACAACGCTCCGGAGAACATTTTGTAGCAATAATAATCTGTAAACTGATATTTCAGCAAATACTCTGCTGAGAAGACGAATTCGTAAATTAAAACACAATGGAAAACAAGCCTAGCATCACTACATGGTATGCGATGCCAAATAAGTCCACTAGGGATCATTTGCGTTTCTGTATCTAGTGAATGGCCAAAATAGAAGCCACGATGTTTGTTATTTCGACGTATGACCAGATCAGATAGAAAGCTCACGAAGAAAATATTAATGCCTTTTTTCTGTGTCATGGATGGAAAAAATGGCAAACATTCTTTCTGTGGTTTATTTCGAGCCCGATATGAAAAGATTTTGTTTTCCGAAAAATCTTTGCAACCACTCGTAGCCACGAAAATTTGGTTTCGAAAATCCACCTCTCAAAAGGTGTGCAACGTGAATCAGGGTTGCCACTCATATTGGCTTTAAAAATTCCCTGAGTTTTCCACGTTTTCCAGAAGATAATTTTGCGGGGAATTTCAGGTAAAATTTACTCATTATGTTTAACTCCATGATAACATACATACTAAATGCCACATCTATAATGCAATATATTCAATGCAAGAAGTACAAGAAAGATGTCACCGAATTTTCGGGTGTAATGAGTACGTATTTTGAATCCGTTCTGACGCAAATTAAATTTATCAAAGCTATTCAAAGTCGGTGGAACCGGTATGGAAAACAATAGCATAAGTATTACGCAAAAAAAATATCAGTTTAATTTTCCCTGATTTTTCCAGGTTTTTGCAAACAAAAATTATTTCTCCCTGAGTTTTCCCTGATTTTTAGCCTTATTTTAGGATTCCCTGATTTTTCCCGGTTTTCCGGTCGGCTGGTAACCCTGGTGAATGCAAACCAGTTAATTATAATCAAATCCATTTTTTTTGTATGGAAGGTAAAAGCGACTACGATGTACTGAATAATGAGCTTTCACATACCCTGAGCGGCATCAAATTATTATGATCACTTGGTTAGTACGTTGTTAGGCCACCTTTTGCCCTTAATACTGCTTGAATTCGTCTTCGTATGAACTCTATCAAATGTCGGTAAGTGGCTTGGGGTACATTAGCCCAAATGCGATGAAATGCACTTTCCAACTCTTGAGGATTTGATGGTAGCGGATCTAGCTGTCTGATGCCCCTTTCGACTTCATCCCACAAATTCTCCATTGGATTGAGTTCCGGCGATTCAGGAGGCCAATGTAGCAGGAAAAAGTCGCCGTGATGCTCCTCAAACCATTCGCGTACAATTTGAGCACTATGACATGGTGCATTCTTCCGCTGGAAGTATCCATCTTCATTGGAATAAAGCCATCAATATAACTGGGTGGACTTGGTTGGCAGCGATCTGTAAATACCTTTGGACGATCAGACATTGCTCCACACAAATCAAAGGGCCCAAAACACTCCCACAAAAACATGTCCCAGATCATAACGTTGCCTCCACCAGTTTGAAGAGCAGTGACGATGCAAGATGGATCCATGCTTTTGTCTGCTCTATCCATATCCTCACCCTTCCATATGCATGGTGTTGTTGAAAACGTGATTCGTCGGACCACATTACTCTTTTCCACTCGTGTACTCTCCAATCCTTGTGTTCCTAAGCAAACTGGAGTTCTTTCTTCTTGTTCACTGCAGATAGCAATGGCTTGCGAAGAGGCCGTCTGTTTCTGTAGCCCATACGTTGTAACGTGCGGTGAACTGTACATTGAGAGGCCATCGGACTTGTCGCTGATTCATATTATCTGTAATCTGACTAAGTGTTGCGCGTCTGTTGGACTAGACAAGTCTGCCTACTCTCCGCTCAGCTAGAGTATCCAGTAGCCGTTGACGACCACACGTCTTGCGCTCAGACCCGGGTTTTCGACTGGTGGTCCACTCTCTGTAAACTTTAACAACTACTGCCCACGAACACTTCACAAGTGCAGCCGTTTTGCTAATGCTCGCATCAGTGCCTTCATTCCCCAACACCAGTATGGGTGAATCGCTCCAAAGAAAGAAAAGTTTAGTTTTTAGTTTGGATTTGGGTAGAGTTCTGGAGGATAAAAAGAAGA
Organism: Macrothele yani; assembly: GCA_039090855.1. NCBI lineage: Eukaryota > Metazoa > Arthropoda > Arachnida > Araneae > Macrothelidae > Macrothele > Macrothele yani. Next base: position 98,123,237 of record CM077023.1, on the reverse strand, counting down.
TGGACACTTTTTCGGGTGACTTGACTCAAAGTGAAAGGTCGGGCGATCTGGTGCTCTCGGAAGAGTGGAGCCGATGAAAAAGCGAGAGCACGACACTTCGGGAGGAATTTCTGAAAGTTGCAATCCATAGAAAAAGTCAAATGAATGGTACTCCAACGTTAAGAATCGAGAAGCTGAACTATGGACAAAGTTCCACTTGAAAGCACATAGACTCAGTGTGCGAGCTACACTGTACTGACAAAAGTCCCCGGACACTTAAAAGAGAAACACAACATAGCATTTATTGACATACATTAGTACGGTGTCGGTCCACCTTTGGCCTTAATGCATGCACTCACCCTTCGAGACATGCTTTTGACAAGGTTTTGGAACACAGCCATAGGTATTAGAGCTGAGTTCGGGCTCAATTTTCGGAGCCCGAGCCCGTGGTATATCAGCCCGAGCCCACCCGAGCCCGAATTTTATATTGAAAGATAGAGCCCGGGCCCCAACGAGCCCGAAAATTGGCTAACCTGTTCAACCATTAATAAAAAAACATCTCCTTTTCCACACTTCCATCCTCTCCTCTTCCTGAAATTAACCAATATATTTCTCAAATAGGGAGTGGGGAAGGGACCACTATCTATTTTTACAGTGTAACTGTACGATTTTCTTTGACCATTCCTTTCCACCTGAAGTGCGTCCGGCGGCCGGCCATCCAAAATGATTCTGCGGTGCTACAATTGTATGTTGCTCAAATAATGCTAATATTATCGCGCCATAATGCTCTGAAATATATATGTACGTTGCTTAATAGAATTAGCAGGGAGCTACTGCGTGGAGATAGGGGGTAAATTATCGTCGGCAAGCTATCAACTATCCAATATCTATAGTTCTTGAAAAAGCCTTTTTTTCCCTGCAGAAAGACACTAACACACTATGTCATTTTCTCTCCAAGCCCGGAATATTTAGCCATCTCGAATGCGTGCTCCCCAATCAGAACCAGTTCCCGAAGAATTCCCTTTACCAACTATAAAGTGTCCCATTTGGCTAAATCATATAAAATCACATTTATACATTAAATATATATATATATATATATATATATATATATATACTTAAGAGCAAAACTGAAGACTAAGAAAAAACTTTAGAATTTAAAACGAAAGTTGCAAAATAACCTGAAGATCAAAACGCGCAACGCAGCAGTTTTGAAAATTCAGAATTCACATTCTATTAAGAAGATACCTAAGCAAAAAAATACATATATAATTTTGACTCACACCAAGTACAATATAGAAAAGGTTATGTATCTACCTGTGTGAGTAAAAGGAGAAAAGATAAAAAAATAAAATAAAACATCTGAATGTAGAAGGTGTCGAGAATACTGAGCCTTGGCTTTATCAAGGACCAGCAAAAACTCTGCATTTTCTCACTTCCACAAAGACCTAGTTGGAAATGGGTTTCTGCAAGGCCATAGATGCAAGTAACATTCCCACCTAAAATTGTTTTAAAAAATATATATATGTCATGTCCTCCGCAGAGTTGTATGACCTAGCACTAGTTAACAATTTCGCTTGCATCCATTAACCTTCCTGGCCCGACCCATGCTCTTTCATCTGTTACTATTAAACAGAGAGAAGAAGATTAAAGAGAACTCAAGCTGTGAGAGTGACATAATAATTAAAAATAATTTTCAGCTATAACGAAATGCCAAGTTCGTTTGAGAGAGAATTTAAACCTGAAAATCAATGCAAAAGAAATCCAAATTTTTACATTGCAATTAAAAAAGGAAATATTAATTTTTAAAAACAGATTTTTGAAAGAAAACTTGAGTCTAAAACCCTCTACTCTACAACTTATGACAGCACGAAAACGAGAATAAGTTAAAGACAATAATTAACTAAAGAAAACTTTGTGAAAGTTATATGACTTAAACAGTTAGTTGCATTATGTACAAAGTATTTCAGCAGTGCTTTAAGTGCATAATTAATTAGTTATTAAGAACTTAACTACTTTGAAAATACAGCGCATAGAAAAGGAACAAGCTTAGCCATCTTCTGTTCCTAGGTACCCCAAAAGACGCGCAAAGTTACAAAGAAAAGAAAGAGTTAAAACCCGCAAAAATGTTAACAGACAAGCCAGTGCCTAAAAGCTGAAAGGCTAAAAATCAACAGAGAAAAAGTACATGAAGTACAAACATTGAACTTATAAAACCTAAAACCCAAATACAAGGAAGAGAGCTTACCTCTTGTGTGACTAAACTTTCTCCTCACAATAGCAAAACATGGCTGACCTCTTCCGCCACTCCCTAGTCGCTGGGGGGCAGTGAGGGTGGGGCTGATGGCCTCCTCATACAGAAAGAAACCAACTTGCGGAGATTTTAACCAGAGAAAAAAATATATAAACTTAAGACTGTGGATCTGTATGATCAGAAAGAGCAGAATTAACTCTCCAGAATACATGAGAAATATTATAAAATACACGAGTAGTGTATTTAATAATCTTTGCATGTATTAAATCACCTTAGTGAGCTTCTATAGATTAATCAGAATCTTATTAATTTTAATGTTGGTTTTACTATTTTTAGTATAGCTATCCTAGTGATGAATAACTAGTTTTCTTTTTTATTTGTTTTTATTTTCTTTTATAAACAGATTTTTAAGCTTTTTTTTTGTGATTTTGTTTATATTATTTAATTTTTTGTTTTAATAGGACCTTCATATCCATAGCACTAAGGTTCCTTTAGGTAGTTAATAGGCATCCTCTAGCCAACTTCCTTACGGCTTTGATTGGTCAGAATCATATTATTAACTGTGTAGAAAATTAAAGCAGATCTGCCAACCTTACTCTATTATTCAGAATAATTTTTCTTAAAGTTCTTTTGATGAAAGAAGAAGGAATTTCGTTCTCTAGAAAACTATCTAATAGTATATTAATGTGGTAATTGAAGTCCAAATTGTTGCTGCAAATTCTTGAAATTCTTAGGACCTGAGAAATTAGTACATTCTCAATTACTTTGGTTGAAATGTTATTATTCCAGTGTAGATATTTAATTACTTTGAAAGGAAAATTAACTCTTTTATCAAAGAGGCTAATAGATGGGTTACCTCTGTTGAGCTTAATGCTTAAGTCTAGGAACTCAAGTTCCTGATTACTGTGGTTGGTTTTACATAAGTTAAGAGAGCTAGGATAGATATTATCAAAATCACTCTCTATAACTTCTGAATTATTGATACACAGCAGATCATCAATATATCTAAAAGTGTAAAGGTAGTTATCTGAGCAGGTGGGGTGATTTTTAATGAATTTATATTCCTTAAAGAACAGGAATAGATTAGCGATATTCGTGGACGTTGATGTTCCCATGGGAATACCGTTCACTTGCTTATAGAGAGTATTTTAACTGCTTGGTAGAATAACTTACGGGCTCGTATGTTACTCTATTATTGAGTTCCATAGTTAACAATTCAAAATAGAACTTCTTACAGATAATTGCAAAATTATTGCTAGCTTTATCCGTAGTGGTAAAAATAAATTGGTCTTGTAGTTTGGAGAGTGACCTTTTAGCTTCTCCAGAGAAAAAGAGATTTCTGTCGAAACAAAAGTCCAGACCTGCCAACTCACCGGTGAAGCTATTGATTATATTATATTTCCATTCTGCGAAGGCCTCAATAGGCTGATTGTACGTTAAACTGGTTTTTACGATGTACCTATTAACATCTTGAGTGAAGCTCTCAAGAATCCTTTCTTTGGAAATTGTGAACGAAGGTCTGAATTTAGAGCCATACTCTAATAAATACCTAAGCTTTTCATTTTCAACAAAACGCAAGTTTCCGGTGATAATATGGTTGTAATTCTTATCATAGTGAACTGTTTCTTTATGTTCATCACAAGAACATGTAGTAATTACAGGAATGTAGCTCGAAGAGTTAAGTTTGTAACCCATCTATTAGCCTCTTTGATAAAAGAGTTAATTTTCCTTTCAAAGTAATTAAATATCTACACTGGAATAATAACATTTCAACCAAAGTAATTGAGAATGTACTAATTTCTTAGGTCCTAAGAATTTCAAGAATTTGCAGCAACAATTTGGACTTCAATTACCACATTAATATACTATTAGATAGTTTTCTAGAGAACGAAATTCCTTCTTCTTTCATCAAAAGAACTTTAAGAAAAATTATTCTGAATAATAGAGTAAGGTTGGCAGATCTGCTTTAATTTTCTACACAGTTAATAATATGATTCTGACCAATCAAAGCCGTAAGGAAGTTGGCTAGAGGATGCCTATTAACTACCTAAAGGAACCTTAGTGCTATGGATATGAAGGTCCTATTAAAACAAAAAATTAAATAATATAAACAAAATCACAAAAAAAAGCTTAAAAATCTGTTTATAAAAGAAAATAAAAACAAATAAAAAAGAAAACTAGTTATTCATCACTAGGATAGCTATACTAAAAATAGTAAAACCAACATTAAAATTAATAAGATTCTGATTAATCTATAGAAGCTCACTAAGGTGATTTAATACATGCAAAGATTATTAAATACACTACTCGTGTATTTTATAATATTTCTCATGTATTCTGGAGAGTTAATTCTGCTCTTTCTGATCATACAGATCCACAGTCTTAAGTTTATATATTTTTTTCTCTGGTTAAAATCTCCGCGAGTTGGTTTCTTTCTGTATGAGGAGGCCATCAGCCCCACCCTCACTGCCCCCCAGCGACTAGGGAGTGGCGGAAGAGGTCAGCCATGTTTTGCTATTGTGAGGAGAAAGTTTAGTCACACAAGAGGTAAGCTCTCTTCCTTGTATTTGGGTTTTAGGTTTTATAAGTTCAATGTTTGTACTTCATGTACTTTTTCTCTGTTGATTTTTAGCCTTTCAGCTTTTAGGCACTGGCTTGTCTGTTAACATTTTTGCGGGTTTTAACTCTTTCTTTTCTTTGTAACTTTGCGCGTCTTTTGGGGTACCTAGGAACAGAAGATGGCTAAGCTTGTTCCTTTTCTATGCGCTGTATTTTCAAAGTAGTTAAGTTCTTAATAACTAATTAATTATGCACTTAAAGCACTGCTGAAATACTTTGTACATAATGCAACTAACTGTTTAAGTCATATAACTTTCACAAAGTTTTCTTTAGTTAATTATTGTCTTTAACTTATTCTCGTTTTCGTGCTGTCATAAGTTGTAGAGTAGGGGGTTTTAGACTCAAGTTTTCTTTCAAAAATCTGTTTTTTAAAAATTAATATTTCCTTTTTAATTGCAATGTAAAAATTTGGATTTCTTTTGCATTGATTTTCAGGTTTAAATTCTCTCTCAAACGAACTTGGCATTTCGTTATAGCTGAAAATTATTTCTAATTATTATGTCACTCTCACAGCTTGAGTTCTCTTTAATCTTCTTCTCTCTGTTTAATAGTAACAGATGAAGAGCATGGGTCGGGCCAGGAAGGTTAATGGATGCAAGCGAAATTGTTAACTAGTGCTAGGTCATACAACTCTGCGGAGGACATGACATATATATATTTTTTAAAACAATTTTAGGTGGGAATGTTACTTGCATCTATGGCCTTGCAGAAACCCATTTCCAACTAGGTCTTTGTGGAAGTGAGAAAATGCAGAGTTTTTGCTGGTCCTTGATAAAGCCAAGGCTCAGTATTCTCGACACCTTCTACATTCAGATGTTTTATTTTATTTTTTTATCTTTTCTCCTTTTACTCACACAGGTAGATACATAACCTTTTCTATGTTGTACTTGGTGTGAGTCAAAATTATATAGGTATTTTTTTGCTTAGGTATCTTCTTAATAGATATATATATATATATATATATATATATGACTCTCCCTCTCTCTACAGCCCAAGCCCGATTCGGGCCCGGGCTCTGCTTCGGGTTTTCGGGCTCAGCCCGTCTCAGCTCTAATAGGTATCCGCTTCCATTCAGTACATAATGCTGCCCCTAACTGTTGCTTAGTAGTAGGCATGGGTTCCAAACTTCTTATGCGGCGCTATAATTCACCCCATAGGTGCTCTATAGGATTAACATCACGGCTCTGTGCGGACCAGTCCACAGACGATACGGAATTATCGTCAAACCACGCCGCAACAGTCCTTGCTTTATGGCTCGGTGCATTATCCTGCTGGTACCAACAAGGCTCGGTTCCATGGTATTGCGACGGCATGTTGGTAGGGCATAATTGTCCAGAATATCGAGGTAGACGTGCTGATTAACAGGTTTGTCCACGATAACCAATGGGCCAGGACCACACAACGAAAAACACCCCCACACGAGTACACTGCCAACTCAAAACTTGACCGTAGGAACAGTACACTGTGGTAAACAGCATTCCCCCGGCTGCCGCCATACCCACACACGGCCATCAGACTGATGGGTCGTGTATCTGGATTCATCAGTCCATAGGAACCGTTTCCATTGATTTACGGTCCACGATAAATGTTCTTTACACCATGCTAAACAACGAGTAGCATTCCGAGTGGATATGAAAGGCGTATGAGCAGCCGCACGAGCACGGTAACCCATGGAATGAAGTTCTCTGCGAATGGTACGTGTACATACTGAGGTTCTAGCATCTTTACTCACCTGTACACTGAGGTCTTGAGCAGTACTCCGTCGATTAGCTGTAACGACTCTCCTGAGACTTCGACGTCTTCTATCACTGATTTTCTTTGGTCTGCCGGTACGTTTTACTGCTTCAGGTCCGCCATGTGTCTTCCACTTATTCAGTACATCCAAAACAGTTGACTTGGGTATGTTTAAACGCCTCTCGATTTCTCTTATGGACAACCGACTAATATAACACCCAACAATCTTTCCTTTTTCAAAGTCAGTTTTCTCCCGCCGCGACATTTGCACTCAACTTCACAGTGCGATATGATCGCTGTCAGCTGCAGGCTTGTTTTTATACCGTTTGCAGCTGTACAGCGCATCTTAACAACGCAGAGGATCCATTCATTTGCTTTTGAAGGGGTGTCCGGTGACTTTTGTCAATATAGTGTATATTTCCTGGTCGGATTTATCTACTACGTGCGCGAACTGCACGATACGTAACGGCGATGGCCCGCGGAGAGGGCTTAAATGATGGACAATGGTAGTGATCAATGAACTTAATATTAACGAACTCTCGAATTTGTCGACATCAAGCGGCCACGGTGCGGGAAAGTAGCGTGGTATCCCTGCTGAAAGGAATTGAGGTAGAATTATTCCATCTATTTGGTTCCCTCATTGTTTATTATTATTATTTTTTTTTTTTTTGCAATGCATATTTGTACGATATTTTGGTTGCAAACTGGACACGTTCTCAGCAGGGAAGTCGATAGGCTGAATTTTCTATTAATGAAGTAACTTTACTATTTAGTGAATCTGGTATAGAAGAAGTAGTATTGGTGATGCTTAGGTTGCTGTTAAATATTCCACTATATCTTTGGTGGTGAATATTGTACAATATATTTTGAAATTTAAAATAAGTTGTAGTGGTGGACTAGGCTAATGTTGACAAACAATGCAAGTAATATCAAAAATATGATAATTGTCGAACAACTTTTTCTGTTTTAGATTTATCATATAACGTAAATATCGGTAGGAGTCCTGCGTGTTTATTTTTTCTTATTTTTTTGTTGTTGTTGTTGTTGTATTATCACATACGAGATTTTCGATAATATTAAATGTTTGGTGTCCTATAAATTCTCATGTGTTTGTTTACATTTTCGTGAATGCTCAATGCCGCATAAGCTGAGAAGTTTTTTTTTTAAGTTATTGAATTATTTAGATCGAGAGTGATTTGAGAAAAGGAGTGTGTGATGTGCGTGTATGTTATCCGATCATCAATAAATGCATTTTGACTAATTTGGGATTCTTTAAGCGGTACGATAATTGTATAGAAAGTCAAATTGGAAAAGACAATCCCAAAATTATTGCGACATATGGTGGACCTGCGTTGCACGGAGATATCCACATATGAAACGTCAGCGAATCATGAAACAGTGTCGGTCCTAACCCAGGGAATCGCAGATTCAAGATTCATCTGACAACCCCCTTGGTTACCAGTAGCCTATCATCTCGTGGGGCCCGGTGACAGTCCGTCAGATCAATGTGGTTAGAATAATACTTCTGAAGATGCCCTGAGTATCTTAACTGTGAAGCCGCAAGGTGTGGGAATTTGACGTTGTTTACAAGACACCTATGTAATTTTAACTGGGTGTATTTGGAATTGCGTGGTTTTGTGTTGTAGAAAACTTGTTAATATCAAACCGGAACGAATTATACGTCTTACACGAGTGAAGTTTTCAATTTTATTGTTATGTTTTGTTTGGAATTCGCACTAACGTTCGTGGATTTTCAATTTAAAAGAAAAATAGGAAGGAGCTTCAAAGTAATGAATTTTATAAATTCAGCATTTTCTCACACATCGGCAGCAAGTTACGATGCGAAATTCTAAACGTTTACGACGAAAGCAGGCAGTTCGTCCTACACACAAAATGCATTGCAATAGCCTTAAAAATCATCAGCTTTCAAACACTTTGACGGCCGTCGCTCGCGGTTATAGACTTCACGCAAAGTGGTACTGCTCCGTGAACAGGGGCATCTCCAGATATCTTATTCTAACCTCCTTGGTCAGTTCGCGTCTTTTACCCATTATTTCTTGCACTTCGTTAGTCTCTACATGTATTAAGTGTTCCGTTTTTATATCGATTCAGTCATCTTCCTAAATCAGCAGCATCTACGGGATACCTACTTTGCATAAAATGATCTGGTGGTGATAAGAATTTGACCACTCAGTGTATACTCGTGCATAGTTCAAATTTTGAACGCAAAAGTTTTGAACCAAGATTGTGAAGTCGACCTTTACATGGAAAACACTTTGTGGTGGTACGAAATAATCTGTGATTGATAATTATATTCACAAGTAACTCCTTTGCTTTGAATCAGCCCCGGGCAACATATGATCAAAGTGACATTTTGAGATCGGGCATGCAAGGACGTCGCCAAGGGGAGCAAGGGTGGGCTCTAGCCCACTCTGAAAAATTGTCTTGCCCACCCTGCCGCCCATCCAGTTCAAGATGTGCTATATTTCAATTTTTTTAACTTTAAAATATAATCTGGAATTTGCCAAGCAATAATGACACCCGTGTTTTTCGTCGTGTAGCCCTACGCAGTTTTCCATAGAAAGTGCGTTTTTCCTTCTCCGTAGAAATGTTATCAACACAGCACTCACAGGACCATGAAAATTCAGTTATTCTCCACTTGTCCAAATCCGAAATTTAAGCCTATTTTCAAGTTAGTGTGATCAGGGGCGAATGAAGAAGGTGAATAGGAATTCACTGCGTTCATTAGTAATTGTTCTGTTGTTTGTGCTCTTAAGCAGGAATTCCAACACGGAAAGTGGAGTCTAAAGCCATACCAGCGCTCTTAAGCCTGCCCTAGGGTAATGAGCGAGCAGGTCATAGCTCACGACTACTTTGGAAGAGATGAGTGCAAGACAAGGTTGCTGGCTTGAAGGAAAGGAGTTAAGGAAGGGAAATGTATCGTCTGCGTGTTGGAATCGTACTAACTTGAACTGGTGAGGTAAATCTGCAAGTTAATCATACTAACTTGAACATTTCCCATCAACCCTAATCCACGAAAACATTTGCTTTAAGACCTTTTTCCTAGGCATAAAATTGTATTTTAATCGGGGCGTGTTACTGGTGGCAGTGTGTCATGTTTATTATACGGGCATGTAACTCCTTAGGATTTACTAACTTTATTAAAATGGATGGACGGAACATTAGCAAAAAATGACTCCAAACTTTAGATTCTTTTGTATTCCAAAAAGTGCAAAAACTTCAAGACAGTTCCAAAATGAATAAGTATGTATCCAGGAGGAGGGGGGGGTTGCGAATACCTTTGCAGCCTGTAGAAAACGAAAAAGAAATTCTTTCTTTCAGTGCTTAACTAATAAATTTGTTATCAAACTTGCCCCATCAAAAAATGATACTCGCCCTCCCTGATTTCGAAGGCTAGAGACGTTCCTGCGGGCATGTGACGTCAGGTAAAGGACAACTGCTTAACTCGTCATGCGAGATGGCCGAATCATCCATCCGGAAACGTTCCCGATTCATTGTCAGGTAACAGGTATATCGGTGTGAACACAGTATTTATGTTCACACCGATGATTGTCTTAGAGCCTTGTCGTCATGAATTATATGGTCAAAAAAATGGAATTGTCGTCACCACGACAACGATCGAATCATCTTGAAACGTGCCTTTACTGTTTCCACAGTTTCACTAACAGACAGAGTGTGATTATTGCAAAGCGATTTTGTATTCCCACTCGAGTTAAGACACTCCCGTCGCTTTGTCATTGTAGATGCATTCTTTAACTGTGAAATGGCTCAAAGCTGCTTCATCAAGCCCGATCTGACGTGCGATAATTTACAAACTGTTTCATTTTTTTCTCCTGATCTCTTGATGGTCTGTTTATTTACGCTTTCCAACCGTAGGTTGAAGAAGCGTATATGCTCCAGCTTTGTCCGTCCGCACGATAACTCGCGTAAAAATTGTTCGATTTCGATGAAATTTTAGTAAGTGGTAGGGGACAACCTGGGGACAAACCCTGTTGAAAATGGGTGAAATCAGGTCAAAGGTCAGGACATAGGAGCGGGATCCATTCCATTGCCCATATGCGTCATAACTTACGTAAAAATGCTTCGATTGCGACAAAACTTTATGATGTTATTCCGGAGGTATACTGAACCGGTTCTGTTGAATATCATCGAAAGGGGGTCAAAGGTCAGGGCACAGGAGCGAGATTTATTCCACAGCCATTATCCTCATAACTTGAGTAATGATTTCTGGTATGTTGGAAAGTGTATCATAATCAATGCATTGCATGATTTTACTAACTTGTTTTTCCTTGAAAACTCACATCGTGGAGTAGAAAAAAATGCAGCATTTTTAGAAAACGGTTAGTTCCAACGCACTGATTGACGCGTATGCAGTTACTAATTGTTTATATCAACACGAACCGAGTTAGATGACGCTACGCAGGCTACCAATGTGGACGGGCGCGGAACCCCAGGTGCATGCAGGGCACTAGTAGCGTACCTCTTTTCATTTTATATAATCTTGAGAGAATTGGCTCCCCGATTTTATACAATAAAAAAAATCCAGATTTTCTTCTGAAGAAACGGGGTTCGACTTATGCACGAGATTTACTAATACACGAGTACATACGATAATTTTATCAAACAGAGGCTCAAACGGAATTCACAAACATTTTCAGAACAAAATTAGATTTTCTGTTTTCTCGAAATCAAGATAAACGAAACTTAGCTATCTTACTCGGTAAAGAATGAAGCCGATTTGCAACATCTTTCGTCCAGGATGACGAATGCAGCGCCGTCGTAACTGCATGACTGCTATTACCACATGATGTAATGGATCGTTGTGTGTGTAAGAATCTGAAAAAATAACTGTATTAGTAATACTGCAAAAAAGTGTACTTAATGTTTTAAAATACATTCACATCAGTGATGATATACTGACAATGTAAGAGACTGAGGTTCGTCGGGTGCTCTAGGGCCTTAGTCTATGGCACCTCCTATATTTGGGAAAACTAAGAAACCGATATTAGTGGTTCTCTGCCCCTTCTTCGAATCAGTCGTCCTAAAATTAGGTGGGAAGATGCATCTAGTTTAAAATGCTCATGGAGGCTATTGCACTCCAAAAATAAAATAGAAAAAAAGTGTGACGTGTCTGGTGCGTAATAAAGTGGCATTCAATTTTTTAGCAGTTAGGAAAAGTGAAAAAAAATCCATATGATCTACAGTGAAATTTTAAAGGAAAATTTTAATAATTTCCGCTTTTAACCCTTTAACAACCATAACACCCAAAACGCCCGTACGTACAAACAGCCATAGCCGCCCGAAACGCCTTTCTAGAGTGAGTCAGATTTCCTACTCGTACCTGTTCTTCAAATTTTCTCGACCTATGAGAGATCAGCTGGAGTCACCCTCAGTTAGTACTGTTGTTATTAAACAAAGAAGTGAAACAACAGACAGTTTCGGGCGTTATGGTATTTAGAGTGATACACGATTTTGGGGTCATGGTCGTTAAAGGGTTAAAGAACAACATAGCTTTTAGCGAAAATATGTCTTACAACCCGGAAACTGAAAAAATCTTTTGATCAGAAATATCAGACTCTTTTTCATTGCAAGATCTTTTCCATAACAGAAAGATCGAATGAGAAAATCCAAAATCATTAGAATGAAGTTTCTTTCTTGATGATATTTTATATGCAGTGATAATCAACATTTATTCTAAATGATTTAAATAGATTGCCCCGAGTTTCACCCTTATTTTAAGTTCATATTTTTTCATGAAATAATTGATACAAAAATTTTGACATGCCTTCTCATAGGCAAAATTACATTCAGTGTTCCAGAATTTTTTTCAATACTTCAGCAGACCTTGTATCTTTATATCAAGCTCGAGAACTAAACCTAGTCGAATTTTGAGCCCTACCTAGGATTAAAGATTTTGCAGCACTAAAATTAAGGGCGAAGCCGTTATGATTTAAATAAAGTATACCGCATTTTTCTTTTTTTCTAGCCAAAACCTAGGATTTTTTTTTCATTTTATTACAGTGGAGGGGAAATGGGAAAAAACAGAAAGGACTAAAAGAAAATATACGAACTGCGAAGGCAAAACAGTGAGGATCCGTTTCTCATGGCCTTATCACGGACACGGGCAAGGCCTGCCAAATGTGCCTTTCATTTCCACCACAACCTAGAATTTGGGGTTCTGCCTGAGCACTTTGCTCCTAATGGACATTTCAAGTTAACGATGAATTTAAAAAAGTGGGAGAAACAGACTCTTATAATTAGGATAAGGAAAGACTACTCGGAAAAATTACGTTGTGGTAGCCTTTGAATTTTTTTTTAAGGAGAGGGGCTTTGATATTTAGCTTCTAAAACCAATTTGGTAAAAGGCAAAGGTAAAAGCCTCAGCACACATTGCCCAACCCAAAACAAATCTTACGAGTAAAATGAAAAAGAAAGTAAACGGGAGTGGATTTTTAAACAGAAAAACAAAAACGGTATGAATTATCAGACAAACAAACAAAAACGGGTATGAATTATCAAGCAAACAAAACATTTTTATTAAAAGATACTAGCAAATTTTGGAGTGAAAACAGTGTTTTAATGACTTTTCTGGAAATTAACCGAAATTTGCAGGTGGGAGGAAAAGTAAAGAGAAAATTTAGATTGGGAAAGTAAAACCAAATTATTTATTGAGAAGGAAGAAAAGCTTACCTGAGTACTTGTAGGGCGAAATTTTCAAATTAAACAAGAGGGAATGAAATGAAACTAAGGAACTAAATTAGAAATGTAAAGAATTTGATCATATTGTTCAATTAAGTAAGAAAACAAAATTTAAATGTCTATGCAAAAAGAAAAATTAGTATTACATTTCATACAACAAAGTTATTGTTTAGGGAAAAAATTACTTTCCACCAAGAGTAGTACCCGAAAAGGAAAAGAGATTGAAAGATACTTTAACTTAAGGAAAAAAATGCCGATAGAACAAAATAAAATAAAAATAAAAAAAAAAACGCCCAGAAGAAAAGTACTAGGGGAAATAACTTAAAAGAAAAGAACATATGGAGGAAATTGAAGAAAAGACCAAATACAACCCGACAACATGCGGCCACGCAAAATGAACAAGAAAAGAAAAAGGAGAAAAAAAACTTACTAAGATGCACTAATAGACAAAATTGAGGGCCCAACTGTGCCAGAACAGAATGGAAGGTTTGGAAAGGAGAGGGGAGGCCTCCACTGAGAGCTAATGGAGAAGCAACAGAGGGGAAAGAAACCAGTTAGGTGAGTTGAGAAGAGCCGTGTTTGCTTTTTAAAAGTGCTAAAATGCAAGTGTTAAAGGGAAGAAGTCTTCAGAGAATTTACTGAGGTAAATCTAAATTGGAAATGTAGGGAATGCAATTCAGTTGCCAGTTATGAATCCTGCTGATTGCTTAATTTTAAAGCAAGTCCAGATACTTTAAGGATGTTTTTAAATTATTTGCAAATGAAATAAATTTTAAAAGTTCCTAAATATTTTAAGACCATAGAAGTAGGTCGATTAATTAACGACAGAATAAAAGTTCCTTTTTTTCAATGAATTATATTATACTGTTTTCAAGGGTTTTTTAAATGTTTTTTTATTTTCTCATTAATTTTTACAACTTATATAATTTTTTGCTTTAAACCATTGTCAATTACTCGAGCCTTTTAAGGTGAAGTTAATACATACATCCTGTGAATAACGTCCTCTTGGGCTTTGATTATTCTCAATCAATTTATTTCCAGAGAAAATAAAATTGTTTAACCGAATACTTTAGTTTGATTTTATGTGGCACTTTTTCAATAAATGCAGAAGACGCTACGTTATTTAAAAAAATTAGATTTTTAAAATATGCAAATTTTTTAAAACATTATTATTTGAATTATTAGGACATTATGGGACAAATTATTGTACCAATTAAATAACTTTATGGGACAAATTATTGTACCAATTAAATAACTTTATGGGGCAAATTATTGTACCAGTGTAGAGTTAGAAAGTTAAATGATTTTCTCTTATCAAAAATATTAATGGAGGTGTGTCCTGAGTTAAGTGAGTAAGTCGAGGTATTCCAGCTCTTGATCTGATTGGTTGTTTTTGTTTAACTTAAGGCATCTGGGATATACTCATATTTTAGTAAATTATACTTCTATTTTGCCAAAATTGACCGTACAGAGAAGATCGTCAGTATATCTGAAAGTGTGGCCATAGGCCTCTCTCTATGTCTAGACAATTGAAATACATGAATTTATGTTCTTTGAAAAAAGGAAAAGGTTGCAAATGCTAGTAGAGTGGGAACAATCCATGGAAATTCCATTAATCTGTTTGTAGATATAATTGCCTTGCAAGAGATAATTGTGTTTGACACAGTATTCTAAATGGGAATTCCAGTTATGTGTTGAAATTGTTGTAGAGAGGCTGAATTCTGTAAAAAGTTTTTTTAAAGTTCTAATCTTCTTGAGGTAAACTGGTGCAGAGATATTCAGAGTCATAACTATTGATGTTATGTGGCTTTAGTGGTAAAATAACAGAGATACCTGCTTGGTTGCTAGAAATCCATTAGCAAAGGGCTCAGGCAGAAACCCACATTCTAGGTTGTGGTGGAATTGAAAGGTATATTTTGCATGCCTTGCCCTTAATAACGTCATGAGAAACGGTTCCTCAATGTTTCCCCCTCGCAGTTCATCTATTTTCGTTTTAGTTTTTTGTTGTTGTTGTTTTATTCAATTTCCTCCACTGTAATTATTGCAATTTTTCCCCTTAGGTTTTGGCCAGGATAAATTCCTTCTCTCTTCTAGTCCAGTTTTCATTGCTTGTTTAACTTTATTTGCTCCATGAACCCAGTATGTCAACAAGGAACTGTTCAGGCTGGTAGGGGCTCTGTTATGGTCTGGGGCGTCCTAAACTGGCACACATGTAGGATCTCTGGTACGTCTAGATGCACTTCTGAACGGTCCACACTACTTGTCCATCCTTGCAGACCATCTGCATCCATTTATGGATATTATGCACCCACAGGGAAATGGACGTTTGAAACAGGACAATCTCCACCCCACAGAGCCGTGGTGACTAGAACATAGAAGAGCATTCCGCAGAAGTTCCATCCCTGGAATGGCCTCCCCGTTCACTGGATATGAACCCTGCGAAAAATCTTTGCGATTCTGTGGAAAGGTCTGTTCGAGCTTTGAATCCTCCATCCAAGAATGCGACGAAATTATGGGCAGCGGTGCAGCAAGCCTGGGTGGAGTAACTCGTGGAACGCTTTCGTGACCTAGTGGACTCAGTGCTTCGCCGTGGGACTGTCCTTATCTGGGCAAAAGGAGGGTCTACCAAAATTAGATAGGTATCCCATAATTTCTGTCCACTCATGTAGGAAGAAGGTTGTTATAAATTAACTTGGCCACCCCAGTGGTGTAGTGGTCTAAGCGCTGGCTTTAGACCATTTGTCCGAGATGGGTCCGGGTTCGAATCCCGGTGAGGCATGGATGCTGTGTTTGTCTTACGGCATTGGCTCTCTCCCTTCCCCCGAACCAGATGCCCTAAATTTGGGACGGGCGACTGCTTATAGCTTATCGAGTTGCTTACGGTGGTTGTTGAACCCTCAAAAAGAAAAAACTAACTAACTTTGCCAACTTGAAGCTATCCAATGATCTCTGTAATGGATGAATGTAATTCATATAGGATACATAGATAATGGGATTTATTTTCGGTACACAACGTAGTGGTGTGTACACAACGTAGTGGTGTACCGAATACCTGTGCCACAGCATTGTAATAATCCGTGTGCTGGCACATTTTGGACTTAAGATACCTTGTGACGTGCAGCAGAGATAAAGCACGTATCAAGACGACAAATCTGCAGCGAGACATCTGTTCGCGTAGCCCAATTGGGAGAGCGACTTAGTTTGGAGACAAATATGCAGCGAGACATTCTGTCCGCGTAGCCCAGTTGGGAGAGCGACTTAGTTTGGAGACAAATCTGCAGCGAGACATTCTGTCCGCGTAGCTCAGTTTGGAGTGAGGGAACACGGATTTGATGTCCGTCGCGGACAAACTTGTGTTTTCACAACCTCCATAGCCACAAATAAAGGGGGTCAAATAGGGAGAACGCACAGGCCATGGTAAGAAAAGCGTCGGTACTTTCGTCATATATCTGTTGTGTAACATGTGTCTCACGGGAATGGTTCTAGACATACTCTTTCGCAGTTCCCATGGTTTGGAGGGAACCAAAAGACCACTCTTCAGACAGTTCTTTCTGTTTAAAAAACACCCACTGAAATACCGTGATTTGCCTTCTTCAGTGAGGCCTGTTCCTGACAGGGAAGATTCACCTGTACCACAACCTCCAGAAAATGTGACATTAAGTGGTGATGACTCAGACACTAATGATATTCATCAAAAACAAGAGGAAAATATTCATCATGATCGTGATTTTGAAGCAAGTATTTCTTTATGAGAGTCTCACTTATTAAAACAGACAGACCTTAATGACGATGAGGTGATTTAAATTTGTCCAAAAAGCAGGTTGCACTTTTAGGATCCAAGTTAAGAGGATGAAATCTTCTCCACTGAGATACTAAAGTATGGTTTTTTTCGCAACCGCCAGGTTGAATTTGAAAATTTCTTTTCACAAAAAGTGTCATTCGGCGAAAATTAATAAATGTTAAACGAAAAAACAACAACATTAGATTCATTTTTTTAATGTTTCCACACTATGTCTGCTTCAGGATTAGCTGCTCTTTTGGAAAATGATAGCCGATTTTCTGAAGTCCCGGATTCAACTCGCTCACAGTGCTTGCAGGCCAACCCGCTCGCAGAGCCATTCGTACGAGTTGAAGGGCGACTCGGACGCCACATATACGCCATAATCGGTTGAGCTGCAGTCGTTGCTAGTCGTGTGAGTGGGGTCTGTACAACATGTCAGGAAGGAGTGAGTTGCAGGTGATTCTAGTTCATGAGTTCAAACTGGGTAATAATGCGACACAAACCTACCATAATGTGGTCGAAGCATGGGGCGAGGAGGCAACATGTGAACGTACTCTTCGTCGGTGGTTTGAAAAGTTTCGTTCCTGTGACACGAGCCTACAAGATGAGGAGGGCCGAGGACGATATTCGGTCATTGATAACGACGTTCTGAAGGCAAATGTGGAGGCAAATCCTCGCATAACAGTCAGAAAACTCGCCAAACACTACAATGTGTCGGTGTCAACCATTTCGAACATCTCCACCAAACTGGTAAGGTCAAGAAGCTCAATACGTGAGTCTCACACGAACTGACGGAGCATCAGAAACAGCAACGGTTTGAGATGTGCAGTTACCTGCTTCGCAACGAAAATAAGCCCCTACTTGATCGCATTTTAGCCTGTGATGAAAAATGAGTGCTGTACCACAACCGTAAGTGATATGGACAGTGGCTGAACCATGGTGAACCACCGAAATAACATCCGATGTTGACGCCAAAGAAGGTTTTGTTGACAGGGCGATGGACTGTTTGCGGTGTCATACACTACAGGTTCTTGAATGCGGGTGAAAGCATTACCTCAGTCTCACACTGTGAAGAAATTCACCGAATGAACAAGAAGTTGTGTTTCAAACAGCCATCTTTTGAGAACAGGAAGGGTCCTATCCTCCTCCACACGTGCCACAAATATCGAAACAGAAATTACACGAACTGAGGTTCAAAATCCTCCCACATCTAGCCTACTCGTCTGATTTGGCACCTACCAATTTCGACCTATTCGTGCATTTTCGCAATTATCTCAAGGACAAGACCTTCAAAAACCGGCCGAAATTGCATTCCCGGACATTCTTTCATCCAAGGAGCCAGATTTCTTCCGGACTGGCATTGAAACACTTGTCACTCGCTGGCAGATGTGTGTAGCTGCCGAAGGCGCCAATTTCGAATAAAACAAGGTTGTATGTTATGAGGTATGTCTCTTTCATTTTTACCCTCCAAATCGGCCATTATTTTCCGAACGACCTGGTATTTATGTAAGGGCTTATTTAATTTTAATTTGTACTATTGTAGTTAATTATTGAATCTCTCAAGTGTATCCAGGTGTCATGGATATGTAATGTAAACATATAGGCATATTATCACGTATGCGTATTTTTACATGGTTGGATTTTTCACCCTAAAACAGATTTAGCGAGCACCCGGATATAGCGAGGATTTTCGTCTCTCTGGAACTCCTCGTTATAAGCTAGCTCAACCCAGTTCGTCTAGAAACTGCAAGGCCATGACCAAGGAGGTTCGAATAAGATATCTGGAGATGTCCTTGTTAATGGAGCACTATCACTTTGCGTGAAGCTTATACCCACGAGAGACGGCCGCCAAAGTGTGGGAAAGCTGACGGTTTTCAAGGCTATTGCAATGCATTTTGTGTTGGCCGAATCGCCTTCTTTCGTCGCAAATGTTTCTAATTTCACATCGTAACTTGGTGCCAATGTGTGAGAAAATGCTGAATTTATAAAATTCTTAATTATTTTGAGGCTGCTTCCCATTTTTATTTTAAATTGAAATACACGAACGGTAGTGCGAATTCTGATCAAAACATAACGTTAAAATTGAAATCTTTACTCTTATAAGAAGTATAATTCATTCCGGTTTGATATTAACACGGTTTCTGAAACCAAAATCCACGCTATTCCAAAATAGACAAAGTGGAAATTACATAGGTATCATGTAAACAACCTGAAATTCCCAGAGTTTGGGGCTTCACGGTTAAGAGATTCAAGGCATCTCCAAAAGTATTATTCTAACCTCCTTGGCCATGACATAAGAGAAATGAGTTCCCTCTTTTAGTGACGTCACGTGGAAACCAAGGCTTCTGATTATTTTTTTAACTCGAGATTTTCTTTTTGTTTTTTTTATTATTAATATTTGAGGTTTAACGACTACCGTGAGCAACTCAATGGGCTATAAGCAGTCGCCCGTCCCTAATTAAGGGCCACTGGTTCCAGGTAAGGGAGAGAGCCAGTGCCGTAAGACAAACACAACATCCATGCCTCACGGGATTCGAACCCGGACCCCTCTCGGACGAATGATCAGAAGCCATCGCTTAGACCACTGCGCCACCGGGGCGGCTCTGATTGGTTTCCAACGCCGTCGTGTATGATATCAAGCACCACACTACGTATCAGTCCGTGTAACATAAGGTTGACGTCACAAACGGATGGAACTCATCTCTCTAATGTCATGGCCTTGTAGTTTCTGAACGACCTTGGTTGAGCCCGCTTATAACGGCTCGACTGTGTTTTGCAATGATGTTTTCGCTGTACTGGAAGCCCTGGGTCGTGAAGATGATACACCAGAATGGCGCTTGGTCATTGACTCCTCTGAAGTTAGCTTGAAAGCTGTGCTTTTTCACAATGGAAATAAATTTCCGTCGCGGCCCAAGCTACTGACATGAATAAATCATATGAAAATATGCAACTATTTTTGGAAAAGATCTAGTGTGAAAAAATATGCTCAGAACACCTGTGGCGATTTGAAAGTCTTTGATCTTTTACTTGGTTTACAGATTGCATATACAAAACTTTGTTGTTTTCTGTGTGAGTGGGATAGTCATTATATGAGAAAGTAGTGGCCAAAAAGAGAATCATTAGCTCCAGGGAAAAAATGTTGTAAACACTCCAATGTTTACTACCCCCTCCCCCTACATTAAACTAGGGCTTTGTCAAAGCAATGGACAAATACATTGCTGCATTCGCATATCTAAAAGAAAAAATCCAAGAATTAATGACACGAAAATTAAGCAAGTTATTTATTTCAAAATTTTCATCCTCTCTTTTTAACTCTCTCAAATCAAGGAGTTAATACAGGATGAAAATTTTGAGGAGAAGTTGAACAAAGTTGAAAATGAAACTTGGAAATCTTTCAAAAGTGTTACTAAATACTTTCAGGGAAATTTTAATGCCGAAAACTATCGTGACTAAATGTTTGAACTCTAGGATTTATACAAAGGTATGTAATGTAATATGACCTTGAAAATCCATTTCCTGGGACTCCCACTTGGATTTCTTTCCTGAGAATCTAGGCGTTGTCAGCGACGAACATAGGGAGTGATTTCATCAAGATACTTCGAGCATGGGAAACGGTATCAGAGTGCAAAAGGACTCTCAGTATGCTGGCTGACTACAGCTGAACTCTTGAGAGAGAGATTCCACAAGCGAAATACACCTGGAAATCATCAACTGTTACATTTTAAGTAATTTATTTATCCTTTATACGCGTATGTAAATATACGATTTATTCAAACTTAAACCGTGCGTCACTAGAAAACCTTGCGTGATAAAAAATAATAATATCCTATTTGAATTCAGCATACAAAATACCATTAAAATCACATATTATTTCTTGTCACAATTGTTTTTTTCATTTGAAGGTTTAACCACCGTGAGCAACTCGATGGGCAATAAGCAGTCGCCCGTCTCTAATTTATGGTCACTGGTTCCAGGGAAGAGAGAGGGCCAGTGCCGTAAGACAAACACAACATCCATGCCTCACTGGGATTCGAACCCAGATCCTTCACGGACGAATGGTCAGAAGCCAGCTCTTAGACCACTACGCCACCGTGGCGGCAAAATTTTTTTTTTTTTTGTAAACTTGTGTAATTTATACAATATATAATCAATTGTATAACACACTGAACGCGTAGTTGAATGACAACCCTATGTCAGTAAGTGTCTCCATGTGTTTTATATTGTAAGCCTAACTTTCTTATTACGTGTTTCACAACTGTATTAGTTTCTTTACTCACGTTAAAATTTGTGTTGCTTCTTGCTATATTTCTGTTCGGAAATGCCCTCGTCCGAACCTCTGAAGGCTTTTCTTCCTGTTGGTAAAGTCTAGCAGTCAGTCAAGTCACGACAAGATTTAACATAAAGCAGGCTGTGACGTACTACAGAGGTGACAACATGTGGCAAGATAACAAATCTGCGCCGCCCCGGTGGCGCAGTGGTCTAAGGCGCTGGCCTCTGATCATTCGTCCGTCAGGGGTCCGGGTTCGAATCCCGGTCAGGCATGGATGTTGTGTTTGTCTTACGGCACTGGCTCTCTCCCTTCCCTGGAACCAGTGTCCCTAAATTAGGGACGGGCGACTGCTTATAGCCCATTGAGTTGCTCACGGTGGTCGTTAAACCTCCAATCAAAAAAAAAAATCTGCACGAGACATTCTGTCCGCGTAGCTCAGTTGGGACAAAGAATATCTAACGCTTAAAGAAGGTCAACTCTCATAGAGATAACGTAAAATAGGCGGCAACAGCGCTACCACATCTTAAGAGATAATATGCTCTGCGGGAAAGTTAACATTCAGGAGCAAAACACGTTAGGGGGACTACGGCAGTGAAGCTTTTCTTTGATCCACGATGGTTTCCTTCGATCTGGTGACTATTTGCTTAGAGCAGTTTTTTGTTGTTGTTGCTGCTGCTGTTTTCTGATATCCCGCTTATCTCTTATTTTGGTGAGAAAAGTATGCAATAACATTAGTATTACTATATAAATTAAATTTTAGCAAATGTTATAGTTAGGCCTAAGGATCCGTACAAAATGCAGATATTCCCTAGTATTTGGTATTACTGAAAATGTTTCTGAAAAACTGAAGAACAAACAAAAGCCTTAACTAACCCGATTAGCGTAACAAAACTAACATATCCGATTTGCGAAGTGATTATGCTACCGAGAAGGTAACAATTACGTCCTGTGAGTAGCTCGGCTGACTGTTCTTTACCCAAAGAAATGAAGTCAAAGATTGAAGTCAACAGGAATACGCATGCGCAGTCTGCTCCGGCATCAGCCTGTATGTTGGCTTCTGTGCACTGCATTTTTTCTCTGAAGATATGGCGGCACTAGTTACGTCTCTTTGAGCCTTAACTTCTCGTTAGATATTCTATGGTTGGGAGAGCGACTTACTTCGGAGTGATAGGACACAGATTCGATTTCCGTCGCGGAAAAACTTGGGTTTTCACAATGTATTCGAGAAATATAACTGCTAGGAAATTCACTTGTTGTCACGCATGCGCTTAGTATGTCTTAACATTTCTCAAGTTCAACACTAGACGCTAATTTTTCTTAGCGTTCTGTACAGATTTGTCTAGCGATAAGAAAACGTCGTCAATAAAGGACGGCAATCGTTCGTTAGTCTCAAGGTAATTTATCTCATCGATTTCAGTTTTATATATCTTTTCTTTTTAACCCTGAATGTATAACGTCTTCATAAAAGAGAGAAAAACAATATATTAATAGTTTTAAGTAAAGAGAGGCGGCCCTGAAACAGTTGTGGCACTGCAGCGCATGCAAACCTATATACACTGGTGGAAAGTGAAAAAAGAACACCAAGAAGGAGGCGTCTGATACCAACGAAATTTATACAGCATAATAACGGAATACAGAGGATAACGTGATCAAAACATTATGGCAAAATACAGATGTATTTACTGGTAAACTGAAAAATAACATTTCCATGTAACATGGTTAGTACGAGGTTGAACCGCCATGAACTGCTTCACACTGTGCAATTCTGGCATGGAGTCTGCCGTATAGGTGTTGGATGTAAATTTGGGGTATTGAGTTCCAAGTATCATCAACCTGGACGCGTAAATCGGGGATGGTCGTGGCTGGCCGTGGAGACCGGGTAAGTCGTTGTTCAATAAAATCCCACACGTGCTCAATGGGGGACAAATCCGGTGAACGTGCAGGCCATGGAAGTTGTCTCACACCCTGAAGCGCATGTTGCGTTGCACGTGCCGTATGTGGGTGGGCGTTATCTTGCTGGAAAACACCACGATGGACCGACCTTACAAATGGCACAACAACGGGCTGAATGATGTTGTTGATGCAGGAGGTGCTGTTTAACGTACCCGGTACAAACACTAGTTGTGTACGGGAGTGATAGCTGATCGCTCCCCACATCAGGAGACCAGGTGTAGGCCCTGTGTGTCGCTGGCGGATACAAGAAGGGTGGAGGCGCTCCCCTGTGCGTCTGCGAACACGCATACGGCCATCGGAGGCTCCCAAGCAGAATCTGCTTTCATCGCTGAACACGACAGATCGCCATTGCGTTCTCCAGTGCAGACGTTGGCGACACCACTGCAGCCGTTCCTGACGGTGGGCTGGAGTCAGAGGTACACATGCCAGAGGCACACGTGCACGTAGTCCTGCATCCAGTAGACGGTTGCAGATTGTTCGCACAGTCACCTCAGATGCAACGGCAGCTCGGATTTGCGTCGCAGTGGATGTTCTGCTTGACAACGCCGCTCTTCTTATGCGTCGATCGGTCCGCTCATCAGTCCGTCTGTGACTCCCGGTTCCACGTCTTCTCGTGTGAGAATGTTCCTCGGACCATCTACGCCACCATCGTACCACCACCGATACTTCCCGTCCAATTCGCTCCGCAATACGACGATACCACCACCCGCCCTCGCGGAGTCCGACTAGACGACCTCGCTCAAAGTCCGATAACTGCTGAAATCGTACACGTCTTCCATGTCCAGGCATTGCAGCTTCTTCAGGGTCTTCGCGCGTGTCCGTACGCCGACGACTGATTACATTCACTTCGCCGTACTCCTTAAATACCACCGACGATAATTTGCATATTATGCCGTGCTGTGGCGTAAGCGCTCACCGGTTGGCCCGAAATTAACATCACACCTACGTAAACTCGACCCCATTAACATATGTAAATTTAATGATCGTCCGCCAATTCCTTCTTGGTGTTCTTTTTTCACTTTCCGCCAGTGTAGTTCCAACATTGGTGTATGACAGCAAGAAGCCTTTTTAGAGCTCTGGAAACAGTTACAATTTTTCTGCTAACGTAATGAGTGAAATGCTAACGGAGAAGAGCTCAAGACTAATTTCTTCACAAGACCTTGCCATGCTGTGCATATGTGCTTCATAATCGAAATGTGGTCCTCCCCGTGCTGAAAAATTTGATGCGAGGTATTGACTATCTGAAATTTATTCTGAACGATCAAAAGGAATTGTACACTATTACAAGTAAGCACTCACTTGTACTAGAGATAGTAAGAAGAAACTGTGGATTTGTGGAGAACAAAGCCAGATTGTTCCTAGATCCTCCACTGCTTTTTCCAAGTACCCATTGGCCCGTAATGGTTACACTGTGGGTAGCCATAATGCGATCTTCCTGAAAATATAAACCATTTTTTGAACAGCAATTTTGCCATATGGGATCTTTAGATATCATTTCTTATACAGCATTTACTGATTTTATTAATTTTTACTTACGTTTTCAATAATACTTTTGTGCTTCCCACAAAAAAGTGCATGAGATTTTAATAAAACAATTTCGTCCTGCATGCAAGAATCACAATTGCGTATTGCTGTAACCGTGGCTTCCATATTTATCAGAAGTGAAGTTCAGTAGCCATTTTTAGAGATAGTGAATTGTAATCATTTTCCTCCATTTCCCGCCATTTTGATGATCTGGGAAGCAAACGTCAAAGCACTTCTCTTCCCACGCGTCGCAGCAGAGGGGGTGTTAGATTTATAGTTTCGTCGATGTGAGAAGAATGAAACTGAACATTATTGCCTTTCCGCCGTCCCAAGCAAAGCTATCGAGCGAGAAGAGGGGGCAGCAAACCAATTAAAGAATCCTACGTTTTCATAGAGAAGGTATTTCTAGGGTGTGGCCAATTTTTCTAGAAATCAGTCGGACTTCTTCGGCAGGGTAGAGTTTTAGAGGGTTCTCCGGGCAAAGAGGACAGGACACTCGGCTGGCAGGAATCGGGGAAGAAGGAGGATTTTTAGCGAGGTGCAAAGGCCTCGCGGGTTCGTCGAAACGGATGAAGTAGGAGGAATGAGACCGGCCGGGAAAAGAGAAGCGGAATTCGGCGTGCTGACGATTAGAGCGAGAAGGACACCGAGGTGTTAATATAATAAGGAAAGAGTGAAAATGACTTTGAGAGGGAATAAGCAATGAGGTTGATGATAATAGACCAAAGGGACAAGGCTTAAAGACTTTCCCCGCAACATCTGAATAAAAGTCTTCCTCAGTGCACGAAAAGAGTTTGACTAGAGTCGATTTTTGATACCTTGTATTTTATTTATCTACTCCAGCTGGGAGAATTACGGGTTAAACCCCATATACAGGGCAAACATCAAACGAACCCTCCACACAGGGCGTTGTAATAGAACTCAGCACCAAGCCCTGTAACATTGCGTTCTCTACATTGGTTTCCTTCCAGATGCGTGACGCAAATCCCATCGCTATTCATCGGACACCAGGGTTTCAAATCGTGTGGGGCATGATCTTCCACATTCAAATTACTGTAAGTGGCTCGCGAAAAGGGTAAATATGTAAATATGTACACAAACACATCAGCCAAAATGTTATATAATATACTGCCCACTTGTTCGCTTACTAGCAAAGGAATCTGACGTTACTCAAATATAACAAAAAATAAGCCAATTAGCTTTCTAGGCCAGCATTTTTCGAGTTTCCTTGAAATTGAGAATAGGATACGTAGTGCGATCAAAAAGTTCTGAGACTAGGTACGTAGCGCACCAACAGATGGCAGTACGCGAATGCGCGAGCAGCGGTCGAGGGCAGTTACCTTCATGAGTCATTGTGCCGAGTGGTGTTGTTCTGTGAACATCGGGAGCTGTGCTACATGATATTTAGCGACCACGTGCAGAACACAGCTGCGATGTCGGTATGGACTGCAAACTAAAGCAGCGAGCAAACATCAAATTCTGCGTTAAGCTCGGCAAATCCGAAACGGAGACACATGAAATGTTCCTATCGCGGGTCATCACTGGGGACGAGACTTGGGTCTACGGTTACGATCCGGAGAACAAACAGCAATAGTCGCAGCAATCCTCCCAACGTTTTTCAACCGGTCGCTCTTGGCCTCCGTACAGCCCCGATTTAACGCCGCTCGACTTCTTCTTGTGGGGCTATCTGAAAGATCAGCAGGACAACCCGCGAACACTTCCTGCCCTCCGACGTGCCATCCAACAGGAAATTGCACGGATCCCGTCGAACATCTTCCCTTCGGTATTGCAGCACTTCGAAACACGTATTTGCCACGTCGTGACAGCGGATGGTCATTATGTGGAACATGTCATCCATTGATTACCTTTTGCCTACTCTTACTCCTGTAAACGTCTTTTTCCTTTTCCAATAAAGTAAGTTAACTTTATTGTCTTTTTCTTTTGTCACTACCCAGCGAAACACCCGGTATTTCTATGCACGTTTCAAGGATGTGTTGAGAGATTTGGAAAATGACGAACGTCCCGGATGTCCGATTTCAGTGCGCACGTCTCAACTCATTGAGAAAGTTCACGAAAGGATAAACAAGTTAGTAAAATCATTCAATGCATTGATTATGATACGCTTTCCAACATACCAGAAATCATTACTCATGTTATTACACAAGTTAGGAGGATATTGGCTGTAGAATAAATCTCGCTCCTATGACCTGACCTTTGACCCCATTTCGATAATACACTGCTGGACAATTGCTAAGGACGGATCATAAACGGCTATATAGCGCATAAAAAAGTAAGTGTGGTTGGATGCCAAGTGAAATAAAATAATGTCAGAATGCCAGGACATTTCAAGAAAGACAATTTATTGTGCTCTGAAATCCAGAAGGCTTTGGAACGTGTTCAAGGGACAAACAGGCCATTTTGTGCAGAATACGTAAACGTGAAAAAAATGCAGTTACCGTCCGCAGGCGTTCCGGCGTAAGATGTCAATACGGGATATGGCCACCATGGAGGGCGATGCAAGATTCCACACGTCGTGTCATGCTTTGCACAACATTATCAAGCAGCTGTTGGGGTAGTTTATCCCATTCCTCTGTCAGTGCACGGATGAGGGTGTCCTTGTTTATTGGAGGGCATTGGCGACCAGCAAGACTCCTCTCCAAAGCATCCCACACATTTTCAATGGGATTCAGATCTAGAGAACGTGCTGGCCATACGAGGCGTTGAATATCCTCGCTCTCAAGACACTCCTGGACAGCGACTGTTCGATGACATGTTGCGTTGTCGTCCATGAAAATGAATCTGTCACCGACAGCACCACGGAACATGCGAACATGAGGTAGCAGAACATCATTAATGTATCGTTGGCCAGTCATAGTCCCAGTTGGAAGCACATAGAGGGACGTAAGGCCATTGATCATGATGCCAGCCCATACCATGACACTACATGTCGGATATCGGTCCCTTTCCTGTATGTTTGCTGGACAATATGCAGTACCACTATCACGCCAGATCAGTTGTCGTCGACAATCAGACGATAGACTGTATCTACTCTCATCTGAGAAGAGGACAGCAGACCAGTCGTTATCAGTCCAATTGCGATATTGATGGCACCATTGCAAACGGGCGGTACGGTGACGTCTGGACAATGGGACGCACACAACAGGACGGCGGGCGTATAGTCCTCTTTCATGCAAACGTCTGGCGACAGTTTTTCGGGAGATCCGCGTGCCAGTAGCAGCCACAAACTGATTTGCTACCTCACTAGTTGTGCTGCACCGGTGTCTTTTTGTTGATAGCACTATGTACCGATCTTCTGCAGGTGTCGTACTGCGAACACGACCTCCCCCGTGACGTTTGCTACACTTTCCATTTGTTTGAAATGATTTCCAAAGCCCTGAAACAACACTGTGGCTGACGTCGAACTCCCTGGCAACATCTGTTATTTTTCGCCCTTCTTCAATCTTGCCAATAACACGGCCACGCGTAAAATCATCTAGGTGATGTCGGGAAGACATACTAAAAATTGCAAGTTCGTCAATTGATTCTTTCCCTTTCAACTTTGCGTTTGAACAACAACGGTCAATACGCGTCAAATCCTTTATATCTCTTATCAGCGTTATGACGTCACGAACAAGTTCGGCAATCAAAAATTTGCATACGCACAACACGTCTTACTGTATCCCGCACTTATGCTAATTTCCACATTTTCCTGCGTTCCATTTTATGGTTGCTATCGTTGCTATTGTCATCCGTCCTTAGCAATTGTCCGGCAGTGTATTAAACAGAACTGGTAAAGTATACTTCCGGAACAACATGATAAAGTTTTGTCTCAATCGAACCATATTTACGCAAGTTATGACGCATAAAAGCAATGGAATGCATCCCGCTCCT
This sequence comes from Macrothele yani, assembly GCA_039090855.1. Taxonomy (NCBI): domain Eukaryota; kingdom Metazoa; phylum Arthropoda; class Arachnida; order Araneae; family Macrothelidae; genus Macrothele; species Macrothele yani. Next base: position 98,094,512 of record CM077023.1, on the reverse strand, counting down.
ATGTCCTGACCTTTGACTCCACTTCACTGTTTTTCAATAGGGTTCATCCCCAGGTGGTCCCCTACGACATACTGAAATTTCATCGAAATCGAACCATATTTACGCAAGTTATGACGCATAAGGGTAATGGAATGCATCCCGCTCCTATGTGCTGACCTTTGACCCCACTTCACCCATTTTCAATAGGGTTCGTCCCCTACCACATACTAAAATTTCATCGAAATCGAACCATTTTTACGCGAGTTATTGTGCGGACAGACGGACAAAGCTGGAGATCTACGGTTGGAAAGCGTAAAAAAATATCGTTGTGTGACTTTGAGGATGTTGGAATGTGAGCTCGGTGTTGATAAGGAGACGATTCGTCAAATTTCAGTGCAAGGGGGGGGGCAAAGTTTGTACTCTTTTGGTTTCGCATAATTGTCAGACGACCAGAAATATGCACGAGTGAAGTAACTGCAGAAACAATGAAAAATTTTCTCAAAGACATTGCGGCAGGTGACGAAAGTTACGGCTTTCAGTATGAACCTGAAACGAAGCGTCAGGGTAGTCAGTGTAAGTCACAACAGTCACCCAAAGGGAGGAAGATCAGGTTACAGAAGTCCAAAATCAAAGCAATGTTTATGCGCTTTTACGACAGCAAGGGAATTCTGCAACACGGGTTCATTTCTGAAAGTACAACTGCTTACACATCCATTTTGGAATGGTTGTGGAAGAGGATTGTTCGTGTCATGCCTGAGTACAAAAGCAGGCAATGGTTCCTTCTCCACGATAAAGCACCCGCGCACGTAGCAGTCAGTGTACAGCAATTTCCGGCATGAAAACAAGTCTGTGTGCTCAACCATCCCCCTATTCTCCAGGTTTGTCACCATGTGATGCCTTCCTATTCCCTAAATTAAAGCTGTCTTTATCCCACCTACTACGTTGAAAATGTCGTTTTGGGCCAAATTTCACATTTTGTAAAAATGCGTTCATTTTAAAGCCCCATTGTTTAGGATTCCAAAACTGCCTTTGTTTCTTGTCTACGATGAATAGATACAGAGTTATAGCAATCGGAATATCTAAACCCAGGTATCAAACAAACGGGAAGTGACACTTGAAACGCGTTTTCTGCAGGATGAGAATTTCGTCTCGAACTCTTTACGGAAAACCAGATAACTGCAAAAGGTATGTAAATAAATTGATGAAACTTGGTATACATCTTTCTCACAATGTTGTGTGCGCGCAATGAACAAAAAGTTTTGCTGTTTGTCAATTCAAAGTTAGGTTATAGCTATTTACATTCAAGATTATTTTAAAATATTCTTGCGTTCAAGAAATGCTTCAGATTGATTAAATTTTCGCAGATATAGAAACTGGTTTAACTCTAAGTTGAAACGTGCAAAGAAAATTTATTTTTTAAGTCGGTTTTCAAATACTAGCGACTGCAGTAAAGTTTGGCAATCAATTAATGAGTTGCTGTCCAGGTCTCGGGTTCAGGGGGATCCCATACAGGTTCATCACATGGGTACTAGTTACTGATTTGCATCGAATTGTAAATTTGTTTAATACGTATTTTATTGAAGTACCTGCAAAGTTATTGGTTGATATCCCACATTCAGATGGACATTATTTGGAGTTCCTGTCACACCAGAGATTATCTTCTTCTTTTTATTTTCATCCTGTTTCAGATGATCTTATGTCGATTCTGAATAATCTCGATTCATCAAAGGGAGCGGATTCGTATGATGTTCATCCGAGGGTAATTAAGTATGTTTCTCAAAATTTGGTAATACCCTTGAGTCATATTATCAATTGCATCTTTTTAACTGGGAGAATTCCTTCTTCCTTTACAATAAGTAGGGTTTCGGTTATCCATAAGAAGGGCAATAGAACTGATGTTGCTAATTACCGTCCAGTTGCAAATATCTCGGTATTTGCTAAAATATTGGAGAGGCTGGTTTTGAATAGCTTGTCAGGATTTTTGGATTTGAATAAAACTTTACATTGGAATCAGCACGGTTTTCGGAAGGGTCACTTAACGGAGACAGCAGCGTTATTGGATACTATGAATTTTTTACAGTCAAATGTTGATTGTGGAAGGTGTGTTTTGGGTGTATTTTGCGACTTGTTTAGAGCATTTGACTGTGTTCGCCATGATATTCTCTTGTCCAAATTACAATATATTGTGATTAGGGGAGTCGCACTTTCATTTTTCGAGAATTATTTGTCTAGCAGGACACAATATGTACAAATACAGGGTATTCGCTCTTCAGTTCAAAGAGTTCATTTTGGAGTTCCTCAGGGCTCCGTCTTGGGCCCTACGCTTTTTTAAATTTATGTCAACGATATATTTAATGTTGCTTCTACTTCTCACCGAGTTTTATTTGCTGACGACACCAGCTTTTTTTTCCTGGGGATTCGTTGTCTGAGATATTGCCTCGTGCAAATCGTGGCCTTCAGGAGATTTCTCGCTGGTTTGGTTGCAACGCTCTTACAATTAATACTAATATAACAACCTGTGTCTTTTCTTCAGGCCGTAGTCTTCGGCCGTCGTAGCCTACTGGTATTTTCTTGAATGGGGATCCTGTTGCATTCGGGTCTTCGGTGAAATTTCTGGGTGTTATACTACATGAGACTTTACGTTGGGATGTCCATATAAGTTATTAAGCAAATATTCTTAAGTCTCGTATTGGTGCTATATCTAGGATTTCTGGTTTTTTGGCAATCAGACTGAGATTAATGCTATATTATTCCTTTATCTATCCTATGTTGCCTTATTGTATTTTGGCCCGGGATCAGATAACGGATGGTAACGTAAACAGAATTCTTGTTCTTCAGAGAAAATATATTCGACTTATAAATTCATCTTTAAATACTGGTAGTATTTATTGTCTTTATAACATACTTCCCTTCTATAAGATATTTATTTTCAGATTATTACTACTTATGCATAACAGAGTCTATAGGAATAGGTATCTTGAACTATTGCAATTACAGCATTTCGCCCATTCACACGATACTCGAGGTCATGCGAGTTTCGTGGTTCCTAGGGCGAGCACCAGATTGCTGCATAACAGTATTATTGCAGCTGGACACCGTGAGTGGAACAGTATGCCATTATACATCAGGGAAATTGCTGACTCTAGGGTATTTAAAAACTGCTACGAGAGTTTTTGTTGTTTGTTTGAGTTCCTGTATTCTTTCCTTCGCGGTATGCTCAACACCGGTCGTATTTTTAATGTTGCTATTTTTATCGTTTTGACCTGACACATCTAACTTGGAGATCGGGGACTCGTCAGGCTTAAATTTAAGCCTTTTTCCCTGGCTCCATGGTACAGTTGCATAGTTCATTACGTTATTTTTTTTTTATTTTTTTTTTTTTTTTTTTTGTGAATTGCGTTGTATCAATATTTGTTTGGTCAATTGTACACGGGATTGGTGCTTGTATGTTTATGATTATTATACGAGATATATTTGAGGTGGTTGAGCCTTTGTTTTCTCTTGGAGTAAATAATTAGTACTAAATGTTATTAATTTATATTGAACTTTGTGATATTACTGTGATGTCATGTTCTTATTCCATTGTGTTAATATTGTGTTAATATCTAAATTTAGTTTAGTACATATGACAATTCTTGATGTTTATGTTTTGTTATATATAGATGTACTGTGTTGTGTGGCAGAATTTTCATTAAATTCATATCAATTCAATTCAATATTGAAGAAATGTGTCAAGGATTCACACTAATGCATGTAGAAATGAGTGTATCTCAGCAGTGTTTAGGAATATCACTTACCTTTTAGTTCACTGCATAGATAATATTTATGCGCATATACTGACACAAAAAAATGCCATCATATACCTGTAAACTTTATTTTATTTAGAGCGTTTACCGTAAACAAGATATTTCCTTAAATTATTTCACAAATTTCCCAATTTCTTGAAAATTTATATTTATATAAATTTTTTTTCAACGTTTATGTGTTTTTGTGTGTTAGCCTTCCTAATAAAAATTACCCATTCTTGCCTTTTTTACAAAAACATTGCCCCAACGTAGTGGGATACCTTAAAAGCGCATTTTTTTCAAAACATTGAAGACATACAAAGAATTGTGACATCAGCTCTTCACTCCATACCAAAAGATGACCTCTGCAAGTCCTTCCTTTCGTTGGTTGATCTTGCCACTTCTTGTATTAACGCAAGAGGAATGTACTTCAAATAAAATATATTCACGTAAGTTTTCCTGATTTTCCATTTGAAAAAAGAACAAGAAAGATGACACCGAATTTTCGTGTGTAATAAGCACGTCTTTTGAATCCGTTCTGACGCAAACTAAATTTATCAAAGTTATTCAAAGTCAATGGAACAGGTATGGAAAACAATAGTATCTGACGGAAGAAAGAAGTTTTTCAATCGGGTTTTTAATCCCTCAGATATTGCTGTAAACGGAATTGTGAGTTTACGCCCTCTGGTTGCAGACTTGTGCTTTAAGAAAAACGTGAATTTATATGAGAAACATTTCGCACCGGATACGCTCTCCAACACAGAAAGAATTTTTCAAATCGGACTCTTAGAAACAGAGATATCGACAAAAATAAGATGTGACTTTACATCCCCTGGTGGGAAAACCATGCATCATTTTAGGAAGAAAGTATTTCAAAAGGTTTTTCCATATGAGCAGTATCGGTGCAAGAAAAAAAAATTTAGTCGATTTTTCAGGAGCCCAGATTTTGCTACAAATACATCAGAAGCAGAAATTAACTCTTATGCCCCCTGGTGGCTAAACCATTCTTAACCAAACATTAGAAATTATGTGAAAAATATTTTCCATCATGCCTTGTATGCGATACAGGAATAATTTTTCAAATCGGAGTTTTAGAAGCAGAAATACCGCAGAAAACGAAATTTACCTTTGTGACCCCTAGCGAAAGGTCTATGATTTACTTGAAAATTTTGAATTTATAGGAAAAAATTCGCATCGGAAACACTATCCCACAAAGAAGGAATTTTTCAAATCGGACTCCTAGAAATAGAGATATTGACAAAAATAAGAAATACATCTACGCCCCTGGCGTAGAAACATGCATTATTTCAAGAATAAAATGTTCCTAAAAGGTTTGTCGACATGAGTAGTATCGGTCAACAAACGACTTTTTTCAATCGAGATTTTAGAAGCTCATATTTTGCTGTAAATGCTTCAGAAGTGGAAATTAAGACTTACGCCACCTGATGGACAAACCATTTTTACAAAAATTATAAATTATGTGTAAAGGATTTCCCATCAGGAGCTGTATCGGTGCAGAAAGAATTTTTCAAATCGGAGATTTAGAAGCAGAGATATAGGGTGGAAAGCAATTTACCTTTACGCCCCTAGCGGAAAGTCTATGAATTACTTGAAAATTTTGAAATTATATGAAAAACATGTCACACTGGAAACGCTATCCAACAAAGAAGGAATTTTTCAAATCGGACTCCTAGAAGTAGAGATATTGACAAAAATAAGATATACATCTACGCCCTCTGGCGAAGAAACTGTAGAATATTTTGAGAAGAAAATATTCCGAAACGGTTTATCGATGTGAGTGGCATCAATCCACGGAAGAATTTTTTTAATCGATATTTTAGAAGCTCAGATTTTATGGCAAGTACATCAGAAGAAAAAATAAACACTTACGCCCCTGGTGGCTAAAGTATTCTTTACCAAAAATTATAAATTATATGCAAAAGATTTTCCATCTGGAGGTGTATCCTGTGAAAAAAATTTCAAATCGGAAGTTTAGAAGAAGAGTTATTGGGAAAATGTAATTTACTTTTATGCCCCTAGCGGAAAATCTATGCGTAATTTGAAAAAGTAAATATATCTAAAATAGTCTCCGACATAAATGGAATCGAAAGATAAAATAATTTTTTCAATCGGATGTTTAGAAGCAAATATGTGGAATAAAACGTATTTTTGAATTTGACATCATCTGCGTTTACGCCCTCTAGCGGCGAACTTGTTCATCGTAAAAAAAAACAAAAAAAAAAAAAACGAAATGTAGGATCATCATTCGCATATTTCAAGCTTCCCAATGCAAAACGAATATTTCAGATCGGACTAATAGTTGCAGAGATATCGTGGGTACGGACGGACGGACAAACCGGTAACATAAGCACGATCTTTTTTTACAAAAGACGTGCTAAAAATCAGTCTCATTACTTAACTGCCGCGCTGTGTAGTTCCTTTGGAAACTCCCGTAGGAGTGCATTTATCCGTATTATCCCGCTGAAAAGAAAGAGGTGATTTCCCTTTAGTGAGACGCTCATAGGGATACCCAGATGTCTCAATTAATATTAACTTATGGAAAGCCTCTTGTGTTTCCAAATTGTTGATATACGCATGAATGTGAACTGTGTATGTTACTCCCCTAAACAGATGATCAGTTATATTCAAAAGGAGTAAAAACAATCTTGGGATTTTGGGTGTTTTTCTCTGCAGTGTGACATTTACCAATTGTATTTTCTTTCAAAATGCCGTCTAGTTACGCATAAGAAAGTTTTAATTGCCAAAAAAAACGTTTTTTTTTTTTTTAAATTTTAATGACCATCGTGAGCAATTCAACGGGCTATAAGCAGTCGTCCGTCCCTAGTTTAGGGCCACTGCTTCCAAGGAAAGGAGAGGGTGTTGTCAATCTCATAGTCGATTGTTAGTCGAATATAATGGAAATGAGTCATTACGCATTATATATAAAAAGAACAAACTATATTCTCGAAGAAAATATTATCGTACAAGGAGTAAGTTAAATACCATCTTTAAGATTCCAGTGACCTGAAAGTAAAACAAGGCACTTGATTTCGCTCCAATGCGAGACACTACCACTTCGTGGCTATTACACAGGAGTAGTTCTCGGAATTCTAAGAGTAAACACACACCTAAAGTTCTTCTCAATTATTTCCCAATCAGCTATCAAGACACACAACCGCCATTAATCAACAGAAGAGCACAACTCAACGAAAGGCGTGGCTAAGCAGGAAACACCAGCTCGTTGCTGCTGCTGCTGCGGATGTGACATGACAAAGCGTAAAGATCAAAATAAACCAAGCTCTAACATAGAACCAGTGCCGTAAGACAAACACAACATCCATGCCTCACCGGAATTCGAACCCAGACCCATCTCGGACGAATGGTCAGAAGCCAGCGCTTATAGACCACTGGAGAAAAAATAAATGTTCAGTGGTCTCCACACGAAAGAGACAGGGGCGTACGGATAGCCCCTGAAACCTCCGCAGTGCGGCGGAGCCTCGTGGTTAAAAGGGTCTCTAGCCTGAGCAAAAAGACTACAAAATTGTGTGCGGAAACTTCGTATGAAACTGGTGAAAAAAATAGCCAAGAATTAAAACAGTTTGAATGAAGTATAATATTAAGAAGAAAATATTTTTTTCCAGTAAATACGTAAAATCTTTTGAAATCATTTTCGTTGTTCATAAAAACTGGATAACGAGAAAGCTGCTATTCGAAAGAACTTGAGGCCCCTTGAAATAGCCCTTGATGTTACAACGGGGCCTCAAGTTCACAGCCCTTGCAATAGTTTCTATGCATATATGCTAACAAGAGAATGTGAAAGAAATATCAGTTCAATGAGCGGAATTTTTATACCAATGAGGATAAGTTGTTATGTATTACAGTTGTTTGCACATAACTATGCATCCTTCCAAATATAATGAATTATTAATAGAAGGATGTTCTTCGCGGGAACGAAAAATCAAAGACCTGTGTCATTTTTGTTATAACAGAGTATAACGCAAATGTCTTTTCGTACTGATACGTTATTTTAAAAACATAACCATACGATGAAATAGTTCCTAAATTAAACCTTAACGGCCAGACGAAACATTTAAAAACAGAAGTCAAACTTACGGAAATTGGCTTTATTTCTCCAGCACAGTTTATAGCACTTCAGGATAGTATAGAAATCACATAACACAAATCAACACTCCACATTCCACCACCCACAAGCAACTGTTGTATCGTAGTTTATATTTCTCGTTCTTATCTCATAACAGGCATACGTCACATTCATTCTACCTCAATTGTGTTGCCAACAGTATTCGTTTGAGAGAAAAGATATCACGTTAAGTGTGAAGTATACCTGAGAACAAACTCAAGATTTACATAGGGAAAGAAACTAAAAAGGAAAGTTAATTTAGAATATACATCACAAGAGTTAAAAGAATTTTTTTTACTATGTGCAGAACATTGTGGCATCATGTTAATCGAATTTTTTTATATTCCAGAGTAAATAATTTAAGTAGTTTTACGTTTTTTGTGCTACATTTCTTAATCGTTACTTAGTAATTTGATTACATTTATGTTGCGACATTTCGTATGAACCGGAGAAGTAATTAGACACTGTTACACGGCAATAAAAAAACATTTATAAAAATTTTTATTTTTTACTCATGTTTATAAAACCACGGCAAACGTTTTAATCAAAACGTACACATTTGTGTTTCACTCAATAAAGTGAAATGATTTTAATTTTACGAAAAATAATCGTAGTTACAAAGAATTTGGTTTATTAAAACAGCCTAGTTAATAATATGGAAGTTGAAATGTTGAGTAACTGAAAGTTAATGGATTTTCGTAAAAGGGCCTCGAAAACGTATTTTGCGGGGGCGGGGGTGCTCGAGTGTTTCCGGTACGCCACTGGAAAGATATGTTGTTAGTGAAGTGATGGTTCCATAACTGTTTTCATTAGCCAAAAGCGAAATTTACTTACATGAGAGCCATCCGCGTTTACTCCGGATTCTTTGAGTTCGGGGTTTAAGCTGCATATCGTTACTTCTTCAAACTCCCTACAGAAGTCTTGAAAGCTCATCCAAAATTCGCCGTCTCCTCTTTTGCCATATCCCATGTTTTGTTTGGTTGTTACGTCGACTTTTCTCCATGACTTGTCACTAAAAGCAAAGGAAAGAATTGTAAAAAATATACCGCCTTAAAAGCCAAAAAGTAAAAACATAATTATTTTCTAGTATGTTTGTTTTATTCCTATCTTTTTTCTCATGTAAGTCACTGCTTTTATGCTAATGAATTTTCGATTTCCATTTGTCTGTTTTTTTAGAAATTAATTACACATTTCTCAGCTGCATGTAATTTTCCAAACACAGTTTTGAATTTATGCTGAAAGGTACCATAATAGATACGACCCACACAGAAGCGTACAAATTATTCGGAAGGGGTGACGGGCTCAACTATTTTCAATTCAGATAACGTAATATGTAGTCTCGAAATTCACCATGCATAATCCACAGTGGCGTAGTTGCGTTACCCAGGAGTGCAAAAGTCATTGGAGGTAGGACATGAACTTTTACGATTCGAAAAAGGAAATTTTTGCGAGAAACACTTGGCCATTTTCTAGGAAAAACTGAGCAACTTTCCGTATCGCGCTACCCATTCCATTGTTAGCGAAAAGCGGACGCACTCATTGTAGCGTAAGGCGGACACATATCGCTACCTGGAGCACTACTCACTATTTGGCTGGACTGGAGAGCTTTCCAGGAAATTACTGTCATGAGGTCTTGGGTTGCGACTACGAATTCTCCGATAGGAAAACTAGTCGATTGTTAATAATAATTCTACGATATACCGTCAGGCTCTCTTTAAGAAATGCTGCTGTCGCAAGGCCATTCGGTGGACAGCTGTGCTTATGTGCCGCTTTAGCCCTCTGACCGGTTGGTGAATAGAGACTACAGTTACGTAGTTTAATTGGCATGTTTCACTATTATATCACAGCTACTATTACAGCTTTATTATTACACTAGAACTACTATCACAGCTTTATTATTATACTAGAACTGCTATTATTACTTCAGTAAAAATGTTGAAAATATAATTAGCTTCTTTCTGTATACTGTTATTCTGGCAAGCATGGTGGAAAAAAAGGGTTGCTATCCCCAGTCTAACCCCTAAAATTACTGCACCGTACTTTGTATATGGAATGATGAAAATCCTCTAAATACGTGGCGTCAGTGAATAAACAAAGACATCGCTCTTTCCATGTTTATCAACACATAACAACCGAAAAATTGTTATCCGGCCACTGATGGATCGTACCCCCGATCTCTCGATATTAATATATAGCTTGTGCCGTTAATGCCCACCAGATGGAGAGACGTCTTAGTTGCTGAGCCCATCCTACGGAAATGTGATGTTAGAAGCTGACAGATATACGCACATAGCGCCGTTGATTGTTGGCCATTGTAGCGTAAGGCGGACGCACTCTGATAGATATCGAGAGATCTTGGGTACGGTCCCAGCAGTGGCCGGATAACAATTTCTAGGTCGTTATGTGTTGAAAAACGTGGAAAGAGCGATGTCTTTGCTTATTGTATGGAATGAACTCACTTGAATCTGGCCCTGATACCACAGTTGTTTCTTTTATCCGCATAGCTCAAATTAATTTTCTCCATTTGATTAGCGATCATTCTTTTCTGCGAAATATTCAAGTTTCTACAATATCTTTATGGGGAACATAAAGTTTTAAGTCACTACAATCTCGGCTCCTGTCAATCTGTTTTAAAATGCATGCGACTTCTACTATGATATTAACAAAGAATATTCGATGGTCTAAACAAATAAACAAAAAAACATTCAGTGGTCTAAACAAATAAACAAGGAACGTCCGCAGAAGTCAGTGAACTGAATAGGGGGATGTCACGTTTTGGGGGAAGTTAATTTTAAACTTAGGAATCACTCGTTGCTGCGTTTACTCAGTTTACGAATTTCAGGTAATTATTAATTAAGAGATAATTAAAAGATACGTAAAAAAGTAAAGTAAGAATGATCACTAATCAAATGACGAAAATATTTAGTTACACATGCAGCAAAACCTTTTTCATACTCAACACATAGAAGTTCCCTTCTAAGCAGGCGACAACTCATGAAAGCTATGTGAAAGCAATGTTACACATGTCCTTTCGTACGCTTTGAAGTATTTTGCCTATCAGATACGAAATCTTTTTGCTGAGACAAATGAAATTGTAGTTTAAAAGATGATCAAATTTTATAGAGCAATATTTCTTGTTCTGCATATGAAAGTGAGAGAAAAAAATATACGATAGAGGTAAGGAAACATTAATTTTAATCACTTTAAACTTTTCAGCCAATTGTAAATTTCTCAAGAGGAATCTCGAAAATTCACCCCGCCATTCATAACTGAATTCGATGTAGCGAAATCGTTATTTTACCCAAATGAAATATTTGTTTTGCTTCTGGATAAGTTCTAATTCTTCTTATAAATTGAGCATTTAATTTGCCAATTTCTTTATGTGAGTGATACAACACAGAAAGCTCCAAAACTTTAAATTGCATTTTGAAAAGGAAAGCTCTTTCTGTTTTTGGTTTTTCTTTCTTACTTTATTTTTCTGCGGATTTTCAGGAATTATCAGCTATGATTATTCTAATTTTTTATTTAATATAAACTTTCCATCTGGATTACTGAAAACTCAGAAATGAACCCCTATTATGAAAAAGATAATCGCCGCCCCAGTAACGAAGTGGTCTAAGGCTGATTTCGGATCATTCGTCCGAAATGTGTCTGGGTTCGAATCCCGGATGAAGCATGGATGGTGTATTTGTCTTACGGCACTGGCTCTCTCGCTTTCCTGGAGCCACCGACACTAAATTAGGGCCAGGCGACTTCTTATAGCCCATTGAGTTGCTCACGGTGGTCGAAAAGCCTCCAAAATGATACAAAAGGAAAGATAAATTCAACTGCTCCATTTATTCACATTAGGTGTACAAATAAGTTTTAAAGCGCGTGACGTGCCTGCACAGCAGGACGCACACGACATAAAGGCAGATAGCAGCGATAACGAACGTCCGCGTAGCTCAATTGGTAGAGCGACTTATTCCGGAATGAGGGGACCCGGATTCGAGCGCCGGCGTGGACAAATATGACGGAGAAATTTACTTTGTTATAATGGCACCCGAACTTCCCGGATGACCCGGCCGTTCAAGATCTCGCAATGATGTGATGTTCTTTCCACACCGCGAGATAAGAAAAATAAGAGAATCCCTTCTTCAGCGCTTCGAAAAATAAAAAAATGCATTCCACACACTAGATTGACTGGGAGTTCTCAAGTACGTTCTACAGCGGATGACTGCCTGCGACGATTCATGGTCACGGCTGACCCGTGGGCCATGCCCCCGGCCCTCTTTCGGGGGGTAGCAGGACGCACACGACATAAAGGCAGATAGCAGCGATACGAACGTCAGCGTTGCTCAATTGGTAGAGGGACTTATTCCGGAATGTGGGGACCCGGATTCGAGCCCCGGCGTGGACAAAAATGACGGAGAAATTTACTTCGTTATAAGCGTCTTAAGACAACGCAACATGTAATTTGAGAGAAAACAACAATACCTTTACGAATCAAAATATGCGCCGTCATCATCTATCACCTTCCGCCATCGATCGGGCAGCTGACGGATTCAAGCCATGAAGAATACTTCGTTGTGTGACGCGATGAAGTCGTCAACCCATTTTGCACTTCGTCACCTGCCCGGAACCGTACAGCAGACAAACCCTGTTGCATCGATTGGAACAAATGATAGTCTGAAGGGGCTATGTCGGGGCTATACGCCGGATGCTCCAAAACTTCCCAGCCAAGCGTCAATCCGTTTCCTTGACCGATTTCGCGACATGCGGCCTAGCGTTGTCATGCAGTAATTTCACGGGACGCAATCCTTTGCCTGTGAATGGATGTTCCCGACCGATTTCCTGGTTCAATCGCAGCAGTTGTTGCTTGTAGATATTAGCAGTAACTGTTTGACCCTGTTCCATACTTCATAATAGAGCACACCCTTCATATCCCACCAGATGCACAGCAGAACTTTCTTGGAGTGAATATTGCGTTTCTGTGTCGAAATCGTTGCTTCACCGGGGTCTACCCAGTGTTTTCTGCGTTTGGGATTTGTTGTACCATTTCTACATTTCATCACCCGTAACAATTTTCCACAGGAAAGACTTTCTGTGTTGTTTATTCAACAGATTCAAACACTTCATGACACGCTCATCCTTGTTCCTTTGGCTCAGGTCATGTGACACCCATTTTCCTTCCTTCTGAATCTTTCCCAATGAGCGTGTTGAGTTATCCCCAGTTGTTCAGCTAGTTCTTTTGCGTTTGAGACGAATCTTCATCCAGCAATGCTTGCAGTTCCTCATGTGCAACCTTCTGCGGGCGCTGCTACGTTCTCGATCGCTAACATCAAAATCACCTGCTTTAAACCCTCTAAACCAAAACTCATGCGTGCTTTTCGATACAATATTCTCCCCGGAACAGAACAGATCGGTGCACATGCTTTTGCAACACTTTTTCCTTGATGAAATTCGTAACGAATGCAGTGTCGAATAAATGCAGTATCGCTTGCCATCTTTCACCTACCGATGTGCAAGTGCGTTTGACTGTTGGGCAAACTTCTGTGTCACATTTTATACTCTGGACCAGTTACGGTCACATGGCAACAATGTGGGGGAATGTCGGTTATGTAAATTAGCGGCATACGTCACACAAAAAACGCTTTAAAACTTATTTGTAGACCTAATACAATTACACTTCAGCAAAATCCTACCTAGTTCAGTTGTTGTTCTCTTCAGATCGTCACAATGAAAATATATTCTCACAAACTTGAAATAATTGGTTTTCAGAATGCTTTTGCATTCTTAGTTTCTTCTGTGAAAACTGATTTTCTATAACTGTAATATTCTTAGTCATTTCATTCATAAATTTCCTCTTAGTCGCGTTGAAGGTTTGAACTAAATCACACACGTGTTACTAAAAGAACACTGAAGCAATGAAATTGAACGATGTGTTGTTTGACTGTTTATGACGCTCACCATTTTCTTTTTCTGCTTCACGTTTTTATGTTGTTGTTGTTGTTGTTGTTGTTTTTGGGGGGGGGGGTGAAACCAATAAAATCGTAATCAGTAAATAACTAGGGAAAGCAACTATGTTCTTAACTCACATAGGGGCTGAAGTGTTATTATTTCTACAAAATATTCGTTATTCAATACTTTGATTCATTTAGGCGTAAACAGAACGTCTTGCTCAGTAACAGAAAAAAAGAAAGAAAAAGAAATGGAAGCGAAATAAGATACCTCACCATATAAATAATAAGAAATGGTAGTATGCCTTCTGTTTCTTTTTAAATAAACTTACTTTATATTACATGTTTGAATCAGCTAATTTACAAAATATTCGCCATGGATACATATATATAGAAGTTTTACTTTATTAACGAACAGCAAAAAGGTCAGGTTAAAATGGTGTTTTAATAAACCTGTCATTCCATTGTCCATTCCATTCCATTTCATTGCCCCAAGGATTTCTTATCCGTATTAAATTAGCTTCAGAACCCGTGCTTAACTTCACCTAAAAGAAAACAAAAAGCGTGAGGACATCAACAAGTCAAAATATTAATCATAAATGAGAAATTGAGGCATGCGCAGTGTTATGGCATAATGTTTAACAGCCAGAAAATCGCAATAATATTAGTGTTATCTCAAGACTTAACGACCCAGTCACTGCAAAAAAAAAAAAAAAAAAAAAAAAAATCCGAAAGTGGAAAATCAAGACCGATAGTTTGTGATAAAACCATTGTCCCCGTTATTTACGTATAGCAGCAATATTGTTGTTCATTGGTAACAATCTTCTTCCTAAAGGCATCAGTTGATACGTATGCCAATCGATTGAGTGGTTACGTACCCAAGAACTCACATGCCTCTTCTGTTTGACACACTTTCGCTACACACACACATGGCACATGTTCAATAAAAATCTATAGCTCACTGCCTTGCTCTTTAGTTTCACTTTTTTTACGAAAACAACTTTTCTGTGATTACGTTTTTTCTCAGTACGAGAAAAGACATAAATATTTAATTGGCCACAAACTGAGAAGTTCAAATCTCATAAGAAGGGCACAAATTAAACAGAATAATGCTCACAGGCAAGGAATTCTCAAACAACACATAGTATTATTACCCGTTGGCAGATCGTTTGGAATGTCAGCATGTCATCAGTGGCGGCAGGCAAGTAAGAACGCAATCCTCGGGCAATACGAATAAAATGACGCCGTCTGTGCACGATATACCCTAGGGCTCACCGTGGAACCTCCAGTTACGTTTAATAAAAATACACTGAGTACAAAAGAACGTATAAGATCTTTCTCACACCTCGCACCGGGCTCCATCATCAGATACATAAAAAGAAGTAATGTGGGCTGGATACAGACAATTTATAACATGTTGTGATTTGTTGTGATACAGACAATTCCGTCACATGTGATGTTATAAATTGTGTGTATCCAGCGAACATTACCTCTTTTTATGTATCTGATGATGAACCCCGGTGCGGGGTGTCCGAAAGATCTTATACGTTCTTTTATACTCAGTGTATTTTTATTAAACGTAACTGGAGGTTCCACGGTGAGCCTTATTGTATATCGTGCACAGACGGCGTCATTTTATTAGTCAGCATATCACCTTGGAATCTGGTTTCTAATCTCACCAAACAACAATAATCGTAATATTCTTGGTCTGGTTTTCGATTTCGGTTTTCCCCCTGTCCGTGGGTCAGTAATCCTAAATAAATAAAGATTTCAGACTCCTCTGACTCTTCCATACTTTCAGGGATAGGTAAAGTGCTGAAATACGTATTATAACTATGCGTAAGTTTACATAATTTTTTTGCGAATAGATGCCGTATTTACACAAGCAAGCAGTGTTGTAAAACACGGTTGACTGATTCAAGCCTAACTGTATTGCCATTTCTGTGGTCCACTAGGGGTATCTTCGTCGAGAAAGCTTGCGATTCTGGGCTTAGCGTCTCCTTCGGCAGTCTGCTACACTGCTTATCCTCCACACTGGAATCACCACTTCTGAAATTCACAAACCACTCCCGACAGGTGCTTGCACCTACAGCTTTCTTGCCTTATGCCGAACGAATCCACTCTCGTGCTTCTGCACCAAGTTTATCGAGATTAAACTTGAACAGACAGTGACGAACATGCACTTTGTCGGCAGCCATGTCCTAACTCAACAAACCTCACGTTTAGGCTGTCAGCCAATACGTGTCGTTCGACACAATGTTGCCACCTCAACCCCACAATACGGAATTCTAAATAAAATTCAACCATTTCGGTTTTATAAACCCACTACATGGAACACGGAAACTTATGCATACACCTAACATGTTTCCTACAGTGTCCTTAACGACATACCAGAATACTGGACATCCTCAACGATACAGCATGAGGAAAACCAATGAGAAGCCTAGAAAGGGTGGGGATATATAGAGTGGAAACAGACGTAGAAGCCCGTGGAAACTACTCCCATAGAACGTGGCGCCCCCATCGACCTAGAACAGAACCAAACTGTGACGTGATTCCATCCCGTCGGCAATGGTTGCTGTAGCAACCCCAACCCAGTGCTGGGGGTGGGGGTGAGGAGCAGCTTCTCTGCGCCCCCCACACACACGACCTTTGTCCTCACCTGATGTCCTAATCTAAGCCAAGTGAGGCATCGGAAAGATGACAATAACGAAATATCCATAGATATTGAATCCAAAAAGTAGATATCGAAACAGATGACAATGGGATACAATAAGAATTGAAAGTAAAGCTATATTGTGAAGAAAACAATGGCAAAGTATGCGTGAATGAAATGTGCAAGAAAAACACGTAGAGACCTAAGTAATGAAATTTACGAAGTAAAAGTTAATGATCAGTAAGGAATAAGCAAGAATAATCCCACTTTTTCGAATGCTACAAGAAACTGGAAGATGCAAATCCAAATGAATCCAGAAAATGATATGTATACGTCTTATACGTCGTCTTCCACTCTGCTAGGAGGTCAAAGCTCAAATGGACAAAGTCATGAGATTCGCGGTGATTCCTGGGAAGCCCAGCTGTCAATCAACGGTAGTTCTGTTGTAGGTCGATGGTGCGCTGCAGTCGACTTCATGACGTCATGAGTTTCGGCTCAATACAGCTAGTGTTTTCTCTATGTATGTGGGTTAGGTTTGGTTTTGATTTGCTCAATATTTTTTCTCTTTTTTTCTATGAAATGCAACATATAATGTGTCAGTTTCCTAGCACCGTTTCTTACAGATTTCGAATTTGGGTGCAAATTTGCTCCCCAAAATTTACATCTTAGAAAAATGAAAAGAATAAAAATCATGAACACATTTCAATACCCTGTTCTGATATACACTAAAGAGCAATTGAATTAGAAACAGCTGGCGTTATGCAAATGTGGCGCTGTGGGCGGCCCTGTAAACGGAAACGACATGACGTATGCAGCGATCCGACAACATAAGGAGTAATGCGACGGGAATCAGTAAGAGTCGGGCGCAGTATGGGTAAGACGAAGGATCTAAGCGCATTTGATCGTGGGCAAATTGTCGGGGCCCGACGAATGGGTCACTCCATCTCGGAAGTCGTGCAGGCACTGGGATTTTCACGAGCTACTGTGACACGAGTGCACCGTGAGTACATCGAATCCGGTAAAACCATCCCTGCAAGGGCCAACTGCCGTGGACAACAGTGTATGGATGAGCGGGGTCGTCGTCGGCTAGCTCGCATTGTAACAGCGGATAGACGGGCCACAGTGCAAGAAATCACTCTGCAATTTAACGCTGGTGCACAAAAACGTGTAAGCAGCCACACCAACCAGAACCATCTCCTCGCTATGGGGTACAGAAGCCATCGTCCCATGAGGGTACCGCTGCTGACCGCACATCACAGGGTGCAAAGATTAGCATGGGCGCGGGAACATCGTCACTGGACCCTGTACCTGTGGAAGCATGTTGCCTGGACTGATGAATCGAGATTCACGTTGGTACATGCGGATGGCAGGATACGAGTACGACGCAAACCACATGAGGGGATGGATCCTTCTTGCCAGCAGGGTACTCTTTTCAAGCTAGTGGGGGTGGCATTATCGTCTGGGGACTGCTTACGTGGACTGAAATGAGACCCCTGGTACGTGTGACATCGTCCCTCACAGGTCAACGTTACCGGGATATCCTGGACGACCATTTGCTTTCGTTTGTGCGTCTTCAACATCCCACTGGGGACCTCATCCTGCAACACGACAATGCACCGTGCCATCGCTCCCGAATTGTATCCGAATGGTTGGATGAACACTCCACCGACGTGACGCTTCTTTGGCCAGCTAGGTCACCTGACCTCAATCCCATCGGGCACATCTGGGATGCGATCGAGAGAGATGTTCGAGGCTCTGACCCCCTCCATCAAATCTTCGTGAACTGTGGGAGCTTGTTCAGGGGTCGTGGATCCAACGCTTCCGGTGTCTTGTCGAGTCTACGCCGAGACGAATCGCCGCCGTCATGAGGACAAAAGGTGGTGCTACACGTTACTAGACAAGTATCTCTAATTCAATTGCTCTTCAGTGTATGGATCGATACGTTTGTCTGGTCGCTGAATTCGATTTTGACTTTTTAAATATTTTATTTAAAGTAGTTTTTCGAAATTTGAAGCAAAATGTTTTACAAGCGTGGGATAAAATAGCTCTGATTGTTCCAAAAAGGCGTGGCCTTTCATCATTTTCTCGACAGACACCAGTGTATATACTATTGTCCATAATTGTGTGAAGCCACTTCCTTTCATTATGAATTAATCAACCATATAACATTCGAAAACAACATTAACAGGTAAAACCCCTAAGTCTAACTAGGATTTTAGATATATCTGAATCTTTTTCAGTACTTGCAACAATATTTCTGACCTTTATATATATTTATGTGGAGGTTGGTCGAAAGTAAATATGGGATATTCTGAGCTCTGCTGTTGACTTTTTGTACAGAATAATTGAGGAACATATTAAATGTAGCGTAATTTTAAGGAGGTTGCTTAATAAACTATTAGAAAATGTTCGATTTTTCAAAATATAAAACTGACGTATAATAATTACATGTAAAATGATAAAACTGGCGTATCGTGTGCTGCATTTATAGTCATGGCTCTCACAAAGACACTCCAACTAGCAGTGAGAGAAAGGGCGAAAAATTCTCCACAAATCCATAAGACACCGGTATTTGAAAGCATATGTGTTTAATTAATGCTTTCGACTTTCTTGTGACTTACGTCTTCCCTGATTCTTGTGCTTTTTGAGTGGATTTAATCAGGATTTTACCAAGAGACGCAATTGTATTTCAGCGAGAAGTATCATTCTCAATCTTAGTACATGGCCTTTACTTTCTCCGAAGCCCCGAAGCCAGCATTTCGCACAATATAACAACCATACTGTGAAAAGTGTTGCAACTATCTACTGTTTAGACATTGAACACGGAATAGGCGACAGAAAAGAATTTTGCTGCATCGCTGCCGTTACTGCATGGGTGGTAGACGTCCTTTTTTTCTCGCATTTTTTTATCCGACCTTTTTAATTTTCAATATGGTGTTATTGAAAAAATCTTTCGAGACTCAGGTTATCCAGGGTGCTGAAGTAAACTGGTTGTTGTAGGATTGCCAATTCTGTCAAGAGCGATGGCTCTCAGGTTCTCCTTACTAGGTTCTCACTCTCTGTGAATACCATGCTTCAATTTTGTGACCTGGTTTAACGAAACAACTACCACATATTTAGTCCTTGGAATTATCACTCTTTCAGCTTATACACGTTCGAGTCACATTATTGTGACCACCAGCTAATATCCAGAGTAACCACCGTGTGCAGCGCGGACAGCAGCTAGACTGGCTGGGAGTGACTCAATAAGGTACTGGAAGGCGTTCACAGGTATGTGGAACCATGCTGACTGCAGTGCATCTGACAGCTGCTGGAGGATGCGTGGTGGCGGATCCATAGAGCGATCAACAAGATCGAGGTGGTCTCACAGATGCTCAATCGGGTTTATGTCTGGGGAATTATGGGGCCAGAGAAGTACTTTGAAGTCTTCATGGTGCTCTTCCAACCACTGTCGAACATTTCTAGCTATGTGACACGTCGCATTGTCGTTCTGGGAGATCCCAACCGCCCCAGGGAAGACAATCAGCATGTATGGGTGTACGTGGTCTGCAAGGAGGGATTCATAACGAATTCGGTCCATAGTGACTTTCACAGGTATGAGTAGACCCAGAGAACGCCACGAAAACATTCCCCAGACCATAACGCTATCCCCACCAGCTTGTGTTCTTCCAGCAGTGGTTGAAGAGTGTTTGTTCTGCGATGTTCCTCGCCTTATACGCCAACGTCCATCCGTTCGATGAATCATAAAACGTGACTCATCGGAGAAGCCCATCTTTTGCAAATCAGCACAGGTCCAATTCCGATACTGCCGTGCAAATGTAAGCCTTTTCTGTCGATGCACCTTCGTTAGCATAGGTGCAGCGACCATCCGTCTAGTCTGCATCGGAGCCCCATACGCAGCAGGGTTCGTTGAACCGTCGTTTTAGACACACTTCCTGTAGCGCCCTGGTTCATTCGGCTAGTGAGTTGCTCCACTGTAGCATGTCGATCGGCCCTCACGCACCTTCGCAGCCGACGTTCACCTCTCACATCAACGGCACGTGCTGCTCCGCAGTTTCCACATCGCTTATTCTCAATGGTGCCATTTCTCCAATCACGATACACTTTAACCACAGCAGCACGCGAACAGTTCGCAAACAGCGTTGTTTCAGAAATACTGCCACCCTTGGCCCAAAAGCCGATAATCATCCTGTTTTTCAAATCTGATCAATTGCTCCTTTTATCTATGACAGCAACGAGAGATATGGTTTCAGATCATGATCATATGTAGAGGATTTTAGGAAGAGAGTGTCTGACCCCAGGTCTTAAACAGCCCTTAGAAATAGGAAGCTAGGATATTTGGGCTAGAGTGCCCGATAGGAAAGTGACACGGAAGCGAAGTAGAAAGGGGGAGGAAGACGCCCTTATTTATTACCAGGGGCCAGTACCCAGGGTCCGACGGCTTAACGTGCCCATCCGACGCACGGCGGATATTTAGTGGATCGAGCGTTCGTACCTGCGTGGTATCGAACCTGAGGTCCTTTCCGTGGCAGTCACGAACGTTGCCCACTCGGCCACCCGCGGCCTAAATATGGTTTCAGATCAGATCAGATCATATGTAGAGGATTTTAGGAAGGGAGTGTCTGACCTCAGGTCTTAAACAACCCTTAGAAATAGGAAGCCAGAAGATTTGGGCTAAATGCCCGATAGGAAAGTCACACGGAAGCGAGGTAGAAAGGGGGAGGAAGACGCCCTTATTTATTACCGGGGGGCCAGTACCTGGGGTCCGACAGCTTAACGTGCGCATCCGACGCACGGCGGGTATTTAGTGGCTCGAACGTTCGTACCTGCCCAGGATCGAACCTGAGGTCATCTCCATGGCAGTCACGAACGCTGACCACTAGGCCACCTGCGGCCCCAATATGGTTTCAGAATGCTTACAGCACACCTTATATACCCTCCAAACCAGCTCCGACACGTGCCTTCTTTCATTGGCTACGCGCTGTTGACGTCAAAAGTAGGAGGTGGTCATAATAATGTGACTCGACTATATATATACTGTACATTTATATATATATTCTGGGGGGCTGTAAAGGCTGTGAATTGTCTTTAGCTTCGTATTAGTCTTAGCTTAAAGAGGAGAAAAAAAGAACCTATTAGATGTCTTTAGATGTTAAGGAGGCACTAACTTTGCTTCAGAATTTTCCTGAACTGAAATGCGAAGTACTGATACCCTTAAATGTTTACTCAGTTTCGAGTTGTTTAATCATCTGTTCCTAAAAATTTTCTAAAGAAGACATCGCATGTTGGATTAGGCATTTGTAGGGGTGAGACCTAGACTTTCGTGCTAAGTCACGCCTTCTTTCCGATAGGCGTCCGTGAGTTACTTTAACAACTTCCCCCTACAGCAAATAATCTGAGGTTCTCACTCTCGTAATTTATTAATAATAAATTTATCATCCAGGCCCCTCTTCCTCCGCCTTTTTGTGTAATTATCCGCGAATCAAGGAAGGGAAAGAATGGTTACTGTAAGGCATTTCATCAACTTCAATAAATACTTCGTGAATAAGAATGATAATAAATTTAATGAATCAAAGTACTAGTGAGAGTCTGGTTCCGGTGCCAATGTCCGCGTCGACGAATTTGGGGCATGCGTCGTCCGTCACGAAGAGTTCAATCTCCAATCCGTTGCCCTAACGCCACTCTAATCATCCGAGTCGTTCCGACTCCACTCTGTAATTCGAAACACTCTGTTTCACGCTAAAAATCAGGAACTGCGTTCCTCGGAGCATAAGATATCCACAGTCTATCCGTCTTCCAGACACTCGTTGCAAATCCTTTTCACTTTCTCCCGAAGCCTCCAGCTTCACGCAAAATAACAGGAACTGCGTTCCTCGGAGCATAAACGCCGCACGTCTACCCGCCGTCCAGGCGCACCTCGCAATCTTCCTTCTCTCACCCGAAGCACACGGCTTCACGCAAAAACCAGGAACCGCATTCCTCGGAGTCAAGCTCCCGACGTCTACTCGCCTTCCAAGCGGCTTCGCAAACCTCCTCCTCTCTCCGAAGCTATCTCTTATCCCCCTCGCTCCAGAAGACCCCTCCCTTCTTTTTTCGGCCCCCTCTACCACGAGGCGCTGACCTACTACAAGGCGCTGACCTACTACAAGGCGCTGACCTTGTCAGGTTCTGGAGCGAACCTGACCTTTGACCGCAGGCACCCTTTCTTCGAATCTGCACCCCAGCCGCTCCTGCTTCTGGGGAAATCGCTCTCCCTCGCTTATTGTCTCCGTGCTCGACGACATACCACACATTCCACCTAACG
This sequence comes from Macrothele yani, assembly GCA_039090855.1. Lineage (NCBI taxonomy): Eukaryota > Metazoa > Arthropoda > Arachnida > Araneae > Macrothelidae > Macrothele > Macrothele yani. Next base: position 98,071,708 of record CM077023.1, on the reverse strand, counting down.
GACTTCTGTACGTGGAAACCAGACTCTATACAAACAGAACAAAACATACAACAATACTGACATTCTTTTACACAAAGGGCGTATTCAGTCTTCCCAGACAGGCTGGCGCCCTTCTAACCTTGGGCATTGTATATGCACACAGTTAATGAAATAAAGTTATTTCCTTGTTTTTATGTACATAAATTAGCACTAGATCATATCTTAATTGATATGCATCTCATTTTTACTTTTCGCCCTTACAGGCCTCGGCCCCTGAGACGAAACATGCGGGGTCCTTACTTCGCATGGTGAGTCCTGTTGACTTGAGTTTCTTTATATATATTGTTTTTCAGTTTATCACCTCACATACAGACACAAACAGGCGAAAATAATAATATCACTTCCCCCGTTCCTTTCTCCTTTTTTTTTTTGTCGTACAACAGTACCACCTTCGAGCCTCACTGAGTCTCTACCTATGTAGTGATACTCTTGTGTTCATCAGGACGCTGATCACCTGCCTCAAAAGATAACCGAGATAAAGCATCAGCGTGGGGGATTAGCTTGCCTGCTATGTGCGTTATTTTAATGTTGAATTGTGAGATGGCCAAACTCCATCTCTGTAGTTTGGAGCTCTGGGATGCTGCGCTAGTCAAATAAACTAGCGGATTGTGATCGGACATTACTTCCACTGGATGCCCAAAAATCCATCCTTCGAACTTCTGGAGTGCCCATACTATGGCGTAGGCCTCCTTGTGACTGGCGGCCCATCTAGCCTGCGTGCCGTTTAACTTCCGGCTGGCGTAAGCTACCGGTCGGATTTCTCCCCCGTTACTTCTCTGCGCTAAACAGCAGGCTACGGCAAATGAACTCGCATCCGTGTACAATAAGAACGGACGGTCAAAGCTTAGCGTCGCTAGTACTGGTGCGGTACATAAACATTCCTTTAGCTTTTTGAATGCGATGTCCATCTCTGCCGTCCAAATCACTTTATCCGCGGCTTTCCTTTCCCGTTAAATCGGTTAGTGGTTTCGCGATCTCGGCGAACCCCGGTACGTATTCCCGATAATAACTGCAGAGTCCCAGGAAACTACGTACTTCCTTCTTCGTTTTCGGCGGTAACAGGTCCCTGACCGCCTGTAACTTCTCCGGGTCCGGCTGGTGACTCCCAGAACCGACCACGTGCCCTAAGTAATGCACTTTTTCCTTGGCGAAGCAGCACTTCTCTAGGTTCCCCGTAAACCCCGCTTCCACCAAGCTACCGATTACCTTCTCTAAATGTTGCAAGTGCTCCTCCCAATTCTTGGAGAACACTGCAATGTCATCGAGGTAAGCTACTGCATAATCCAAATGAGGGTTTAACACTTTGTTCATTATCCTCTGGAATGTTGCAGCGGCCCCCGACAATCCAAAAAACATTACGTTCCACTGGAACAATCCTCGGTGGGTAGCAAACGTAGTGTATTTCTTGCTTCCGGGGTCCATCGGTATTTGATATTACCCCTTCAGCATATCCAAAGTTGTGATGTATTTTGCTGCCTCCACCTTGGCTAAAAGATCCGGGATGTGTGACATGGGAAATGCGTCTGCGACGGTGTGCGCGTTGAGCATTCTAAAGTCACAACACAATCTGACTTCCCCTGTACGTTTAGCAATACAAACAATTGGATGACTATACTCTTCCCCCGACTCTTCTATCATCCCTCTGTCACATAACTCCTGAATCTGATCATCCACCGCCCGCTGCATAGATTGGGGCACTTTGTATCTGTGCTGAGTACGTAGCACACTCCCCGGTTTAACCGTTATCTCGTGGTTACCTAACGTGGTTCTTCCTACATCACCCGAAAAAAATACTTTCGAGCGGTCTACCAACTCCTGTAGCTCCCAAAGTTGTTGCTGCGTGATCTCTGGATTTTCTACGTTCAGCTGCTTGGGATCACTCCTCTCTTCACCCTTCGGCTCCATGGGCATCTCCCGAATCTCCCCGAGCTCTACCTCTGATTCCAAAATTACCAAATCATGTGCCAGGCTTAGCTCTTGTTTTCTCATAATCTCCGGGACTACAAGTTGATTTGTCAATTGCCCTAACACCCTTTCTCTATGGTAGAGCATCCCTTCTATGTAAACATAACCTCCTTTTTCCTCTTTAGCACATCTACGAGCTTCCGATAAGGTCCTATCTTCCTCCTGTTGGCCTGCGAATACCGCGTGATCGGATCTGCTTACTTGCCGAGAATCTCCAATATCCTCGCCGGAGCCCGAACGAGCTATCTCCGTCTGCTTACTTTCTCCCCGTGCGCCTGCCTCTTCGTCTCCTGATTGGCTGTCCGATTTCGCCTCCTCTTCGACCACGCCCTCCTCCATCGGCGGCGGCTCGCTCTTTGCCTTAGGCGCTTCCGGTTCCTCCTCGACCCCTACCTGATTCACCGCGATATTAGCTCGGTGGGTACGGCCTTCCGTACTCTCATTATCCGCTATGGAATCCTCCGTTTCTTCGTACTTTCGCTCTTCCCTCTCCTGTTTAGGTTCTAGCGCTTTCTGTAAATTAATCGCCCACTCGGGACTACAGTCTCTAACCGTTGACATTTTTACGTAATCTTCTGGAGTAATAATAAACTCATTACTCAAATTAGGTACTATGGCACAAACAATTTCACTGATTCCTATCGTTTTACTCCCCGCCTTTTCTAGACCTGCTTCCATAATCCTAATTCCAACCATTTTTATGGGAAAAACGGCTGTTCTTCCATCAAACCCTGTCAGTTTTACCTTCCCAATTTCCTCCAATTTTTATTCTCCCAATAATCCTCTCTTTAAACAATTGAATTCAGCCCCACTATCTACCAGTATATTGGCTTGGAGCCCTGCCTCTGTAGTTACCATCATTTGTTCTCCTACAGGTATTTCTATCTTTTAATCTCTGCTTGGTTAGATCCGAAAACTCTTCCCACCGTTGCGCTCATCTTTCTCACCTCCTGTTCTACTTGTACTCCGGTCTCCTCTCTAGGTTTCTCTACTTCCTGATTATTCTCCACAGCTACCCTTCCTACTTTTCCCCCCGTCGTTCCGCCAATAATAGGAATTACTCCTGCCCTCCGGTCTTACGCTACCCTTCTGGGGACATAATGATTGCCGATGACCAGGCTTCCTACAATAAAAACAGATTATGCCTCGATCTAAACTAGGGTTACCCTGACTTCCCATAGGTCGTTCTCCTTCTACCTTACTCCCGAACTTCCTATCAGGCGCTTGGAATTTCTCCTTCTGAAACTGCCCACTACTATTCCCGCTCTCTCTCTCTTCACGAATCCGCTTCCCGTAGAAATATACTGACTCCCTTTGGCATTGTAATTCGACGAAAAATTATCCTTCACCTTTCCTATCTCTAGTGCTTCCACATGACTCTCATATGAATCACATAACTCCCCCAATTCTTTAGCCAATACTAGTTTACCCACCGCACCTCTCTGCAGTAAATAGGTTTTTAAGGATGGGGATAGCAATCCTTTAAACTTATCACACACTAGCAGATTTACTAATTGGTCGAACTCGGTTACTCCGCAGTTGGCAACATAATACCTGAGTGACCTGCCAATCCGTCCCGCTAGCTGTTGGAAGCTCTCCCCTTGTTCCGGCGTATCGCTTAGAACTGCTTCAGATATACATCTGGAGTCAAATGACATTCACTGAGAATAGCTTCCTTGACGGTATCATAATTATCATATTGCTCTACGGTCAGACGTCGGAACAAATGGTTTACGCAATCCGCATTGAATAACACAATCACTAACCGCCCTTGCATGCTCTCTGGTATGTCACGCAGAATAAACGCTCTCTCTAAGGTGTCAAAAAAATCCAATATCTCTTCGGGTTTTGTAGGGCTTTTGGGTAAATTCCTCTCTAGAATTCTGATGTAGTCGGCCAACTTCGTTGACTGTCTCCCTGACGCTGATGCCACGCCCCGTTCTTGTTCTATCTGTAATTTTTTTATCTCATAAGCCCTAGCCTCTTTTCTATCGGCTAGCTCCATCTCAATTCGCTGTTGCTCTAAATCTAGCTTTTTCTGTTCCATTTCCAATACCCTAAATTTATATTCCCATTCTAGACTTATCGAATTCCCTTCTATTCCTTTGTCATTAATTATTACTTCATTGCTAGAATTCAATTCATTATCTGTTACTCCCTCATCTTCTCTTTTGCTTCCCTCGGAATTCCGGTCATCGAGTTCTTCACTAGCTTTCCCTTCCAAAAACTGTTCCGCCATTATCATGCAACAATAATATACACTTAATACAAAATATATATACACTGAAATAATAATACAATTCCCCGATGGTTAGCCTTTGCTCTCACACTACTAATTTCTATCTACTTCGCTGAGATGCCTAGTTAAATATCATTTTGATCTCTACCTTTTACTTTTTCTTTTTATCTAGGCTAGTACCTATCCTTCTCTGTCCGCTATTTTCTTTCTTCACATAAAAAAATGTACTTTCACAATTTATTATCTCAAATTCTTCTTACTATATCCTCACTACTCTTAAGTTAAATTTATCTTAGAAAGGTTACCTCTAGTACTTCTAGTGTCCTGATGAAACTTATTCAGCTATTTCTAACTTATACACAGGTATCGACACAGGTAATCATATTGCGGCTTCAAAAGTAGTACTTACCGGGCTCCTCGGGCCCCCTCAGCTTCTCTGTTGCAGCTAAACTGCAGCCCGCGATGGGACACCCTAAACAGGGAAAGTCCGGTCTCACTGGTGACGTGAGACGTGATCTCCCGGAATTCTGTCTTGCACCTTGGGTCCGAGCCTCGTCGGCTCTCTCCGTCGTGTATTGGTAACGCGCCTTGCCGGCTCCTCTCGTCCGGAATCCGGTTGCGATCTTCGTAGTTGTCGGTCTCGTTCCGTGGATCCTGGTTACGGATCTCCCTGTCACTGCCGTCGATGAAATCACCACTTTTCTTTGTACACAGAGTTCCTAGTAGCAGAGGTTGACTTCCGTTGTACCTCACAACAAGAATTACTTATTTCGTAGCCTCGCCTTCTCCTCCTCGGGTTTACCTGGTATCAAACATTCATCCTTCCCGCTGCGCCATTTATTACTTTACTGTAGGGGTGAGACCTAGACTTTTCGTGCTAAGTCCCGCCTTCTTTCCGATAGGCGTCCGTGAGTTACTTTAACAACTTCCCACTACAGCAAATAATCTGAGGTTCTCACTCTCGTAATTTATTAATAATAAATTTATCATCCAGGCCCCTCTTCCTCCGCCTTTTTGTGTAATTATCCGCGAATCAAGGAAGGGAAAGAATGGTTACTGTAAGGCACTTCATCAACTTCAATAAATACTTCGTGAATAAGAATGATAATAAATTTAATGAATCAAAGTACTAGTGAGAGTCTGGTTCCGGTGCCAATGTCCGCGTCGACGAATTTGGGGCATGCGTCGTCCGTCACGAAGAGTTCAATTTCCAATCCGTTGCCCTAACGCCACTCTAATAATCCGAGTCGTTCCGACTCCACTCTGTAATTCGAAACACTCTGTTTCACGCTAAAAATCAGGAACTGCGTTCCGCCGCCCCGGTGGCGCAGTGGTCCAAGGCGCTGGCCTCTGATCATTCGTCCGTCTGGGGTCCGGGTTCGAATCCCGGTGAGGCATGGATGTTGTGTTTGTCTTACCACACTGGCTCTCTCCCTTCCCTGGAACCAGTGACCCTAAATTAGGGACGGGCGACTGCTTATAGCCCATTGAGTTGCTCACGGTGGTCGTTAAACCTCCAATCAAAAAAAAAAAACTGCGTTCCTCGGAGCATAAAATCTCCACAGTCTATCCGTCTTCCAGACACTCGTTGCAAATCCTTTACACTTTCTCCCGAAGCCTCCAGCTTCACGCAAATAACAGGAACTGCGTTCCTCGGAGCATAGACGCCGCACGTCTACCCGCCGTCCAGGCGCACCTCGCAATCTTCCTTCTCTCTCCCGAAGCACACGGCTTCACGCAAAAACCAGGAACCGCATTCCTCGGAGTCAAGCTCCCGACGTCTACTCGCCTTCCAAGCGGCTTCGCAAACCTCCTCCTCTCTCTCCGAAGCTATCTCTTATCCTCCTCGCTCCAGAAGACCCCTCCCTTCTTTTTTCGGCCCCCTCTACCACGAGGCGCTGACCTACTACAAGGCGCTGACCTTGTCAGGTCCTGGAGCGAACCTGACCTTTGACCGCAGGCACCCTTTCTTCGAATCTGCACCCCAGCCGCTCCTGCTTCTGGGGAAATCGCTCTCCCTCGCTTATTGTCTCCGTGCTCGACGACATACCACACATTCCACCTAACGGACTTCTGTACGTGGAAACCAGACTCTATACAAACAGAACAAAACATACAACAATACTGACATTCTTTTACACAAAGGACGTATTCAGTCTTCCCAGACAGGCTGGCGCCCTTCTAACCTTGAGCACTGTATATGCACACAGTTAATGAAATAAAGTTATTTCCTTGTTTTTATGTACATAAATTAGCATTAGATCATATCTTAATTGATATGCATCTCATTATTACTTTTCGCCCTTACAGCATTATTATTTCTTTCATCGAAACATGGATCCTCACGACGCTACCAATGATTTTCTAGAAAGTTTAGCTGTTAGTAATGTCAATAAATTTTGATAAGGAGAACCCGCTGATTTCCCATTTTAAGAAAAGTATGTTAATTTAATTTGACGGACTCAAACCGGTGACTTAACATTTAACTTTACCCCTAATGATTCCTTTTCAGTTTCTTAGGTTAGCGTACTGAAAACGATCTTCTGCTGTATTTTAATGTTTACATCAAAACGGATAAGAAAAATGTTCATGTAGGCTTTTTTTTTTAGAAGAAAACAAAAGCAAAAAAATCCAGAACTATCCTCTGTGTTACAGTCGGAACAAGGGCAACGAAATTAAGAAACATAACAGTACACTCAAATTTGCAAATGTTTAAGTAAAAAGTCAGGTCTACTCACCCTTGCTACAGCACTTATTGTGTATGCATGTCCTGGTACTAAACCACTAATGTCAGTTTGAAAAGGAGTCCTCCAATCACCCTGTGAACATAATAGAAAATAACCTTTTTGAACTTGAAACTCGCAGTAAATAAAAATTTTGAATGTCAAGGGTTTTGATAATTAGATTAAAATAAAACGATAGTATCTCTAACATATGAATTACTATAGGTGTGACTACACCGTGGAGTTTTAAAAGTTTTTTTCCACTTTTAGGATAGAGTATAACTTTGAACTGTATTACATAAATAACCGTCGTACTTTATATTAATTTCCTCACTGGATAGATCTATGCTCTTTAGAGAGATCTATGATCTAGAGAGATCTAACACAGTGCCCTCTTTAAACTGAGGGCACTGCGCTGAGCTCTATAAAGCTGTACGCATTGAATGAAGAGAGCTTTGGATATAGGGGTCTACTTTTCATACATTTAGAAGAACGCTCCAAATTTTCGAAAGGAAGTCGGTATGGTGCTGATAACAAATGAAAAAAAAATAATTGACTAAGAACACAGACAAGGAGAATGACAATATCTGTGTATTAGTAAAATACAACCAGAAACGGCGATAGTGTGGTGTCACACACACACACACACACATTGACTTTCTTTCTAAGTTAGGAACACAGTGTAGAAAGGAAGTTAATGTGACACTAACTGACTAAAAACGGAAAAAAAGTGAGAACGTCAACACTGTGCTAATATGAGATGCCTACAATTTGCGAATCAATGAGAAGTATAATTCGAAAAAGTTGTGAGAGAGTGGTAATACGCTGTGGCGAGAAGAAAGTTAGTGTGATGCCAATAAGGTATAACTTAGAATGATCAGCACAAATAGTATACATAAGCCCAAAAGGAAATCAATGTGTTTCTAATATACTACCACTACCAGTGCCCTACTGATTTCTCAGTCATTAAACAAACTCAGTATTAGTTATCTTCTGTTATGCAATATTTGAACGAAGTCAAAAGAGTACCAAAAATAATCGGGGTAGGTAGTGTCGGGGTCACTACCGCTGAGGTTTTTGGAGGAAAGCGTCTTACCCAGGCGGTGTTGTCGGGGCGGGGTGTTTGCGTGGTTGGTAAGAAAGAAATGAGCGCAACGAACTTGCATGTCTTTTATTTTATTTATTTCTCACAATGCTGACTAATTTGTAAAATTTTGTTGAAGACAAGACAATGGTACGAGTAGTACGATATGTAAGACTTACATGCTGCACTTATATCACTTATATCTCTAGAGAACGTTAAGTCTATCGTGGTATTCCTAAAAGTTGTTAAGTCAGTTGGATCCGTGACCAACACCAATCTGAACTTATCGTTCATAAACTGTTTCAGACGATCGTTCGACGCTTCAATGTTAAAGTCCCCGATGAGCAGAAGCGGTACGTTGGGATCGCAGGGCCAGTCGCTAACTATTGTTCTGACATGCTCTGTGTAGTAAAGCATTAGTTGTAAGAGAAACATCTCGATGTAGTTGAGTGGTGTCTGTGGATGAATATAGACTGACACTAGAACGAATTTGAATTGGTCGGGTATCTCAACTTCCACTAGTACGCCTTCGCCAACATGAATATCCTGTAGACAACTGAATCCAGAATACTTGGGCATTGGCCGTCGCGGAAACGGGTCCAGCGACATGAGTCCTGCACGTTTTCTGATTCTTGAAGACTGCCGTGCCACCGTAGAGTCCACTACGCTTCTTCTTGCCAGTGCCACGACTCGTACTGGGCTGTTGGTCGTCGTCATCGCTGTGTCTGTCGCACTCTTTGGACTCAATGTGTTTTAAGCCGGGTATGTCGACGGTTTTGTTCTTATCCATCCAAGTCTCGTGAGTGCCAAATAGTCGGAGCGTGAAGTGACTGGGTCGCTGCTCAAGTCCACGTTGTGTGCCACCAAACTTTGAATGTTAAACGTGCACACTATGAAAGACTCTCTTTTGTCGTCGTTATTCCACCTAATGGGAAAACTGTGAACTACGTAAATTCGAAAATGCGCAAATCGTTGTCCTTGCGGTTAGCGCTACCGTATGTAGAAAGAGTTTTCTTAATCCGGCTCAAACTTGAGATGTGTTTACAGACGCCCGGACGAAAAAAAGTGTTACTATACGAATTTATTTTTATTTTTTACTTTTTGTTAGAAGACGAGCGAAACATTCCTTCGTCGAAAATTCAGATTTATAAATTCATCAACATATCATATTACATTTATTTGCAAGGGATAAGAGGTATCAGCTCTTCTAAAATTAATGCAGAAGACACAAGCAGTCTAAACAAACATTTTGATTTTCCCTCATAATGCAGTCCTGAAAAGAAATATCAAATGTAACGAATTTTATAACAAACTGTGATGCATCTTTCGCATACATGCAAACATTTCGCGAACTAATCGAGTGTACGCGGGTTGCCATGAAAAAATTGCTCCCTGAGTCATTAATAGCTGTCTGATCTCATTGATTATTTTTCTGTGAGTACGTGAATGTGTTTGAAGGAGCGAGGGAGGGGAGGTTAACGTTCACCATGAAGAACTCTAAGAGCTGTAAGCAGTCGCCCATTCATAATTTGGGCCCGCTGATTCCTGGGAGGGAAGGAAGCCAGGGCAATAAGACAAGCGCACCACTAATACCACATCGGAAGCCAGTGCTTAGATCACTGCGCCACTGTCTGATCTCACGCCATTGCCAACTGTGCTGATATGCTTAGAATAATCCACATTATTGGATATACACTGAAGAGCAATTGAATTAGAGATACCTGTCTAGTAACGTGTAGCATCACCTATCGCCCTGATGACGGCGGCGATTCGTCTCGGCATGGACTCGACAAGACACCGGAAGCGTTTGGATCCACGACGCCTGAACAAGCTCCCACAGTTCACGAAGATTTGATGGAGAGGGGTCAGAGCCTCGAACATCTCTCTCGATGGCATCCCAGATGCGCTTGATAGGATTGAGGTCAGGTGACCTAGCTGGCCAAGGAAGCGAGGTCACGTCGGTGGAGTGTTCATCCAACCATTCGGATACAATTCGGGAGCGATGGCACGGTGCATTGTCTTTTTGCAGGATGAGGTCCCCAGTGGGATGTTGAAGACCCACAAACGGCAGCAAATGGTCGTCCAGGATATCCCGGTAACGTTGACCTGTGAGGGACGATGTCACACGTACCAGGGGTCCCATTTCAGTCCACGTAAACAGTCCCCAGACGAGAATACCACCCCCACCAGCTTGAAGAGTACCCTGCTGGCAAGAAGGATCCATCGATTCATGTGGTTTGCGCCGTACTCGTATCCTGCCATCCGCATGTACCAACGTGAATCTCGATTCATCAGTCCAGGCAACATTTTTCCACATGCCAAGGGTCCAGTGGCGATGTTCCCGCGCCCATGCTAATCTTTGCACCCTGTGATGTGCAGTCAGCAGCGGTACCCTAGTGGGACGATGGATTCTGTACTTCATAGCGAGGAGATGGTTCTGGTTGGTGTGGCTGCTTACACGTTTTTGTGCACCAGCGTTAAATTGCCGAGTGATTTCGTGCACTGATGGCCCGTCTATCCGCTGTTACAATGCGAGCCAGCCGACGATGACCCTGCTCATCCACACGCTGTTGTTAACGGCAGTTGGCCAATGCAGGGATGGTTTTGCCGGATTCGATGTACTCACGGTGCACCCGTGACACAGTGGCTCGTGAAAATCCCAGTGCCTGCACGACTTCCAAGATGGAGTGACCCATTCGTCGGGCCGGGACAATTTGCCCGCGATCAAATGCGCTTAGATCCTTCGTCTTACCCATACGCGTCCGACTCTTACTGATTCCCGTCGCATAACTCCTTATATTGTCGGATCGCTGCATACGTCATGTCGTTTCTGTTTACAGGGCCACCCACAGCGCCACATTTGCGTAACGCCAACTGTCTCTAATTCAATTGCTCTTCAGTGTATGATTAGCCCACATGTATTTAGATTCTGTCCACATTATTCTTACGAATAGAGTTAATGTTTCTCCTGTCCTTTCTGTTCTCTTATCTGATTTTGGGATTTGTTTGGAATTGTAATACTGATTTATAGAAAGTTGGCAGCCTTGTGGGATGCTAATGACACGGTGATCGTTATAAAGTTTATTACAAAACTTTTCAGTTAAGTGCAGTCATCTCATTAATCGGGCGCACACTAATTCCAATTTGATTTCCAATATATGGAAATATTTTCTTCAATACTAAATCAAGAATCCAGCATCTTTATTACTGAACTTAAGGATACCCATCTGGAAATAAAAAATGCCCTCAAAAAGGAATACAAGGGGAAATGTTACGTTGTTACCTCTGCTATGTAATTGCTCATAATATCATATGCTCGAAACACAATTCGATGTCAAGAAGTAGAAAATTCAAAATAAACAAAATAAGAAAAAGAAACGATTCGGTGTTATTTCAGTCGATGGAAAGCCACCCGAAATGCAGTTGTTACGTTTGAAATAAATGCTTCTTTTTTCATTGAAAGTTTATGTCCAGCCTGATCAACTAATATCCTAAATCTGGAAGGAGCAGCTCGTCTCTAAATTAGGGACACCAGTCTCATGCGGTGTTCCCAAATGAGAACCTTAAGAACAGACACAGCATTTATGTTTCCTAGGGTTCGAATGAGGGCCCAACATTATCAGAATCCCGCACCCCAGTTCTCTCAGCTAACTGGATCCAAAATTCGCACAGCAAAACTTCGCTGAACAAACGATCAATCCTTCAAACTCTATTTAAAATATTCAAATATATCAATAGGTGTTCATAAGCGCAAAAAATGTGCTCTTCATGTAACTAATTTCTTCCTAAATCTGCTTAAAAGCTCTGCAGAAACAGGGCTATTATCATCTAGATCAGGATTTTTCGATTTGCTACTTTAGTACCATCTAATCGAGTGTGAAAATAGTACACGGACCACTAGGTATTGACAAGGCACAAAAAACATTGGATACAAATGTCGGGATTCGCGTTGATTTCAGTGTCACAGTTTATTATAACATAGACAAAATGCTAAATATTTTAGTATAATGTTAAAGTTGAGCTTTCATTTGACACAGTTTTGCTGCTCTGGCGTTAATTTACGCAGTTTTAATTTCAAACAATATTATGCAATCTTTGTTTTGTTTTGGTGTTTTGTTTTTCAATTTCAGTATGCCTGAAATATTTTGACACTCACAGAGACATTGTATGGAAAAATAACAAAAAGCTTCAGTGCTTGATCCGAAATTAATTTATATTCTTTTCTTTGTTCTGAAGAAAAACTCGATGCAATTTTTTCTTGAAATTCACACAGCCGTCTGTAATCGTATGATATGATAGTTCTATTAATGAATCTACCGGCTTGTTTATTTTTCATTGAGAAATCGGTAGAAAGTTTCTAGAGTATATATAATTCCATACCCATATTTTGATGATCAAGTTTTCAGAAAGTAAGAACGATAGTTGAATATTTACTGAGTGTACGGCAGTTTGACATATACGTTCAGTCATCTCCAGCTTTGGTCTCACATCATTCTTCGTAATCAAGTCTAAACGACATGGAATATCACATTAGTTTCTAAATCTGGAATGGTAAACTCAATATCGTATACCACTAATCTAGTTCAGAGTTTATCAAAACAGATTATATTTTTCTGTAATTGACGTTTTTAATGTTCAGACGGAATTTTAAGTCGGCGTCTGCTGCGGGCGGGTAGACTCTCACAATACAGAGCACTAAACTTTTTCTTTCTTTCAAGCAATACATACAGTGTGTGTATGAGTGTGTGTGTGTGAGTGTGTGTGTGTGTGTGTGTGTGAGTGTGTGTGTGTGTCTGTCTGTGTCTGACATTATCATTTATAATTTCTGCAAATTTATAGCATGCTTAATGAAAAATTTACTTGACAGAAACATCCTAAATGTTCGCTTACTGTGTAAGGCGTGACAAATATTGTGTAAACCGGAATGATTTGGCAGAAATTAGGTTTAGTGAAAATCATATGAATTCTACATTTGAGAAAATTCACCCCGGGTGTGTCAGTTTGTACATCTTTTTCATTTCTTAGGAAACTAAAAACATATTTCAGTGACACATTGTAATTACAAAAATTTTATTGTCGTAAGAAATATTTAAACTCCTAATTACAAAAATTTAATTAGGTAATTACAAAAATTTAATTAGGTAATTACAAAAATTTAATTAGGTAATTACAAAAATTTAATTAGGTAATTACAAAAATTTAATGTAGTAAGAAATATTTAAACTCCTTAAGGTGGTTCCACCTAAAGTCTCTGCCTTACGTTTCCAATGGTAAAACTTCTCTACATATTTCCTTTGCAATTAATGTATTCCCAAGGATGAAAATTTGCACATCGATAAAACTAACTTTAAGCTATAGCATAGGATACTTAATACTTGCTAAAACATAACCATAATTATATTAACAATCAATCATTTATCTTTGAGTAATGTTCAGACCTGCTAATAGATGGCCCGACCTGTACGTGTACACAAACAAATGTTGGATTGCTTAATTATGGTTATGTTTTAGCAAGTATTAAGTATCCCATGCTATAATTTAAAGTTAGTTTTATCGATGTGCAAATTTTCATCCTTGGGAATGCATTAATTGCGAAGAAAATATGTATAGAAATTTTAACCATTGGAAACATAAGGCAGAAATTTTTGGTGGAACCACCTTAATATTCAACGATAAAACTTTGTCCTAGATACTTAAACTGAAATTACTGAAGAATAAGGCAATGTTCTTGCATTTATTTGCAGCTGTTGTTTGATCTCTCCCAAATGGGTTGAACATAAATATTTTAGATACACCTGTCAGCAGACTTTCTTTCTGGCCCTGTGGCGAAGCTAATCTGACAAATGCATAAAAATTGCAGAGGCCCTATTACAGCCAACAGTCGTTATCTCATCAACAAAATGTCCGCGTGACCTATTTTTTCCTTATCTATCACGTACTGAAGGTCTGGCTGATGAAGCTCCTGCAGTCAGATGGTATCATTTTCTTTTTACATCTTGTCAATTATATATAAGCATTTTCTATACTCCAGTATTTGCTGATCAAAAAACGACTATCTCACTTGCGAAACATGATCGTTAGCTACAAAAAGTAGGTAAAAGCGTTTTCAAAAATTTAAGAAAAATAAAGTACGCGTTAAATTAAAAAGTTTAAATCGGATTTTTCCTATTTTATCATTTTTATCACTTTTTAATTCAGGCTTTGAATTATGATCTGGCGTCAGCATTGCGAATTTTAGCGTTCCTCTTTCCAAGAAAATTCCAAGCAGCTTTCCACTTCTGGTGATTATTAAAAATATCCGTAAAAGCAAAGGCATATGAGAATGATAAATTAACAAGATGATGTTACAGTGACCTGGGAATTTCCATCGGCTATTCGTAACCCAGTTAATCATTATTTTAATTCAATAGCGTTAACAAAAAAAAAAAAAAAAAAAAGGAGCGAAGGCAAGAAAATGTGAACTGTAGCCGCGTAAAAATAGAAAACAAGAGCCAAAAGTTATGTCAAAAAGTACTTGTCGAAAGTGTCCCAGACTCATAAGCTAGCATCGAGACTAAAGAAAAACGAAACAGTACCGATACCAATTGTTACCATGAAGATAGCCTGAGTGTGGAATGACTGAGAGAATTGCAGCGTTCCCCTTTCCAAGAAAATTCCAAACACTACTACCCTGCGGACCTTTTTGGAGCGAGGTACGAGAAGATCTCAAGACATCTGTGCAAAGTTCTCAGGTGGACAGAGAGATGGGAGGAGGGAGATAAAAAGTGTGGAAACAGGAAACGATAGACATTAAAAGAAAACGGAAATGGAGTGCTGTGAGAAGGCAGCAACACAGTTTGCGCTCTTTTGGAGAGCGGAAAAGACTTGCTGGATTGCTACCGTCCACGGAGGCAATATCTACGACTTTGGGAGATCTCTACAACCACCCTCCTGTAGAGCAGCTCCTTCGTCAAACTAGGCGCTACTCCACCAACGAAATGCAACAATTCCAATTCGCTCATCCTAAACTGGGGAAATGTAGGAGAACCAGATTAAACCGCCTACCGCGAATATTCCTTTCAGAGGTTCCAACGACGGATATGTGATGGGAGTCCTCTAAAAGTCAAATTAGGGACACTAATCTCATGCGGTGTTCCCAAATGAGAACCTTAAGAACAGACACAGCATTTATGTTTCCTAGGGTTCGAATGAGGGCCCAACATTATCAGAATCCCGCACCCCAGTTCTCTCAGCTAACTGGATCCAAAATTCGCATAGCAAAACTTCGCTGAACAAACGATCAATCCTTTAAACTCTATTTAAAATATTCAAATATATCAATAGGTGTTCATAAGCGCTGTAACGTATACTCTATATTCACTTTCCTTTTGATTTTACTATCTCTGGTTATTTTATTTTACTATGTAAATTATCTTCCTACTGAACGAAATATTATTTCACCCGCTGAATGAGATCTGGCAATGAGTGTAAGTCATGACGTGGTGGTAGCTAGTATATAGGCGCGTTCATCGAGACGGGTTGGAGTTGAGTTGTGTGGAGTTGAGTTGGTTGGAGTTGTGTTGAGGTTGATGTGTTGGCGTTGCGAGGTGTTGTTATGAGAGTGTGTGTACTATAAGAGGAAAGTTTATTCATTATTATGTACAAGATATATGAGTGCCTTAGTTGACCAAGAGTCTTGGAAATAAACAAGTTTGTCAGTAAGTTCAGTCTTTCTCAATTCTTAGTTTTGTCAGACCTCTGTCTGGCTGTTAGGTTTATGACTTTGATTACTTAATATAAATAACCAGCGTTGAGACTTTGTTTAAGTTCATAATTAACGAGTAACAACACCCTTTTGGGAATTCATTATTTTGAAGCTTAGAGCTAGTTATCATTAGCTCGCTGGTAAGAAGAATTATTATCATTCATAATAATTAGCTTAGCAAAAAGATTATAAAGCTAATTCATTATAGCGCAAAAAATGTGCTCTTCATTTAACTAATTTCCCCCTAAATCTGCTTAAAAGCTCTGCAAAAACAGGACTATTATCATCTAGATCAGGATTTTTCGATTTGCTACTTTAGTACCATCTAATCGAGTGTGAAAATAGTACACGGACCACAAGGTATTTTCAAGGCACAAAAAAAAAAAAAAAAATGGATACAAATGTCTGGATTCGCATTGATTTCAGTGTCGCAATTTATTATAACATAGACAAAATGCTAAATATTTTAGTATAATGTTAAAGTTGAGCTTTTATTTTACACAGTTTTGCTGCTCTGGCGTTAATTTACGCAATTTTATTTTCAAACCATATGCAATCTTGGAAAAATGTGATGGGAGTCCTCTAAAAGTGAATGGAAAATGAAATGAGACTGGGATGAATATGGAGCCCCCCCCGACCCCACCGTCGCATCAAAATTACGTTATATCTTTGTGTGTGTGCGTCACTGTCAGTGCCGGATTTAAGGCTTTTGGGGCCCCAGGCCAAATTTTCTATGCAATCGACCACCCATATTTGAATTTGCTCCTATAAGATTTTCCAATAAACTTATCTTTAAGTTAAGAATATAATAATTGGTAGTATAATTTTATTGTTATATAAGTATTATTTAAATACAAATTATTTTGATTTAACTTGTTATTAAATTAAAGGTTATAAAAAAAAATATTTGTAAACATAGTCAAAGGGGTTCATGCTTATCCAGGAACAACACTTTACATTTTGAATGCGCTCTCTATCGCACATTCAAAATGTAAAGAACTACACTTTACGTCGAATGCGCTCTCTATCGCATTCGACGTAAAGAAACAGCACTTAACGTTGCATGCGTTCTCTATCGCACTCGTACGAACACGGGCGTGCTCGCAATAGAGCTATTATTACCTTCTTATTTCTTTAGTTATCATTCAAGATAAAATAAAAAATTACCACTACTTTTTTCAAGTAAATTAAAGTAACGGTACCTCCCTTTTCTAAGTTTTTCTGTTCCATGCTCTCTACTTTTCTGGATTCTACACATGCGGCCATTTAGAGCGTGGGGCCCCTAGGCCGCGGCCTAGTTGGCCTAGTGGTAAATCCGCCGCTGGCCACTCTTTAACGCCACAGTGAATAATTCAATGGGTTATAAGCAGTCGCCCACCACTAAATTGGGGACACTGGTTGCAGTGAAGGGAGAGAGTCAGTGCCGTAAGACAAGCACACCTCACCCAAGGCTCGATTACGGGCTCACTCGAATGAACGGTTAGAGGACAGGTGTCAGACTACAGCGCCGCCGCCATTTCTTTAACGATCCACCGTTTTCCAAAATAAATCATCAACTCCTAGTTTCGTCTGTGATAAAATAAACGTGCTCGTATATACAGCAGCCCGGAATGATATTCCCTGCCCCGGTGTCTCAGTGGTCTAAGCGCTGGCTTCTTACCATTCGTTCGTGATGGGTCCGGGTTCGAATCGCGGTGAGTCATGGATGTTGGTTTACCTTACGGCACTGGCCTTTTCCCTTCTCTAGAACCAGTGGCCCTAAATTAGGGAAAGGCGACTGCTTACAGCCCATTGTATTGCTCACGGTGGTCGCTAAGCCCCTTCCCCCTCCTAAAAAAGAAAGTGAGAGAAAGATATTTTATCAGATGAGGACAAATCAATAGAATCTCAAAACCTAATTGGCACTTTGGGTATGGAACTTACCGGCGAAAAAAAAAAAAAGGACTGTGCTTAAGCCATGTTCATTTTTAACCTTGGACAGATGAAAAACGACTCTGTGTATACAAATCTACACTACTGTTTGTGAAAATTGCAACACCATGAAGGACTGCTGGTATTAGGTTGAAACTTGCAGGATATGTGCAACAGGTTGGGATATGCAAATGATTAAAATGTCAGTAAAAATGAGCGTGCGGTAAGTAATAAGGGCAGGCTTATGGCGGGCTCTTAGTTTTTCTGCGGTGACAA
The DNA here is from genome assembly GCA_039090855.1 of Macrothele yani. NCBI lineage: Eukaryota > Metazoa > Arthropoda > Arachnida > Araneae > Macrothelidae > Macrothele > Macrothele yani. Next base: position 98,053,727 of record CM077023.1, on the reverse strand, counting down.
CACTTCTGGTCACGTGGTAAAAATAAATCGTCATTATCTGGAAGTGACTACACAGATGGGTGTGGTCCGTTTTTCTGCATGACGTCACTTCCGACGTGGTGCTCTTCGATGATGACGAAGCAACTTTTAATTTTGAAAGTTTTTTTTTTGTTTTTTTTTTGTCCCCCAGTTTTATTTTGGAACTGTCGACTGCATTTATTTTCGAAAAAAGCGAAAAGAAGGTTTGCAACTGGGAGGATTCGAACCCCAGCCGCTTAGATATGTAATAAAAAACTGTAGCCGCGGTGTGACGCAACTGCGTCTCCTTGCGACATTTGTCTTAATCTCCCGTCACTGACCACCACCTATCGGACAGGGGCATCCCTAAAAAAGGTTTGTCCAGGTGTTAAATGTGATCAGATTCGGAGGGTGAAATTAAAAATTTTTAGTGCTAGATTCTAAGGATGTGGAAACAGATACTTATTAATATATATCTTGGGACATACAATCTTAAATTGCAAATTGCTTTAAGCCTGAAGTCACTTCCACTGTACTTGTACAGTTTCCGTTCCTTTGTGGCTAGTTGTGCCATTAGATATATTCTGAGGAGAAATAACATGACACACTCCAGTCACTCTAACTGTCCGGGTACTGTTCATGTCTCATGGTATGGGGGAGGGGGAGAACTCTGGGGTCCGTACCTCACCTAATTGGACGTTCCCGTCCCCTCCCTCCCTCTTTAAAAAGGGGCAGAGCCCAAGCTAACTGTGTGTTGGGACGCGGATGGCTTAGTGGTCAACTTTCGTGACCGCCACGGAGGAACCTCAGGTTCGATCCCAGCAGATATAAACGATCGAACCACTAAATATCCGCCGAACGTCGGATAGGCACGTTAAGACGTTCGACCCAGGGCATTGGCTCCCCGGTAATAAATAAGGGCGTCTTCCTTCCCTTTCCTACCTCGCTTCCGTGTCACTTTCCTATCGGGCACTCAAGCCGAAATCTTCTGGCTTTCTATTTCTAACAGTTGTTTAAAACCTGGGGTCAGACACTCCCTTCCTATAATCCTCTACATCTGATCTGATCTGATAACTGTGTGTTGCATCATGTTTGTCTCCTTGATTTCTTAACAGAAAGCCAATATTTGGAAACAGAAATAGAAAAAGCCCAACCTTACTAAGAGTTACTACATAGTACATCGTTATTCTAAATTTCTTTCTGATCTGGAAAGGCGTATGTGTTGATGTGTAAGAAACAAACATTTTAAGTTTCACTCTGCTTTTTATTTCTTTCTATTTGTGCTGTTGCAATTTGTGAAATAATGAGCAAACTCATATTCTAACCAAAGACTCTGTTTCTGTTCTCTGCCTCAATGTCATTGTAAATAAAGTCTTTTATTTCTGTGAACTCTTTTGAGGGCAATTTCCCATTGTAAACCGATATATATATATATATATCATCATCATCATCATCATCATTGTCAACCATTATCAATCCACTGCTGGACGAAGGTCTCCCCAAGTTTCCTCCACAACGGTCTGTCTTGTGCCAGTCTCCTCCATGTCACCCCTGCATACTTTCGAATTTCATCCACCCATCTCCCATGTGGTCTTCTTCTGGGTCTTTTCCTGTCCCTTGGAATCAAATCTAAAATTTCGTCTGTCCATCGATGATCTGTCCTTCTGGCAGTATGTCCAGCCCATTGCCATTTCAGGGATTTAACTCTGATCATGATGTCTTCCACTCTTGTCATTTTTCGGATCCACGAGTTCCTCTTCTTATCTCTCCTGGTTACACCAAGTATGCACCTCTCCATGCCTCTTTGAGTTGTCTGCAGCCTTTGTATGTCTCTTTTAGTTAAGGTCCACGTCTCTGCACCATACGTAAGCACTGGAAGGATGCATTGATCAAACACTTTTCTTTTAAGACATAATGGCATATTGCTCCTGAAAATTATGCTGTTTCTTCCAAAAGCTCTCCAGGCAAGTTTTGTACGCCGATTAATTTGTTCACCAATGTGACCCTCACATGATATCTGCTGTCCAAGATAAACGTACGTGTCTGTTATCTCCAGCTTTTCTCCATCAATCGATAAATCTTCATTTCTTGTAAAAGCATTGAACCTCACTTTTGTCTTCTGAAAGTTCATTTTTAATCCCACTTCTTTACTCTTGTCAGCAAGTTCCTGGATCATACTCAGCAGCTCTGATGGGGTAGTTGCAAAAATGACTACATCATCAGCAAAACGAAGGTGGGTTAGATAATCTCCATTAATCTTTATCCCTTTGTTTTCCCAGTTCAGTGATTGAAAGACATTTTCCAATGTGGCATTAAAGAGCTTCGGAGATATGGTGTCACCTTGTCTCACCCACTTTCCAATTTATATATATATATATATATATATTGAAGCAGTACTCGCCCAAATTTTCACTCGATGCCTTAATGAAGGGAAGATTCCTGAGGACTGGAACAACGCTACAATGATCCTGCTACATAAAAAAGGTGACATTGAGGATCTCAGGAACTACAGACCTATCAGCCTCCTATCAGTGGTTTATAAAATCTTCACTAAAGATCTTTTACACCGTTTGAAGGTGACACTGGACATGGCTCAACCGAGAGAACAAGCTGGATTCAGGAGTTGCTACAGCACAATAGATCATATCCACGTACTGAGAGAACTAATTGAAAGAGCGAGGGAATATGAACTTCCATTGTGCATGGCTTTTATCGATTATGAAAAAGCCTTTGATTCGGTGAAACCATCAGCAGTTACAATGGCTCAGAAATCCTGCGGTATTGAAGATGCATACATTAATATTATTAATAACATCTATGAAAATGCAAGTGCAAAGATTCGGCTGTTTAAAAATACAACACACATGAAAATTGGAAAAGGAGTGAGACAAGGTGACACCATATCTCCGAAGCTCTTTAATGCCACATTGGAAAGTGTCTTTCAATCACTGAACTGGGAAAACAAAGGGATAAAGATTAATGGAGATTATCTAACCCACCTTCGTTTTGCTGATGACATAGTCATTTTTGCAAATACCCCATCAGAGCTGCAGAGTATGATCCAGGAACTTGCCGACAAGAGTAAAGAAGTGGGATTAAAAATGAACTTTCAGAAGACAAAAGTGATGTTCAATGCTTTTACAAGAAATGAAGATTTATCGATTGATGGAGAAAAGCTGGAGATAACAGACACGTACGTTTATCTTGGACAGCAGATATCAAGTGAGGGTCACATTGATGAAGAAATTAATCGGCGTACAAAACTTGCCTGGAGAGCGTTTGGAAGAAACAGCATAATTTTCAAGAGCAATATGCCATTATGTCTTAAAAGAAAAGTGTTTGATCAATGCATCCTTCCAGTGCTTACTTATGGTGCAGAGATGTGGACCTTAACTAAAAGAGACATACAAAGGCTGCAGACAACTCAAAGCAGCCTGGAGAGGTGCATGCTTGGTGTAAGCAGGAGAGATAAGAAGAGGAACTCATGGATCCGAAAAATGACAAGAGTGGAAGACATCATGATCAGAGTTAAATCCCTGAAATGGCAATGGGCTGGGCATACTGCCAGAAGGACAGACCATCGATGGACAGCCGAAATTTTAGATTGGATTCCAAGGGACAGGAAAAGACCCAGAAGAAGACCACATGGGAGATGGGTGGATGAAATTCGAAAGTATGCAGGGGTGACATGGAGGAGACTGGCACAAGACAGACCGTTGTGGAGGAAACTTGGGGAGACCTTTGTCCAGCAGTGAAATTGATAATGGTTGGCAATGATGATGATGATGATGATGATATATACATATACAATGTATATACACACAGTCGAGTCACATTATTTTGTGACCTCCTCCTACTTTTCACGTTAATAGCGCGTAGCCAGTGAAAGAAGGCACGTGTCGGAGCTGGTTTGGAGGGTATATAAGGTGTGCTGTAGGCATTCTGAAAACATATCTCTCGTTGCTGTCATGGATAAAAGGAGCGATTGATCAGATTTGAAAAAGGATGATTATCGGCTTTCGGGCCAAGGGTTGCAGTATTTCTGAAACAGCGCTGTTTGCGAACTGTTCGCGTGCTGCTGTGGTTAAAGTGTATCGTGATTGGAGAAATGGCACCATTGAGAATAAGCGACGTGAAAACTGCGGAGCAGCACGTGCCGTTGATGTGAGAGGTGAACGTTGGCTGCGAAGGTGCGTGAGGGCCGATCGACAGGCTACAGTGGAGCAACTAACTGGCCGAATGAACCAGGGCGCTACCGGAAGTGTGTCTAAAACGACGGTTCAACGAACTCTGCTGCGTATGGGGCTCCGATGCAGACGGATGGTCACTGCACCTATGCTAACGAAGGTGCATCGACAGAAAAGGCTTATATTTGCCCGGCACTATCGGAATTGGACCTCCGCTGACTGGCAAAGGAATGCCTTCTCCGATGATTCGCGTTTTCTGCTTCATCGAACGGACAGACGTTGGCGTACAAGGCGAGAAACATCAGAGAACAAACACTCTTCAACCATTGCTGGAAGAACACAAGCTGGTGGGGATAGCGTTATGGTCTGGGGAATGTTTTCGTGGCATTCCCTGGGTCCACTCATACCTGTAGAAGGCACTATGGACCGAATTCATTATGAATCCATCCTTGCAGACCACGTACACCCATACATGCAGATTGTCTTTTCTGGGGCGGATGGGATCTTTCAGCATGACAATGCGACTTGTCACTTAGCTAGAAATGTTCGAGAGTGATTGGAAGAGCACGATGAAGACTTCAAAGTACTTCTCTGGCTCCCTAATTCCCCAGACTTAAATCCGATTGAGCATCTGTGAGACACCTCGATTGTGTTGTACGCTCTATGGATCCTCCACTACGCACTCTCCTGAAGCTGTAAGGTGCACTGCAGTCAGCATGGCTCCACATACCTGTGAACACTTTCCAGCACCTTATTGAGTCTCTCCCAGCCAGTCTAGCCGCTGTCCGCCCTGCACACGGCGGTTACTCTGGATATTAGCTGGTGTTCACAATAATGTGACTCGACCATGTATATATACACTGCTGGCCACTCAAAATGCAACACTAAGAAGAAATCGTCCGATTGGCCTGAAATTCGCAGCATGCGTCGCCCGCGAGTGGACATGCAAACGATTAGCATTGCAGGGCATATGCAAATCATGTGCGCTCGGCACGCCACCGAGCAGGTCTATAAGTAGGGTGTACAGGAGGCGGGGTGTAAGTAGTGGAAGTGTGTTGTACAGCCGGACCTGTGCGTGGGAAACTTCCTGACGCCTTGTCGCAGAATACGGCAGTCATTCCAGCACGTTTCGGAGTTCGATAGAGGACGAATAATGGCTTATCGCGACAGCGGTTTATCGTACCGAGACATCGGCGCCCGTGTGGGACGACATCCAGCCACAGTGATGCGAGTATGGATTCGGTGGGTGCAGGAGGAGCGGACGGACCGACGTGAGCGATTGCCGCATCCGCGGCACACCACCGAACGAGATGACCGGCATGTTGTGCGGTGGGCATTGACGGCTCGCACCGCCACATCACAAACGTTAGCGCAGGAATTAGGGTGTGTTGCGCAACAACCTGTGTCAGCACGTACCGTTCGACGTTGTCTGCAGGAGCGGGCACTTGTCGCACGGCGCCCATTGCTCCGATTACCATTGACGTTACACCACCGGCTAATGCGGCGGCAGTGGACCGTTGAACATTGCACCTGGACTACGGAATGGCACGACATTGTCTTCTTCGACGAATCCCGCTTCTGCCTGCAACACGCCTGCATTAGGCATCGCCATACTGGTCCGTCGCCTAGCGTTATGGTTTGGGGCGCAATTGGATATGACACCCGCGCCGCTCTGGTACGCATTGCCGGTAAACTCAACAGCCACCGCTACATTTCTGACGTTTTGGAGCCTGTAGTCCTCCCTTACCTGCAGGACCTGCCAGCGGCCACGTTTTAACAAGACAATGCGCGCCCGCACGTGGCACGCATCGTGCAACAATTCTTTACGGCCCACCAGGTGTCACTGCTGCAGTGGCCCGCCTGTTCTCCCGATTTGTTGCCCATCGAACACGTCTGGTCACTGATCGGCAACCGAGTGGCCCGGCAAGCACCACCCGCGGCTACGCCTGATGAACTATGGCAACGTGTGGAAGCAGCCTGGACCGACATACCCCAAGAACACATCGAAAGCTCTTTCGTTCCATGCCACTTCGTGTAGCGGCCGTTATTGCCAGCCATGGGGGCCACACGAATTATTGATATCTGCGTGTTCCGCAAGTCGCACGGGCCTGTAAGCTCAATCGTTTCATCTTTGTATCTGTTGTTAGTTATGTGTCCAGTAAATCTGGCTTTGCTATCTCGTGTCCTTCTTGGTGTTGCATTTTGGGTGGACAGCAGTGTATATATATTCTCGGAGATGCTGAGAGTTTCGAAGATCTGAAAACATTCCTTAAAAAGGAGGTTAAAGATATAAAAATTGTTAAATAATGGGATAACTTTAAAAATGGAATATAAGAAAGAGTTGAACAAATTCGCCAGGACCAAATACACAAGAAACGTATAAATATCAGTAAATGCCAAAAAATGGTTACTTTTTGTGAAAATTTAGACCAATCAGTGTAGTTCTATAAAAAAACTGGTTGCGGACTGGAACAATAACCTAGAACAGGCTTATAGAGAAAGAGCTACTATAAGTGCTCACATAAACTACGATGAGAGACTTAAAGCAGAGAAAAACATGAATCAAGGTATCAAAGGTATAAAAAAAATATCGCTACTAAAGATCAAATAGATATTCCGAAATATAACAGAATTGAAAATAGGTTTCATGGCTACCCTAGTAATCTGCTTGGTTTTAAAGATTCCCAAAACACGGAAAGGGACTTTGAGCACAAATTAAAGGAAGAAGACTGTAAAAATAAATAAAGGAAGAAGACTGTAAAACTCTAGGAAAGAGGTTTCCGCCGAAGGAGGTCAGGAGAGCAGTCTTCTCACATCCCAACGGCTCATCCTAGAGCCCATTTAAGAGGGGAACTAGGGGAAATGCAGTCCCTGGCCCCGCATTTTCATGGGGCCCCAGAATTATGCAAGATGCTTGAAGAATTGCCAGAATTCTACAGTTTTCTTTTGTTTTTGTTTTTTGCAATAGCACAGCAAAAACTATAAGAAACTGCCTAGTGAATTTTTTTCTATTTCTTTCCGCTTTTTTAGAAGGAGTCCGCAACAAATATAGTCGCCCCTAGTCCATCCTCAAATCTTTCAAACAGTTTTTTTGTACACATCGGTAATGGGGGGTAATGGGTAATTTTCATACATTAAGAATTCGTTTGAATCATATTTGGATCATATTATTTTCCCCACTACTTCGATAGACCGCAATTTCAACAAGCTGAACTCAACCCTGGGGGAGGGGGGTTAAGGCAGAACTGAACTGGTATTCATTTTTCAACCATGCATTTTTGCATTTTCTTGCTACCACTGATTCTTCCATAAATCATGGGATACACACTTCAATGCGGTGGGATATTTTTATTGCTTCCTCATCAAATTTTGGGAATGTTATGTTCTGGGTATTTTTATTCATCCACCCATAGTGAAATCCTAGATGTGCCCCTAATGGTAGGGCCCCAAAATGCTATCCAGTCCCAGGGCCCCTGTCTCCTTGAATGTGCTCCGCAGAGCACAAATTTTCATTCCAATGACATTTTCGAAAAGGTCATGGAGGTTAGGCATATCAGCATATTGTTTTCTATGCCTCCATTCACTGATTTGGAAGGTGGATTTCCCACTTCCTCACGGATGAACACAAGGCGAATCGTGTTATCACTTGTCGCCAATGGAAGTGCCAGCTACGACGTGATGGTGCACCCTCCGTATTCACTGGACCTGACACCGTGTGACTTCCACCTATTCCCTGAAGTAAAAAAAAACAACTTCGTGGGCGTCGGTTTGCATCAGATACTGAACTAAACAATGTTGTGATGGGTATCCTGAACCCAGTGGCGTATCTTGGGTCCAACACTTGGGCTATCTCACCCACCCCCAGTACTGTTTTTTTTTTTTTTTTTTTTTTTTTTTGAAATTCCGAAATTTATTTTTCAGTTCCTAACTAATAGAAATAACTTTTTTTCTTAATTTTAGGTACATGCTGTTTCTATCATACACTGGCGTGCAAAAATTAAGGACGAGACGGTTTTTCGAACGTAACGTCGTGCAGAAGTGCTCCACATCGACTCAAATCATACCATAAGATCCCCAAGACGTAAGAATATGGGACAAATGAGCAAAACCGTCCAAACAAGGAATCCAAAGGATACAAAGGCACTTTATTGAAAAGGTAGCTTCGAGCACAACTGGACAGAAGACAGAAACGTCCATGGGACAGGCGGCTGCCAAGGAAAATCCAGTCTTTAGTAGGGGATATGATCACCCCTGACTGCGTTGCAGGATTTACAAAGTCTGTCCATGCTGAGGACGAGGTTGTCAATGAGCTGTTGAGGCATCGTGGCCCACTCCTCTTGTAGCGCCAATCGCAGCAGCGGAATCATTGCTGACGGCTGGTGACGTGCTGCCAAGCGTCTCCCGAGAAGGTTCTACACGTGTTCGATTGGATTTAGGTCCGAGGACCTTGCGGGCCAATCCATGCGTTGAATATCTTCACTTTCCAACAGCTCTGCGACAGCCACTGTACGATGAGGTGTAGCGTTGTCGTCCATGAAGAGGAACTCAGGACCTACAGCACCTCTAAACAGACGCACGTGAGGCAGGAGAACCTCGCTACAATAGCGGACACCAGTGACTGAACCTCCTTGAAAGATGTGGAGGTCAGTACGGCTACCAAGTATGATACCGCCTCAAACGAGAACTCTGCCACCTCCAAACCAGTCCCTTTCGATTATGTTGGAGGTGTGATTGCGTGTTCCCTGCTCTCTCCAGATGTGTATACGTCCAGAATTGCTCGTCAGACTAAATCGGCTCTCATCCGTAAAGAGAACTCAACCCCATTGCTGATGCGTCCAGTTCTTGTGTTCGTGGCACCACAGAATCCCCCGTCTCCGATGAGCAGGCGTTAATGGCATATACACCGTACTGGTCGTCGTGCAAATAGACCACCTTTGTGCCGCCTCCTGGCCACGGTGAAACGCGATAACGGACGTCCAGTTGTATGTTGCATGTGCCTTGAGATTTCTCCCGCTGTCTGTCGTCTGTCTCTTCTCGCCTGTAGGACAATATACCGGTCGTCCGCCGCCGTGATTGCTCGTTGACGACCACTTCTAAACTCTTGGACAGTTGTTCCTGTCGTTTGAAATGCTCTCCAAGCTCGTGAAACGATGCTGTGAGCGATCCCGAACTCCTCGGCCACACTAGTCACACTTCGACTTTCTTCCAACTTCCTAATGACGCGACCTCGGGTAAAGTCATCCAGATGTCGTCTACTGGATTTCCTGTTGGCCATATCACACAGTGGCAGCAACTCCACGTCGTTCAAACCGATGTACACCGTGCAATAGCTTTCACCGAATTGCTGAGCCTACATCGCCCGTGTGCTTTATACCCTTCCGACACTCCCCCCCCCCCCCCCATCTTCCTACGTCATGCTGCATATATGCGCATGCCCTACCGTACCGGAACCTAGTTTATCTCCTGAGTGGTCTTTCGGTCTGTTTTGCCAGCTCGTTCCGCTGTTATGCTGATTTCTCCTCTTTGTCCTTAATTTTTGCACACCAGTGTAGTACCAAATTATTATAAGGATTAGGATTTTAACACTTATTTGCACATGAACTCCATTCTTCTTCTGTACACTTTATTTGTACATGCACTCCATTTTTCTTTCCTTTTGATAAAGTTGAGGGTTACTTTTCCATAAAAAGTTTCTTCCGAGTACTTTATCACATTTGAAAAAAATGTTTTTCTCTATCGACAAAACAGCCAATTTGCTCAAGTGTACATGCCCTTGTGTTTCCCTAAAGTATAGTATGTCTTGATTCTTTTTAACGCAGAAAAACGTCTTTCGGCAGTTGCAGTTGTAGATGGAAATTTTAATATTAGGTCTGCTAATTTTTACACCTCATTAAACACAATGTCCAATTTATTCAATTTCATGTTACTAGTAAAGTCTCTTACTAATTTCTTTTTGTATTCATCAAGGGAATAATAAACACCTTCACACACAAACGCGCGCGCGCGAGCAATTCATTTTTGAGTCGAACTGTGTCAAAATTTGAAACATAGTGTTCTTTAAGTTCTGACAGTAGATGATCAGGAAAGTTTTCACAAAAATGTTTCAAAACAATTCGAATCAAACAAAAGCCACGAATTTAAGAGATAATATCACTAATTTTAATTCATTGACACTTTACACAGCTGAAACAACTCTCTCAAAACACGGGCATTTACGGGCGGGAGCATGCAAGTAACGAAGGTAGTCAAAGTCTTCTCTTTTCTGAGCGAACCGTTGCCTAAAGCAACGGCCCATTCACACTTCATCTGCTCCTCCATGTTGTCTTGGAAACCCTAGCCGGCGAACGTATCCAAAGTCTTCGAATCACACAGCGAAGACTGGTAGAGCGACTGGTTGCGTCACGATGACACCATCCCTCCACTAGGAGGCCCGTTGGTCTTTGATCGCCAGACTGATTCTCTTAGTCAAAAGACGTGAATCTGCACATGTGTTTTTTTTTTCGTAGCGAAACATTGATATGGCTTAATAACGTTGATAATTGACTTACTTGTGTATATCTAATCGACTTTTATTTGGGCATTCCCCGGGCTTCGCAGCTAGCCTAGCTAGCCTCGAATATACGCCACTGCCTGAACCACATGTCGGGGAAGGGCTTCGAACACACGTTCCGGAAGTGGATAGAAAGGTGGGACTGGTGCATTCAGAAAGAGGGAGAGTACCTCGAAAGTATGTAAGTGTATTAGATTTCTGCCCCATGTAAAATAAGTCTTCTTATTTTTTGAACGACCTTCGTGAAGCAAGAAAAATGCATTTAATATATAGGTGTACAACTTAATTCTCGGCCCCTGACCACAATTGATCATAGAATGTCGGCAAATGCAAATAACTGTGTGCGATAATGGCTGATTGTAGCGCCATCCAACAGGTTTCCAGGCAACCGTAACCGCTCACAGCTGTAGTGACAGAAGGGACGTAATGAAAGCAATGTCGTTCGAGAAGCAACATTTCAGGCACTGCTCCCTGTTCGCGTTTTAGCTGAAAAAAGTGCCCAGAAAATGATCTGTGCTGCTTTGGGTGAGGCTGCTGTGTCCTATAGTACGTGTAAGATGTGGTTCCAGCTGTTTAAGCAGGGAAATTTCGATCTCCGTTATGCAGAACGTCCGGGACAACCACATAAAGTTGACGACGAGGAACTGGAACAACATGGACGTGATCCCTGTCGCACACAGTCAAAGCTCGCCCAGGAACTCGGAGTAATACGGCAAGCCTTTGCAAAGCGCCTGCACAAGCTTGGACGAATTCACAAGGAGGGCCGTTGGGTGCCCCACCAACTCACGGCTGCGAACAAGTCTAGGAGCTACGATGTTGCTGTGTCCTTGCTTTCCAGATTCAAGAAGAAGGATTTTCTCCATAAGATTTTGACCTGTGATGAGAAGTGGATCCTCTACGATAATCCTAAGCGGCGCAAATCGTGGGTTTATCCAGGTCAGCTTGCCACCAGTACCACCAAACTGAATACACATGCCAGGAAGTTGTTGTTGTGCCTATGGTGGAATCAGCGTGGTGTCGTACACAATGAGTTGCTCAAACCTGGTGAAATGGTCAATGCTGAGCGTTATTGTCAGCAACTCATTCGTGTGAGTGACGCAATGGAGGCGAAAAGGCCATACACCGGCAAGGGAAGAAGGTCGGTCCTGTTGCTTCAGGATAACGCGACTCCTCACACTAACGACTTTAAACACGATCACCGACCTGGGATGGGAGATTTTGTACCCCCCCCTCCGGCGTATTCCCCAGACTTCACCCCGTCGGATTATCACCTCTTTCGCTCCCTGCAGCATCACCTGAGTGATACGCACTTCACTTCTATAGAGGAGGTCCACACCAGTATTGATGACTTTATCAACACGAAACAGCCCTCTTTTTTCCGCAGTGGCATTCGGCAGCTCCCTGACCGATGGCTCAAATGTATCCAACACGACGCGGATTATTTCCCTGATTAGGTACGTATTCGTTTTGCAATAATTTGCTGTCAACGTGTCGTGCTTGTGGCCGAGAATTAAGTTACGCACCTAATACAAGCCACTATTGTAGTTACATAAAGCAGACTGTACGTTAATAATAATAAAAATAATAACTACTATTTTATCGCAATAAAAACTGCGGTACAATTCTTTCTTTTTGATAACATTATTAAAAAGATAACCTTATAAAGTTTCATTGAAAATAATTCATAGCAAAATGACTTATAGAAATAAAAAAGTTTTCTGAAAGGGGGCGCGATTCAGTCTCAGCCCCGGGCCAACGCATGGCATAATCGGGCCCTGGCTCATCCCATGTCTTAGATGGGCTTCCCATTAACTTTTACAAGGAAAAACAAAACCCTGGGATATCATAGGACAGAGTATAACTAGCGTGTTTAACAACATGCTACATAGCTCAAAAAGTCCTCTGTCTATGAAGGAAGGGGTCATTAAGCTGCTGTATAAAAATAAGGGTAGCATAGATGATCCAGAGGGTTGGTTGGAGACCTATATCTATTCTAAACACGGATTATAAGATATTTGCGAAACTTCTCGTGAATATAGACTTGGAGAATATCTTCCAAAATTCTCAATAAGAGTTTTAGGCCTGCGGCGCGAAGGATCGCAGTATCCATAATAACATAATTGATTTGAAGTACAGTGTAACTTGGATAATTCGAAGCTGGAGGGACCACAAAAATAATTCGAATTATCGACAAATTCGAATTAGGCGAGCTTGAATATGGGCACATTCAAGTACTGTAAAAAACAACATATTTATTCATAACATACAAAAAAAAGTACAGTACGGTAAATTTACATATTTTTTGAAAAAAAAAACAGTGATATTTTGGCCTGCTTCTTAGAATTTATGTTATGGGTAAGTGTAAATTCCTCAAGTTTATCGAGCGAAAGAAATAGAAAGTCACTTACATTCTGCTGTCCCTCAACAAACTTCCTTAACTGTTGGAGGTGAACCAAGGCATCTATTGAATTTGGAAGGCGCTCTTCAGGAAATTTTGGCCGTTCCAGTTCTTCATGTGAAGATACACAGCAGGTCTTCTTATTCATAACATCAGCTAAGATCTCACCGTCTGTGAGCTTACCACAAACAGCAAAATTGTCATCAACTCTCTCACGGCCTACGTCTTCCCAGTACTCCACAGTGGGTATGATCTCCTCGCCACCATTACCTTGATGTAGTTGAGAATCATCATCAGGGTGCTGGAATCCTGCTTTTCCGAAGCAGTTGGCTGGCTATAGTTTCAGGTTTAATTCGTTGCTTCACCAGAACTCGGAACTTCATCCAGAACAGTACGTACCCATTTTAAAAGGTAATTGTTGAAAATACGAGAATACGAAAGTGTATTTTTTTTCGAATTAAACAAAAAAAAGTTCGAATTAAAGGGGTCTTTTTTTACATTATTTATATAGAAAATTCAAGGGACCAAATTAAAAATTCGAATTAACCAAGAATTCCAATTAACAACGTTCGAATTGGACAAGTTACACTGTATATCACTAAATATCTTTTTTTAAAAAAGCACAAAAACTGCCATCATCTCTCTGGATAAAAAAAGCCCTTTGATATGGTCAATCGAAAGTCCTTGATAGATGTTTTAACAAACTACAACATTCATAAAAAAAATTATAAAAATCCTAATTGATACTTATACTAATTCCACTAGTAAAATCACGCTGAAAGGAAAACTTGGCAAAAATATCAGCCTGGGAAGAGGCATCAGATAAGGATGCCCCTGTCCCCAATCTTATATACCTTGTGCATTAACTTATTCCTCAATATGTTGGATTTCAGTTAGGCCCTTCAGGGAATTCCTATCCCGGGGAGAGGGGAAACAAAACAATTGAGCATCTAGCATATGCAGAAGACTTGGTGGTGTTTGCTGAAGAGGAGAGGAATTTTCAACAATTATTTGATACCTATAATACTTATGGCAAACTGCCAGGAGCAGAACTTAATTGTTCTAATAGCAGTTCCCCGCTTTTTGGGAAATGGTCTTATGTGGATCTAAGATTAGGCGAGATCAACAAAAACATCAATGTTTTAGGCATTGACTTTAACACTGACGGTACTAATAAATCAATACTGGGAAATGGGCTCTGAAACATAGAAAAATATGCCACTGCTTTCAAAGAGGAAGACTTTTCTTACATTGTAAGGGCACAGATCGTGAATGCTGTTTTTCACCCAAAATACATGTATGCATTTCATGTAGAATCCCCTAAAAAGGATATCATTACTAAATTGAACAGGACAGAGTTCAATTTTCTGTGATACGGTAAGGTAGAAAAGATTAAAAAGGCCATAATGTACAATCAAATAAAAGGAGTTTTAGGTATGAAAGACCCAGGTATTATTGCGAAGATATGTAAAATAAAGAGTTTTTACAACCTCATTCAAAAGGAAAATCACGCAGCACATGGTTTCATTAAATATATTTGTGGAACTAACTATAAGAAAATAACTAATAAAAAAACGGTAAACCATGTGATTTCTTCCCAGGAGAAGAAATCAACTCTATATGTAAGGGAATCATACAAATACAGGAAAAGAGTCTGATTACAAACATTAAACAGGAAGATAAGATTAAAAAGCTCTATGAAGTATATTACACAGCAAATCAAACATATATCCAAGAAAAAGCTAAAGAGGTTTGGGAAAACATGAGCCTTCTGAAACTTCAGCCTAAAATAAGGCACTTAAAACTTTAAAATAGCCCATAACACTGTCCCTACCATGAAAGGGAGTCATAAAATCAAAATCCCCACAAGCGATAAGTACCCCCATTGGGATGATTGTGAAACGTTGATCCATATGTTTGTGGAGCGCAAAGAAAATACTGAAATTGGAGATGGTTTGGAGATGGCTTCTTGCAAAATACCTTAAAACCTCCAAAGATCTTAGAACCGATAATATATGGTACCACACCACAACACAGGAAAAGAAATACTTAGACTACATTGCACAAATTTGTGTCACCGTTTTCAAATTTCAAATATGGAAGACAAGAAACACCAAACTTCACAAAAGACAAGGCAAAACAAAACTCTCAATCCTATGTGAGCTACGGGAACTTATCAGGGAAGAACGGAGGAGACAGCGTAAGAAAACTTTTTAAAGAAAATAGCTAGTGAAAAAAAAATGCGAGAAAAAAAAAACAATAAAAATCAAAAATTAAGAAAAAAAAATAAAAAAAACTTTCTAAAAAAAAATCCTCTTGGATTTACAATAAGAAATTGCCCTCAAACGTTTTCACAGAAATAAAAGACCCTTTATTTGCAACGACATTGAGGCGGAGAACAGACACACAGTCCCTGATTAGAATACACTGAAGTGCCAGAAAAACTGGTACAGACGAGCTTATGCAAAATGCATAGCAACGCCACCTATGCGCGTACTCGGTTGCGTCTGCCAGTGCGTATATAAAGCGATAGACATCCTTGCCAGCTGTCAGAGCTGTTTTCGGCATGAGAAGGACAAGTAGTAACGATTCAAGCGATTTTCAACGGGGTGTCATAGTTGGCGCTCGTGAGATGGGCCATAGTATTTCGGAGGTAGAAAGGAAGTTCGGATTTTCACGGACGACCATTGCATGGGTGTACCATGACTACAAGAATTCCGGCAAAGCCTACGATACCAGTATGGCCGTAAAAAGACTTTGGATGAACGTGACCATCGTCGGCTGTCAAGAATCGTTTCACGCGATAGGCGTGCAACACTCTCGCATGTATCATCGGAATTCAATGCTGGAGCCTCAACAAGCATCAGCGTCCGGACTGTGCAACGTACCCTGCACGATATGGGCTTTGGGAGCCGACACCCAACTCGTGTCCCCTTGATGGGTGCACTACACAGAGCTATGCGTCTCGCTTGGGCACGGCAACACTGCCACTGGACACTTGATGACTGGAAACAAGTAGCCTGGTTTGACGAGTCGCGTTTCCAACTGTATCGGGCACATGGAAGGATTCGTGTGTGGCGCAAACCCCATGAAGCCATGGATCCCGCATGTCAATAGGGAACTGTACCGGCTGGTGGGGGTCCGTAATGGTATGGGGTGCGTTTAGCTGGACTTCACTGGGACCCCTGGTACGTACAAACGGCTGTGAGAGGCCAACGCTATGTGCGCATCCTTTCTGACCAGGTACACCTGTTCATGTCCTGCATTCATGCTGATGGGTTATGCCTGTTCCAACAGGACAATGCACCTTCACACAAGTGTTGGGACGTCACATTATGGTTTGAGGAGCATTCATCTGAGTTTGGGGTATTGCCATTCCCACCCAAGTCCCCAGATCAGAACGTGATAGAACACGTGCCACGCAACGCGCTATCGAACACAGAAATCCGAGACCTCGGAATACACTCGAACTGTGGAACGCTCTGCAGGAAGTATGGTGTGCATTGCCTACAGCATATTTCCAGAAGCTAGTGGAGTCCATGCCCCGTCGTATTTCTGCTATCCTGCGCTCCCGTGGGGGACCTACCAAGTATTAGACTGGTGTACCAGTTTTTCTGGCACTTGTGTGTATGAGTTCGCTCTTTATTTCACAAAGTACAACAGTACAAATACAAAGAAATAAAAGAAAAAACAGTAAAACTTAAAATTGCTATGTTTCTTACACAGCAACACACACACTTTTCCAGATCGGAAAGAAATTTAGAATAATATGTATTATGTAGCAATTCTTAGGAAGGTTAGGCTTTTTCTATTTCTGTTTCTAAACATTGGCTTTCCGTTAATATACCACGGAGACAAGCATAATAATACACAGATACCTTGAGCTCGCCCCGCTTTTGAAGGAGGGACAGAGGGAAATCGGGAGGACGAGAACGTCCAATTAATTGAGGTACGGACCATTTAGTTCTTCCACCCCCATATCATGAGACATCAACAGTAACCAGACAGTTATTATAGAATGACTGGAGTGTGTCATGTTATTTCTCCTCAGAATATACACTATTAACAAAAGTCATCGAATACCCCTTCAAAAGCAAATGAACGGATCCACCGCGTTGTTAAGATGCGTGATACAGCTGCAAACGGTATAAAAACAAGCTTGCAGCTGACCGCGATCATATCGCACTGTGAGGTTGAGTGAAAATTTCGTGGCGGGAGAGAACTGACTTTGAGAAAGGAAAGATTGTTGGCTGTTATATTAGTGGGTTGTCCATAAGAGAAACCGAGAGGCGTTTAAACATACCCAAGTCAACTGTTTTGGATGTACTGAATAAGTGGAAGACACATGGCATGCCTGAAGCAGCAAAACGTACCGGCAGACCAAAGAAAATCAGTGATAGAGGACGTCGAAGCTTCAGGAGAGTCGTTACAGCTAATCGACGGAGTACTGCACAAGACCTCAGTGTACAGGTGAGTAAAAATGCTGGAACCTCGGTATGTACACGTACCATTCGCAGAGAACTTCATTCCATGGATTACCGTGGTCGTACGGCTGCTCATAAGCCTTTCATCTCCACTAGGAATTCTACTCGCCGTTTAGCATAGTGTAAAGAACATTTATCGTGGACCGTAGGTCAATGGAAACAGGTCCTATGGACTGATGAATCCAGATACACGATCCATCAGTCTGGTGGCTGTGTGTGTGTATGGCGGCAGCCGGGGGAACGCTATTTACCACAGTGTACTGTTCCTACGGTCAAGTTTGGAGCTAGCACTGTACTCACGGGGGAAGGGGGTGTTTTTCGTGGTATGGTTCCGGCCCATTGGTTATCGTGGACAAACCTGTTAACCAGCACGTCTACCTCGATATTCTGGACAATCATGTCCTACCAACCCTGTGGCAATACTATGGAACCGAGCCTTGTTGGTACCAGCAGGATAATACACCGAGCCATAAAAACAAGGAATGTTACGGCGTGGCTTGCCGATCATTCCGTATCGTGTGTGGACTGGCCAACACAGAGCCCTGATCTTAATCCCATAGAGCACCTATGGGATGAATTACAGCGCCGCATAAGAAGTTTGGAACCAAGGCCTACTACTAAGCAGAAGTTAGCGGTAGCATTGTGTACTTAATGGAAGCGCATACCTATCGCTGTGTTCCAAAACCTTGTCGAAAGCATGTCTCAAGGGTCATTGCATGCGTTAAGGCCAAAGGTGGTTTCAAAATATCTTTATTCAAGGTAGAAATCAGGAGACGAACTAATAAGGACGTCTAAATACAAATAAAATACGATCAAAGATCGTTAAACCACTAAAACCTATATAAAAATATACAGCATAGTGCACAAGTTGAAAAATGGAGCAAAATTACAGCTCGTGATAAATGAACAGCGACAAGCATGTCTGGGCATTTAGGAAGGATTTTAACAAAAAAACTTATTGCTCATAAGTGCATTGCTGTGCGATTAACAAACTTGTTCAAGAAAATATTGAGAGCTTCAGGAGATAACATTTCTCTTGCAAAAAAAAAAAAAAAAAAATACAATAAGACAGTAAGTTGTAACACATCATAGTTACAAGAATGTACAGTACAAAGCAATTGACAAACTGATCATAAGACAAATCAATGAAATGATGAATATCAGGAGAAGAACAAACTTGGACTTCCTGGTGTAAATATAATATATTACCTGTTCGGCAATATTTAGAAACAATGTACAGATATACAGCACAGTGTCAACATGTTACAAATCAAAATCGGACCATATACAGAAATGTAACACTATTCTGTTGACCAGATAGAAAATGTAAGTATAATAAGAAAACACACGATGAATAAAGCTTTGACATATTCTCACTATCCATATGTAGTAATAGAAGAATGATAGTACCAAGCATCACCTCACACAAAAGAACAAAATAGGAAAAATGTTTTTCAAAATATATTACTCATGAGTACAACACCATGCAATTGACTAACTTGTGCAAAAATAAATACAGTAAGAATCATTAGTCAACATGTCTCTTGAAAGAAGGTACGATATGACAGTGAGTTTGAACACAACATATTTACAAGGATGTACAGTACTATGCAATTTAAAAAACTGATTATCAGACAAATCATTGGAATGTTTAATAACAGGAAATAACCAAACTTGGACATCCTGATGCAAATAAGATGGATTACTTGTTCCGCAATATTTTTAAAACTATGTACAATTATACAGCACAGTGCAAACATGTTTGGGAAACAAAATAGAACAAAATTACAAAAAACTACACTGCAGAAACAATTTATATGTTTATACAGCACTATGCTAATGACTAACTGCAATATTTATACTCAAAATGTAAACTAAAGACGAACTAACTTGAACGTCAATGTAAGAAAAAAAAATACAAGATGAGTGTCACAAAAACAATTTGCTGTGTAAACACGTACAGCCCTTTATAAAAAGACCCATGCGGTAAATTTCCAAGCTGTGCAAAGATCTTGAAAACAGATTGTTGATATTTACATATGCATTTCTGATTCAAAAAGGTCAAATACCAAATCTGCCGACCGTCAGGTACAATGACGCTGGCGAGCTGGTAAACCATGAGGCAGCCGGTGACCAGGTGGCAAGGAACTGGCTCTCCCGACGCTGAGTAACTGCAACAGAATACTCTAGCCGAAGTCGAGATGTCAGACGGTCGCGGAAATGGCATAATAATGCCGTAGAAGCTTCATGCACAGTCAGAGGAGTAGTCAAATATCTGCAGCGTTGATGAAACACGTAGATTACATGCTTCGCTAAAATAAAAATATAGGCACAGACCGATGGGAGCGTGACTGGGGGATAGTTCTGTAGCAGAAGAGTCCGATATGCATCAAATGTAAGATCTGCTGTAATGGAACATTGGGCGATAGTAAATGCCAAGTTCAGCATTGGGAGTAATATAACACAGTGTTGATAGACATGGGAGACATCAGCCTCCCGAGCACAGAAAGGGCAAAGAGGGGAATCGAGAAGAGACATTCGGAAAAGAACGGAGGGAACAGGAAGGCGGCGATGGAGGAAAAGCCAATGGGTATTAATTTCTAGAGGAGCAGAAAGAGGAGACAGGGCGGCTGACCACACCGTAGCAGTGGCAGCAGGGGGAACATCAGGAATGGGGAGAGGAGGAGAAGAATGGGACATAGAGAGGAACCGATAAAGAGCTGACACCGAGAGAGAAGAAATGGGATGAGCTGAGCCAGAAGTAAGCAAGAAAAGAGGAAATGGGAGAGAAGCAGAAGGAACAAAGGAAAGACCTGAGTGGGAAGCAAGATGAGGAAATTGAGAAATGATAGATGAAAGAATAGAGTCGTAGATGTCACGAGAGGAGGAGGAGAGGAGAAGAGAGGGAGGGAGGCTGGCGAAGGGTCGCCAAGAAAGGTCAGGGTTAGTGAGATCTTTAACTGTTACTACACCTGCTCGGAGCCAGGTAGGATAGGCAAAGTACGGAAGATGAGAGGGGTGAATAATCGAAGAATAAAAGAGGGGTTCAGCAAGGAGCTCAGTTGTGGAATCAGGTGGAGAACGAGAGAGAGGGAGGGAACGAAGGAAAGTTAGAGCTTCACGGTAAACAGGGGGAAGTCGAATGAGGGTGAGGGGTCGGTGGTCCATGAGTAGTAAAGAGAGAAAAGAAAAGTTAGGGTTGCTCGGGGAGGCGATGACGTCCCTAGCTAAAACGGCATCTGGTACTGGCGACGTGAAGAGACGGAGAAAAGTAGTAATTCTGACGGCCTTGTAGTACTCCTGTGTATCAAGGAGTCCGATGCCGCCGTGATCCGGAGGGAGGCAAAGCTTTGTGACACTGACCCAGTGGTGGCAGGTCCATATCAGAGAAGTAAGACATCGGGTAATTTCATGAAGGCGGAGTTGTAGAGACTTGACACCAAGCCAAGAGTGTGTGCACAAGGAAATCAGGTAAGTTCGAGAGAGGCGAGCTCTCTGGAAGAATGATGAGCAGAACTGGGCTCTCCTCCAGGAGGCAGTTGACCTGAGCAAGCGTGGGTGAATAGCATTCCACGTGTAGAGGGGGCAGCTTGCAAGGAACCAAGATGAACTCCAAGGAAGCGCTGTGAGATGGACGACCAGCTTGCTCCCCAAGGGGTGTCTACACGATGTGCCCATAAGCCGCACCATAAACCAGTGCTTTTAGATGAGTTGAGCGCTGCACCGGAGCATGAGGCATAAGCTGCGAATAGACGTTGGAGACACGGAAACTGTGAGTCATGACGGATGCAGATGGTGACATCATCTGCGTATGCAACAGAGGTAGTGGCATGATGTCTTGTGCAGGCAGAGAGTGGTGAAAGAACTGGTTTAAAGGATTGGTGTAGAGAGCGTAGAAATGGTTCAATTGCGATTGCAAAGAGTTGTCCGGAGAGTGGGCAACCCTGCCGCACTCCCCGGCGGAAGGGAATAGGCGCTGTGAGAAAGGTGGGCAGCTTGACCTGGAGAACGGCGTCTTGATAGAGTGAGAAAAGAAGAGAGACGAAGGAAGGAGGAAAACCGAAGTGAAGGAGTGTAGCCGATAGATAGGAATGTGAGATATTATCAAAAGCGGATTGTTGGTCAAGAGAGAGAAGGGCGAGGGGTTCAGAGCGAGATCGGGCAAGATGGATTAGATCATTTAGTAGATGGATGTTATGAGAAAGTGAACGGCCGGGAACTGTGTAAGTTTGATTTGGGGAGAGAATGTGAGTGAGAATGGGGTTAAGGCGTTGGGAAAGAAGTTTAGTATAAAGTTTATAATCTAGATTTAAGAGGGAGATAGGGCGCCAATTCCCCAGGTCAAGGAGATCACCTTTCTTAGGGAATAGTACAACATATGCTACTGTGAATCGCCTTGGTAGAGGGGAGTGATTGAAAGCAGCAGAAAGTGCAGAAAAGAGAAATGGTAGAAGGAGAGGTAGAAAGGTTTTATAGAAGAGGAAAG
The DNA here is from genome assembly GCA_039090855.1 of Macrothele yani. NCBI lineage: Eukaryota > Metazoa > Arthropoda > Arachnida > Araneae > Macrothelidae > Macrothele > Macrothele yani. Next base: position 98,031,625 of record CM077023.1, on the reverse strand, counting down.
TGAGGCCGTCCGGACCCGGTGCGGCCCTAGAGTTTAAAGAAGAAAACGTAGAGGATAGTTCAGAGAACGTGGGAGGAAGGAGGAGGGAAGAGGCAAGATGGGGAGGAACTTGTGGTAGGTTAGAAAGAAGTGATGCCAAAGCTGAAGAGGATGGCGGAGGAGATTCACAGAACTTCTCTGTATAGAACTTTCGGACCGGGGAACATAGAGTGAGTGGATCATCAGACACCTCTCCAGATGCGAGGCGAAGGTCCCGAAGTGAATTCGATGCTGTTCGTGTTTTTTCCATGGATGTAAGGAAATCGTAATTGGATGCGTCTGGCGATAGATGTTGTAGCCGGAGACGTCGTAGAGCTTGTTGAGCCAGAGGAAGGAGGATTGATCGCAGTTCTTCTTGATAGTGGCAGAAGAGAGGATCACTTAGACTTAGGATGGAGAGCATGGAACGGACATGGTTGAGACGCATGTTTTGAAGCGTTTTTGCTTTAAAAGAAAGTTTGCGAACGTGGAGAACTAGTTGCTGTTTAATGTCCAACCAAAAAGTCAGACCACAAGGAGCTGATTGAAGTTGAGGTCGTTTGTCCTCAAGGAAGGAGCGTACTGAAGTACAGAAGTCTGGATCTGTAAGAAGAGTGTCGTCAAGAGTCCATGGACGAATTGTACGGGTTGTGCTGGAACTGCTTGAATAATAAGAACGATGGCACAATGGTCAGAAGAAGCTGTAGGAGTGATAATAGATTCTGTCACAGCTGTAAGCAGAGTAGATGAGGCGTAGTATCTGTCAAGGCGAGCTGTGTACGGATTTTCATTATGTTGGGAGCGCCAAGTATGTACGGTCGATGAAGGATGGAAGTGACGGTGAACATCAATGAATGAGTTGTCGGAGACCACTGACTGAAGAAGATTCACCAAGTTAACACGGCGTTCTCTGGTGGAAGGAGATCGGTCCAGGGTAGGATTCAGAGTGCAATTGAAATCCCCTCCAATTAAAACATGATCTATGGGAGGAATGCGAGACAAGGCACGACGAAGGCGAGTAAAAAGTATTGTCAAGTGGGTTGAAGAGCTTGGAATATAAATATTAAATATATGATAAGATGTGGAAGCTATGGTGAATGATGCACACTGTAATAGGTCTCGACATAAGTTTCGAACCGAAAAAGAGGTGATTATGGAGTTGAAAGTATGGCGGATACCTATAGCTAGACCACTATGGGATGATAGTTGGTAGGCGTGGTGAAATGTGTAGTTCCACTGGCGCCATCGTGAGAATATCGTAGTGGATTGGCAATTCGTCTCTTGTAGTAAGAGAAGATCAGCTCCTAACGGAGTGAGGTCTTCATGTACCAAGGCATTAGAAAATGGGGATGCAAATCCCCTGCAATTAAGAGATACAATCTTGAAGACTTTTTTCCATTAATGCTTGCTGAAGAGCCTTCACAACAGGAGGAAATGATTTGAGTCGATTAAAATAGGTTTTAGCCCACGGATGTTCCTTGCGAAGGCGGGAGATGCATTGATTAAGGACTTGGATCTGATCAAGCACTAGAGGGAGAAACGATGCATACTTTGAGAGTAAAGCATGCGTTGTGGAGTGGTCTGTCTTATGTGACAGGTATTGATGTAAATCTTCAAATGAAATCGGCCCAGTAGGAACCGAGCCATCCTTAAGGTATTCGACAAGATCCTCAAATTTAAGAGGAGGCTCTTCGTCGGCCTGGACAGAAGAGGTAGCAGCCTTTGATGGTGAATTCTTTCGAGAGGTACTACCAGTACGGGGAGAGGTGCGGGGTGATGCGGCAGTCGGCTTCTTCGGTGGGCGTCTTCGAGAAGAACCACGACGTTTCAGCGAAGGCTCAGTTGAGCTCTCATCAACTCGAGATTCGTGGCCAGAAAATCCGTCATCAGCAGATTTAGAAGTATCGATGATAAGGGCAGTGGAGAAACCCCTAAAGGGGACTCCGCTACAGAATGACGACGCATGGGAAGCGAACAATTAAGTGAGGGAAAATCCAGTTGCTGGTCGAAGGATAAAGGGTCCGTAGACACGCGTTGACCAACTCCTGCAGTCGACTTTTGTGAAAGTTTCGATTCTGAAGCTTTCTGTGCAGTGGAAGAAGGTGTTGCTCGGCTCAGAAGAGGGCCAGAAGTTGTAGGAGAATTATTAGGAGCCTGTGATGCTAGATGTGGGCAATGCACACGTAAATGATTCTCTCCGTGGCAAAAAGTGCAGTGGAGGAAGGTAGTCACTTTAATTCTCCTACGTTGCTGTCCACAACGAACGTTGAGCACCTTTGGGCAGGCGAGCAAATGTTCATCAGATGGAAAGATCACTCTTGCACTTCGGCGAAATCCTCCTATGGATTTATCGTCTGGATCTCTCGGCGCGGCTGAAAGAGTAGTAACTGGCCCAACAACTCGGCCGAACTTACTGAGTACAGTGCACAGCGCAACGTCTGACACCTCAGGTGGAACCGGATAAAATGTTACCTGGATTGGACGCTGAGAGACAGGTTCTGGTAGAAGATGGACGTCTTTGAGGGACAAACCTTCTGTCAAGACAAGATCCGCATGCTCTTTAAGAGCAAAGTACACCAACACAGCTCGAGGTTTTCGAGCCATGTGAGTAATACTGGCTCCAGCTGGAAGTATCTGCTTGAGAGCCATACTATATTCTTTCAACTTTGTGTCTGGGAGCGCATCAAAACACACTCCGAAGTCCATTCTAGAATAGAATTGTTTTCCCGCTGGGGAATCTTCGGGAATATCTATGGTGGCAGTAAGGCCATCAACAATGACGTACGAGTCTGGTAAGACTTCTGCAACAAACTTGGAAGGAGCTTTTGTTCCAGTAAGAGCGGCAGAGTATGCCCTAGGAGCAGGACTCGAGCGTGAGGGCTGCAACGCAACCGGCTGTTTGAACTGAGTTGAAGTATAGGGTAAATTAGCAGCGCTGTCAGACACATCCATGTCTTCACTTAAAGCAACAGAGAGTTGCGCTGCACTGACGTCACTGGTCGAAGCAGGGCAAGAAGCTTGAGCTGTAGTTGAGGAGTCACTTTCCACTTCTAGTGGTTGGGTGACGTCACCTACAAGCATTGGAGGAGATTGGTCTCGTGTCGAGGAGGAGGAGGAGGCGGCAGGAAATGCCTCGCTGATATGGGCGTGGACATCGCTCTTATCAGCAGCAGCTGCCGCCATTGTTAATGACGAGGGCTACCTGAGAAATCGACCAGCTCGGTCGACAATTCAAATGATGATAACAGAAAAAATAAACTACTCACCAACTTGGGAGATGTATCAAAACAAAGCACGAACCTTCAGCTTGAAGGAACACGAAAGGAAAATGACGAACCACACGATAAAACACACTAAATAGGCACACAACACGGAGCTCAGAAAAACGTGACTTAGGCCAAAGGTGGACCGACACCGTATTAATGTATGTCAATAAATGCTATATTGTGTTTCTCTTTTAGGTGTCCGGTGACTTTTGTCAATATAGTGTATGTATAGTTATATAGTGCTTCTACGATATCGTTTTTTCTTTCTTTCCTTCCATCCAATTCAATGGCAACATGGTTTTGCTCCAGCAGCCTGGACAGAGTTCCGCTTATTGATGTTTTTTATTTTGCATACTGTAAGTCATTTCTATAGGTATAACAACCATATATATGGCTATCATTTCCCGTTCCGTGTACTTAAAAATTGCATTTTATATGCACATACATAACTAATAAATCTACCACATTACCATGAAAACAAAAACTGCAAAGGCACCCACTCCTTCCTCTTTTTGTCTCCACAACCTGTTAAAACAAAGTGATAAGACAATTAATTGCTGGTAAGACATAATCACCCTACCAAGCAGACAAAATCAAACCTCCCATGCAGGATAAAAATTGTACACCACTTCCACACAACGGCTATACATAAACTTGCCCGGGGCCCGGGCCGCCCATGTGGCGCAGTGGTTTAAGCGATGGCTTCTGATCATTCGTCCGTAAGAGGTCCGGGTTCGAATCCCGGTGAGGCATGGATGTTGTGTTTGTCTTACGGCACTGGCTCTGTCCCTTCCCTGGAATCAGTGGCCCTAAATTAGGGACGGGCGACTGCTTACAGCCCATTGAGTTGCTCACGGGGGTCGTTAAACCTCCAATCAAAAAAAAAAGAAAAAAAACTTGCCAGGTTAACTTATGATCGAGTGACAGATTATCACTATATTAACTACCATATTAATGTAATACCTTAAGATACAATGGAATGCCTGATATGTATTGACAAATGCGTCTGATAAAAGATGTAAACATGATAAAATTCTATAGTATTCCCAAATTTGAACTGAGGGCTACAATTTTTATGTAGTTAAAGAACATGGTTTAGCTTACTGGAAGTCAAGGGTTACTATACACTCGTAAATTGCAAGAAACTGCATCAAATTACATGCTGAAAAATGCAAGAAGGATGCTGCTGATCACGACTCGAGCGTTCGTTGACAGCGACAGGTTGGGGGCAGGGCATGATTTCCCACTACAGAGTATGGATTCTTTGAAGGCATACCGGTAAGCATTATTTTGCCAAAGGATTGCATGAAACTCAGACATCGTCAATGTAATGGTGGGCATTAAAACTGGCTGCCATATATACCGGACGAAACCTCCTGTCGCAGCTTAAGGCTCCCAAAGAGGACACCTGGTATTTCAGAAACGGTAAAACTAAGTGTCACCACGGTCTTCGGGGGAAGAGATATCGTTGCAATCAGAAAAATTAACCACTAGTTACAAAGTTTCACAAAGACAGTATTACCTCTGTCAAGTATCACTATTTAATCCTTTCCCTCAATTTTACCCTCACAGGATCTTTTTTCAATTTTTCAATTTCTTCTCATTCTCTTCTTACTGATTCCCTTCCAGTTCGTAATTCAATCAGCTTCGTCAGCAGAAAAAAGTTTCATCAGATTGCCAAGCCCTTGGAATCAAGTGACCCAATTAATCTGCAACTGCGTTGTGTCCTACATCAGAAGGAATTCGATGGTTAAAGGGGCGCTGGCGCATTACTTGTGCATTCCGAAATTTACCCTGTGATCAAGTAAGGTAAGAAGGGCACTAAATTATCGATCAGTGGGCGTGGGTTTTTTTTTTTTTTTTTTTTTTTTTGATTGGAGGTTTAACTACCACCGTGAGCAACTCAATGGGCTATAAGCAGTCACCCGTCCCTAATTTAGGGTCACTGGTTCCAAGGAAGGGAGAGAGCCAGTGCCGTAAGACAAACACAACATCCATGCCTGACCGGGATTCAAACCCGGACCCCTTACGGACGAATGATCAGAGGCCAGCGCCTTAGACCACTGCGCCACCGAGGCGGCTGGCTTGGGTTCTAATGCTGAGTAAGGTTTGTTTGTTTGTTACGACCTCCCGGGATGAGAGGTGAGTATTGGTCAACCGTCTATCTGCCTGTCTACTTGTACAGTATTGCTTGTGTATAAATAAAGGTTTAGAAGAAACACAGAAGGTCAGAAAGTTTTACTGACCTCATAGTCTAATCGTCATCCTTCTAATTACCTGTGTTTCAAAGCTCTGTATTTAATGGAAAAGTTGTCAGAAAATAACATGCTGAAACTATTTCCCCAAATCTTGTGTCTGTAAGAATATTCTTAGATTCATTCCAGGAAAATATTTTCGTAGCGGAATTTCAGTCATTCTTGAAGTTGTAAAGGGAAGGATCACGTTTTGTAGAAACACTAGATTTTGAAATGCCGTTTCAGCATATCCCACACGGATTACACAGCGAAATCAATATTAATATTATGATTTTTAATACAAATTTTGAAGATGACAATCCGTTTTTTGGTGTTAATATGACAAGAATGGTAAGTCAGATAATATTATCTGACTTACCATCCTTGTCATATTTACACCAAAAAACGGATTGTCATCTTCAAAATTTGTATTGTATGGTGTAATCCCGTATTCCATTCATGATGATATCTCAAACCTGAAACTGCTCGCATTTGTGAAGATGGGCATGTTTCATATGGTTCCTTCTCATCTTCATGCGTTTTATAAAGCATGTCTCCTCTCTTAGAAATCTGTGAATCTCATTCGGCTGCGTCTCGCTACAGCGCCATTACGTGAGCCATTGTTTTACAGTTACTGCTACATCCCGCACAACAGCTTATTTTTGTTACCCTTCTTAGATTGCTGCTGTCATCTGTGTATAGCAGCTTGTCAACGTAGATTGTCGCTGAAGATCCTTACCAGACATCTCGCTGGCGATTCATCCTACAAACACGAATGAACAGAATTAAAAGTTCTTCATTCAATAGTACATTCATTGCCTGTATATCTGGCAAAAGTTGAGACTATTGTGATTCAGTTTACAGTTTCATCTGATGCCCTGTTTCTCTATCCTGCTTTTTCTTCTGTTGTTTCCTCCCCATCACTATTGCAGGTCGTTAGCGCCATCTGCTGCTTCACACTCGACCGCGCCATTTGCTGCTTTACGTGCCAGGCCAGGTTCGGTTTGATACTCGGCACCCTTCTAGTAGTGTCTGGAAACAATCACATGCTATATTAAATCGTCCAAAACAATATGATGTCCAACGGATATATCTGCGTTGAAGATTACTAGTACTTACTGCTCGGCGCCGCTTTGGTGTTATTTCTTCACCTGAACGTCCTCATTGTTACCTTCTGAGGGACATACCCCACCCCACAATGTATATCCAATACGCATTGTTGCCGCCAATATTTCAAGTTGCCTCCGATATCGTAAGTAAAACTTTCACATCTCAGCAAACAACCACTGAATATTCTGCGTTTCTCTACGGCCCCGTAACCTAGCCGAATTCGTATGCATTTTGCTCTTTTCTCTTTGTTCTCATGAAGCATATTATATGTAGTTTTCATTATACTTACATTTCCCAAGAGCCCGACCGTGTATGCACTTTAGCTGCCCCGGTGGCGCACTGGTCTAAGCGCTGGTTTCTGACCATTCGTCCGAGAGGTCCGGGTTCGGATCCCAGCACGTCATGGGTGTGCTTGTTTTACGACACTGGCTCTCTCCCTTCCCTGGAACTAGTGGCCATAAATTTGGGACGTGCGAATGCTTATAGCCCGTCGAGTTACTCAGGGTGGTCGTTAAACCCTCAAACTAAAAAAGTACACACTTTGGCTCAAAGTAAACTGAAAACTCAGTTCGTCCTCCGTCTTCGCAGTCGTCTGCAGTTCCAATATCGTCACGCTGAGTTGCAAACACAAGTGGATAAGGTTTTCACTACTTGAGCGCCAAGAGACAACTGCTTTGAGATCCAGTCGCAGAACGCACACTTCGCTGTTTAGGTTTCCTTCTTACGGGTATGTGATGATTTTGATCGTTTCCTTGTTTGAGTGTCTTTACGTGTCTGCGTTACCACATCTTTTGCATATGTTTTGCTACTAGATACTTAGCTATTGTGTATTTATTTGTCTATGTCGTGTTCTTTCATACACATTGAATTGCAAGTAGTATATGTGCATCATAATATACTGTGTTTCGATTATTCACGATTTTTTTTTTTTTTTTTTTTGGTTGGAGGTTTAACGACCACCGTGAGCAACTCAATGGGCTATAAGCAGTCGCCCGTCCCTAATTTAGGGCCACTAGTTCCAGGGAAGGGAGAGAGCCAGTGCTGTAAGACAAACACATCATCTATGCCTCACCGGGATTCGAACCCGGACCCCTTTCGGACGAATGATCAGAGGCCAACGCTTAGACCACTGTTCCACCGGGGCGGCATTCACGATTTGTGTGTGTACGGGTCTGATGTGGCACTGTACACATTTTTTTTCTTCTTCTTCCTTTTTCTGATTTTTTATACATGGGTAGAATTTTCGTTTCTCTGTATTTTTGTTTATTTGATTGGAAGTTTAACGACCACCATGAGCAACTCGATGGGCTATAAGCAGTCGGCCGTCTCTAATTTTGGGCCACTGATTCCAATGAAGGGAGAGAACCAGCGCCGTAAGACAAACACAACATCCATGTCTTACAGGGTTCTGAACCCGAACCAATCTCTGAAGAATGGTTAGAAAGCAGTGCCTTGAACACTGCGCCACCAAGGTGGTCTCTGTAATTTCATTCTGAGACCTGTCAGTCTCTACTTCTAAGGTATTCAGCATTTACTTGTGAATTGTTACTTTGTTTTATTATTATTATTATTATTGCTTTGCTTTATCCCTTTTTCATGTCAGCCCGACCGAGCCCGAGCCCGAATTTTATATTGCAAGATAGAGCCCGGGCCGGAACGAGCCCAAAAACTATGATTAACCTGTTTAAGCATTAAAATAAAAGTCTTCTCTTCCAGACTTCCAATCTTTCCTACCCGTGCAATTAACCAATGTCTTTCTCAACTGCGGAGTGGGAAAGGGATGTCTATCTACTGTATTTCTATAGTTTATTTGACCATTCACTTCTTCCTGAAATGTTTCTGGGGGAGGGGGGTATCAGGTAATTAGGAAAAATCGGGAGGCATAACAATCTACGTCGTACGTTGCTTAATAGAATTAGCATGGGAGCTGCCCCTTTGAGGTATGGAGCAAAATTTCGTCAGCTTGCTATCTACTGTTTACAGTTCTTATAGAAACTTCTCCTCCGCAGAAATCATGTAATTCATGGCCTGTGGAATTTCGTTACCCAAGCCCGGAATGGATAGCCCTGCCGAATTCCTACTCCCCATCTAGACCTAGCTGCCGAAGAATTCTCTTTAACAACTCGAAAGTGCAAAAAAGTCTCGTGTGATAAATCATGTAAAATCACATTAAAAGAAAAAGGAAGAAAATTATCTTCCTCTCTCAGAACCCGAGCCCGAACTCCAGTAAGTATTACGCAGCCCGAGCCCGGTTCAGGTTCGGGCTCGGCCCGTCTCAGCTCTGGTTCCTAGTTCGGTAATCATATTTCAGTGTGCATTCTGTTTTTGTACTTGTGCATGTAATGTTTTTTTATTATCGGTAAGGTTTTTGCTTTCTGTATTGAGAGCAGTTTTCCCTGCAATAAGTCCATCTCTCTTTAAGTGTTACTCGCATTAATCAGTGCTCTCAATATTAATGTTACCCCCCGTATGTGATGTCTATGTGGTATCGCAATAAGACACTTTTGTGGTAATTCTGTATGGTATTTTGTATGAATTGTAAAGATTGGTTTCCTCAGAGGAGGTTGCAAATATTTCCCCTATATTATTGTATTTATCTGTAGTGCGGGCTTTAACAATAAGCTTCTTTGAATGCAAAAGAAAAAACGACAACAAAAAAAAACAGCATATCATGTTCTGATAATTTTTCATTTCGCTCTAAGTTCTGAAATTCAGGGAATAAGGAAGAATGAGCATTACCGGAAAGTTTGACAGGAAATTTCGGGAACTTCCTTGTTGTTCCCCGACATTTGTTTATTAAGACAACCCATATAGCAGAGCCACGAAGGGAAATTTCACAATTCCGAAACGAATTTGGGAGGTGATTGAAACAGGAGACTGCCTGATCCTCATATAATTAGGTTAAAAAGAAAGCATTTCCCGAACTTGTACCCATTCTTCTCTCTTTTATGTTGTGACCAGAGTAGCAATCTCCTTAATAATCGATTCCGGGAGGTTTCCATTCAAGATTTATTCCATTCCTGAGGAATTTGTTAAATTTCTTAAATTTATTCAAAATTGATGTACTCGTATTCATTTTTAAAAATCGATGTACTCGTATTCATTTTTAAAAATCATAGTCACATCATTAATTAGAAAGATTTTACTCTTAACGCAACTTTCAATTCATACAAATGTAATTACATTATTAAGGAGAACAACGTAGAACCGTTCCGGTGGCGTAGTGGTCTAAGCGCTGGCTTATGATTATTCGTCAGAGGTTTGTCCACATTCGGGAGCCTGTGAGGCATGGATGCTGTGTTTGTGCTACGGCACTGGCTCTCTCCCTTCCCTGGAACAAGTGATCCTAAATTAAGGACAGACGACTGCTTATAGCCCACTGAGTTGCTCAGGGTTATAGTTAAACCTTCAATAGAAAAAAGCAAGCATAGAAATGAGCATCTCAGATATTTTGAGTTTGTAACCATTTACTGTCGCTTACGTTCTTACTGGGGTTTTTTTTCGTATCTTGCAAGTTGATGCATACATAAGGTGACCAGATATTGGAACACTGATTTGAGGACAAAATGGCGTGGTGTCCCCAAATGAGCAGATCATTTGAGGACACACACATACTCAAATAAATATGCAAATCTTTTTGTCACAAAACTGTATTGTTTCTATAAGTGTGATATTACATATGAAAATGTGTGTCTTAAACGGATATACCTTATAGAATGTTGGTAATTTGTACTGATAAAGCAGAGCTATGATGGCGAGAACATATTAGTAAAAGTGAAATGCCTTACTTTAGGTATATGTGTTGAATAAAAATCAAGCTGTACATGAATGAATTTCATGGCGAATGTTTCATTTTGCCTAAGTTTTCGGAAGAACAAGTACTGTCGAAATTTGGCCGACCCAATGGTGCAGTGCTCTTAGTTCTGGTCACTGGGCATTCGTACAAGTTGGTCCGGGTTCGAGTCCCGAATGAGACATGCGTGGTGTGTTTGTCTTACAGGACTTGCTCTCTCCCTTCCCTAGAACGAATGTCACCAAATTATGCACAGGTGACTGCTTATAGTCTTTATAGTTGTTCGCGGTGGTCGTTAAACTCGGAAAAAGGAAAAAAAAACAGTCAAAATTTGTTTTCACAAGAAGTATGTTGAAACATTAGTACAACAAACATTATTTTTAGCAACATTTTTCATTAGAAATCCAATGAGCTTATGAGAAAGTATAAATTCGAGGACACTTGAGGCCAAACATCAAAATTTGAGGACACTTTGCGTCCCCAAAGGCATCAGACGTTTTTAGGGGAGAGTAAACTAAATTCGAGGATTGTCCTCAAGAAATCGGGACTTCTGCTCAGCTTATGCATACAGTAATTCTACCCTAGAGGCTCACGATATTGTATCCATCGACATATTTGAAACTCCGCGTTAAGTAATTCTTGACGAACTTCCATAGCTGTCTCATCTATCACCCTGAAAATTCTTTAATAGAAGCCGTTGGAAACAGTTACTAATAGAACGAAACATTTCAACTTCGTTTCACTGTTTAAATTACTTCCTCCTAAAACAAAGAAAAACAAACACTCATTTTGTGCCGTGTGACGTGCCTGCCCCGCAGGACGCACGTGAGATAAAGGCAGATAGCAGCGAGAACATACGTCTGCGTAGCTCAGTTGGTAGAGCGACTTATTCCGGAATAAGAGGACTAGCGTTCGATGCCCGGCGTGGACAAAAAATGACGGAGAAATTTACCTCGTTATAATGGCGCCCGAACTTCCAGGATGACCCGGCAGTTAAAGTTCTCGCAATGGTGTGATGTTCTTTCCACACCGCGAGACAGGAAAAATAAGAGAATCCCTTCTTCAGCGCTTCGAAAAATAAATGTGTGTGATGTTGCGTTCCACACACCGGATTGAGTGGGAGTTCTCAAGTGTACGTTCTTCAGCGGATGACTGCCTACAGAGATACATGGCTCCGGCTGACCCATGGGCCATGCCCCCGGCCCTCTTTCGGTAGGGGGGATGTCACGTGCCTGCCCCGCAGGACGCACGTGAGATAAAGGCAGATAGCAGCGAGAACATACGTCTGCGTAGCTCAGTTGGTAGAGCGACTTACTTATTCCGGAATAAGGGGACTCTGGTTCGATGCCCGGCGTGGACAAAAATGACGGAGAAATTTACTTCGTTATAGCCGACTCCGAAAGTTAGCTGGTATTAGCCAGTGTAAATATTGTTACCAGCACATTCCGGGACGGGACATTGAAGAGTAGCAATACTCGCGATCGAGCGTTGAGGCTCCTGCATCCGGGATTGGATCTATCGCTGGAATAGAGCATCAAGATAAGGAAAATTACCGCAGTCCTTTTTAAGCATGCAGACGGTATTAAATGCATACAGGCACTTTATTTACAATTATTTTTCTATGCAGTGCTTTGTTTCTTCGTCTAGTGACGTGGAATATAGCTAAACGTTTACCACTACACCTATTTCCCCTTTCTTTATACTTTTCAAAGTTATCTAAAATGATTCCGGGAGCATCAGATATCCCGATCAACACATGTCTTGAAGACAAGAGGAGCCACCTGAGTCCAGTACATTCCAACCCAATATGGAGAGCTGGTAACCCACCTAGAGCCCAATGTACTGATGAAACAAACTGTTGCATTTTTCGAAAGAAATTAAAACAATTATTCTCTTGCTCACGTAATTACTATTGATTGAAAGTAGTCAATAAAGTCATCTCATGCGAAACTCTTATCTTGTCCGGTTATAAATTGTCAAACTCTGACCGAATAGCAGCCTTCTTTGAATCATTCATAAACTTGCAAAATACCGAAAGGCGAAAAATTTTACAGCTGAGAAAATTTTGCTTTATGAGAGGCTTCGCACTCGTAGATTTCATACAGCACAGTATGATTCCGTGTAGCTCGAGAAATTGCAGCTTCACCTGCTTCAAACACTATGCACCTATATCTCGTGAAGTTCAAAAGTTTATCTCTTTCAAAACAACTGAAATTTTTAGATGTAAGTATAGGCCATATATCCGATATAACATTTACCTTTCTTGAACAAGTAATGAAAGCTCCATTTCTGTATCCATTAAGAAGAAAATTATACAGATGAGGAGGCACCGATTCCAGTTCGTATCGCTCGGCTAAGCCACCGGTTAAGTCTACAAGGGCATCCATTGCTTGGCCACCTTCCAGAGCTTCGTAAGAACCATGGAGTCTGAAAATAGTTTGCAAAAGGTATGCATTAAAGCATGGCAAATAAATTTGCTTGGAGGAATCTGAAGTCATTGGAATCCTATCAGTTTCATATTAAATATTGTTTGTATCGAATAAGTTAAAACTTTTAATTGGATTAAAACGGTAGAACAAATTCCCAGTAGAAATCGGTTGAAGTCTATGTATGTGCGAAGGTCATTTCAAAAGTTTTATCTTCAAAATCCCCTATGCACATGAATGAACTTGAAATGAATGTCTTTTCAAAATCGAACAAGTTTGCCAAATTAATATTATGGTTTTACAATGTAACCACAGTTCTGTCTTAATGACCATCCTCCAGCGCTTCGGCAAGTACCCCAGATTCTTCGGCACAACCAAAATGCCGCCCCGGTCCCGGTGGTAGAGTGGTCTGATGAGCCCGAGCTAGAGTCCCAGATGAGACATAGGTGGCGTGTTTGTTTGACTAATCAGGCTACACAGCCTGACCCTAAATTAGGGACTAGCAGCTACTTATAGCCCTATGAGTTGTTCGTGATGGTAGTTAAACCCCCAAATAAAAAAGAAAAGAAAAAGATCCGAAATGTTAAAATGTCAGCTAGCTCAGCTTATTTAGGCTGATAGCCCCTCAATGCTCCCGAAACTTTTACCACGCAATGGTTCGTTTAATTTTAACAAAACAGCCAACATCATTGTGCCCGTTTCTAGTTTATCTCCCATTTTGTTTTATGCCCACCGTCAAATACATTCGCTAGTCTTTCACACTCGTCAGAAGACCTTAAGCGTTAATGTGCTACATAGCTTGGGTCCCTTCACATCAAAAGCCTTTAGACTCATATTTGTTTAACAGGAAACTGTGGAAGCTTTTTACAGGTCAGTTGCCTTACGTGACTTATGTGTCATCTCGCAGTGCAACATGAAACGGAAAGCCTCTAGAACAGCAGATCTGTTTGTACAAATTCGGGTAGCAGCTTGTTTTCCAGAAACTTTCTGTAGTGCATTGCTCTCTGTAGGATTGTGCTGGCAAGCATTCATTCTATCGTTATTGTTTCCTTATTCTTATAAGCCACAATCATTATGATTTTGGCTTTCGGTTACTGATAACAAATTCTTTTCGGATAAGAAGTTTTGTTTGTTTGTACTGCGAAAACTGATCTTTTAATCACGTATTCAAGTTTCGTGAATTGACAGTTCGCGAAATGTCTTCTCCTTCTACTGCAAAATGATGCAGTACTTTTAAAATAACCTTTCGAGTCCCATATGGTATTGTATCGGTTACTGCACGATTCACATTAAGTACGTTTTTACCCTTCTGAAGGGTATCCGTCGAATTCTGAACACAACCATCATAGAGATGTTTGCTTCATACGCAGCTACCTTACATGCTCTACGACCCTTGAAGGAAGATGAAAATTTTTACTAATATATTATCTGTTGCAGGCGATGACCACTCACTTCTGGGATCGTGTACGACGCTTGCGCAACCTTGACGGATGTCCTATGCTTAACGTAAAAATGCGTTGAGATCTACTACGCCATAGCACAAATTTCTCAGGATGCAGAGTAGAAGTCTGTGCGATTCTTGCCACTCATTGTTTCAGTTTTGATATGCGAGCGCTGGTTACCGAGCATTACTTGGTTTGGGTAGCCAGAAACCGTTGTTTTGAGACGTAGTTAAGAAATCTAGCTAACATACAAAGCAAGCGAACATAGAACAGTCTTCAGTTATAGCGTGGTTTTTAACTGGCGTAACAATGACACAACAATTGCATCATTCCTAACTCTTGCGCAAGCTTCCAGAGAGGAACTTTTAAAGTGATCCCCATTAATTTTTGTTTTCGTTAACGAAAAACATGAAGAAAAATTCTATCTTAGAGGAGGATAATCCCTCATAATTTAAATTTCAAATTTTTCTCGATATACATAACAGTAATGTCTTCATGACGAAAGTACCACCACAAGTAAACCCATCTCATTCATAGGCGTAGGCTGATAGCGGGATTCATTCATCAACTGCTGCTTACCAAAACCTGTAGCATGAGCCGTAAATAACAGAATGCACTCATTGATAACACTCATATTCTAATCAATAATTCATAAGCTTTCCTCCGTTACCGATGCGACGCTTTGGACATTGTCAAGCGTAGAAAACAAGGATGGAATTCCAGTGTTTTTGTCATTAGATAAATAAATGACGATTACTTAATATTTTTTATGTAGGTCAAGTGAGACAACCTTTGTTCGGCTTCGTGTGTATGTGTGTGGGGAAAATGATAATTTTTCAAATTTACATTCCAACTTTTGAAGCATGCCAATGTCTCTAATACTCTTTGAATAGCACAATTCAGCAATGATTTACTCAGTGAGTAAATTATTTGTTATTATTATTTTTTTCTATTCAAATTCATCATTTTGCAAATATTGCACATCATGAATCTTAAATTTATCCACTATTTGCAAATTACTCAGATGCAAAATGGCAAGTCCAAGGTTGGCAAGTCATGGCAAATCAAAACGTATCTTTTTGTAAACCAAAAGGCTCCAAAAAATTTTAGCCCGTACGCAGCATATATTGATGAATTTATCTTACACGGATAAAAAGATTTATTTCGCAATCAGTTTGTTGCAAAGTTTCCCATTTTAATTCAAAATAGATTTCTATATTAGAGGCGAAAGCTCATGACTTTGGTTTTTGATTTAGGCTAGTTTTCTTTTGAAAATTTCTACCCTACAGATTGCAGAATTTTTAGATTCAACTGGTTTTTCCAGCATAGACCTCAAGCAGTCTTGTGAAAAAGTTCAGCATCTATTGCAGTCTATTGACAAACAATTTACTTCAGAACCTGTGGCATCTCAATTCCAGTCCGGTTTCTTCGCACATTCAGTCTGACAAGAGAACAAATCACCGATATAAGAATATGTTCCCAACCGAAAAGATCGTACGCACATTTTCCACTACTTGAAAAACTGGAGATTTTTCCGTTTCTTCGCTGGCATAATTACTTTATCCTAAGAAAATTATTACAGTCGTGGCCAAAAGTAATGCACCAGTAGGCCGAAAGTCAATTTTTGTTGTTTGAAGTCAACTTATACAGCGTAATGATAAAGTCATGAATACATATTATACATCATTTTAAAGGAAATGTTATGCTGAATTCAAATATTTTTACAGAATGTTATTACCGGTAATAGAAGTGAAGTTACAAGCAAACGTACAGCGTCTAGTCATAAAAAGCAACAAATAGTGGAATTTGTGAAATTAGTGTACAATGCATTTAACGTAAACTTACTGAACAGTACATTATTGAAACTTGCAGGACACTTGAAATAACTTACCAAGAAGCAAAATACGGTTTTATATTTAATTGGATAACCACGGTTTCTTAGTAACAAAGTACACCTTCTTGGCATGGAACTAATGAGCTTCTCTAGTTGTCCATTGGTGATAGAACGGTGCCATACGGCCCTTACAGACTCAACTAATGCTGTTTTAGATAAGAGTCCTTGTTGACAGATCTTTTGCTTCAATCTCACCCACAGATTTTCTATGGGATTAAGATCCGGTTGTGTGCCGGCCACTGAAGTTTTCTTATAACTTTTCGATTAAACCATTCGTCAACCAACTTTGACCGATGACATGGCGCGTTATCGTCCTGAAAGATAAAGTTCCACAAACCCATGTCTTGCGCAGATGGTAGCAGTTTGGACTCAAAAATATCCACATATTTCGATCCATTCAATGTGCCATCAACAATGTGCAGACGGCTAACACCACTGGCTGAAATACAGGACTATAACATCGCCGAATGTGGGTGCTTGATTGTTGGCGGGGTGCAGCATGCCTTATATCTTTCACCAGTCCGACGACGTATATAAATTATTTCCATTATTTGCGGAAATAGTAACAATTGTTTCATCACTGAAAATAAAATTTTTCCATTCATCAACAGTCCAATTCTTGCGTACCTTTGTCCAAGCAATTCTTTTGAGCCGTTGTTGCTCAGTAAGGAAAGGTTTGTGTGCAGCTTTTCGTGCAGGCAGTCCATTTTCTTGTAGCCTACAACGAACTGTACGTGCAGATTCAATAATGCCTACTTCATTTTCCCACTCATTTCTTAAATCAGTGGCTGTTTTAAACCTTAAGGAATGACGAATCAACATGCGATCATCACGTTCAGTACACAGCCTTGGTCGACCTGTTCTTTTTCTGTTTCCTACACATCCAGTTTCTGGAACTCTTTTAATGGTGCGCAAGACAGTGGAATGGTCACAGCCTCATTTAACAGCAATTTTACGACTACTGAATCCAAGTTCAAACAAAGTAATAATTTTTGCCCTGGTTTGAAGCGGCAGGATCAATTTTCCGGTCTTCCGAAATTCAGATATCACCAGGAATTCTGCGTACACTTCCATCAACTGACTACAAGCAACTGCATTGTTAGTCGGCAGACGATTCTACGTCCTTTTATATCTCACTAGAGGACGTCAGATAGAGGTATAGTGGATTAGAGGGACTTGAATGCTTTTTTCAGAACTGGATTTGTGTTTCCTCACTTGCACATTTTTGCTTGTAACTTCACTTCTATTATTGTCAATAACATTCTGTAAAAATATTTGAATTCAGCATAAAAATTCCTTTAAAATGTTGTATAATATATATTCGTGACTTTACTATTACGCTGTATAAGTTGACTTCAAACATCAAGAATTGACTTTCGGTCTACTGGACTTTTGGCCACGACTGTATATTCTGTCATTATAGTTTTTAGGCAGCATTTTTAATAGTTGCAGTTGACATCGAAATGGTACGTGCTTCCTCAAAAAACTTCTACAGAGAAAAAACGATCATCCTAAAATCGTTCAATTATCTCATTTACAAGTTATTGTCTTTAAAAGGCTTCAATGTTTTCTTTGCCATTCTTTTGTGAAACAGGAAATACATACGACGCCATGGGCTTTTGAGCAATTTGCTTTGTTTCCTTGATGCTCAACTTTAAAATGAATGGCAACCTGTACTGTACGTAGCACAAACACACTGAGTGGCCAAATTATTATGAGTACCGTACCATTTTATGCAAAGTAGCTACACCGCAGATGCTGCTGACACAATATTGCTGAGTCTGTATAAAAAGGGAACACTGAATGCATACAGAGACTAATGAAGTGCATTGCGCAAGAAATAAAGGGTAAAAGACACGATCGATAGACTTTGAACGTAGAATGATCGTAGGTGCTCGAACCATTGGTTCGAGCATTAGCAAAACTGCTGCACTTGTGAAATGTTCGAGGGCAGCAGTTGTTAAAGTATGCAGAGAATGGACCACCAGTCAAAAAGCTAGGTCTGAACTCAAGGCGTGTTGTCGTCAACGGCCGCTTGATACTCGAGCTAAGCGGAGAGTAGGCAGACTTGTTCAGTCCATCAGACGGACCGGACACCACTTCGTCAGATTAAAGATAATCTTAATCACGGACCAAGTCCGATGGCCTCTCAAAATAGAGTTCGCCGCACATCACATCGTATGGGCTACAAAAACAGACGTTTTGTCCGTAAGCCATTGCTATCTGCAGCAAACAAGAAGAAATGCCTCCAGTTTGCTCAGGAACACAATAATTGAACAGTAAATGAGTGGAAAAGAGTAATGTGGTCCGAAGAATCACGTTTTCAACTACACCATGCATATTGAAGGGCGAGGATATGGAGAAAGCAGCACCAAAGCATGAACCCATCTTGCATCATAACTACACTTCATGCTAGCGGAGGCAATGTTATGGTCCGGGGCATGTGTTCGTTGGAGTATTTTGACCGTTTGAATTTCTTTGGAGCTGTGTCTGACCGCCCAAAAGTATTTAAATATCGTTGCCGACCAAGTCCACCTTGTTGTGTTGATGGTTTATCCCAATGTAGATGGATGCTTTCAGCAGGACAATGCTCCATGTCATAGTGCTCGCATGGTACGCGAATGGTGTGATAAACATCACGGAGACTTTTCCCTGCAACCTTGGGCCCCCTCAATCACCGGATCTCAATCCAATGGAGAATTTGTGGGATGAAGTCGAAACGGGCATCAGGCTGCTGGGTCCACTACCATCAAATCTTCAAGAGCTGGAGACTGCGATTCATTGCATTTGGGCTAATATACCCCAAGCCACTTACAGACATTATAACGAAGTAAATTTCTTCGTCATTTCTATCCGCGCCAGGATTCGAACCCGGGTCCACTCATTCCGGAATAAGTTGCTCTACCAATTGAGCTACGCGGACATTTTATTCTGATTCCTATCTGCCTTTATGTCGTGTGCGTCCTTCGGGCAGGTACGTCACATCTCCTGGTACGTTACAACATTTAATAGAGTCCACATCAGGAAGCAAAAGGTGGCCCGACAACGTACTAACCAAGTGACCATAATAATTTGGCCACTCAGTGTGTATATTCATGACCTGATATGTCTTTTAGCACGTTAATTTGTCTAAAAGTCTGAAGTCATCCAAGCACAAAATAAAAAAAAAATACTTGCATCAGTGGACTTAAATAACACAGGTTTGCAACAGTTTAATCGTTTGAGATCTGTTGCCTGCTTCTTATTGATTTCGATGTGCTGATTTCTAAAGTGATGCTGAAATTTGTTTATCCCGTATAGTTTTTCAACAAACAGAATTTTTAAATTAAAGGGTTCAGCAAACATAAAGGTATCATAAGTTACTGATTTTGACCGATCGCCTACAAAATAATGTTGCCTTTGAAACTTGTTATGTAACAGGTCTGAACGTGAAACTGGTAACACTTGAGAAGGGGAGGAAGAAGCATTGAAGAAAGATGGGGATAACAGGGCAGTGAAACTTGTGGAACTAATGTTCAAGCACGTCTGACCTTGCACTTGAGCTCCTTTCCACCTCTCTACAAGGCTAAAAACTACCAACTGGAATTCTGTTTCTACACTAAACAATTTTCTATTAGTTGTCTATTGTTTTTGTATTTGGTTTAAATGTAGTGAGGGATACTTTTTGTAAAAATGGCAACATGAAAGTGTGTTGACTGTCTAGATAGTTTCAGTTATTTTTGTGGGGAGTTTGTCATTAAAAATCAACAGGGAAGCTTACTATGCATACTTAGGAGTGAAATTTGGAGACCAGGACAAATCGCGAGCTCTACTTAGGATCTGTGCGGTTTGTGTTGAAGAATTGAGGCAGTGTGCAAAGGATAAGAAAACATCGATTCGTTTTGGTGTGCCAGTGGTCTGAAGGGAACTGAAAAGTCACAATGATAACTGTTACCTTTGTTCTTGTTATGTACCAGAACACAACACTAGAAATGGAGAGATTTTGTATCCAAACTTTCAATCTTCTTTTTATACGACCTGCTGCTCATGGACCAGTTAAGCCAGTGTAACTTGAAACCCTAGAAGATGCTCTTGTCGGTTCTGAACGAGAGAACAGTGATAATAAGGACACAGATTTCCGTGTGATAGAAACCTCATTTTTTTCTTAAAGTGATCCTAATTATTTTGTGAGACTAGGACTTGCTAAAGATTCTACATAGAGTTTAGGTTCCAGATTGAAATAAAATATTATCCCCAAATACATGATTCGCTTGGTATGAGAAGAAGAAATTTGTTCTGTATTTTTCTCAAGATGGTGATTTAGTCTACTGCACGTATGTTATCGATTTATTAGAAAATTTTGACGTTTAATGTTATTTTGACGAGCGGAGACTTTTCATGTTAACTGGGGACTTTAAGGTTCCTTGTACTCTTCTTTAGCAAAAGTCAAAGCTTCTATGTTTGTTTGTGTGAATGGTACAGCAGGGTTTACTCTGGACACAGAAACAGTGGCCAGACAGAAGTAGGCTTACAAGTGGGACAAAGAATGTTGAACGGGAGGTTTTAAATGTTGAACTGGTTTTAAGTATTTTGTGACAAATACTTCTTTTCTTTTTCTTTTTGGGGGAGGTTTGATCCGGAAAACGTCCTCTTCCGTCCTCTATGTATAAAACTTGGCTAAATGAAGCAATTTGTGATAGCTTTACCAGGAGATGGAGAGTTTTGTGCAAAAGGTTTCCAGGATTGTTGGATAACAAATCCAAAGAAGTATTTGTTGGATCAGACAGGAGGAAACTAGTTCAGAATAAAAATTTTGAAACCTCTCTTCTTGAACGAAACAATTGAAACCTCTCCTCTTAAACGAAGCAAATATAGTCTTTAAGGATGTCATAAAATGTTGTTAGGTAACTACAAGGACACAAATAAGTCGTTAACACGATCTTGAAGAAGTTCAAGGCATCAGGATGTGCGAGTAATATGATACTCAAAGTACGTTTCCTGTATGTCATTTGTACTACTTTCCGGAAAATCTGGGAGCTTTCAGAGAAAAGCAAGGTGAAAGGTTCCAGCAGGATATAAAGAAGACAGAGAGAAGGTACTAAGGCTAATATGGAGTGCCAACATGATGGGTAACTACTATTGGATGTTGCACGGAGAGAAGCCAGAAGAAACACATGGACGGAAGTGTATGAACCGCAGTTTTGAAAGGGAGAGACAGAGATTTTATAAAAAGGGGATGAAAGTCGGCAACTCATTAGGCGTATGAACAAGAAATATGGGTAAATGTTTTAAATGTGATGTGTGTACTGTGACGTGCCTGCCCCGCAGGACGCAATGAGATAAAGGCAGATAGCAGTGAGAGCACATGCCAGTGTAGTACAGTGGATAGCACTCGGAGCTCCGGAGCCAAGAGTTGTGGGTTCGAATTCTACACCTGGTATAAAAATGATGGAGAAAATTACTTCGTCATAGTACCTTCAATAATTCAAATTCCTTTTTTCTACAATTTTTCAATTTATGAAGCTACTTACTATTTTACGCATATTCTGCCAAAAGTACTATATCATTTTGTGAAGAAAGCTTACGCGAGAGAGTAAACCTAAAGTCGTATTTGCAATCATCACCGCAAATGTGCATTGCACCTGCCAAAATAACTCAGACAGCATTTATTATGCAACATTTTACAGACCTGTGTAATCTTTTTCTACTTTTTTTTTGTTCGGAGGTTTAACGGCCACCGTGAGCAACTCAATGGGCTATATGCAGTCGCCAGTCACTAATTTAGGTCTGTTGGTTCCAGGGAAGGGAAGGAGTCAGTGCCATAACAACATCCATGCCTCACCGGGATTCGAACCCGGACCCATCTCGGACGAATGGTCACAAGCCAGCGCTTAGACCAATGCCCCACCGGGGCGGCCTTGTGTAATCTAAGCTCAGTACGCAAGTAAACGATTTCGGTATCATATCTAAAAGGTAACAGCAGCATGCTGCTTGTCAGGCTTATTCACTGTATTTAAACTACATGTAGTATGGTTTTTAATCAATTCTAACGATATTTTCGTAGGTTGCCAAGTTCAAAGCTATTTTAAAATCAGAAATATTGTTCAAAGCTATTTTAAAATCAGAAATATTGTTCAAAGCTATTTAAAAGTATATTTGTACTTTTACCATTCTGCATGTGTGCCTGTGCTCACTGTTGGACCTGGATGGCTCAAACAGCTGAGGAAATAAGTGAGTTCTCTTGCATCACAAATAAAATGGAAACTTATCGCGTGAAAAGTGAAAATTAGACATCAGCTCAAAGAGGCATATACAGATGAAGAGCGAAAAACATTTTCGGTTCCCATTAGGACAGTGACGGACGTAAAGTGTCTGAGCTGCCCTTGAAAGTTTTTTTTAACTGTGCGTGTTTCAGTTTCTTACAAGCTACGTTTATTTGTTCCGAAACAGAATGGATTACACCGTAATCATCCTTAAAGTTTCTTCTCCAAAGAAAAATTAAAGGTAACGTTTTTTGTTTTTGTTTTTTTTGCCTTTCTTATTTTTACATCGAATATCATGACTGGGGTTTTGTTACATCGTCAGCATAGGAACTCGCTTCCTTTTTCTCACTCACGGACAACACTCACCTTCTCTCCACTCAATTATACCTTCATTGGGGCAGAAACAAGGCAAAGATCAAATGTCCTCTTAATTCTTTAATTGTTTTGAATTTTCATAAGCAACTCTCTGGAACTTAATTCACGGCAGATCATTAAACGTCTCCGCCTCATAAATAATAAATTCATATGCTAAGTAAATACTCTAAACTTCCGAATAATTGCATTACATTTTCTTTTTAACAAAACGAACGGATAACTTTCCATGTGAGCTGGTAATAACTAACATGTCTTCCTTTCATATAAAAACTGCTGTTAAATACTAAATTCTTCTTGTAAGTTTTGTTTACTGGCAAAATGTTTCTCAAGACTTAAATTTAGTCTGTACGGTGATTAGTTTGTGGCTAAAATTCAATCGTCTATGAAACTACGAAATGCGACAAAAAACACATCCAGTGAGATCAGAGACATACACATCTTTTAGAACTAAATTATTTTGCCTATGGAAATGTACAGCTGTGTATATCTTTTTTACGCTTTCCAACCGTAGGTTGAAGAAGCGTATATGCTCCAGCTTTGTCCGTCCGTCTGTCAGTCCGTCCGCACGATAACTCACGTGAAAATGGTTCGATTTCGACGAAATTTTAGTATGTGGTAGGGGACCACCTGGGGACAAATCCTATTGAAAATGGGTGAAGCAGGGTCAAAGGTCAGGACATAGGAGCGGGATCCATTTCACTGCTCTTATGCGTCATAACTTGCGTGAAAATTGTCGATTTCGATGAAATATTAGTATGTGTTAGGGAACTACCTGGGGACGATCTCTATTGAAAATGGGGGAAATTGGGTCAGAGGTCAGGACATAGGAGCTGGATCCATTTCATTGCCTTTATGCGTCATAACTTGCGGAAAAATGGTTCGATTTTGATGAAATTTCAGTATGTGGTAAGGAACAACCTGGGAACGAACCCTATTGAAAATGGGCGGAATGGGGTCAAAGGTCAGGACATAAAAGCGGTATCCATTCCATTGCCTTTATGCGTCATAACATGCGTAAATATGGTTCGATTTCGATGAAATTTTAGTATGTGGTAGGGACCCACCTGGGCATGAAACCTATTGAAAATAGGCGAAATGGGGTCAAAGGTCAGGCAGGGCATAAGAGCGGGATATATTCCATTGCCCTTATGCGTCATAACTTGCGTAAAAATGGTTCGATTTCGATGAAATTTTAGTATGTGGTAGGAAGCCACTGGGGACGAACACTATTGAAAATGGGCGAAATGGGGTCAAAGGACAGGACACTGCAGTGGGGATCCATTCCATTGCCTTTGTGCATCATAACTTACCTAAAATGCTTGGATTGCGACAAAACTTTATCATGTTGTTCCGGAGGTATAGTGAACCGGTTCTGTTGAATATCAACGAAATGGGGTCAAAGGTCATTGCACAAAAGCCAGATTTATTCCACAGCCATTATTCTCATAACTTGCGTAAAACTTTTTCTATTGCAACAAAACTTTATCATGTTGTTCCGGAGGTATAGTGAACTGGTTCTGTTGAATATCATCGAAATGGGGTCAAAGATCAGGACACAGGAGCGAGATTTATTCCACAGCCATTATTCACATAACTTGAGTAATAATTTCTGGTATGTTGGAAAGCGTATCATAATCAATGCATTGCATGATTTTACTAACTTGTTTGTTGTTGCCGAGGGTTTAACGACGGCCGTGAGCAACTCGATGGGGTATAAGCAACAATCACCAGTCCCTAATTTAGGGCCACTGGTTCCAAGCAATGGAGAGAACTAGTGCCATAAGACAAACATAATACCCAAGCTTCACCAGGATTCGAAACCATCTCGGACGAATGGTCAGAAAACTAGACAACTTCGCGTCTTTTACTTACATGTTTTCTAACAAGAACCTGTCAGTCAATGCTACAAATATTTTGAATGTCCCTTGATGGTGGCGGCAGTCTCACCTACACTAAAAGGTTACACTTTCTTCGCGCTGATGTCCCACAAAACTTAATGGATCTAGTAGAGTGACGCTCTTTGTGCTTAGCTGAATTGCAGTTGTGACTCTACAAGCACGTGTGCAATCACATAGCTTTTATTGTCCGCTTTCTTTGCTAGAGTTTTCTCCTGCCAATTACACGAAAATGAAAACAATTACTTAATCAAGCAAGCCTTCAACACACTCGAGGCCCTGTCTTTAGGGCAAGGAACATCATAATTATTTGTCTTATAGGAATAGCCAAACGTACACTATATGTTTTGAATTTTAAAAATGGAAGAAATCTAAAACTACTATACTTGAACTCTAAAATTGCCGCTCCGGTGATGCAGTGGTCTAAGAACTGGTTTCTGGTCATTCATTCGAGTTGGGTCCAGGTTCGAATACTAGTGAGGCATGGATGTTGTGTTTGTCTTACGGCCCTGGCTGTCTCCCTTCCTTGGAACCAGCGTCCCTAAATTGGGGACGAGCGACTGCTTATAGCTCATTGAGTTGCACACGGTGCTCGTTAAACCCCCAATAAAAAAATTAAAAAAAAAACCCTCAAAATGTTGGTGTTTCAGTTTCCCCCTTATGTCAAAGGTATACCTGAAGCTTAATAATCTATGACTATCGCTATGATACACTGCTGGCCACCCAAAATGCAACACCAAGAAGGACAGGAGATAGCAAAGCCAGATTTACTGGACACATAACAACAGATACAAAGATGAAACAATTGAGCTTACAGGCCCGTGCGACTTGCGGAACACGCAGACATCAATAGTTCGTATGACTCCCATGGCTGGCAATAACGGCCGCTACACGCCGTGGCATCGAACGAAAGAGGCTTTGGGTGTGGGCTTGGGGTATGTCGGTCCAGGCTGCTTCCACACGTTGCCACAGTTCATCACGGGTGGTGCTTGCCGGGCCACTCGGTTGCCGATCAGCGACCAGACGTGTTCGATAGGCGACATATCGGGAGAACAGGTGGGCCACGGCAGCAGTGACACCTGGTGGGCCGTGAAGAATTGTTGCAAGATGGATGCCACATGCGGGCGCGCATTGTCCTGTTGAAACGAGGCCGCTGGCAGGTCCTGCAGGTAAGGGAGGACTACAGGCTCCAAAACGTCGGAGATGTAGCGGTGGCTGTTGAGTGTACCGGCGATGCGTACCAGAGGGGTGCGGGTGTCATATCCAATTGCGCCCCAAACCATAACGCCAGGCAACGGACCGGTATGGCGATGCATAATGAAGGCGTTATACAGTCTCTCGCCCTAGTGCCGCCACACGCAGATCCGACCATCGTGGTGTTACAGGCAGAAGCGAGATTAGTCGGAGAAGACAATGTCATGCCATTCCGTAGTCCAGGTGCGGCGTTCAACGGCCCACTGCCGCCGCACTCGCCTGTGGTGTAACGTCAATGGTAATCGGAGTAATGGGCGCCGTGCGACAAGTCCTCGCTTCTGCAGACGACGTCGAACGGTACGTGCTGACACAGGTTGTTGCGCAGCACACCCTAATTCCTGCGCTAACGTTCGTGATGTGGCGGTGCGAGCCGTGAATGCCCGCCGCACAACATGCCGATCCTGTCGTTCGGTGGTGTGCCGCGGCTGCGGCAATCGCTCACGTCGGTCCGTCCGTCCCTCCTGCACCCACCGAATCCATACTCGCCTCACTGTGGCTGGATGTCGTTCCACACGGGCGTCGATGACTCGGTACGATAAACCGCTGTCACGATAAGCCACTATTCGTCCTCTGTCGAACTCCGAAACGTGCTGGAATGACTGCCGTATTCTGCGACGAGGTATCAGGAAGCTTTCCACGCACAGGTACGGCAGCACAACACACTTCCACTACTTACACCCCGCTTTCTGTGCACCCTTCTTATAGTTCTTCTCGGTGCCTAAGCCGGGCGCACATGATTTGCATATGCACTGCAATGCTAATCGTTTGCATGTCCTCTCGCGGGCGACGCATGCTGTGAATTTCAGGCCAATCGGATGCTTCTTTCTTGGTGTTGCATTTTGGGTGGCCAGCAGTGTAGATAGCCCATGGTATATATAATTAAAGTACAGAAACTGAGGGGAAATTTGTACTGATAAATAATTATATTGTAGAGTTCCTAAGACCCTCTGATAAATTCCTCGGAGATGTTCAAACTAAGTAGGGAATTACTTTATTTCACCGACTTCGTTGTAAAAAAAATATTACATATATGTATTAGCATAATGTAATTAGAATATTGTGCACGCTTAAGATCTAGTCTTTTAATGGTTATAGTACACTCACCAGAACAGGCTTTATTACCCTACTGATAAAGTTGGTATTCATGCTGGAAACAGAAGTCGAGATTATTCGTTCAACGCTCTCTAGGGGCTTACCAATTTGGTCGTCGGATGCAGTATCCTTGGTCTTCTGTCAGTTTGGAATTTTCAAGCGTGACCTAGAAATCCGTTTACTCTCTAGAGTAAAGTGGCTGTGGATACGCTTGCAGACTGGAACAAATCTGACATCGTAGGTTGAGTGATCTAAGACACAGGCTGCCACTAGAACTGTGTTCGAATTCCGCGTAGATGGTATGTTCCGTCCTTACGGCACTATTTCCCTTATTTCCACAGAAATCTATGATTTCTATGGAAATAAATCGTTTCCTACCATAGAAATCTACCATAAAAAAATTGGGGGGGGGGGGAGACGTCGTTTTCTGCGGTAGGAAACGATTTCTATGGAAATTTTGAAGGTGCTCTTTAAATACATGTAGTTCAACGCGGATACCGTAATTCTAAGGGAAAAACACTGTACGAACTGTTCACGAAGCCCTTAATTTGAGATCAAAATGAAAGAAATTTGTGTGTGTGTGTGTGTGTGTGTGTGTGTGTGTGTGTGTTCGCGAGAGAGAAAAACACAAAAAGAGCAAATAGGATTTTGTATTCTGGCATCATCTACATCAGGTTAGGAAGAGAAGGTGGGTATAGGGTGGGTATTCCTAATTAGTGACCTCTGGATTGATTCCACCAAACGTGTAGCTCCAAGAAAAGAAGAGAACCAACCAGAAATATGAATTAATCAATATATATCACACAAGACTTGAATCCAGCCTCTGAGTGCAAATGTCAGTCTTCTGGACGCTACGATACAAGAAACGGAAAAAAATACTTTTGGTGTTGAAAGGAAAGCTTGTATTTCCGTCAAGTTTACCTTTTCGTTTCACCTGACTGGTATTCAAAACAATTTAAGTTATTATACATAACTTTGAATTGATATCTCTACCTTTGCAACTTTATCTCCCTGCTTGTCACCATGCATAGATTAAGAAAATTTCAGTGAAGTACGTATTTTGATCACTAATAAGTAACAAAGCACAAAATCAATTATTATAAGAAAAGGGAGATTAAGTTCTCACTTTGCATAAGCTTTTTCCAGCAGTGAAACCCAAAATTCTCGTGGCTCAGAACTGCGGGAGTAGACTAAATTCCCTTTCTCTGTTGGTAAAAGATCATCCACGTGGATCGTGATCCATCTTCCAAAGCGCCAGAAACGAAAAATAATTTGACCTTTGTATCCATTTCCATACAGGAGTTGATTTGGAGGAATGATCTTTGGAAAAAGAAAAAGGCCCAGTACTGTGAACAAACACACTTCCAAAATTTAAACCAATATTTTAGTGCACTTAATTTCAAATATAACAATTACTTCTCATGGTCTTACATGCGACTTAATTATAATCATGAAAAACTGACGTTTGGATTTTAAATTGAAAACGTGTTGAGATGTTCAAATACACCTTCAAATAATCTATTTATTAAAATACTTGTATAACTAGTACAATTTCCGTTTCCAGGCGTAATACACTACTACATTAAAATTGCAAGCTTTCGCTGCCATTTATGTTCCTCAGACTGATGAAGCTGCCCGTGGCAGCGAAAGCTTGCAATTTTAATGTAGTAGTGTATTACGCATAGAAACAGAAATTGTACTAGTTATACAAATATTTTAATAAATAGATTGAAAACATGTGCTTTAAACTAGGACAAGCCGCCAACGATAACCGATAACTCGGTACAGTTGGCAAATTTTGAGCGAAGCTATTGCAAAATCTAAGCTCATTAAGGCATCTGTTATAACAAATTCTAAAAAACGAACGCGTAAAATTTATGACTTCCAGAACAAAAGTACGAAACATTCTAAAAAAGAAATGTTTAAATTTTATCATGAACTATTTTCCTTCACGCCTTCACATTGGTTGTGATCAGGTTGCATGTAAACAAAGCGGAAAGACACACTCAGATCGGGAACCACGTTTTTCATTTCGTATCGCGAAAGACAGACACGTACACAAACTTCCTTTTATTATTATAGATTAAGCAAGTGTTAAGCTAACAGACGGAGTCTTTCCATTTCTTCGTTTTTCAATTCAAACGATATTTTTAAATTAATGCTAGTGCGCCGACTTTCGTGAAACGGTTCAAGTAAAAGGCCATCTAGTTTTAATTGAAATTCCACAATGATACGGAATTTCGGGAATCGGAAGGGGTCGAAACCTGACCATGGACGATGTCCGATCGCATGCCAAAAATCACGGTGATCCGATATGTCATGTCGTAGCTATGCCCGAACAACTAATTGTCCCGAGTCTCGTATAGAGAGCGAATTTTTTCAATTATTATTAAAATTGGTCAGTTTTTTAATGGTCATTTTTTTATACGACACGACCAATCACCATGATACCAACCCCATGTCACTCACCATGTCCTTCCCTTTCCCTGTGGCAAGTGTCACCGCGATCGGCTGATGATTTTTGAGGAGATAAGTAACTAACGACCTCTTCTCAAAACCCTGAAAACCCCTAAAAATGCAAGTTTTTGGACGATTATTCCTGAATGACACGGAATTTCGGGAATCGGAAGGCGTCAAAACCTGACCATGGACGATGTCCAATCGCATGCAAAAAATCACGGTGATCGGATGCGTCATCTCGTACCTATGCCCGAACAACTAATTGTCTCGAGTCTCGTAAAGAGCGCTCCGCTCAAATACGACTGATTTCTAAGGGAACTCTGAAAAAATATTGAAAATTAAGAGTTATAACTTTTTGGTGCTGTAGAGGGATTAAGTGAAATTCAGATTATTTATCTTCCAGGGATGCCTCTTGGAGAAACTGCTATTTCAAATCTAGTACTAATGTGAAATGTTACCTTCTGTCGCTTTGCATGAAATTACGTATGGGTCGAACTGGACCATCAGCTTCATAGCAGCAAATCAGATCAGCAAAGCGCTCCCGTACTCTTTCGTTCTCCTATTGTAATAATTACCCCCAAATATCAGATGAGTAACTCATATTTCATTTCCACTGGCCTTGTTCCTATGGGAAGTGGACAGTTAGTGAACTTCAAGTGCAGCGAAAAGCTCATCAGCAAAGCAGCTTCTGATGTCACAGCATCTATCTACATTGTTACAAGGAAAGTCCTTGATCAGGCCAAAATATCTCACGAACTATGGCAGTTAGCAATTTACTTCTTGTGCAGTTGTATAAGAAACCCCCTATGACGCACACAATTACACCACGAGGGATTCCTTCGACCCACTTTTTCGGGGGTAAGGGTCTCTTGCGCCACGCTTTGCAGATAGGGCAAAAAAGTCAATTACAAACTTGTTCACCGAGGCAAAAATAGTACATAAATGTTTTTGTCCCATAATAAAAGTTGGAAGAGACCGGGAATATGGCCCCAAGAAAATCACAACATGCGGAAGCAACGACAGCGTATTTAGACAAGAACTTATAACTTAGAACTTATCTAAACTGGTAAGTTCTGAGTAAATGAAAGCACAAAGGAAAAGTTTTCTTACAAACCTTATCAGTAGTTCTTGTTCTGAAATAAAACGCAGTTCCTTGATATATTCAATATCAGCCTTCGATGTCCAATTCAGTATAAAATACATTTCGACAAGGAGAAATAGCATAAAGTGGCGAAACACTCATTCAATAGGAAAACTGTATGCACATCTAATTGACTTGCGTACGTGGCAAAGTGTTCGACTTTCCGTCACTGGTTCACGAAGTCTTGGCATACCGACCACGCATATAATTTTTGTATTCTGACGACGGAGCAGAAATCGCATTTGAAATCCATGCAAATATGCTTCGGACACAGCGACTCAGGTAACTTTTCGCTATTTTTGCATTTGGAGAATCCCCTTCCATCTTTTGTTATGGGACAAAAACATTTTTGTACTATTTTTGGCTCACTCAACAAGTTTGTAATTGACTTTTTTGCCCTATCTGGAAAGGGGGGCGCGATATTTTTGCCCTATCTGGAAAGGAAATGCGCCCCTCAACTCCCCTTTCCCCAAAGGGGGCGAGGGTATCCTTCGTGGTGTTATTGTGTGCACCATAGGGGGTTTCCTATACAACTGCACAAGAAGTAAATCGCTAACTGCCATAGTTCGTGAGATATTGGCCTGATCACGGACTTTCCTTGTAACCCTGTATATACGAGTGTTTTTCTACAGTGAAATAGTCTTCAGTTTCCTACTAGAATGACTTCAAGATTTCAAGAAACGAAAATAACAGTAAACTTTGTGGTCTTCTTTGGTTTTAAGAATATAAACAAACGTGAAAAGTATGATTATCTACAACACCAACATTACAAAGCTTGATAGCTATCGTAGCTGGTTCGTTTTAACTGAAACTCTGGGTAGCTTAACATTAAATGTCTTAATTAAAAACAGAAATCTCGAGATTTACGGCGTATGCTGTCTCTCGTTAGAAGTATTCTGCTGTCTTTCGTAAGATGTATTCTGCAGTCTTTAGTTACATCTACTGGCTAATTCACGTTGTTGAATTCGAGAGAATACTTCAAGAGATTTACTTGCTGTCTTAACCCCCTTTTATTTAGGCCAGTAAAGACAGTGGTCACTTCAACAATAACGAAGCACAGTTTTCAATACACATGCTTCAGTCAAGCTCGAATAACATCAGTCTCTAAGCATATAACATCGACTATCGCATAACAAATCTCTTTTCAAGTCTATTAAAATTTCTAGCCGAATTCAACAACGTAAGTTAGCCAGTAGATCTAACTAAAGACAGCAGAATACACCTAACGAAAAACAGCAGAATGCACCTAACAAAAAACAACAGAATACTTCTAACGATAGACAGCATACATTGTAAACCTCTTTTTTATCTCCGTTTTTCACATGCGTCACTCAATCTTCGACCTCAGTGCAGTTGCCACAAATCCTTCAGGTGAGAGAGAAACTGTAAAGTTTGGAAAATGCTTAAGGAGAACGAATTAAAATTTATATAGATACATGAACTAAAAAGGGAATTTAAATTAGAGTATACGTTACAACTTCTTTAGTAGCATTATGAAGCGTAAACCATGAAACTTTTGCACTGAATAAAATTTGATTATGTAAATATCCGATTTGCCCCTCTAAACATAGTCTCTGTTTAGAGGGGCAAATCTTTAAAACACCTAAATTTTAACATAGTCTATGTTTAGAGGGGCACTTTTAAAACACCTGGATTTTCAATACTCCAGCAGCAGCTGTTACTAAAATACTGCATCGGTGAGTTTCCACGGAATTGTTTAATGGCATTCCGAATCCTATAAGCATCGAAGGCCAGGAAGAATCTACACATACCGGCCACTGAATTAGAAACTTCATTCAATACCGGGTTGGACCTCCTTTACCCGAATTACAGCACATATTCGGTTTGGCATACAGTAGATTTCACATGGTGTTAGAGTGCATTTACGTCTACAGAATACCAAGAAGTGATCATACAATCCTTTTAATGGCTCACATTTGATGGAGGATGACTTAGCTCCCGGCTCTGTTTTTCTAACATGTCCCAAACATTCCCACTAAGGTTCAGATCCGGCCTTTGTGGTGGCCATGGAAGATGGTGGAAAGCTGTCATATTTGCTGAACCACTACTGAGCACATCTCGCGCAATGGACAGTCGCATTGCCGTTCATCAAACAGCCGTCACCTTCTGGATAAAAAGTCACCATTACAGGATGGACTTAATTGGCAACAATGTTCGGATAATCCTTGGAGGACACCCGACGTTCCAGCAATATCAAGGGTCCCGTTCCGTACCAATAGAATGTGCCATACACCATGACACTGCCTCCAGAACCTTGAGTTGTGTTTACAAGGCAGACTGAGTCCCTTACTTCATGGGGCTCCCGCCAAACAATCTTTGCCTAACATCATTACAGAACAATGTGTACCGCGACTCGTCGGACCACATCCCTTTTTCCAATCTTTCAGTGTCCAGTCACGGTATTCTTGATACCACTGTACACGAACTTTCAGGGTTTTCGCAGACATAATTGGTTTCCGTATAGGCATGCGAGTGACAATACCGATCCTATTCAATTCCCTGCACATAGTTCGCTGAGATATGGATCGGGAGCAGCTTTCACTTAATGGTTCAGTCAATTGCTACACACAAGAAGTCCCGTTTCTCCGTCGTCTGAGAAGACTTGTAGGGATCGTGATCGCCTTCTCAAGCGACGGCGATCTCGATCCTGACAGATTGTCGTCGCGCCACAGTTACGCCTCTTAGACAAGCAATGCGGGTTATTTTCCCACTGATTAAAGACCAGGGACATCTCACATTTTGAGAAACCAGTCAACTGTGCTGTTTTAAAGTCGTAGCTCCAGCCAGATGGGCACCCACGAAAAGCCCTTCATCGAACTACGAAAGATCCTTTGTTTTTCCCATTGTGATCAACACTACCGACGATTACTGACGATCAGCAGTCTTAAATAGTTGCCTAGATCACGTGGTGACGCGCATGACCACATATTTTGTATATACGCTGCGTAAGTGACGTTTACATACATCTGTATAAAGGTTTCTCATTGTAGCCGGTGTGTGTACTTCTCAGTGTGACTCTGGAAGCGCTACGTCTAAGGAAAGAAAAGAATCAGAACGAAAAACAAATACAAGATCCATATCTCATTCAGAAGGCGTCCACTAAGAAACACCCTCGTTAAACCCAAAAATCGATGGAAACTTTTAGGAATGTAATGGAAACTCAAATTTCTTAGATGTCTCCATCGAAATAGATTCGGGGTAATGACACATCGAGTCCAGGGATTATGCCATTGGTGGGAGCAAGAGAGATTATAAAAATTATTTAACACAGTAGCATCATTCAGACTACAACTAATTTAAACATATCAGATTTCCCTTCTTCGGTGATAGTGTCAAGAATCTTCTGTGTCTTTCATTTGATTTCTAGAATGTTGATCAGTTATTTGGTTTCACTGAGTTTAAAAGCGTTCTGATTTCCATGGTACTACCGAAACGCTTAACAGCAGCAAATCTATTTCAAAGAGAATATACCGTTCCTACTACTTTTGACGATTTAATGTGAAACTAAATAGCCTGTCTAAAACTTTGATTATTGTTGATTACGTCTTTCTTATTCCACAGAAGTTTTGAAATCTTTTGAAAAGTATTGATACATTCATTGGTTTGATAAAGCATTTTCTACAATGTCAGTTTCTAAATGCTAGATTTTCCTGAAATACGAGGATCATAACAAACGTTCTGCACACGTTAATCTAAAACGGAAGAGGAGGATGCAATCGGGAAAATTATTGCGTCATGTCCGGGTCAGAATCTCAGCAACGTAGTGGTGTCAGAACGACGCGCTACCATTTGCTGTGTGCACGTGGGATGGTTTGGAAATGGAAGCGTGCAGCTCCTCAGGTCGAGTCATGCGTTAGACCAGCGTTCGTACGTGAAAATAGAAACTCTGCTTGGAAAACCTCCGACACATATTGTGACGTACACTTTAATTTAGCTTTCGTTTTTTACGCTTTACAACCGTACGTTGAAGAAGGAAGCGTATATGCTCCAGCTTTGTCCGTCTGTCTGTCTGTCCGCACGATAACTCACGTAAAAATGGTTCGATTTCGATGAAATTTTAGAATGTGGCAGGGGACAACCTGGGGACAAACCCTATTGAAAATGCTCGAAATGGGGGTCAAAGGTCAGGACATAGGAGTGGGATCCATTCCATTGCCCTTATGTGTCATAACTTAAGTAAAAATGCTTCTATTGCAACAAAACTTCATCATGTTGTTCCGGAGGTATACTGAACTGGTTCTATTGAATATCATTGAAATGGGGTCAAAGGTCAGGGCACAGGAGCGAGATTTATTCCACAGCCGTTATCCTCATAACTTGAGTAATAGCTTGAGTAGAGTTGCTTCTATCGCGACAAAACTTTAGTACGTTGTTCCGGAGGTATACTAAACCAATTCTGTTTAATATCATCGAAATGGGGTCAAACGTCAGGGCACAGATGCGAGATTTATTCCACAGCCATTATCCTCATAACTTGAGTAATGATTTCTGGTATGTTGGAAAGCGTATCATAATTAATCAATGCATTACATGATTTTACTAACTTGTTAATTTATTTCTCTATGTAAATTTGATTTCGTTCTCCTTCGCATTTCTCAAACTTAACGTTATATCTTCTCACTCGCTAGAGTATGGTTGGCAACACCCTGAGGTCAGAACGAATAACGTGTGGATGTCTGAGATGCGAACTAATGCTATATACTGTTTGAGCAGCAGTAGTGTATAGAGATGCTGGAAGTTATAATACTAATTGTGGATACGATATTGTTAAATTGAAATTATTTGAAGGCTGCGTGTTCTACTTTAATGCCAGTGTTGTTTTTCTTAGTCAAGTGTTATTGTTGATATTAACTCACGTTCGTTTGGTGTCACCTTGTTAAAGTGCCAAAGGCTGAGTGGCAGAATAAAGACGACTCCTGATTCACTTAAAAGGGAAGTTATAAAGTGACTCCTGATTCACTTAAAAGTGAAGTTATAAAGTGACTCCTGATCCACTTAAAAGTGAAGTTATTAAGAACTGATTTGTGTACTGTTCAGACAGCTATATTCAACGAACATTACAAAATCCACGCTGCCTTGCAAGAAGTTTGTGGAGAAGGAACGCTTGATCAAAGCACAATTTCTTGCTGGGCATCGCGCTTTCGGGAGGGTTGAAAAAGCATCAAAGATGATCACAGGTCAGGCGGACCTCAAACGCCGACAGACAAAACATCTGTCACCATTGTTGCAACGCTTCTCGAAGAGAATCGCCGTTTGACAGTCGAGGAGATCGCTCATCAGGCAAATTGGTCCATCATATCTGTTCACCAGATTTTGACCGACTCACTGGGAAAAAGAAAAATCGCCGCGCGCTGGGTGCTCCATCAACTCACCTCCGAGCAGAAAGTGAGCATCGCACAGGATCACCTCCAGAGGTTCGAAAGGGAGGGCGACCCCTTCCTGAACAGAATTGTCGCAATTGATGAGACTTGGACCCTTGATTCTGAGCCGAAACTGAAGTCACAATCAGAGGAATGGAGGCATCCAAGTTCCCCAAGCCCTTCGAAGTGTCGTCGGCAACTATCCAAAGTGAAGCAAATGATGACTTTTGCGTACGATGCCCAGGGTATTGTGGTCTCTGATCGAGTAACGGTAGGGCAAAATGTAAATGCACAATATTATCGGGACCTTCTGAGGACAAAGTTGAGACCGAAAATTCGTCAAAATCGCTCCAACTTGTTGGAAGCTGAAGCGATCTTGCTGCATGACAACGCATCGTGTCATGGTGCAGCGTCGGTACGGAAACTTTTGTCGAAATATGGCTGGAAATTTTAATCCCACTCACCATACAGCCCTGATCTCAGTCCACCAGACTTTGATCTTTTCCCAAAGTTAAAAAATCGTCTCCGTGGCATCCTCTACGAATCGCTGGACGAACCGTCATTGCACGTGACCGGAGTAATATGACAGCTGAACAAAGATGGCGTCCTACGGGGCATCCAGATCCTACCTCACCGCTGGCAAGCTGTCATTAGCAGCGGAGGGGTACACTGAACTGCAATAAGGTAGGTTTTCTTCGTTACTTCACACTTTTCTCAAAAATGGACAGTGTGAAGAACTTTTGTTAGGACCCCCGTATAATTTTGATGTAAATTTTTCGCTCTTTCCAAAAACTCACTTCAAATATGACAGATTTTGACGTACATATTTGTGCTTAACACTGTTTAGGAGGTGAACGATGTAAAGCAAAACGACGGGCGACTTGTTCCAGAGCATATTCTAACATAATTTAGCGTGAGAAAGGCATGTCATTAACTACAACGCTGTTATTGGGTTGTAGGAAAAGTCATGACGTATTTTAGCCATGTTTTGCACAGTTCATTTATTGATAGAAAGAACAAAGATCAAGCAATTGTATAATGCACCCGTTTTGTTCGATAACCTTTTGCCATCTTTCAGTGAGATGCAGAATGCCTCGTTCATAGAAGGACCTGTCTTTCGTGGCGAAAAACTGCACAAGGTGCTGATTTACAGTCTCGTCTGAATTGAATGTTATACCACGCAAGGACTGTTGAAGAGAGCGAAACAAGTGAAAGTCTGACGGCGCAAGGTCAGGCAGGTATGCTGGGTGGGGCAACACATCCCACCCAAGCTCCAATAATTTTTGGCGGGTGTCACACTTGTGTGTGGTCTCGCGTTGTCGTGATGGAACACAACACCTTTACGATGAACGAGCTCTGGACGTTTCTGGATGATGGATTCGTTCAAACTGTCCAATTGCCGACAGTACACATTCGAATTGATTGTTTGGTTCCGTGGTAGGAGCTCGAAAAACACAACACCTTTAAAATCCCACCACACTGAGACCAGAACCTTCCGCTGATGAATGTCTGCTTTGGATGTCGTTTGAGGCGAAGCAGCACGTCGGGACCAAGACCGTTTGCGCAACACATTGTTGTACACAATCCACTTTTCGTCACCAGTTATCAGTCGCTTCAATAAAGGATGGTTTTCCTCACGTTTAATGAGCATATCGCAAATGTTTATACGCGCGGTCAATTGAGCTTCTTTGAATTCATGAGGAACCCACACATCGAGCTTGCTTACGTATCCCAGCTTCTTCGGGTGGTCGTGAACGCTTGAATGATGGATGTGCAATGTGTCTGCAATCTCTCGTGTCGTGTAACGTGGGTTTGACTCGATCAATGCCTTGATTTGGTCGTCATCAACCTCGGTGGGCCTCCCGGGCCGAGGGGCATCGTTAAGGTAAAAATCACCAGCACGGAATTTTGCGAACCACTGACGTTCTTGTAGAGCATTATCACCGTACACTTTACGTAACTTTTCACAAGCTTGACGCGCGTTCTTCCCTTTACGGAGGTAAAAACAGTAAAATATGGCGAAAATGCACAGTTTGGTCTTCCATCTTCAACTTGATGTCAAATCTCCGCAAATCAACCAAATCGTTCACTATTCCTTTTAGACGGCAGCTAGAACTGGTACCTGTCGAATGTCATAGCGATAACAGAGCTGCGCATGACTCTAGTGCTTCCAAAACCGCCCAACCGCCATCGGGTGCCAAAATACGCCATGACTTTTCCGACAACCCAATACAAGCTTATTGTCCAGATTTTTGAACTGAAACCATGTGCATACGTTTCTTGCTCTGACCTGAATGTGTCGTACACCCTCCAGGAACCCCCAACGAAGGGTTGGTTCTGCTTACATCACTAATTTTTATTAATACTGAATGCTTTTACACAC
Organism: Macrothele yani; assembly: GCA_039090855.1. Taxonomy (NCBI): domain Eukaryota; kingdom Metazoa; phylum Arthropoda; class Arachnida; order Araneae; family Macrothelidae; genus Macrothele; species Macrothele yani. Next base: position 97,993,219 of record CM077023.1, on the reverse strand, counting down.
TTTCAGTAGGCTAAAACGCATTCATAACATGCTAATACGTGGTGCGGTCAAAAAATTCCAAGACTAGGTACGTAGCGCGCCAACAGATGGCAGTACGCAGACGCACGAGCAACAGTCGAGGGCAAGGTCCTTCATGAGTCATTGTGCCAAGTTACGTCATTCTGTGAACATCGGGAGCTGTGCTACATGAAATTTGGTGACCACGTGCAGAACACAGCTGCGATTTCGGTATGCACTACAAACTAGAACAGCGAGCGAACATCAAATTCTGCGTCAAACTCGGCAAATCGGGAACGAAGACGCATGAAATGTTGCGGCAGGCTAAGGACAATGAAGCAATGAGTCGTGCGAGGTGTTTTGTGTGACACTCGCACTTCAAGAGCAGCAGAACGGCACTGGAAGACGACAAGAGGTCAGGGCGACCGTCCACGAGCAAACCCCAGAAAATGTGGACAAAATTAGAGAACTGGTGCATGAGGATCGTCGAAGAGCCATTCAAGACGTTGCTGCCATCGTCAATGTGTCATACGGAACAGCGCAAGAAATTCTGACTTCGGTTTTGAACATGCACCGTATTGCTGCAAAGTTTGTTCTAAAGTTCTGAACCCCGAACAGAAGGCACTCCGTGTCGAAAGATCTTCGTCAGCAGGTGATGAATGATCCAAATTCCTGTCGCGGGTCATCACTGGAAACAAGACTTGGGTCTACGGTTACGACCCGGACACCAAACAACAGTCGTCGCAGTGGAAGAGCCCGGCATCTCCAAGACTCAATGAGGCCAGACAGGTTCGGAGCGCAACCAAATGCATGCTCATCGTATTCTTCGATATTCGTGGGGTTGTGCACCGTGAATTCGTCCCTCAGGGCCAGACCGTCACCGCCTTTTTTTTACTGCGATGTTCTGCGGCGTCTTAGGGAGGACATTCGCAGCAAACGACCTGAAATGTGGCTCAGAGGTGATTTCCTGCTCCACCACAATGCAGCAGTTCATAAAGCATTAGCAACACGGCAGTTCTACAGCCGAAACAGCATGACTACCCTTCCTCACCGGCCTTACTCGCCGGATTTAGCCTCCTGCGGCTTCTTTCTGTTTCCGAAAATGAAGCTGAAGCTCAAGGGTCGCCGTTTTGAAACCGTGGAGGAGATCCAGCGCGAATCGCATACGGTGCTTGACACGATTCGCGAAGACGACTTCCAGGGAGCGTTCCAACAGTGGCAAAAGCGCTGGCAGCGGTGTATCGCTGCCCAAGGAGACTACTTTGAGGGAGATCATGGCCAGACTTAAGTAACGTAAGTACTTTGTTGTATATCGGCCTAGTCTCGGAACTTTTTAGATCGGACCTCATATGATGTTCTTTAAAATATTCTAAGCTGCTGTATTACAGTCACACAATGAGAGCACTTGAATACTGTTTATGAATTTTCCATTTTTAAAGTAATATTATCAAGAACCAGCTCCATAAGAGAGAAAACGATTTTGAATAAGAATTCAGTATTTATCATTTACAAAATGACTGGCATTTACCTTTTCCATGAGAGCAGGCTTTTGTGCGACGGCCGCGCAAGATGAGAGAAACCAACAATCTGCTAAGATGCCTTGGACTATATCGTGCCTACTCACGCCATCAACAAGAAGCTCAGGGTCGCTTACCAGTTGCTTAACGACGAAATAAGGAAAAAAACTTCATTCAGTATTTTTAGTAATAGTATTATTTAAAATGTTTATACTAAAGCCGAATTTTTTTTTAAATAATTTCAACTGAACTATTGCAACTTAAATTCGAAGGAGTTCATGACTTTCGTGGAACTTGCAATGCAATTGTGGTAATTAGATTGCAAAACATATCAATGATTTCAGAAACATAGCAGACAGAAATCTTCTCCAGTAATCACCTTAATATCGTGACCACTGACCACCTTAATAAAATGTCCGCTATTTGAGGTACAGAAGAATAGCGCATAGGCTACAACGGTGACATTTCTCTCTGCAGCAGCCCCCTGGCTGATGTTAACAGTGGCAACCTACCAATCATCCTTACGATTCGGCTTAGCCTACTACATTATCACTCTAAAAACTACCATTTGCTCAGTAATATACTCTTATCACATTAATTTGAAGCTGTGTTCAAAGATGTTATTGGTATTGTAGTCTAAACTATAAAGTGTTTGACATACAGTAAAAGTTCGGTATTACGCACTTTTACTGTATGTCAAACGAACTTTTACAGTAATTCAAAATGCGCCGTCAATTTGTTAATATTAAAGATAGGAAAAACCTTCGGGTATAACAAAACCTTGGGGTATAACGAGGGGTAAATCTAAGGAACTCGCGCCCTAAGGAGAGGCTTTCATGGCCAATCTTCTTTCGGAGATTTCCAACAAATTCTTTCCCTGAAATTCCAAGAAATGGTAGGGAGAAAAACGCGGACAGCTGAACACACAGATAAGTCACCAGTGGTTAGTCTGCTTGGCTCTTTGGTGGATGGCGTTCGCCCGCTTTCTTCTAGTCCTCTGCACAACGGTGAGAAGTCGGAACATTTTGATGAGATGAGATGAGATGCCTGTGGTTAGTCTGTTTGGCTGTTTGGATGCTCTCCCCCCGCTTTCTTCCATTCGTCTCCACAGCGGTGGGAGTCGAAAACGTTTTTTATGTATGTACGTCGTGTGTGTTTTTTACTCTCTAAATGGAGAATAAAAGAAAAGATTTGACTTTGGAAACATATCTTAAAGTTTTGTATGAATGTGACAAAAGTTTGAAGTCGAAAGTGAGATCGCTAGAAAATTTGGTCTTGCATCATCAACGCTGTTTAGAATTCTAAAGAACAAAGAGTAGATCAAAGGGACTGCTTTTCAGAACAACGCACGCGTGAAACCCATGAAGTTACGCATTGGTGAACATAAAGAATTGGAGGAGCGTTGTTTACGTGGTTTTGCCATAATCGAGCCAAAAACATTTCTGTTAGTGGACATGGATGACGAAAGCTAAAGCTTATGAATTAAGCGTTGAAATGAAGATCGAGAATTCCAGTTATTCGGACGGTTGGCTAAACCGATTTAAAGCTAGAAACGGGATTTCTATGCAAAAAAAAATTTGGAGAATCAGCTTCTGTTAACACACAACCTGTTCAGGACTGGTCCCCTATCCTTTCAAAAATTCTAGCTCGATACAACGCAAACGTCATTTACAATGCAGATGGAGCGCGTTGTTTTATAACTTGTTGACGGACAGGACTTTAGCGGGAAAAGACGATCCATGTAAGGGAGGAAAGAACGTTTAACTTTTCTATGTTGCACCAGTATGGATGGTAGTCATAAATTAAATACATTAGTGATTGGAAAATCCCAAAGGCCACGCTGCTTTCGTGGTGCTTTGCTTCCGTGAACATTTGAAGCTAATAAGAAGGCGTGGATGACAATGCCGTAATTTGTCAACTGGGTGAAGGCTTTCCACGTTCAAGTTGGAATTCAGAACAGAAAAACAGCGCTAATCATAGATAATTGTCCTGCACACCCAAGCCATTAAAGCTCTTGATGTGGCATGGAACAATCAGGCATGATAGCCCATTGAAGCATGCTGCAGACATGGTGGTTTCATTACCAAAGATGATTTGAATAAAAAACTCTTTGCTGACAAACCTGCAGAACAGGAATCAGATGGATGGAACATCATTGCCAAAAAGATGGCATTGACATTTAGCTTTCAAGACTATGTCAATGTTGATGCAGATGTAGTACTCTGGAATGACATGACTGATACAGAAATCAAGGAATCAGAAAAAGAATGCTCAGAAAAAGAAGAAGCCAGAACTCATGCAAGCTTCAAACACAATCGGACAACTTTATAGTGCGTCAAATGCACCTATTGAAGAAACTGCAATTTTCCGTAAAGTCGAGAGTTACGTGTTACAATCATCAGTATCAAAGAGGAAACAAAAGACTATCGATTCTTATTTTTTGTAAAAATCCCAATCGAATTAAAAATAAACACCAGGTACGCAACATGTATTGTTTTGATCACTTTTTTTATTATGTAGTACAGTTATTTTTATGTGTTATGTAGTGTGCACGTGCATGTGCATAGTATTTGTATGATCCTGCTATAACGAGAAGTCAATTTTTCCGACCTTTGTCAGCTCTCGTAATAGTGGACTTTTACTGTATTTCAGTTTGTGCTGGTTTTTATATATATTTTTAGTTTCCTCAATTCTTTGTCAATTTAAACTCGTTTTCTTTTCGATAACCACTGTATTTCGTATCAAAGTGACTAAGCTTTTCCATGCAATAAGGTTGTAACAAAGGCGCCACTTTTAGATTTTTGAGAAAATGTCCAAACGTAAAATCAAAATATGAAAAATATGTGATCAATGAAATGGATAAACTGAAACAGTTTCTGATGAATAATTTGTTACCTCTAATCAATTAGTTAGTCTAAAGTGCCTTCGCCGGTAAAAAGCTACTCATAGCAACGAAAAAGTAATTTCATTGCTTCAAAACATATTTCAAAGTAATGGATTCAAATTGAAGACGCAATGGACAAACAAGTTTCGCAAGTTCTCTAAAGAAAACTTAACAGGAAACGGAGTGAATTAAAAATCGTTTCTCGTTAAAATAAAATACACTGCTGGCCACCCAAAATGCAACACCGAGAAGGACACGAGATAGCAAAGCCAGATTTACTGGACACATAACAACAGATACAAAGATGAAACGATTGAGATTACAGACCCGTGCGACTTGCCAAACACGCAGACATCAATAGTTCGTGTGGCTCCCATGGCTGGCAATAACGGCCGCTACTCGCCGCGGCATCAAACGAAAGAGACTTTGGATGTGAGCTTGGGGTATGTCGGTCCAGGCTGCTTCCACACGTTGTCACAGTTCATCAGGCGTAGCCGCGGGTGGTGCTTGCCGGGCCACTCGGTTGCCGATCAGCGACCAGACGTGTTCGATGGGCGACATATCAGGAGAACAGGCAGGCCACGGCAGCAGTGACACCTGGTGGGCCGTGAAGAATTGTTGCACGATGCGTGCCACGCGCGGGCGCGCGTTGTCCTGTTGAAACGTGGCCGCTGGCAGGTCCTGCAGGTAAAGGAGGACTACAGGCTCCAAAACGTCGGAGATGTAACGGTGGCTGTTGAGTGTACCGGCGATGCAAACCAGAGGTGTGCGGATGTCATATCCAATTGCGCCCCAAACCATAACGCCAGGCGACGGACCGGTATGGCGATGCATAATGCAGGCATCATAGTCTCTCGCCGCGGTGCCGCCACACGCGGATCCGACCATCGTGGTGTTGCAGGCACAAGCGAGATTCGTCGGAGAAGACAATGTTGTGCCATTCCATAGTCTAGGTGCGGCGTTCAACGGCCTACTACCGCCGCACTCGCCGGTGGTGTAACGTCAATGGTAATCGGAGCAATTGGCGCCGTGCGACAAGTCCCCGCTCCTGCAGACGACGTCGAACGGTACGTGCTGAGACAGGTTGTTGCGCAGCACACCCTAATTCCTGCGCTAACGTTCGTGACGTGGCGGTGCGAGCCGTCAATGCCCGCCGCACAACATGCCGGTCCTCTCGTTCGGTGGTGTGCCGCGGCTGCGGCAATCAATCAAGTCGGTCCATCCGTCCCTCCTGCACACACAGAATCCATACTCGCCTCACTGTGCCTGGATGTCGTCCCACACGGTAGCCGATGTCTCGGTACGATAAGCCGCTGTCGCTATAAGCCACTATTCGTCCTCTGTCGAACTCCGAAACGTGCTGGAATGACTGCCGTATTCTGCGACGAGGCATCAGGAAGCTTCCTACGCACAGGTCAGGCAGCACAACACACTTCCACTACTTACACACCGCCTTCTGTGCACCCTTCTTATAGTGCTTCTCGGTGGCGTGCCGGGCGCACATGATTTGCATATACCCTGCAATGCTAATCGTTTGCATGTTCTCTCGCGGGTGACGCATGCTGCGAGTTTCAGGCCAATCGGATGCTTCCTTTTTGGTGTTGCATTTTGGGTGGCCAGCAGTGTATTTCTGATTCCCGACATAATCGAAAGAAAAGCTTCTATATGTGTTTGGTGAGATCACAATCACAAGTTCATCAAATTCTCTGTGTAAATAGGACTTAGATGATCGGATCCACGGGTTGGTAGACTAAAATGTTACTTGATCAAGAGCTATGTTGCCCGGTTTTTCCCCAATTTTTTTTTTTTTTTTATTGGTGGTTTAACGACCACCGTGAGCAACTCAATGGGCTATAAGCAGTCGCCCGTCCTTAATTTAGGGACATTGGCTGCAGAGAAGGGAGAGAGCCAGTGCCGTAAGACAAACACAACATCCATGCCTCACTGGGATTCGAACCCAGACCCTCACGGACAACTGATCAGAAGCCATCGGTTAGACCACTGCACCACCGGGGCGGCATTAGCCTAATTTTATTCTACATTTTCAAGGGCAAATAATTTATGCATAATAATCAAATCATGTTCACTCATCGTTAAAAAAAGAAAGCAATTTGCAATGCACCTTTTATATTATGTTCATAAAATTGCAGCACAGCCAAAAATTGAAAAGGACGTGTATTCTAAACTCCAAACTCAAAAAGGTATAAACGCGAATCAATATTCCGCTTTCCTCAAACGCATTGAGATACATTCTCGAGCTCTAGTGTACTTGATTCAAGCTCTGTATTCCTAAACGACACGCAGCGTGAGGAAAGTATCCGTTGACATGCTTCCAAAGCGAATGTCTGCCTGAGGGAATTCTGAGACGTTTTGTATTTTCAGCACAAGTGGGTCTGTGGAGCTTTGGTTGTCAACTGATTTGCTTTATCTGGAGTTTCAATGGCGCAAATCCATGTCTGGCCGTAAAGTACCAATTTACAATGCAAAATGAGGTGATAAAACTGCATGTGTCACAAGGATGAGGGTTACCTGCAGAGAGAAGTGATATTCAGAATTGAAAGAGGTACAGTGGCCTATTAATTACATCTCTTTATCACGAATATACAATCTTGAGCTGTATCCTTGCCCCCTTCACCATCGCGCCACTTTGGACACACAAGACAGAGAAGCTTCCCAATTCCTTTTTGTGTGTGTTACGAGCTTCCCCCACGGGATAATTCTACATTAATCTTCCATGCAAAACCTCTCTTGCCCTTTAAGGCCTACCTTCCTTCGTTTCTAATTTTTTTTTAAATCCATACATGCTTTTTGAAACCTTCGGGCCGCCCCGGTAATAAGGCATGGATGCTTTCTCTGTTGCCTGGAACCAGTAGCCCTAAGTTTAAGGACGGACGACTGCTTATAGCCCATCGAGTTGCTCCCGGTGGTCGTTAAACTCACAATAAAAAAAAAACAGTGGACCTAAAATAGGGACGGGCAACTGCTTATAGCCCATTGAGTTTCACAAAATAGTCGTTAAACCACTAGGTGGTGCTGAATCATGCTCCTGACCATAGGCGTAACCACTGGGCGGCGGGGGTAGGACCCCTCCAGATTTTCAGAGTCGGGGATACCAAATGTAAAGGACCCCCCCCCCCCCAATTTTTCGGAAATATAATGATATAATGCACACTTTTTTATGATGTGAATCGGCTAAATTTAATAATATAAGATTGTGATTTTTCGTAGAAGGCAAACACGTGCATAATGTGTACTTCATAAAACAGCGATATCGATTCCTAATAAACAAAGTCAGCTGTACAACTTTGTAATTTACATTTCTGCCCTATCTATCATAGTTTTACAGTTGCGTTCGCTAAGTTTCACAATTCGCTAACTGAGGCGCCTATGTCGTGCCCGTTAGATCGCGCCTCAGCAACTGTTTTGCTCCTGCGTGTGTGTGTAGGGGGGGGGTCCCAAACTATTTTATACAGTATGTATATATTATTGTATATACACTGGCGTGCAAAAATTAAGGATGAGACGGTTTTCGTCTCGTCCTTAATTTAATTCGTGTAGAAGTGCTCCACATCGAATCAAATCATACCATAAGATCCCCAAGATGTAAGAACATGGGACAAGTGAACAAAACCGTCCAAACAAGGAATCCAAAGGATACGAAGGCACTTTATTGAAAAAGTAGCTTCGAGCACAACTGGACAGAAGACAGAAGCGTCCATGTGACAGGCGGCTGCCAAGAAAAACCCAGTCTTTAGTATCACCCCTGACTGCGTTGCAGAATTTAAAACGTCTGTCCATGCTGAGGACGAGGTTGTCAAGGAGCTGTTGAGGCATCGCGGCCCATTCCTCTTGTAGCGCCAATCGCAGCTGCGGAATCGTTGCTGGCGGCTGGTGACGTGCTGCCAAGCGTCTCCCGAGAAGGTCCCACACGTGTTCGATTAGATTTAGGTCCGGGGACCTTTCGGGCCAATCCATGCGTTGAATATCTTTACTCTCCAACAGCTCTGCGACAGCCACTGTACGATGAGGTGTAGCGTTGTCGTTCATGAAGAGGAACTCAAGACCCACAGAACCTCTAAGCAGACGCACGTGAGGCAGGAGAACCTCGGTACAATAGCGGACACCGGTGACTGAACCTCCTTGGAAGATGTGGAGGTCAGTACGGCTACCAAGCATGATGCCGCCCCAAACGAGAACTCCGCCACCTCCAAACCGGTCCGTTTCGATGATGTTGGAGGTGTGATTGCGTGTTCCCTGTTCTCTCCAGATGTTTAGACGTCCAGAATCGCTCGTCAGACTAAATCGGCTCTCATCCGTAAAGAGAACATGACCCCATTGCTAATGTGTCCAGTTCTTGTGTTCCTGGCACCACAGACACCGCCGTCTCCGATGAGCAGGCGTTAATGGCACACACCGTACTGGTCGTCGTGCAAATAGACCACCTTTGTGCAGCCTCCTGGCCACCGTAAAACGCGATACCGGACGTCCAGTTGTCTCTTGCATGTGCCTTGCGATTTCTCCCGCTGTCTGCCGTCTGTCTCTTCTCGCCTGTAGGACAATATACCGATCGTCCGCTGCCGTGGTTGCTCGTGGACGACCACTGCTAAACTCTCGGACAGCTGTTCTTGTCATTTGAAATGCTCTCCAAGCTCGTGAAACGATGCTGTGAGCGATTCCGAACTCCTTGGCCACACTAGTCACACTTCGACCTTCTTCCAACTTCCCAATGACGCGACCTAGGGTAAAGTCATCCAGATATCATCTACTGGACTGCCTGTTGGCCATATCACGCGGTGACAGCAACTCGACGTCGTTCAAACCGATGTACACCGTGCAATAGCTTTCACCGAATTGCTGAGCGTACACCGCCTGTGTGCTTTATACCCTTCCGGCACTCCTCCTTCCCTACGTCATGCTGCATATATGCGCATGCCCTACCGTACTGGACCCTAATCTATCTCTTGAGTGGTCTTTCGGTCCGTTCTGCTTGCTCATTCCGCTGTTGTGCTAATTTCTCCTCTTCGTCCTTAATTTTTGCACACCACTGTACTTAATGGAGATGGAATGGGGTGATGAGGGCCAATTGATATGCTCTTTGCGTGAATGAGGTTCGCAGCGTCAGACGTGGTAAACAGTATTGTGATGCCACGGCGGTAGCGTCAGGGACGTCGCTAGACTTCGAAATCAGAATAGGCGACGTGGAGCAAGCATTAAATTTGGTGGGGCAAGCTTGAGAATTATTTGTATTTTATTATTATTATTTTATTTTTACGAAACACTGAAAGAACAAATTTTTAATGCTTTTCACTACCAGCTACAAAGGAATTCGTACAATCTGCCTTCCCCTCCACCTGGACACACATACAGGGGTCTGATAACTACGCCACTGGTGTGAGATACAAATGTTGCTGGAATGCCGCCTTCAAGTTTTTGTTTGCTCTGAATGCATTGTCTTAAATTGCTTTTCAAAATTTTGCATCGTTAGGTATTGAAATTTTCAGAACATGTCCAATTTCAGATAGAATCACCCCTGGTGGAAATGAAATTAGATTCTTCTCTGGAGGAACGTTTCTTAATGAGTATTCTTAATGGATCCGTGAAGTTGCGAAGTAAAGCATGCTGAGGAAGAAAGAGAAAAAATGCTGATGTGAATGCATGTGCTACCTAAAATTTAGCAGCAATAGCAGTGTCTATGAGACATAATACCAACGTAGACCAATGGCGTAGCCAGAAATTTCTTGAGGAGGGGAAGGGTCCAAGGGAGGGTTTGGTTCATTGGTGAAAGCCTCATATACACATATACAGGGTGTTCGTAAACTGTTTTGACAAAAGAAGAGGGTGATAGTACCCATCAAGACGAACAACAATGGAACCTAGGGTCGCATTCCACTCTGAGTGTCAGAAAAGAGTAACTTCGAAATACGTCCAACAAGCACAAGTCGTCACCTCAGACGTCATTTCCTTCGTGCAGGAGAAGTAGCACATCGCCAGAACATCACGGTTAAGCATTTACCGTATGCAAATTGCCAGAGAAAACACGCAGCATTGACAGTTGCAGCTGATTGGCTAATCATGGTGCAGTAGACACTTCCTGAATGCCACGTATCCTGCAAGATGGATTGGACGTGGCGGACCTGTGGCATGGCGCCTCCACGCTCACCGGACTTAAACCCACTGGACTTCTTCTTCTGGGGGCACATGAAATCATTGGTGTACGAGACGCCTGTGGACTCCGTGGAAGATCTCGTCGCGAGAATCGTTGTTGCAGCGGACAGGATAAACACGACACCAGGAGTCTTCGAGAGGGTGCGCCAATCTTTCATTCGCCGGTGCGAATTGTGCAACGGCACCCGTGGCAGCCACTTTGAGCATCTATTTTGAGTCTGTCCCTGAACTTCATAAATGGGATTGTGCAACTTATGATGTCGTTAATTCTCTTTCTTTGCACTGTTTTGAAAGTCCAACTTAAACATCTAACTTTCTCTTTTCTGAGACTCAGAGTGCAATGCGACCCTAGGTTCCATGTAAATATTGTTCGTCTTGATGGGTATTATCACCCCTCTTCTTTTGTCAAAACAGTTTACGAACACCCTGTATATCGCTTTAAATTCGTGCTCAGTCTCTCGTCAAGGGAGGTTAAACCCCGAACCCCCCCCGGTACGCCACTGACGTAAACAGTTGCCAATAGATACCTACCGCACTATTTGAAGCACAGCACTTAAAACGGAATGTGAGTTTGGTTATCTTTATTTAAGTCTGTGTCACGATAGAAGGTTTTTAATAATTTAATCATCGAACTGATAAAGTCCAGAAGAAAAAATACCATCTTAATTAAAAGGGTATTGAATCATTCTTTGGCTCAAAAATGGAGAAAAACTCCAGCGTTGTCATCCATAGCGATATAACTTTACAAATCAGATAGTAGGTCTTCAGCCAAAGCAGCCAATTAAAAAAAGCTGGTACAGCAAATGCAATCTATTGTAAAAAAGGAAAATACACATGCGAGTGCAAGTAGGCCATAATAACGAATAAATTTGAGATCGAAATTCTACACTGAAGGGCAATTGACTTAGAGACAGCTGGCGTTATGCAAATATGGCGCTGTGGGTGGCCCTGTAAACGAAAACGACATGACGTATGCAGCGATCCGGCAATATAAGGAGTGATGCGACGGGAATCAGTAACAGTCGGACGCAGTATGGGTAAAACGAAAGATCTAAGCGCATTTGATCGTGGGCAAATTGTCGGGGCCCGACGAATGGGTCACTACATCTCGAAATTCGTGCAGGCACTGGGATTTTCACGAGCCACTGGGTTACGGGTGCGCCGTGAGTACATCGAATCCGGTAAAACCATCCCTGAAAGGGCCAAATGCCGTGGACAACAGCGTGTGGACGAGCGGGGTCATCGTCGGCTGACTCACGTGGTAACAGCAGATAGACGGGCCACAGTGCAAGAAATCACTCGGCAATTTAACGTTGGTGCACAAAAACGTGTAAGTAGCCACACCATCCAAAACCATCTCCTCGCTATGGGGTACAGAAGTCATCGTCCCACGAGGGTACCGCTTCTGACCGCACATCACAGGGTGCAAAGATTAGCATGGGCGCGGGAACATCGCCGCTGGACCCTAGACATGTGGAAAAATGTTGCCTGGACTGATGAGTCGAGATTCACGTTGGTACATGCGGATGACAGGATACGAGTACGGCGCAAACCACATGAAGCGATGGATCCTTTTGGCCAGCAGGTTACACTTCAAGCTGGTGGGGGTGGCATTCTCGTCTGGGGACTGTTTACGTGGACTAAAATGGGACCCCTGGTACGTGTGACATCGTCCCTCACAGGTCAACGTTACCGGGATATCCTGGACAGCCATTTGCTCCCGTTTGTGCGTTTTCAACATCCCACTGGGGATCTCATCCTGCAACAAGACAATGCACCGTGCCATCGCTCCCGAATTGGTATCCGAATGGTTGGATGAACACTCCTACGACGTGACCTCGCTTCCTTGGCCAGCTAAGTCACCTGACCTCGCTTCCTTGGCCAGCTAAGTCACCTGACCTCGCTTCCTTGGCCAGCTAAGTCACCTGACCTCAATCCCATCGAGCACATCTGGGATGCCATCGAGAGAGGTGTTTGAGGCTCTCACCCCCTCCATCAAATCTTCGTGAACTGTGGGAGTTTGTTCAGGGGTCGTGGATCCGTATGGCTTCCCAACGCTCCCGGTGTCTTGTCGAGTCCATGCCGAGACGAATCGCCGCCGTCATCAGGGCGAAAGGTGGTGCCACACGTTACTGGACAGGTATCTCTAATTCAGTTGCTCTTCAGTGTATTAGTTAATGAGGAAACTTAAGTTAGCCGCCCCGGTGGCGCAGTGGTCTAAGGCGTTGGCCTCTGATCATTCGTCCGAAGGGGTCCGGGTTCGAATCCCGGTGAGGCATGGATGTTGTGTTTGTCTTACGGCACTGGCTCTCTCCCTTCCCTGGAACCAGTGACCCTAAATTAGGGACGGGCGACCGCTTATAGCCCATTGAGTTGCTCACGGTGGTCGTTAAACCTCCAATAAAAAAAAAAAAAAAAAAACTTAAGTTACTCTAGAACAGGGGTGCGCGGCCCGCGGGCCGCTTGCGGCCCTCAAAGTCAGTTTATGCGGCCCACGGATAAATATTTTATACTATTGAAAACGTGAATATATATATTGTGAATGATGAGATTTTTTCCCATTATTGTAGGCCCTAGTTGAAATAAGAAAATTATAAAAATGTTTCGTTAACTAGCAAATTTTCCAACAATGAAAAGTTTTGTTGAAAGTTCTGAATTCCATGTAAATGTGGCTAAATATGCATCTCTTGTAGTGGACCTTCACAATGAGTTTAAAAGACGATTTGAAGATATAAGAAAATTTGAGGTTTTGTTTGATATGTTTTCTCTACCATTCACTACTGACGTTGCGTCAGTGCCACTAGATTTCCAGATGGAATTAATTGATCTTCAGTGTAACAATGAGTTAAAAACAAAATACTCTGAAGTTTCTCTCCTAGAATTTTACAAAAATTACTTACCGAAAGAAATGAAATTGCTCAAAGATCATGCTTTAAAAACGGCAACGTTGTTTGGAAGTACCTACTTATGCGAGCAATCGTTTTCTTTGATGAAACAAATAAAGTCAAAGTGTCGTTCCCGTTTAAGTGATACACTATTGGAGGGAAACTTGCGCATTACCATCTCTAACATTGAACCTGATATTGACAGACTATTAAAAAATAAACAATGCCAAGCATCTCATTAGGAGCATTAGGCTACTACTTGATTTGATGGTCAGTTTGACGATATACTGATTTTAATTTTTTATATACGTTGATGTTAAGAATTCTGTTTTTTGTAAAAATAAAAATTTTACAACCTTGTGATAGTATTATTTTATTTTATATACCCCTAAACCTTTTCCAATTAGGAGTAAGTTGATTGTAAATCAGTAATTTGATAACTTAATAACGCAATTTGCCAAAAAACTTCAAAAATGGATTTAAACCATTTAGAGGACACAAAAATGGTATTGAAACACATTTTTTGTCTGCTGGTAAAATAGGTTATTCGGATAATAGTAAAATTAGCTTTAGCGGTAGGGTTTGGCAAGTGCCTATGTGAAAAGGTAACTTGCGGCCCGCCACTTATTATGTAAAAATAAACTTGGCCCCCACTTATAAAAAGGTTGTGCACCCCTGCTCTAGAATGACAAGATAACGCTTAGATGTTAGCAGTGCCTGTTAATATTGCATCATCCTTTGGAAAAATGAAAACGGCAAAGTTGACATTGAATTCCATCAGTTTTTGGATATTTTTATTCTTTCATTCAGTAATGGCGACGAAAATTATAAATGTGAAGCACTGGATAGTGATTAAATTCCTAATGAAAGGAAAAATGGCGCCTGTCAATATTCATGCACGTATGGTTCGAGTCTGTGGAGATTCTTCGTCTTACTGTATCTCTTCAAAGAACCAGGAAGCAACATAAAGAGGCGTAGTTTGCAGATTCATGATAGACTTTTAATAGTATTTTATTGCCACAGATGCTTCATAGAGCTGGAGCAAAGAAGTGCTAAGTAAATTGAAATGATTAGGTGTTACTTTTAAAAGTAACTGTACAATAATGACCAAATAAGAGGCACTTGAACGTTAGGCTTAGAGTTTATCGAACTCCACCCGAATAGTTAAAACGTCAGTAAAGTAAGCGTATTCACATTCGGAAAAAATAATTTAATAACATATATAAAACATTTTTCTATGTTTCAAAGCAACGGGTTGCGTGAACGACATTCAGTTTTAAAATCGAACAGATTTTGTCCATTTGCTAAATAAAGAAACAGAAAGACAGAGGCATATCCAGAAAATTGTCAAGGGGGAGGGGGCAATGTCAGTCTCACAACACAACATTTTAAAAATTATAATGTTTTCTGAACATTAAAACATCTTCAGCTATATTTAATAATGTTATTTGAATGATCAGAAAACTGATATTATCTCTTAAAAGTCACCTGTGAAATAATAATCAAACTTTTATTTTATGGAATAAAAAAATTGAATTGCATTATAAAGCTTAGAAATCCGTGGTGGATTTATTCTAAGTGTTCGTAGTCCACATAGTACTTACTTTTATAAGCATTGAATTTTCAAAATTTATGCAAAAATACGCACACTAGGGAAAATGTTGCATCTCAAAATCTTAGTACAGTGAAACTTCCGAATAGCGGACATCGAAGGGGAAAGAAAAATCGTCCGTTATTTAGAAGTGTCCGCTATTGGGAAAACCATGCTTTATGGCAGTATACATGTACTATGTTTGTAACGTAAAAGCATCGAACCCACAACTCTCGGCTCCGGGTGGTATCCACTGTACTACACTGGCACCTTTATATTCTTTGACTGGCATGTGCTCTCACTGCTATCTGTCTTTATCTCACGTGCGTCTTGCGGGGCAGGCACGTCACTCCGTACGGTTGACGGTGTTCTCTTCACGAGACTGGTCAATAATTCCGGCTCTGTGAGGACGTGCATTATCATCGACTTGTAGGATAAAAGTATCGCCACTTGCTCCTGCACAAGGCATAACAAAGAAGCGTTCTGGGATCACAGAAATCTGACCATTTATGGTTTGAAACACATAGAAATCTGTGCTGCCATCCAAAGATATGCCTATCCACACCACGACACTACCACCACCATAAGTATCCCTCTCTAGGACGTTTAGAGAATGATGGAGTGTATCTGATTCTCTTCAGATTTAGTCTCTACCTGGAGTAACTCAGGAGAGATGAAATCTGGACTCATCCGTAAAGAGAACAGAACTCCGTTGATCATCAGTCCATTTGACACGACTGCGACATCAGCTGAGACACTATCTTTTAAGACAATATGTGAGAGTTCTCCTAGTGTAAGGAATATATTCATGAAGCCTCCTGCACACAGAGGAATAAGATATCCCATTTCCTGTTTCTGCCATGATATACGAAAGCAGTTGGGTAGGTATGGTAGTCTCTTCTTCGAGCACTTCGCCGCAGATAACGGTCATCCCTTGAAGTTGTTGCCCGAGGTCAGTTACAAAGCTTGTCCATGCCATATTTGTCCTTTGGAATATGGCCCCAAGCTGATGGGCTAAGGAATGACTCACATTGAGCCACCTGGCTGCTTAGGCTTGAGACAGTTATAGTGGCCCCACTATGGCGACGGAAGTGACGTCGTGGATGGGTGTGGTCGATTTCCGGAAGTGACGCCACGGTTGCGCTTCCACTGCACGTCAACAAACAAACTTTTCGCCTTGTGGCAACGGCAATGGTTGTCGTGGTTATCGGTGTCCACCATTTTTTACTGTATGACGTCACAACCCTCACCGATGCAGCCACTTTTAATTCTGCGAGATTAATTTTTCCGGCATTTTTAATTCCTGTCTGCCCATCCATTTTTTATTTTGGAATTTCCCAATCTGTTTTTTATATGGGAAACTTAATTGTAAGTGAAATGGGGAAGTTTTTTAACCATGACTTTATTTTCGAAAAAGCAACCAGACTGTCTGGAAGAAGCTGGTTTTAAAACCCAGGCCGTTTAAATATGTATTAAGAACTGTAGTCGCGGTGTTACGCAATGTGAATCTCCTTGCAACATTTTTTTTTTTTTTTTTTGTAGAAGGACAAATACGTATTATTAATTTCAATTAATAATACGTATTTGGCCTTCTACAAAAAAATGTCGCAAGGAGATTCACATTGCGTAACACCGCGACTAGAGTTCTTAATAAATATTTAATATTTCCTTTTTTCTTTCGAGGGAATTTAATATTTTCGTTTATCGTATTTTATGATAACAAATGTTATACAGCTTTAGAAATAAATATCTACTGTACTGCATTATTATTTTTTATTATTTAAATGAACGAAAAAAACTAAAAACACGTAAATAAATTAACAAAAATCTTAATTTGACTAGGCCTTGGAAGAAGAACGAGCGATCAGGATAATTGGAGTTCTGGATATCTGGAGTCCAGATAATTGGAGTTCTACTATATATACAAATAACTTTTGGGGGCTGGAACTCCGTAACGCTGCACACACACACCCCAAGATCAAAATTATTAGAGACCTAACTCCAGACCTCACATGCCTTTAAATCGACCTCCCACCTACTCCTCCAAAGTTAGTAAGCACTTCCCCACCCCATCTAGCAGCCTAAGAGAGTTGGAGCTTTATTTTATGCTTCAGTGTTTAAAAGCCATCAACTCTCTTGGGCTGAAAAACCTCTAACTTTTGCCCTGACATTTCTTTATTTTTCTCTTTCACTTTTTGCAGCTTTTTGCAGAAACACTTATTTTTACTATTTTTGTGCATATTGTACGTTTGTATATTTTGTAAAAATAATTTTTTAAGGCGTCCCTTCGGGACTGCTCACAATTGTAAGAGAAGAACTCACAAACATTTACAAATCCTTACTACCCTTCCTCAACTAACCTATATATTTATTTACTTCTTCAAATTTTGTCTAACTAGACTTGCACTATCGTGTGGCTGCAAGAAAGGCTGCACACGATAGTGCAAGTCTAAGAAAACTTCCCTACAGTGTATCGCTCTTTGTACTTGTAACGCTCTTTGTACTGATTGAAAGTGAAAGGGAGGGGTATTTCCTATAATGTGTTGGAGGGATAATATCAGTATTAAATGAGTGGTGGGCACTAAACTAAACATCAATAATATAAGACACTGTATTTGCATTAAATAAATATTAATCAATAATTGTCCATGGTTTTGTTTTTTCCCTTGACTAAATCAATAAAATCATATATTTTCCTGTAAATTATAAAAAAACAACATTACTATTACCTACTATCAGGCTTCATTTTTACTTCTGAAGTGTGCAATAGGCATCCCAAGACCACAAGTAATTGACTGAACATGAATATCTACAAAAATTAAGAAACCAGAATGGCAACTAGTCGCCATTTTTAAAGAGGGTTACCGATTTTGTTACAGCAAAAGTCTCGGATTGCGTCGTCGCCAGAAATGTTCATTAGGGTGTGCAGGGACGTCGTCAAGGGGTGCGAGGGTGGGCTTGAGCCCAGCCTGAAATCTGTCTTGCCCACCCTGCCGCCCACCCAGTTCAAAATGGGCCATTTTTTCAGTATATTTGACTTTAAAATATAATCTGCACTTTGCCAAGTAATAAATCTTGTGTTTTATTTCATGCAGCCCTACGTAATTTCCCCAAGGAAGTGCGTTCTTTACGTCTCCAAAAAAATATTATCAAAATACATTGTTTATTACAGTAGCATTGTAGCATGCGCAGAGCCATGAAAATTCAATTGTTCTCCACTCTTCCAATTCCTTAGTCTAAGCCTCTTTTTCATGTTCGCATGGCCACGACGCTACTGAAGACAGTGAATATGAATTCACTGAGCGAATCACTATTAATTGCTCTGTTGTTTTCTTTACAAAATAGGGGACTCCAACACGGAAAGTGGAGTCTAAAGCTGCAATAGTACCCTTAAGACTGTCCCGGGACAGTGAAAGTGCAGAACGTGGCTGACAACTGCTTTGTAGGGGAGGAGTGCAAGGCAAAGTCGCTGGCTGGAAAGAAGGAAGTAAAGGAGGAAGAGGGAGAAAGTATTGTGTCTGCGTGTCACGACGTTAAAATTTGATTTAGGTAAACAAAAACGTTACTTACTTTTAAATAAATTGTTCAAGTACAGTACTATTTTCGTAAGCAAAAATGCAAAATTTTGAAAAACAATTTGAGACAAAGCATTCAGGGCAAACAAAAAGTTGAAGGAAACATTTTACCAACACTTGTATCTTACATCAGTGGCGTAACTAGTCAGATCCGTGTATGTATCTGTGTCAAGGTAGAGGAGGTCAAGATCACACGAATTCCTTTGTAGACGGTAGTAAAAAGCATTAAAGCCACTCCGGTGGCGCAGTGGTGGAAGCGCTGGCTTATGTCCTTTCATGCCAGAAGGGCAGGGTACGAACCCCGGTGAGGCATGGATGTTGTGTTTGTCTTACGGGATGGGCAGCTTCCCTTCCCTGGAACCCGTGACCTTAAATTAGGGATGGGCGTCTGCTTATGTCGCAGTGAGGTGCTCACGGTGGTCGTTAAACCTTCAATCAAGAAAAAAAAAAGAGCGTTAAAAATTAATTCTTTCATTGTTTCGTAAAACAAAAAAAGTTGCTATCAAACTTGCCCCACCTAAAATAATGCTCGCCCATCCTGATTTCGAAGTCTGGCGACGTTCCTGAGAGGTGTGGTCTACAAGTGTGCCAAAATTGATGCTTCTATCATCTAAGGCACAACACAGGTAGGTGCGACTACCTGCAGTACTAATTTGAAATATGAGGAGTGCGTTTCAAATAAATGAGCCGCCCCAGTCAGTGGCGCAGTGGTCTAAGCGATGGCTTCTGATCATTCGTCCGAAAGGGGTCCGGGTTCGAATCCCCGGTGAGGCATGGATGTTGTGTTTGTCTTACGGCATTGACTCACTCCCTTTCCTGGACCCAGTGACCCTAAATTAGGGACGGGCGACTGCTTATAGCCCATTGAGTTGCTCACGGTTGTCGTTAAACCTCCAATCAAAAAAAAAAAAGAATGACTAATAATGTAGCAATAGTTGTTCGACGTAATCATCGGTAACTTCAATGCGCTTAGCTTATCTTTATTCCAATTGCATTAGGTCTTGATGGCTTTATCCACGGATTTGTGGTTCTCTATTGATTGTGTTTTAAAGATACAGTGGCGCAGGATGCTGCAAAACATCCATACGTTCAGTCTTCCGTTC
The DNA here is from genome assembly GCA_039090855.1 of Macrothele yani. Lineage (NCBI taxonomy): Eukaryota > Metazoa > Arthropoda > Arachnida > Araneae > Macrothelidae > Macrothele > Macrothele yani. The sequence goes on along the minus strand of CM077023.1, from coordinate 97,973,502 downwards.
AAAATTCAATCATTTACTTTTTCCCCCGACATTAAATACTGACATGAGCAGCTGATATGTCTAGTGTTAGGCATTACTCTCAATATCTATGTGTTATTGCTCCATATTCTGACTTAACAGTGCAGACAATACGAAAATACTGCAAGATTATGATGTTCCTCTTACTAAAAAGATACTGAAGGCAGCATGTAGTAGACGGGAAGTAAAAGCAGCTCCTCGGTGCAATGCAATGGAAACACCTACTGTAAAAGTTATTGTTTTGCTGACCTTTACTTTCACACAGTATTTTTAATATATGCGTCTATGTTTGTATTTTACTATTTTAATAGTGTATTTATTTGGTGTTTTGTGGTAATTTGATATTGGGGAGCGCACCTCATCTCGCTGTTATCCAACTGTAAAACCAACAGAGAACACGAATCACCGTTAGCACGAAATTACCTGAAATTCTTGTATAAGATGTTAAAGGAATCACTGAGTATAACGGAATTCTAACAACGCATTTCAACAAAGATTACGAAATGATGTCCGGTATGAATCTTTACGTTTTTGAACATCAAAACCTCTGTTCGTACCACTTATTTGTATTAATTTCTTTCTGTAGATTTGATGTTGAAATATAAAATAAGTAAGACTATATTAGGAATTATTCTCCGTCATTTTTATCCGCGCCGGGGTTCGAACCCGGGTCCACTCATTCCGGAATAAGTTGCTCTACCAATTAAGCTACGCGGACATTTTATTCTGATTCCTATCTGCCTTTATGTCGTGTGCGTCCTTCTGGCAGGTACGTTACATCTCCTGGTACGTTACATCATCTTCCCCTTATTTTTTTTTTTTTTTTTTTTTTTTGAAGTGCTGCTCTTATTTTTCCTATCTCGCGGTGTGGAAATAACATCACACCATTGCGAGATTGTGAACGGTCGGGTCATCCGGATAGTTCGGGCGCCATTATAACGAAGTGAATTTCTCCGTCATTTTTATCCGCGCCGGGGTTCGAACCCGGGTCCACTCATTCCGGAATAAGTTGCTCTACCAATTAAGCTACGCGGACATTTTATTCTGATTCCTATCTGCCTTTATGTCGTGTGCGTCCTTCTGGCAGGTACGTTACATCTCCTGGTACGTTACAGACTATATTAGGAATTATACACTATATTGACAAAAGTCGCCGGACACCCTTTCAAAAGCAAATGAACTTATCCGCTGCGTTGTTAAGATGCGCGATACAGCGGCAAACGACAAAAAAAACAAGCCTGTAGCTTACCGCAATCATATCGCACTGTGAGGTTGAGTGAAAATGTAGCTGAACTTACTTTGAGAAAGGAAAGATTGTATGGGTGTTATATTAGTGGGTTGTCCATAACAGAAACCGAGAGGCGTTTAAACATACCCAAGTCAACTGTTTTGGATGTACTGAATAAGTGGAAGACACATGGCGTGCCTGAAGCAGCAAAACGTACCGTCAGACCAAAGAAAATCAGTGATACAAGACGACGAAGCTTCAGGAGAGTCGTTACAGCTAATCAACGGAGTACTTACTGCACAAGACCTCAGTGTACAGGTGAGTAAAAATGCTGGAACCTCGGTATGTACATGTACCATTCGCAGATAACTTCATTCCATGGGTTACGGTGGTCGTGCGGCTGCTCATAAGCCTTTCATCTCCACTCGGAATGCTACTCGTCGTTTAGCATGGTGTAAAGAACATTTATCGTGGACCGTAGATCAATGGAAACGGATCTTATGGACTGATGAATCCAGATACACGATCCATCAGTCTGATGGCCGTCTGTGAGTATGTTGGCAGCCGGAGGAATGCTATTTACCACAGTGTACTGTTCCTACGGTCAAGTTTGTAGCTGGCAGTGTACTCGTGTGGGGGTGTTTTTCGTGGTATGGTCGCGGCCCATTGGTTGTCGTGCACAAACCTGTTAACCAGTACGTCTACTTCGATATTCTGGACTATTATGCTCTACTAACTCTGTGGAAATATTATATAACCGAACCTTGTTGGTACCAGCAGACAATGCTCCGAGCCATAAAGCGAGGACTGTTACGGCGTGTAATTCCGTATCGTGTGTGGACTGGCCAGCACAGAGTCCTGATCTTAATCCCATAGAGAACCTATGGGATGAATTAGAGCGCCGCATAAGAAGTCTGGAACCAAGGTCTACTACTAAGCAACAGTTAGCGGCAGCATTATGTGTGACGTGCCTGCCCCGCAGGACTCACACGACAGAAATGTAGATAGCAGCGAGAACGAACGTCAGCGTAGCTCAGTTGGTAGAGCGACTTGTTCCGGAATAAGAGGACTCGGGTTCGATCCCCGGCGTGGACAAAAATGACGGAGAAATGTACTTCGTTATAATGGCGCCCGAACTTATCGGATGACTCGGCCGTTAAAGATCTCGCAATGGTGTGATGTTCTTTCCACACCGCGAGACAGGAGAAGTAAGAGAATCCCTTCTTCAGCGCTTCGAAAAATAAATGTGTGTGATATTGCATTCCACACACCAGGTTGCCTGGGAGTTCTCAAACGTACGTTCTTCAGTGGGTAACTGCCTACAACGATACATGGTCCCGGCTGATCCGTGGGCCATGTCCCCGGCCCTCTATCGGGGGGGGGGGGATGTGACGCGCCTACCCCGCAGGACGCACACGACATAAAGGCAGATAGCAGCGAGAACGAACGTCTGCGTAGCTCAGTTGGTAGAGCGACTTGTTCCGGAATAACAGGACTCGGGTTCGATCCCCGGCGTGGACCAAAAATGACGGAGAAATTTACTTCGTTATATATGTACTGAATGGAAGCGCATACCTATCGCTGTGTTCCAAAACCTCGTCGAAAACATGTCTCGAAGGGACAGTGCATGCATTAAAGCCAAAGGTGGTCCGACACCATACTAATATATGTCAATAAATGCGATGTTGTGTTTCTCTTCTAGGTGTCTGGTGACTTTTGTCAATATAGTGTATTTATATACGCATAATTAATCTCGCTACATGAAATAATAAACATACGTTAAAGGAAAGGTTTCGGATAAATGAACTTACGTGTGGGCGCATCCATGTGATTGTACTTTCTCGGTGTGGTTGACTGTGATAAAGAGAAATTTCTTCCGGAGGGAATTCAGTATCTGTGAAAAACTCTCCTGGTTGGACTTCTTTTTGCACTTTGCTAGCTTCCTTATATGTGTTCTGAGCGTCTTGGAGCTCGAACATGTTAGACATAGGTGCTGGATAAAGTATCATATCCTCAACCAGAGCAATTTTTTCACCCTAAAACAAAAGCAGTTTAGATATAGGATGAATTGCATGAAAATCTAAAATATTTACTAACGTAGAAGATATTCAAACTTTTGGACATGATATTTATAAGCATGTTCTAATACGAAGCAATTTCATAATTTGGATTTCATGGCCTAGAAAATGTCCAAAATTGCAAATTCTTAAGGTTATAATGTCGTGCTGCCTTGCGATGTGTGAACATGATAGATGTCACGAAAAATTCGATCCTAGAATTCTTTCAAGAAGTTAAAAAACAATAATTTTTGATAATGAAATGTTTACTAGTAAAGTTTGGCAAAATGCTCAGTAACTATTCAGAGGTAAAAATTTCCCTTTCTGCATAAATACGGTTTAATCTTTAGTCGATGAAGGAGTCAAAAATTATTCCGGATAGGGATAATATACTGGAAACGTCAGTGATTTAAATAAGCGGTCAGTTTATTTTGACATCCCGCCAAGATTAAGTTCTGAAAAAATCCCACGTTCTTTTAAAAGGAAAGATTTGGTATGAAAACGATTTAAGTGCCTAGATTTTTTTTCTGTTTAACGACACCCCAGCACCGTGACGTATATTTATATTTTAACCTTTTTTGAGTCGCTTTTTCTTCTGTAAATTTTGTTTTCACTCACGTGTATTTTAATCCCGAACGCCACATCTAAACCTCCGAGTTCCCCTTACATTTTGTCAACAACTGGCAGCTAGTGAAAATATAAATAAAAATTGATGTTCTCTGCTTAACACAGGAACGATAACCATAGAGACTGAAAATATATGAGAACAACGATATAGTTTGTACAAGGTATGTTAACAACGACGTAGTATGTAAAAATGAGTTTTTCTATTACTATACAACGAGTTGTTGTATCCTGCAGTTATAAGGATACGTCTGTGATTAATTCAATGCCTCAAGGAAGTACAAATGAAAAGTGCAAGTCATTTAATTAGCCTTTTGTGTACTCTGGCCGTTAGTGTTCTCTTCTAAGCATAAGTATCTAGAGTTAATTGACGTCTTGATTACAATAAAAAAAACGTTAAAACATTACAGTAACCTGTTATCAAGAAGATATCTACGAGCTCCCAAATGTCTGTGATGTAGGGCTTCATTGTTAAAGTATTTGTGACTTTAGCTTCTCAGACCATGACGATTGCCGTTTGAGGCCTGCCCCGGTGGCGCAGTGGTCTAAGCGCTGGCTTACGATCGTTCGAATTCCGGTGAGGCATGGATGTTGTGTTTGTCTTACGGCACCGGCTCTCTCCCTTCCCTTGAGCCAGTGGCCCTAAATTAGAAGAGGCTGCGACTGCTTATAGCCCATTGAGCTGCTTGATCACCGAGTCCGCTCCTTGTGCTCTTACGTACTGGTTAGAGGTCAATAGTCTTCTTCTACTTCATGTCTGCCAACCCTCCTTCACAGCCATGACCATCCGGACGATGCAGCTTGATCATGTTCGGAGCATGCTCTCTCTCTCTCTCTCTCTCTCTCTCTCTTAAACCTGTCTGATCCCCTGTTCCCGATCTACCAGGCCGAACTCAAGTCGCTTCTGGAACCACTTGCTCGGCAAGCTATTTTCCGTCTCCGTCTCCAGCATCTCTCACCGGATGCCTGCTCCTACGAGTCCCTTTCTTCGCTGGAATCCTCTCGTCGTTCTACTAACTCCCTTAGGCACCTTCGTCTTCCCTCCGGGGACATCTCTTCAGATCCAGCTGTGCTCTGCACCCAGGTGCGCCGTTACTTTACTCATAAATGTAGTAAAAATCCTCCTCCTTCTGCCTCTGCTTCTTCACTCCTTCTCTCTGCTCTTCCTCAGGTCCCGTCTCACCTTAACTCCTCTCTGTTTTTACCTCCTTCTCCTTAAGAGCTCTCTGACTCCTTTTCTTTTTTAAACCCTCGTGCCGTCTCTGGACCTGACAGCCTTCCATTTCTCTTCTATATCACCTTTCTGTCTTTTCTTCTCAGCGCCTTCACTGTTGCGTTTAGTGTCCCTTCTCTTCCAAGGAGTTTCACAATTGCTCATGTTGTTCTTTTTCCCAAGAAAAGCGTCTCGCTTGACTTGGGAAAGTGGCGCCCCATCTCTTTATTAAATTTAGATTACAAACTTTACACTAAACTCCTCTCCTGTCGTCTAAAGTGTGTCCTTCCCTCTATCAACTCTCCTAATCAAACTTACATCATTCCTGGCCGTTCCAGTTCACATAATATTAAACTCCTTCGGGATCTCATCCATCTTGCTCGCTCTCGTTCTGAGCCTCTTGCCCTGCTTAACCTCCACCAACGTTTCGCTTTCCATAATGTCTCGCATGCTTATCTTTCCGCTATGCTTCTTGGCTTTGGCTTTCCTCCACGTCTTTCCTTCTCGCTCTCTTTCAGAACGCCGTTTCCACGTCAAATCGGCCTCCTTTCTTTCAGCTCCGATTCCCTTCCATCGCGGTATTCGACAGGGCTGCCCGTTATCTGGGCAACTTTTCACCATCGCCATCGAACCGTTTCTTTGCTCCGTGAGCAAAGCCTTCCTCGCATCTCTACCGCCGTTTGTCGCGAGTACACGTCACCAATCCGTCATATACTCCACTTACGCAGATGGCATCACTTTATGCGTTCGGAACGATGCTCAGTTCACTCAGCTGCTCCATCTCTATCACATTTGTGCTGTCTGGTCTGCTGCGCTGCTCAACGTTACCAAGAGCACAGGTCTTTGGTGTGGGACGTGATCCCACCGCACTGACTCCCCCTGGGGCGTCTCTTGTCTCTTCCACCTCCCAGAAGATCCTAGGCGTCCACCTTGAGATTTCACTCGCTGCATCGACTGCCACTTGGACTGCTCTCCGTCCTCGTCTGCTCCGGAGGGCTACTTCTTGGCGTCGTGCCCATTTCTGCATTTCGTTCCTGCAGCGGGCTGGCCTGGCTCGCACCTATCTGCTATCTCAGTGCACTTACTCCTTGACAGCTTCTCCGCTTCCGGTTTATCGATTTACATATATCACTTGTTGTTTCACCTCCATCGTATGGACCAGTCATCATTGGGTTAGCGCCTCCACGCTGTTCCTTCCACCCTCCCGCGGCGGCATTAACCTAACGTATGTTCCGCTGTATTACGACGCTCACCGAGTTGTCTCTTCACCTCGCCTGTTCACTCGGCTGTCACCGTTCGTGATGTCATCACTTCTCCGCGCAACCCTCACTTCACTTTCACCACTGTTCTCCTTATGGATCGCTCTCCTTTTCTTTCTTCTCGTCTTCCACCTGTCTATTCTGACGCTCTCGCTCTTCTTCGTTCGCTCCCACTCTCTCGTTCCCTACCTCTTCCACCTTGGAGCTCCTCTCGGAGCCCCTCTTCTTTCCTTCCATTCTCCACCCCCTCATTTTCCATGCTTTGCATTTCCCTAGTGGCTCCGCGCTGGAGTAGTAACCGCCCGTGATCTCATTAACCCCGACCTGTCCTGGAAACCCTTCTCCAGTTTTTCCTCTTCTCCTACTGCTCATTTCGTCTACGACTCTCTCCGCTCCTCCATCATTTCTCTCTTCCTCCTCTCTCGCTACCTCTACTGGTTTTGTCTCTGTCCACTCAGCTTCTCTCCCGCTTCCTTTTTTCCTGCCGGTCCTCAGCTTTGTTATTCCTCTTTCTGCTCTGTCCACGAAGCTTCTTTGTCGCTTTCTCTGTGCTCCCTCTTCTTCTCCGCCTCTCCCTATTCTTGGTGTCCCCTCTGCCTCCTCTTCCGCTGTCTGGTCCGCTGAACTCTCTCTTCTCTCGTCTCCGCTTGAAACTGACACTCACTGGCTCATTTTCCATAACTGCCTCCCATTTCCTGCTATTCTATTCCGTATGTCTATCATCTCTTCTTCTCCGTGCTCAACCCGCGGTTGTTCATCACGTTTACCTGTTTTGCCCGGTCCTGTTACCAGTACTACATCTCGCCTTCACCAATGCTCGCCGTTCGTGCCCCGCCGAACTCTCCTTCGACGCATACCGGACTCTCTTGTTGTGTTCTTTTCAGCCTGCACGTCTTCCGCCTCTGTGCTTCTACATGTTTGTGTTTCTCAAGCATGTTATCTATCTGTGCCATCAGAAGCTCCGTTTCATCTACACACCGGTGTCTCCCCTTCAGGACAGCGCCACCCTGTTGCGTTACTTCCAGGCACGCATCACGTTCCGGCTTCGCCTGGAGCATATTTCTGCACTCGCTAATCACCGGGAACAGGTCTTCTTCAACACCTGGTCTCCGTCTTTCCCGTGATTTGCTGTCACGCCTGGACCTCTCCGACTAATGGTATGATGACTTTTCCTGCAGACATTTTTTACACATAGTGATTCCTCAGAGGTACTTTTCTCTCTCTTCCTACGGACTTATTCACACGCTGCTACTTCATCATGTGTATAACCATTCCCCTCATTTGTACATGTACATATCATCAATCTTTCTGTATATATGAGTGTATATACACCGGCGTGCAAAAAGTAAAGACGAGACAGTTTTTCGAATGTAACGTCGTGCAGAAGTACTCCACATCGACTCAAATCATACCATAAGATCCCCAAGATGTAAGAATATGGAACAAGTGAGCGAAACCGTCCAAACAAGGAATCCAAAGGATACAAAGGCACTTTATTGAAAAGGTAGCTTCAAGCACAACTGGACAGAAGACAGATACGTTCATGTAGCAGGCAGCTGCCAAGAAAAATCCAGTCTTTAGTAGGGGATATGATCACCCCTGACTGCGTTGCAGGATTTACAACATCTGTCCATGCTGAGGACGAGGTTGTCCAGGAGCTGTTGAGGCATCGCGGCCCATTCTTCTTGTAGCGCCAATCGCAGCTGCGGAATCGTTGCTGGCGACTAGCGACGTGCTGCCAAGCGTCTCCCGAGAAGGTTCCACACGTGTTCGATTCGATTTGGGTCCGGGGACCTTGCCGGCCAATCCATGCGTTGAATATCTTCACTCTCCAACAGCTCTGCGACAGCCACTGTGCAATGAGGTGCAGCGTTGTCGTCCATGAAGAAGAACTCAGGACCCACAGCACCTCTAAACAGACGCTCGTGAGGCAGAAGAACCTCGGTACAATAGCGGACACAAGTGACTGAACCTCCTTGGAAGATGTGGAGGTCAGTACGGCTACCAAGCATGATACCGCCCCAAACGAGAACACCGCCACCACCAAACCGGTCCCTTTCGATGATGTTGGAGGTGTGATTGCGTGTTCCCTGCTCTCTCCAGATGTTTATACGCCCAGAATCGCTCGTCAGACTAAATCGGCTCTCATTCGTAAAGAGAACTCGACCCCATTGCTGATGTGTCCAGTTCTTATGTTCCTGGCACCACAGAAACCGCCGTCTCCGATGAACAAGCGTTAATGGCACACACCGTACTGGTCGTCGTGCGAATAGACCACTTTTGTGCAGCCTCTTAGCCACGGTAAAACGCGATAACGGATGTCCAGTTGTCTGTTGCATGTGCCTTGCGATTTCTCCCGCTGTCTGCCGTCTGTCTCTTCTCGCCTGCAGGACAATATACCGGTCGTTCGCCGCCGTGGTTGCTCGTGGACGACCACTGCTAAACTCTCGGACAGTTGTTCCTGTCGTTTGAAATGCTCTCCAAGCTCGTGAAACGATGCTGTGAGCAATCCCGAACTCCTCGGCCACGCTAGTCACACTTCGACCTTCTTCCAATTTTCCAATGATGTGACCTCGGGTAAAGTTATCCAGATGTCGTCTACTGACAACATCTATATCACACGGTGACAGCAACTCGATGTCGTTCAAACCGATGTACACCATGTACACCAGCTTTCACCGAATTGCTGAGCGTACACCTCCCGTGTGCTTTATACCCTTCCGACCCCCCTATTCCCCTACGTCATGCTGCATATATGCGCATGCCCTACCGTACCGGACCCTAGTCTATCTCCTGAGTGGTCTTTCGGTCCGTTCTGCCTGCTCGTTCCGCTGTTATGCTAATAATTTCTCCTCTTCGTCCTTAATTTTTGCACACCAGTGTAGTATACTTATATTATGTATTCTTCTTTGAAACGCCCCAGTGATGCTCTTCTTCCGTTTCCTTAGACAAATAAAGCGATTTTCAACCATTGACTTGCTTACGTTAGTCATTATACTCCCAATAAAAAAAGCCGCCCCGGTGGCGCAGTGGTCCAAGCGATGGCTTCGAGAAAAGTCCGGGTTCGAATCCCGGTGAGGCACTGGCTCTCTCTCCCTTCCAAGGAACCATTGGCCCAAAATTAGGACAGGGGCGACTGCTTATAGCCCATTAAGTTGTTCACAGTAGTCGTTAAACTCCCAATAAAAAAAGCCGCCCAGGTGGCGTAGTGGTCTAAGCGATGGCTTCTGACCACACGTCCGAGATGTGCGTGGGTTCGAATCCCGTTTAAACATGGATGTTGTGTTTGTCTTATGGCACTAGTTCTTTCCCTTCTCCTTAAATTGGGGACGGGCGACTGCTTATGGCCCATTGAGTTTCTCACAGTAGTCGTTAAGCTCTCAATGTAAAAAGCCGCCCCGGTGGCGCAGTGGTCTAAGCGATGGCTCCTGATCATTCGCCCAACGGAGGGGTGTGGGTTTGAATCCCGGGTAAGGCATGATTGTTTGCATTTGTCTTTAGGGGGATTTATTCGCTGTGTTCCTTGTTCTCCCGACATACTGTACTCAATGTTCACTATGTACATTGCTGACGTCGAAAGACCAAATGTCTGTACTGCATCCGTCTGCCTGTGTATGTCAATGTATCTGTCAACCAAGTCCAATAAATAATTTTTTAATCCTCCTTCAAACAAAAAAACAGAAAAAAAGGCGATATCCCTCGGATCTAGGCGCGATGCGTTCGCAGCGTCGTCCTGCAATGACCCCCTGTGTTAAGGTGGTTCCAACTAAAATCTCTGCCTTATGTTTCCAATGGTAAAACTTCTTTACATATTTTCTTCGCAATTAATGTACTCCCAAGGATGAAAATTTGCACATCGATAAAACTAACTTTAAGTTATAGCATGAGATATTTAATACTTGCTAAAACATAAACATAACTATATTAAAAATCAATCATTTTTCTTTGAGTGATGTTCAGACCTGTTAATAGATGGCGCGACCAGTACATTGATGACGTCAGTAGACAAAGAAATGTTGGATTGCTTAATCACGGTTATGTTTTAGCAAGTATTTAGCAAGTATCCCATGCTACAACTTAAAGTTAGTTTTATCGATGTGGGAATTTTCATCCTTGTGAATACATTAATTGCGAAGAAAATATGTAAAGTTTTATCATTGGAAACATAATGCAGAGATTTTAAGTTGAACCACCATAACTGATTCACGCGATCGATGTATTAAACGTATAGGATGTATTAAGACTTTACTTCACTCTTTCAAATAAAAAAAAAGCCTTTGAGTGCCGTTTATACTTCCAACAACAGAAGTATCATGTAAAATTAACAGACTTTTAAGATACGTTGACAACAGAAATAGAGAGCTTACTTTTCGAGTTTCTTGTAATTCTGCAGTCTTGGAATGACGAATACCAGAATCATCCGTGTTCAGTCTGGTAGCCATATCACTTCTTTCCGACATTGCAGTGGAAAGTGTGTATGCTTCAGAATTTTGCGAAGTATTCGATATTCGTCTGTTCTCTTTCATTTGGCGGCGTCTTGAGCTTGGCATTTTGTTCCACTCGTCTAACGAATCTTGAGAATCTGAATCTCCTTCTACACTAGCTCCACAACCCATTGGCTGCTCTCAAGGCTTCTAAACAAAATCAAGTATTTAGACTTTCAGCAAAGCGGTTTAAATCTCCACCACAAATCTAAAATTATTTAAGAAACACAATTTACAATACTGACAGGCTGAAGAAGAAACGCTAATTTCAAACACCTCATAAAGGTTTTAAATATACAAATAACTACCTTGTGGTAATAATACCCAGTGTCGCCATTGCCTCATATCAATTCCATTATACTATTCAAGCAAATTAGCCGCTTACCAATTATTATAGACGAATGTATTTACATCTATAACTTGCATAAGAGTTGCTGATTCCTTCCGACACACACTTGTGTTTTGTATAAAGTGTGTGGCTTAAATAGATAACTATTTGAACGCTGTTAAAAATTGGAACTTAAAAATAAACAAAATGTATTCGTTTTTGAGTGCATTCTGGGCTTATAATATGTAGCTCCGAGTACTTGTCTCATTTTTGGAAAAGACACGTACTCATTTTGAGTACATACAGGGAAGCAGTTGTTAGTATATCTGGTATTTCTAATTTGAAATACACTGGCGGAAAGTGAAAAAAGAACACCAAGAAGGAGACGTCTGATACCAACGAAATTTATACAGCATAATAACGGAATACAGAGGATAACGTGATCAAAACATTATGGCAAAATACAGCTGTGTTTTCTGGTAAACTGAAAAATAACATTTCCATGTAACATGGTTGGTACGAGGTTGAACCGTCATGAACTGCGTCACACTGTGCAATTCTGGCATGGAGTCTGTCGTACAGATGTTGGATGTAAGTTTGGGGTATTGAGTTCCAAGCATCCTCAACCTGGACGCGTAAATCGGGGATGGTCGTGGCTGGCCGTGGAGACCGGATAAGTCGTTGTCCCATAAAATCCCACACGTGTTCAATGGGGGACAAATCCGGTGAACGTGTAGGCCATGGAAGTTATCTCACACCCTGAAGTGCATGTTGCGTTGCACGTGCCGTGTGTGGACGTGCGTTATCTTGCTGGAAAACAAGACGATGGACCGACCTTACAAATGGCACAACAATGGGCTGAATGATGTTGTTGATGTAGGAGGTGCTGTTTAACGTACCCGGTACAAACACTAGTTGTGTACGGGAGTGATAGCTGATCGCTCCCCACACCAGGAGACCAGGTGTAGGCCCTGTGTGTCGCTGGCGGATGCAAGAAGGGTGGAGACGCTCCCCTGTGCGTCTGCAAACACGCATACGGCCATCGGAGGCTCCCAAGCAGAATCTGCTTTCATCGCTGAACACGACAGATCGCTATTGCGTTCTCCAGTGCAGACGTTGGCGACACCACTGCAGCCGTTCCTGACGGTGGGCTGGAGTCAAAGGTACACATGCCAGAGGCACACGTGCACGTAGTCCTGCATCCAGTAGATGGTTGAGGATTGTTCGCACAGTCACCTCAGGTGCAACGGCAGCTTGGATTTGCGTCGCAGTGGATGTTCTGCTTGACAACGCCGCTCTTCTTATGCGTCGATCGGTCCGCTCATCAGTCCGTCTGTGACTCCCGGTTCCACGTCTTCTCGTGTGGGAATGTTCCTCGGACCATCTACGCCACCATCGTACCACCACCGATACTTCCCGTCCAATTCGCTCCGCAATACGACGATACGACCACCCGGCCTCGTGGAGTCCGACTATACGACCTCGCTCAAAGTCCGATAACTGCTGAAATCGTACACGTCTTCCATGTCCAGGCATTGCAGCTTCTTCAGGGTCTTCGCACGTGTCCGTACGCCGACGACTAATTACATTCACTTCGCCGTATTCCTTAAATACCACCGACGATAATTTGCATATTATGCCTTGCTGTGGCGTAAGCGCTCACCGGTTGGTCTCGAAATTAACACCACACTTACGTAAACTCGACGCCATTAACATATGTAAATTTCATGATCGTCCACCAATTCCTTCTTGGTGTTTTTTTTCACTTTCCACCAGTGTATATGTACTCAAAAAATTTTGTATATTTCAAATATATGTGTTCTAACTTCATTCAGTTTCTGTGCTCTTTCGGGCAGGGCACAAGAACTGAAGGAAGTTACAGCGAATCTAGCGATTCTGACAGGATAGTTCGTAACTGAGAGACAGCCCACTAGATGGCGCCACCGTAAGATTTTGCACATAGAAGGCAGAGAGAAATTAGTGGGGGCTTAGGAATAAACACTTTTATGTGCAACTGGGGGGGGATTCCTACTCGGGGGCCGTCACTTACCGTGCTCTTCCGATGCACGGCGGATATTCAGCGATCGTTAGAAATTCACAACACCACGGAGAGGCCCGAACTTCAAACCTATCAGGATAGGTTTGAAGTTTTTTCATCAGTAGTCTGAATCTCTAACCACTAAGCCATCCACGGCTCGATTTCAAATTTGGAATACATGTACTTCATACATACTAATTTATTCATAGAATCAACTGGAAGTATATTATTCAATGGCACATCTGGGATAATAGATGTATTCGTTGTCACATGCTGGGCAAATGGACCGCACAATTTTATGACAAATATAGTGATGAGGTGACAATATCTTATTTATGAGATTGACACCAATATAGTTCATGTAAAAACGTACACAAAGGTACTTTATGCATAATTAAATTACTTGTGATCCGTGACTTTGTTGTAGTAATTATTTATTTGTGTCACTTTACACTTTCATTAAACAATTTCTCTTGAAATCCATAATATCTAAAATGATGTAATACGAGATTATATTTATATTTATTGACGCAGTTATTTGTAAGTACGTATGGTTACTTATATTTGAGCATTTCATGTACTCGTTTGCGATACGATTGTACTTAAAAAAACGAGTAGGTTCAGATTCTCATTTGTAAGTAGATTTGTGTAACAGTGAAATTATGTGCCCACTGGTATCCCAATTACTGACCAGCTTCTATCCATTCCAGTGGTTATGTGGTTAGGGTGCTGCTTGATATGCTGCAGGTTCTATCATACAACGGGCAAAGTGTTTTGACGTGGTGTTTATTTCTACAGTTCTGATTCTTTCTTACCTTTAGAGTCAAAAGCTGCAAATCGAAGACAGGCGACTCCTTCCAACTTTATAACACGTAGAAATCTAGAAACAACGGGAAAACCCACAAAACAGTTCATGCTTGTTATTTATGAAATTTTGATTGAGATAGTGAGCAAAAATTATGGGTGGAAACCGGTCAGAGAAAATGAAGAAATCTAGAAACTACTGGAAAAACCGCAAAACAGTTCATGCTTGTTATTTATGAGATTTTTATTGAGATAGTGAGCAAACATTATGGGTGGAAAGCGGTCAGAGAAAATGGAGAAATCTAGAAACTACTGGAAAAACCGCAAAACAGTTCATGCTTGTTATTTATGACATTGTGATTGAGATAGTGAGCAAAAATTATGGGTGGAAACCGATCAGAGAAAATGAAGAAATCTAGAAACTACTGGAAAAACCGCAAAACAGTTTATGCTTGTTATTTATAAGATTTTGATTGAGATAGTGAGCAAACATTATGGGTGGAAACCGGTCAGAGAAAATGGAGAAATCTAGAAACTACTGGAAAAACCGCAAAACAGTTCATGCTTGTTATTTATGAGATTTTGATTGAGATAGTGAGCAAACATTATGGGTGGAAACTGGTCAGAGAAAATGGAGAAATCTAGAAACTACTAGAAAAACCGCAAAACAGTTCATGCTTGTTATTTATGAGATTTTGATTGAGATAGTGAGCAAACATTATGGGTGGAAAGCGGTCAGAGAAAATGGAGAAATCTGGAAACTACTGGAAAAACCGCAAAACAGTTCATGCTTGTTATTTATGACATTGTGATTGAGATAGTGAGCAAAAATTATGGGTGGAAACCGATCAGAGAAAATGAAGAAATCTAGAAACTACTGGAAAAACCGCAAAACAGTTGATGCTTGTTATTTATGAGATTTTGATTGAGATAGTGAGCATACATTATGGGTGGAAACCGGTCAGAGAAAATGGAGAAATCTAGAAACTACTGGAAAAACCGCAAAACAGTTCATGCTTGTTATTTATGAGATTGTGATTGAGATAGTGAGCAAACATTATGGGTGGAAACCGGTCAGAGAAAATGGAGAAATCTAGAAACTACTGGAAAAACCGCAAGACAGTTCACGCTTGTTATTTATGAGATTTTGATTGAGATAGTGAGCAAAAATTGTGGGTGGAAACCGGTCAGAGAAAATGGACAAGACAAAAATTTGTTCCTTGACATATTTGAGCTCATAAATTTCGTGATTAACTTTTAATGCTACGTGATTGTGTTTTATCTGTTGGTATTTTGTATGAGAATATTTTAAACTCGAGAGTAGAGGGAGCCACTTCTTTTTAAATAATAATTACAGGAAAGTGTGTGAATCAGAATTCAAGAACAAACTTCTCATACTAGACTGTCAAACTTCAGCCATGGGAAAAACTGTTCCGCTTCCATGTGGAAAATGTATGCACAGATTTTCAGCAAATTCCACGAAAAGGATTTTTTTTTTTTAAGTAGGAATCTTTTGTTGTAGGTTGAATGAATGGAATCCATAGTACTGGTCAATAACATCAATACTAGATGTGCCCGTCTATCGGGTTCTCGAAAACCATTTTCATGAGATTATGCATTATATGAGTTCTTACAAAGTGGCAATTTTAGCAACATCAAGAGCAACCCAGTCCTGCCATTTCTGAACGTAATATGAAAGTCATCCACATATGTATGGTTTTTGATAACGCATTAAATGTATGACTAAAGTAGTACTTCAAAAGTATTAATGTGCATGCATCACTGTTAGTGTGATGACTAGTTCTGAATCAGATATTGAATTTGAGGTACTGACTGACGTTCGTCATTTTTTCAGTATGAAACACTCGGTAGTCTACATGTTCATTATGCTGAACAATGGGCAGTAGTAGTGTAGACAGAAGGAAGGATAAAGCCAAACCATAAACGCTTCGCTCACTGTAAAGCTTAAAAAACGATTGCCTTAAAAATGATTTCATAATTTTTCATTTGTTACAAAACTGTTTTACGATAAGCGAGAAACGTTAAACTGGTTTGTATGATATGCAGCTTCGTACTGTACTTTCTTGCAAGTACTAAAAACATCAGCCCAGTGTTTTGTTTCTTTGTTGAGAGTTTAATGACTACCGTGAGCAACTCAATGGGCTATAAGCAATCGCTCGTCCCTTATTTAGGGACGCTGGTTTCACGGAAGGAAGAGAGCCAGTGCCATAAGACAAACACAACATCCATGCCTCACGGGATTCGAACCCAAACCCATCGCGGACGGGCGGTCAGAAGTCATCGCTTAGACCACTACTGCAAAGTCACGATGAGTAAACTAGAAATATTCGAATGTCTAGTAAAAAGATACATTTTCTAGTTTACTACTAGACATTCAATCTTCGAATGTCTAGTAGAAAGTGTAACTTCCTACTAGACATTCGAAGATTGTCAGGGACGCTCAGGCAATCACGAAAATGCTAGGGATGTGTCCCTTGGAGTTTTCTTTTAAGTCGTCTGAAGGCCAGCACTAAACGGATAGTGGGTGTAGTTTCGTTATTCTTTTATGTTGGTTTTTGAAATTCCTAAGCTCACTCTGACTCAGACATTGCTTGGTAGTCAGTACTGTGTAGTCTAAAATATTGCCTAGATTTATTCTTTTTGTTTTTACTGTTCGAGTTACAGCGGGAAAATATCTGAATTGTGCAGTTTCAGTTGGAATTTTTTTTTACTTCAGCAATGGGGCTTCGTGTATAATTTCAAAATCCTTCGTTAGAATAGACGTATCATAAACAGTACATATACGGAATTTACGTGAAAGAAATGGAGCAGCAGAAAGGAAAATACTGTAATCCCAAGAGAAGAAAAAGTGGCGCCGAAAAAGCTATAGGGAGAGAAACCAGAAAGCTTTGAAAAAAGTTCTTATTTAAAAAACCTATTGTCGCCCAAAAGTAAGTGGCATAAATCAACACAGCAGCCATATAACGGTAAATTTCCTTTTGTAATCGCAAGAATGCATTCTTTAGCACGTCTTTTGTATAAAAGATCGTGCTTATGTTATCGGTTTGTCAGTCCGCCTGTGGACACCATATCTCTGCAATTATTAGTCCGATTTGAAAAATTCTTTTTGCATTGGGAAGCTTGAAATGTGAGAATGATGATCCTTGCATTCAGTTTTTTGTTTGTTTGTTTGTTTTTGTTTTTTGTTTTTTGTTTTTTTTTCGCTGCACAACTTTGCCGCTAGCGTGTGTGAATGCAGATGATATCGAATTCAAAATACATGTTATTGCATATATTTGCTTCTAAAAGAAGCATGGAGAGATGCATTCTTGATGTAACCAGGAGAGATAAGAAGAGGAACTCGTGAATGAGGAAAATGACAAGAGTGGAAGACATCATGATCAGAATAAGATCCCTGAAATGGCAATGGGCTGGACATATTGCCAGAAGAACGGACCACCGATGGACAACAGAAATTCTAGACTGAATTCCAAGGGACAGGACAAGAACCAAAAGAAGACCACATGGGTGATGGGCGGCTAAAATTCGAAAGCATGTGGGAGTGACGTGGAGACTGGCTCGAGACAGACCGTTGTGGAAGAAACTTGGAGAGACCTTCATCCAGCAGTGGAGTGATAATGATTGATCATTTGCTTCTATACATCATATTGAAAAAATGATTTCCTCCTTTCGATGCCATTTATAATGAAGACTAATTTAATCACAGTTTTTTTTTCTTCAAGTAATGCATAGATTTTCCGTTAGAGGCGTAAAGGTAAATTGCGTTTTTCCCGATGTCTCCGCTTCTAAAACTCCGATTCGAAAAATTCTTGCTGCATCGGAAACAGCTCCTCATGGTAAATGTTCTGCAGATAATTTCTAATTTTTGACCAAGAATGGTTTGGCCACCAGGGGCCGTAAGTGTCTATTTCTGCTTCTGTTGCATTCGCAGCAAAATCTAAGCTTCCGAAAATTCGACTGAAAATTTTCTTTTGTGGACTGACACCGCTCACCTCGGTAAACCTTTTGAGAATATCTGCTGCTTAAATTAGTTCATAGTTTTCTGGCCAGGGGCGTAGATGTATATTGTATTTTTGTCGATATATCTGCTTCTAAGAGTCCGATTTGAAAAATTCGTTGTTTTTCGGAGAGCGCTTCCGGTGCGAAATGTCTACGATATACTTTCACTTTTTTCAAGTAATTCATAGATTTTTCCGCTAAGGGGCGTAAGAGTAAACTGCGTTTTCCCCGATATCTCTGCTTCTGAAATTTTGTTTTCTGCATCGGATACAGCTCCTGATGCGAAATGTCTGTTATTATAATTTCTGATTTTTGATAAATATGGTTTGGCCACCAGGGGGCGTAAGTGTTTATTTCTGTTTCGCATGTATTTGCAGTAAAATCTAAGAATACGAAAACTCCATTGAAAAAAATTATTTCGTGGACCGATACGCTCACCTGGGAAAATTTTTTCAGAATACTTTCTTCTTAAAATAATTTATGGTTTTCCCGCCAGGGGGTGTAGATGTATATCTTATTTTTGTCGATATCTCTGCTTGTAAGAGTCCCATTTGAAAAATTCTTTGTTGGAGAGCTTTTCCTCTGCGAAATGTTTCTAATATAATTTCAGAACTCTTCGGCAAACTAAAACTGCACAAAGATGGCTATCACCTCCGACCCCTAGTTTCAGGCTATGCCTCACCTACCAGACCTCTCGAACAGGCTTTAGCTTCCTTTCTTTCTCAATTTACCACCACCTCCAATTATGCAATTACCAGTTCCCACCAAACCTTAACTCGAATTCGTTCCATTTCTCCCATCACCACCCCATTTATTATGCTATCTATGGATGTTATTTCCTTATACCCAAATATTCCTGTTCCAACCGTCCATAACCTCATAGTCGATAAAATGCAGGCAGCTTTATACACCGATTCTGAAATACAAGCTATTCTATGTGCACTTCGTCTTGTCTATAATAGATCATTCTTCCGTTTTAATGAGACCATTTGCCGTCAAACCGATGGAGCCCCCATGGGATCCCCACTCTCCCCAATTCTTGCAGAAATACTAATGCAGCACCTTGAAAACGATATTCTTTCAAACTTCTGCACCAAACCATTATTATACATTCGTTACGTTGATGATATCTTATTATTTTGGTCTTCATCTATTATTGATCTGAATACTTTCATTGATACTATGTCGTCTAAATTCCCTTCTATAAATGTTACCATTAAACATGAATCTGATTGGATATACACCACATACTATCAATAGGATCCTACAAAAAATTCAAGAACGTACCACCTGCTCCTTAATTAACATTAATAAACGTGACATTCGCTACGTGGGATCTGTACCTTATATCCCGATTGTTATAAACAATCTGAAAAATATTTGTAAACCTTTTTATCTTAATTTTGGAATAAAAACACGCAATATTTACTCCATCATCAAAAAAGACAGATCCCGTACAGCTATCAGACCAACATGGAATCTATGCAATACCTCTCAAAGCTATCGAACCTGGAACGAAGAACTTACTCTATATCGGTTCAACAACTCGTAATCTGAGTACTCGCCTTAAAGAACACAAATATAAAAACTTGTTCTTCCAATACAGCAATGTCACGTTTACTCCTTAACGAACCTTTTCAACCATTGAGGGAAAAAAACAAAATTCACACCACATCCAAATTTAAGCATCTAACCCTACTTACTGAGAGTCTGCAGATTTTCGCTCTTCGCCAGCAATGCTGAAACGACGATTACCCAAGTTTCATTCATAATCCCTGGAGATTTCTGCTACAGATAGCAGCTTCTAAAAACAGTTTTATAAACTTTGAATAATAACACTCTCACCTGTTTGAACTTTTTATGTCTCTGTAGTGCGCATGCCTTCATTACATCCTACGTCATTTGTGTATCTCATCCCACTGTGTATATATCCTGCTGATCTAACCATCAGACTTACACCTGAGGATGGATCCGTTGCGGATCTGAAAGATTCTAGTGTGCCTTTTATGTGAATGCTTTTATGACTAAGGTGTTTTTACATTAAAGATTTTTAATCTATTTTATCGTGCATAGACGGCAATGTACTTACATTAATTTTCAATATTTTCCACTGACTATCACAATTTTATAGCTCGACATCGATGCTTCTGTTGAAACATACTTTTCTAAAGAGTAACAAGGCTTACACCTGTCGCTTTAGTTTTCTACAGAGTGTAATTCCAGGTGTTGCAATGTAATCAACGAAATGAATATCCCAGACGTGTTTTTTAGAAGTTTCTTAAGCACTTCTGGGGCAAGGGCAATATCTGGTCAAAGAGAGCGGGAACACAGTCAATACACACAAAGGTCCGCTCGGACTGTGGGGATGTCAATCCCCAATAAACTAGAGAAACCAGATGACTCTGTGATTCAAAACGTTTAACAAATTATGCAAAGGAGAATGATGGTATTTGCTCCCTGCAGGTTTTCCTAACTGGGAAGATTGTTGGTGTCATTTAGCAGAGGTGTTCGCCACAAAAATTGTTGATTTCTTCAGTGTTTCCAGAGTAAACGCTTTCAAACTCGCAGAACATAGACAGACAACATCTACTAGACGAACACAGGTTTAAAACTTAACCTCACCGAAAGAGAAAGATGAACGTTGGAAAGGGCTGTGGACGTCGGAAAGCACAGAATATGGCATACCAATGATACAGTTTCCAGGATGACAGTCGTCAGAAGCTGCACAAATGGTAACTTTGCGCTAAAAGCAGTAACGATTTTTCAACTAACAAACGTCAGTTGCTTTGAAGAGGAAGAAGTATGAGCATATAAACTGCATGTAAGACGCTTGGAACCGTATCTTATGGTAACAATTCGTCTTTCACATGCTTTTAAAAATCCATCGGGGTTTATGTTTGAAGAAAACAACAAGAAAGATTATACAGAATTCTCGGAATCTTTTACGACTCAAAAAAATATTTCAAAAGAGATATTTAGAGAACCTAAAAATTTAAAAATTCAGCAAAAAAAAAAAAAAAAAAGTACACGTACACCTCATAGAAAAAAAATTCCCATCGTTTAAAATTTAAAATACGCAGTGTGTGCTTGGTTATTCAGTCAGTGGAACCAGTTACCAAAAAAAACAAAAAGTACTTAAAAATCAATCGGATTCCTACAATCAATGAAAAACCCAGAAATAGAAATAGCTACTTACTCCTACTAGCGGCTGAAAGGAATGATGCGAAAACTAACAAATTGTGCACCAAAAATTTCTTGTAGCGGGAGTAAAATATCAAAGACAAAGGGATTTTCAAATCGAACTGTCAGAAGAACAGATATAAAGGAAAATATGATATAACTTTACGCCTCCTAAAGAAAAAGCTGTGTGTTACTTAAAGAAGAAAACGGGTACAAAATATTCTTCATAATAAAGAATATCTTACCAAAAAAGGATTTTTCTAAGACATTTTTGGAATCGAATAAGCTCTTTCGAACAGAAATATACGCTGACGCCCCCTGAAGGGAGAATTTGAATTGAAATGCAGAAAATATGCGAAAAGTATTATTCATAGCAAAAGTATGCTAAGGAAAAAGAGTTTTTCAAATACGTTTCCTAGAAGCAGGGATAGCGAGAAAAATGTTTGGGCAATTACGCTACCCAGCTGGAAAACTGTGCATTATTTGAGGAGATGATTTCCCACATCTTTACTGTATTTAATGGCATACAGTAAAAACAAAAACAAAAATCAGTAGGATTTTTAAAAGCGGAGGTACATTTGCGAACAGAAATTCACACTAACACCACCTACCGATAGAACTGTAAGCTACAAAAACCCACGAGTGAATGGAATCTGGTGTTAAAAAAGTTTTTTAAACGGACTTTTAGTAGTAGAGATACCGACAAAAACAAATTAAACATTTGTGCTCTGTAGCGGAGAAATTGTGCATTATTTTGTACAGGAAATGCACACGAAATGTTTTCGTAAGTAGTAGTATGTGACCTAAAAGGGATTTTTTTTCAATAGGGTTTTTAGACACACAGATATGCTGTAAATGGAAACGGAAACTTATGCCCTCTAGTGGCAAACCTATGGGTTATGAAAAATTTTAAATTGTACGCAAAATATTTTCCCCTAGAAACGCTCTCCGACAAAGAAAGAATTTTTCAAATTCGACTTTTAGAAGCAGAGATGCCAAAAAAGGTGAGATGTGTATCTACGTTCTCTGGCGGAAAAATTATGCATTATTTTAAGCAGAAGATATTCGAGAAAGATTTTCGTGGTGAGCGGTATCTCACTGCAAAAGAATTTTTTCAATCGAGTTTTCAGAAGCGAAGATATTGCTGCAAATACATCAGAAATTGAAATAAAATTACGCCCCCCTAGCAGTGATGTAGAAGGGGCTTAGCGAGCCTTAGCGGCGCTAAGGCACTTTTCGTGGGTACATGGTAAGAGAATCTGGGCAAAGGAACTTTTTTAAATGATCATGTATGCAAAATTAGGGAAAACTGTGCCGGTGGTACATTGGTCTGAGGCGCAGACTTCTGACGATTCTTCCAAGCTAACAGTGAGTCCCAACCCCGGATGAGTCATGGGTGTTGTGCATTGCAAAAGGATCTGGATCTGTCTCTTCCCTGGAACAAGTGACCCAAAATTAGAGACCGGCGATTGCTTATAGCCATACGAGTTGCTCATGGTAGTTGTTAAACCCAGAAAGAAACAAAAAATACTGCGTAGACTGATCTGCACAGTTGGATAACGCAATAGGGTGTCTCACAAATCATAAGATTCTATCACAAAGAGAATGTGAACTCCTTTGTCTTGACAGTCAAAATAAATTTGTCGGAGACGGCTACTCCGTGGGGTTAAGATTGCAGTGCTGAGAGAGAAAACGGTAGTGATGGACATTTGCATTAAACAACTCGCCACTGGTATCGGCTCCAATAAAAGTAATCCCTTGAGCTCACTCTGATACCTTACTGGCAACACAAAAATCTTCCACATGTACCATATAACCTTAGTGAAAACGGCACATCAGTCATATTGAATTTGTTACTCTGTTAGTTCGTAGATATTCCGCATATTTGAAATCGTATAGAACGACACAGAGCCGTATATAAACGAAAATTTTATAATCTTAGCATGTCTCTCACATACATTCTTCCTGTATATTTAAAAAAAACCTGCGATAATGGTTTTACATTCTTCATGTTATTTAAAATTGCTCAGATTACACAATTTTAAGCAGTTTTAATATAAATTGATATTGCTGATTAGTAATGAAAATTAAAAATAATAATAAATAATAAAAACAACGATTCAGATTTTGAAAATGTTTAGGTTATTTTTTTCGGAGTCCATTCACCGCTAAGGCACCTTTTTTATTTAGAACTACAACGCTTCCCCCTAGTGGAAAAACAGTTTTTACCAATTAGAAATTATACCAGCACATTTCCCAACTGGAGCTCTATTCAATACAAAAAGAATTTTTCAAATCGGACTTTCAGAAGCAGAGATATCGGGGAAATTGTAATTTTACTTTACGCCTCCGAGAGGGGAAAATAGGTATTACTTGAAAAAGAAATACCGTATTTTTCCGTGTATAAGACGCCTCCATGTACAAGACGACCCCTATGTTTTTGAACCGAAAATTAAGAAATCAATGTTTTATTACAAAAAAGGATACATTTTATATTTTTTTAGAAATTAGGTGATTTTTTTTTATTGGAGGTTTAACGACCACCGTGAGCAACTCAATGGGCTATAAGCAGTCGCCCGTCCCTAATTTAGGGTCACTGGTTCCAGGGAAGGGAGAGAGCCAGTGCCATAAGACAAACACAACATCCATGCCTCACCGGGATTCGAACCCGGACCCCTTACGGACGAATGATCAGAGGCCTGCGCCACCGGGGCGGCATTAGGTGATATCATTGAAGTACATTTAGAAATTAGGTAATATCACAGACAAAGTCTTTGGTAATATATAAAAAAAAAGAAGTTTGGAAATTTATATTATTTAGAAATTAGGTAATATTTTTTGAGACAAACTATGAAATTAAGCATCACTTTCGTCAGCACTATTAGTTCCAGACATATCACTTTTTTCAACTTCAACTGCATCACTGCTGTCGTCTGAGTCACTGTCTATATATATTAGATCACCCTCAGTCCCATCCATGGCATTGCTGATTCCACATTTCTTGAAGGATTTTACAACCACCTCTCGCTCGTCTCCATTCCATGAGTTTAGGACCCAGTTGCAGACCTCAGCACTGGCTCCAACTGCGGGGGTGCTCAGGTGCTTGAGCACCCCTTGAAATCATGTGGGGGTGCTCCGCACCCCTTCGAATTTTTGTTATATGTACTGGATTCATCCTTAAATATTTAGTTCCACTTTACGTAAAATTAAATAAGATAATCGGAGTATAGCGCAAGTATTTGGTTTCTATAAAAAAAAATCAATATCTTCAAAAAATCGTGTTTTAACTACCGATACCGAATAAACACTTAAAAAATAAGACAGCCAAGCAAGCAAGAAATCGGGGATGTGGTTTGTACCCTACCTTCCTAATTGTTTAAAGCTACCGATTTTTTTTCCGCAATCACGTTCCTTGCACATCAGTAAGTTGTCAGCAATTCACCATGCACGCAATGAGCCTCGGTAGAGTCATGAAGCCAAAAATGTCAGATCGGGAGTAATGAATGACCGTCCGAGAGCAGAAGACACCCAGCGAGACTGCAAATGACCTTTTCTCGCTCAAAGGATAATTTGGAAGTTTTTTTTTTGTTTGCTGTTGTTGTTTCAGTTATTGTTTGTTTTACATAATTCTGTTGAGGCTTTTTTTCACCCTTGCTTTATAAAACATAAGCAGTCACCAATAGTAACACTAATCAAATCCACGCAGGGGTGATATGCCAAATCGATAACAACTGGTTCACATGGACTGCAAGATTAATGATGGCGGGGTGGGGGTAGAGATTTCCAAGTTACACTTGTTGAACAAAGCAAAAATTTCATTGTGATATATGCTGTGTTATACGCTAAATGCTAACAATAACGAGTAAGGAAAATAATACCGTGCAATGATTATGAAGCGCTTTCCATTCCAACACTGAACATGTCAGTTTGTTTGTTACTGCTAGAGCGAGCTCCTCAAAGGTATCGCTATCAGCCTACTGTCTGTTTTGACTAATGATATATACCGCCAATCTCAGCTTTTTTCAACAGGTTTTGTTTTCTGCTAGTAGTCCCCAACAAAATGCTCAAATTTTTTCCAAAAGAAAAACATTATAGGAGCTCTTGTGCGCACATTACAGAAAATTAAATCGTAAGAATTAAAACGGAGTTCAAGAATTTGGTTGCTGTAAAAAAATGTAATATCTTTATTATGAAATCATGTATCAGTTTATTTGCGTTTACACTGAAGACGAGATCCATTTAAACATCAAAATTTTCAACACTGGAAACGGTACCTGCCTTTTGAATTTCAGCACCCCTCGAAATTTTCAGAAGTCGGCGCCTATGGACCTCAGTAATGTTTGTTGTTGTTTTTTTCAATTTCCCTGTGGGTGTCAAATTATTACCTGCTTTTTGCATCCATTTATTCCATTCTTCTTTCATCAGGGCTTTGAAGGGCTTATTGGTGGAAACTTCTACAAGCCTTTCGTAGTGGGGAGAGGGGATGAGAGGTATTGGCAATTTCGCCCCGGTAACCGCAGGGTTCTCTGAACCAATTACCCCCCGTGTATAAGACGACCCCAAATTTTTGGTGTAAAAATTTCGGAAAAAAATATCGTCTTATACACGAAAAAATACGGTAGTACCCTAAATAGTCCTCGTTGCAGATAGTATCAAAGGGAAGAAAGAACTTTTTCAGTCTGATATTTAGAAGCAATGATATGGAATAAAACAGTGGCGGCTCGTGGTTGGAAAAATAGGTGAAGAGCTACAAGAGCAATATGAAAAGATATCTACTGTTTCAATGAAAATCACTATATGAGGATTGACCTATTTTTATGTATATTAGGTCAATTCTTCTTTCTTTTAAAGCCGCAAATTTGTCGATTATGTCGTCATAGAATGGTTGTTTCTTCGTGAGCATCAATAAAATATCTTTTTGAATAGAAATATTTGCCAAAGAAGCAAGTCTATCTTGAGAAATAGTGTTTCTTGAGTAAGTTTGTATTCTTTAAAGGCAAGGAAAAATTCTTTCCACTGACACATTTGTAGATAAAATTGTTAAAATGAGGGAAACCAATTTACAAGCTTCTGCAAAAAATGTTTTTATCTCCATGAAGCACTCGAAGAAGTTCTTTAGTCGATATATTCCTTAATTTTTCATCGGCATATACAAGACTCAGTTCATTTTTAAGGCGCTGGAGTTTAGTAAATATTTTCTTGTAAAAATGTTGTAGATTTTCAAAAGCGTCGGAGGGAAAACATGAATTAAATTGGTCGAACTTGGTTGTGTCAGCAAGACAGACAAATTGAAGTTTCTCACAGTCTTCAAATCTTATATCCATTTCCATAAGAATGTGGTCCGAAATTTCAAAATACAATATAATTTTGAAAAATTGTTTCTTCTGTGAGAGCAGCATATTCCCGTATAGATCTGCTTATTTCTGAGATTTTGCTAGCTTTTCCAAACAGTGTTTCAAATACCTCATCGTTAAGGCAATTACTTTGTGCAAATAAAATTTAAGAGGATTTAGTACTTAATTTGAATAAGTAATATATATATAAGTATATCATCATCATCATCATTGTCAACCATTATCAATCCACTGCTGGACGAAGGTCTCCCCAAGTTTCCTCCACAACGGTCTGTCTTGTGCCAGTCTCCTCCATGTCACTCCCGCATATTTACGAATTTCATCCACCCATCTCCCATGTGGTCTTTTTCTGGTACTTATTCAAATTAAGTACTAAATCCTCTTAAATTTTGTTTGCACAAAGTGGGTTGCCTTACTCATCGTTCCTTTATGGCTCAAAATTTTACGAGTTGTTTTAATTTGAGTTACACATCAGTAGTTTATGTCTAGTGATGTTTTTGCAAAATTTTGAATTATAGATCTGTGGAGCCAAAAATTTCATTAAATACTATTGCCAAAAATGTAAATTCAAAAGTGTTCATACCATTTAAAAACCCCTCGGCAAGTTGAATTGATTTCTTGTCTGATTGTTCACTGTTTGTGAGAAATTCTAATGCTTCCTCCAATTTATGCCAGTCTTCAACGATTACGCTTACTAACTTCGAAGTGGAGGACTATCGAGTTTCTGTTATGGTTAATATGCATCTTGCGGTTGTTGATGCGAGTGTATAAGATCGCTTCGCTGAGTGGTGAAAAAACGAAGGAATTCCACTGAGACTTGCATAAAATATTCGACACTTAGAAATTTTAGAAAAACTCTGCTGAAGTTTCAAACGATGCGCTAAGCAATGAACAAAAACAGCTTGAGAAGCTTTATCCTTGATTTTTTTCTGGAGTCCATTCAAGTGTCCATACATTACACTTGCCCCATCGTTACATTTTCCTATTAATTTGTGTTGATAATCAAACGGTTCCAAAATTTCGTGGAAACCCAAAAATCGCTCAGCCAATACACCTTCCGAACAACAAATCTTATTATTAAAGAGCACTCAGAAGTCTAATTTATGTTTGTGGTGTCATCTACTTGAATAGAAAAGCATTCAACTTCATTTATTTCATTTTTAACGTGATCATTTATATATTCAGAAATACATTCACTTAATTCATTTTGAATAGTTTTTGAGTCACCTGTGAAAACATTTTTTATCTTTTCGTATTGATTTTGAATTTCTAAATGAATTCTTGATATCAACAATGAAAGTAATTCCGTGAAATTTCCACGATTTATCGAGTCGATGCTTTCGTCATGGTCACGGAATGCTAGTTCTTGTTTGCTCAAATACAGTACTGAATCAATCACTGTCTGCAGGAAAAGTCTATTTAAACGAACGTTTCCGTTGAAATGCCTTTTCAAAAGCCTAGCACTCTCCCTTATGTTCTGATTTTTTTCAAAATTCCTTAACTTTTATTCGCATTTCAGGTGTTCGCTAGAATCACCATGTTTATGAAATGACCGAATGTTTATGAAGTGACCGTTTTATATTTAATAAATCTGAGAAACCGTCTTTATTCCACGCCGAATGTTTTTTACTATAAAGTAACACTGGCCAAGAAAATCATTTTTGTAACACAGAAGTGCTACAAAGCCATTTTCTGTCATGAGAAAGAAGACATATTCAGTAAACCAACAGTTTTTACAATTAAAATTGTAAGATTTACCGCTCTTTCTGATTTCTTTCTTGGCGACAATTGTCAGTGAATCCGGGAAAATAAAAGAGACATTTTTCCTTGAAGTAAAATGTCTCTTTTATCTTCATCTTTCCATCGATCAAATGGAGTTTGCAATAAATTACAGACAATGCCGTTCACAGAATACATACTAAAAACTAAAACTATCAGTTAAACTGCACACGAAATTTAAGTATCAGGTGAAGTTTTTGATAAACAAATCTCTTTCGGAAAGCATGTACCGCAACGAGAAAACCCTAGTGGATTGCAAGGTACCCTGGGCAATTCGTCGCGTTCCCCCGCGATCTCTTCCGAATGTCACGACTCCTGGTGCAGAGCCTGAGTGTCTCAAGCTAAATCTCTTCACTTGCCCGGCAGATAGGAGAGAGAGGGTGACGTCACGGTTACCATGGTAACTCGGCCGATAACTGCAAACTTCCAAGCATTCTCATTTTGGCTCTTCACTTGAACTGTTTTGCGTAGAGAGACTTGGTTTCCGTATTGAACGCCCATTGTGAATTGATCTAATAAGAATTTTGAGCATTTTAGCACTCAATAAAGGCAAAGAAGAATATATACACAAAATTACTGAATAAAATTTTATTTTAAATGAAATAGGTGAAGAGGCACTTCACCTACTTCAGCTGAAAAGCCGCCAGTGGAATAAAATGCATTTTTAATTCAATAGCATCTACATTTACGCCCTCTAGCGACGAAGTTAGGCATCTGGGGAAAAAACCGAAAGCAAGAATCATACGTTCCCACATTTCAGGTTTCCTAATGCAAAAAGAATTTCTCAAATCGGACTAATAATAGTTACAGAGATACAGTGTCCACAGACGGGCACATTGATAGACGAACGGACAAATTGATACTTATTAGCACCTTTTTTTTTTTTTTTTTTTTTTTTTTTTTTTACAAAAGACCTGCTGAAAAGAAACATGTAATCCTGGCAGTCTCATAACAACAGTCAGACACAAAAGGGGATCAGTTTTTATTTGGTGATCGGTATCGTGACTTGCCTTTAGACACCATCGTTGCACTGAATAGTAAAATTACCTCCAGTTTCTACGTACACATTTCTAGGAGATCAAGTATGGTTCACAGACAATGTTCCCCAAACATCTTTCAAGATAAATCAATGAAGGAAGAAATATTCTTCATAATACATGGGAAATCGACAGAATATTCAAAGCAAACTGAACTTACTTGAACCACTTACTGGTCATCTATGTAACACTTTTCAGAAAACTTGAAAATGTTAACTCCCTGGAACGGGAATCGAACTCCTCATCTCCTGATCACCGGTCGAGTATGCTAACCATTACAGCACCCAGGACAGTGAAGTTCTAAGCAACTGAGACATAGGAATCTGAAAGTCCTGAGATTTTTCGCTAGTCGAAGCATCCCGGCTTCCTCATAGCGCTTTGAACCAATTCCCATTCAGACGGATGTAGGTCGGAGGTCACCAGTACCACAAATAAATGAATGAAGAAAGAAATATTCTTCATAATACATGGAAATTTCACAGAATATTCAAGCAAAGCAAACTGAATTTGCTTGTACCACTTACTGGTCATCCATGTAACACTTCTCAGAAAACTTGAAAATTTCAACGCCCTGGGGCGGGAATCGAACCCCTCATCTCCTGATCACCGGCCGGGTATGCTAACCATTACATCACCACATGGATGACCAGTAGAGGACCAGTAAGTGGTACAAGCAAATTCAGTTTGCTTTGAATATTCTGTCGATTTTCCATGCATTATGAAGAATATTTCTTCCTTCATTGATTTATCTGTGGTACTGGTGACCTCCGACCTACACCCGTCCGGATGGGAATTGGGTCAAAACACTATGAGGAAGCCCGGATGCTTCGACTAGCGAAAATCTGAGGACTTTCAGATTCCTATGTCTCAGTTGCTTGGAACTTCACTGTCCTGGGTGGTGTAATGGTTAGCATACTCAATCAGGAGATGCGGCTTCGATTCCCGCTCCAGGGCGATGAATTTTTCAAGTTTTCTGAGAAGTGTTACATGGATGACCAGTAAGTTGTACAAGCGAATTCCCTTGGCTTTGAATAATCTTTCAAGATGTCGGCGCTCATCTACACCCAGCCAGATATAAGTACAAAGTCATGTGGCTAGAGGAACGCGAATACGAGGTTCCATGTAGCTTGCACAACCATCCGATTTAAATATCACCAGGAAACGGAGTTCAGTTCTTAAAAAACGGATGAGAAGATTCTCACTGCTTTCGTAAAAGAAGAAGGTAGTGGATCGTGAACAGTGTTGCCAGTAGCTTCTACCTGAAGTCAGTAGACCAGAGCTCAAAATATCAATAGCAATCAGTAGATCACATTTTTCTGCTTGAAACATGCACCACTTGACGAATGTAATGTTGCATTGGACGTAATCTCAATACGAAAAATAAATATTGCCACAGTACTCCACAAACTGTTGTTAAACACCGAATGAAAATTCAAACCAATACAAAGCTGAGTAACTTTTTTTATAAGTTATTAACTAATGATCAGCTTTATAAATTAATGCTCCCCATTGAAACTAACTTGGGTGGAAATAATGATGGCATTGGCCTTTTAATGTCGTCAAAGTTGTATCGGTCCCACTTGTTGCTGTCCTAACAGTAAATAATTATGTACTTACACTTCTTACAGAACGATACACAGATGCACCCAAAGTACGCGAAATAAGTGCTACACGCAAAAAAATAATCATCAACACAAATACACTATACTGACAAAGGTCATCAGACACCTAGAAGAGAAACACAACATAGTATTTATTGATATACATTAGTACGGTGACGGTCAACTTTTGGCCTTAATACATGCACTGACCCTTCGAGACATGCTTTCGACAAGGTTTTGGAACACAGCCATAGGTATGCGCTTCCATTCAGGGCATAATGCTGCCGCTAACTGTTGCTTAGTAGTAGGCCTTGGTTCCAAACTTCTTACGCGGCGCTCTAATTCATCCCGTAGGCCCTCTATGGGATTAAGATCAGGGCTATGTGCTGGCCAGTCCACACACGATCCGGAATTATCGTCAAACCACGCCATAACAGTCCTTGCTTTATGGCTCGGTGCATTACCTGCTCGTACCAACAAGGCTCGGCTCCATAGTATTGTCACAGAGTTGGTAGGACATAATTGTCCAGAATATCGAGGTAGACGTGCTGGTTAACAGGTTTGTCCACGATAACCAATGGGCCGGGACGATACCACGAAAAACACCCCCACACGAGTACACTGCCAGCTCCAAACTTGACCGTAGGAAGAGTACATTGTGGTGTTAAGTAACGTTCCCCCGGCTGCTGCCATACTCACACACGGTCATCAGACTGATGGATCATGTATCTGGATTCATCAGTCCATAGGACCCGTTTCCATTGATTTACGGCCCACGACAAATGTTCTTTACACCATGCTAAACGACGAGTAGCATTCCGAGTGGAGATGAAAGGCTTATGAGTAGCCGCACAACCACGGTAACCCATGGAATGAAGTTCTCTGCGAATGGTACGTGTACATACCGAGGTTCCAGCGTTTTTACTCACCTGTACACTGAGGTCTTGTGCAGTACTCTGTCGATTAGCTGTAACGACCATCCTGGGGTTTCGACGTCCTCTATCACTGATTTTCTTTGGTCTGCTGGTACGTTTTGCTGTTTCAGGCACGCCATGTGCTTTCCACTTATTCAGTACATCCAAAACAGTTGACTTGGGTATGTTTAAATGCCTCTCGGTTTCTCTTATGCAAAACCCACTAATATAACACCAAACAATTTTTCCTTTCTCGAAGTCAGTTCTCTTCCGCCGCGACATTTTCACTCAACCTCACAGTGCGTTATGATCGCGGTAAGCTGCAGGCTTGTTTTTATACCGTTTGCAGCTGTACCGCGCATCTTAACAACGCAGCGGATCCGTTCATTTGCTTTTGAAGGGGTGTCCGGTGACTTTTGTCAATATAGTGTATATTGAAATATTTTTTACCCTATGGACGCTTTCCTAATATTCTCGGTTTTAACATATTACTGGGGAGAACCTTTCTGTAACAGATTAATTTGTTATCTAGGGTAAAAAAATATTTCACGGCAAGCAGCTTTCATTTTGAAAAAAAAATTAAAAACTTGTTAGCAGGAGTTAGAAAACTTCTAAAGCCGCGGATGGCTTAGTGGTTAGCGAGTCAGATTATCAATGCAAGGTTCCCAGGTTCGAACCTGGGCTGATCTTTCAGAGATGGTGTGATTTACTAACAATCGCTGAATATCCGCGGTGCATCGGACGAGCACGTTAAGGAACGTCCCCCGGCTGGACCCACTGGTTAAATGGGTATCCTTTCCTATGCCCCTCCCTGAAATTCTCTCACCCCTCTGTGTGCAACATCGTACTTGTGCGGTGGCGCCATCTACTGTACTCTAATCTCACTACAAACTGTTTGGTCAAAGTCGCTAGACTTGCTCTCATTCCTTCCGTTTCTGTGTCCTGCCCAAAAAGCGATCTCGCTGTAGGTGGCTGGGACCTAAACTCTACTCACTGTGGACGGAAGTCCTACAAGAAAATGGTTAAAATACTGTAAAAAAACTTCTTGATTTCGCCAGCTTTTTCTCTTCAGGTCAGTTCTCAGGTGAGTCTTGTCGACTCAGGGCCGGTTCAACCACTAAGCAAACTTGGCGGCTGCCTAGGGCGCCAAGATTCAGAGTTTATAAAATCGAATAAGTTAAAATACGAGAAAAAAATAATATAAACGATAAAACAAAGGCAGTTTTATTTTCTGCTGTCCTTTCGATATTCGACATAACTTGCGTATTTTTATTCCTTGAGTAAGTGAGAAAGGGAGACCTGCTCTTATAGACTAAGTAAGTTAACTAACAGTAAATTCGTCGCATTGTAAAAAAACCAAAAAAAAAACCGTTGTAAACCAGGTCTGTCTCTTTTCAGCAGGCAAGTCAGGTGGAAGCGGTACAAATTTTATAAACAAAATTAATTCTGTATTGACCGGCTATCAATGAAAATATAAAGACTGTCCACTTGTTCTTTCACAAATAGTGGCAATGCTCAACACCTGAAGGTTAGGAATAGTCACACTCAGACAGTTTGCTAACAAGAACAGGGGCAAGAGTAAGATAGGCTGTACCACACCTTCATTCCGCTGTTGTTGTTGTTGTTTTTTTTTTTATTGGTTCTGGCAGGGAATCCAGAAAAGAACCTTGTTGGGTAATCTATATTATCGATCAAACAAGAATTTCCCGGTGGCATAGATTTGAAGACACTTGTTCATTTTACGAACAATAAAGTACCCAAAATGAAATTTTAATTTAAATTGGATCAATAACTAAATAGATCAGTGGCGTATATTCGAGGCTAGCTAGGCTAGCTGCGAAGCCCAGCGAATGCACAAATAAAACTGCATTAAATATACACAAATAAAACTGCATTAAATATACACAAATAAAACTGCATTAAATATACACAAATAAAAGTCAATTATCAACGGTATTAAAATATGTCGATGCTTTCTCTGCGAAAAAAAAACGCGTTCGGATTCGCTTCTTTGACTCAGTCTGGCTAGCAAAGACCAACGGCATAACGCAAGCAGCTCTTCCAGAGTCTTCGCAGTTCTGATGCAAAAACCTTCCGTACAATCGCCTGCTAGCGTTTCCATGACAACATGAATCAGCTGGTAGAGGGGATTGGCCCATTGCTTTGGCAAACGGTTCGCTGCGGAAAAAGAAGACAGACTATCTCCGTCACTCACATACTCCCGCCCATAAGAGTGTTTCGCGAGAGTTGTTTCAGTTTTTGTGAAGTGTCAATGAATTAAAATCAGAGATATTATATCTTAAATTCGTGGCTTTGTTGGATTCGAACTGTTTTGATAAACTTTGTGAAAGCTTCCCTGAACATCTACTGTCAGAACTTAAAGAACTCTATGCTTCAAATTTTGATACAGCTCGACTAAAAAATTAACTGAAAGAGTTTTATTCCCTTGATGAATACAAAAACAAATCAGTAAGAGACATTACGTGTTATATAAAGTTGAATAAATTGGACATAGTGTTTAGTGAGGTGCACAAATTAGCAGACCTCATATTAAACTTTCCATCAACAACTGCAACTGCCGAATGTTTTTCAGCATTAGAAAGAATCAAGATATATCTTTGAGCCACACAAGGACATGAAAATTCGAAAACTTGGCTGTTTTGTCAATAGAGAAAAACATTCTTTTTAAATACGAAAAAGTACTCGGAAGAAACATTTTTATGAAAACGTAACACTCAAGTTCACACGAAAGGAAAGAAGAATAGAGTTCATGTACAAATAAAGTATTCAGAAGAAGAATGGAGTTCATGTACAAATAAGTGTTCAAATCCTAATTTTCATAATTATTTGGTATCATGTTAGCAATGGCATGTATCTAAAATTTAGAAAAAAGTTACTTCTATTACTTAACAATTAAAAATTAAACTTCGCAATTTAAAAAAAAACAGTACTGAGGGGAGGGCGGGACGGGTGAGATAGCCTAGGTGTCGAACCCAAGATACGCCACTGAAATAGATGTAGTACCCATTAGTTCCTTACTTTTAATTTGCATTGCATCTTGATATTATTGAATAAATGCAATATGTTTAGCCCCACAAATGAATACCATAAATTTTGGGGACGCAAGGATGATGACTTGCCTAGGATTCCAAGCACCCTAGCACCGGCCCTGTGTCGACTGGGTAAGTAGACATTATTAGACAGCATGTACCTGAATGTGTTATATAAAACACAAATATTGACCTACTTTTTTTGACAGCTCCTTTGCCTACAGTGTTTCCTTGTCTGGTCATTTGGCGACTAGTAAATAACACTCTCACACCCCTTAGAATCTGTGTGGAAGTCAGAACTGACTGATGAACACGTGTCTTTCTGTACTTCCATGAGAAGCACAAAAAAATACTAAGGAACACGAGTATATTCCTAACAGGCACCCCAGCCCAAATCTCTTAGCTTCCTACTTTTAAGGGCTGTTTAAGATAGAGTAAGACACTTCCTTTTGTAAAATTCACTCCAACAGCATTTATTCATATCTCGTTCATATTTTTAATCAGCTTTCACAAAAAAATGTAATTCCACTGAAATAACTGCGGGACTATTTAACTTCTCCAAGGCATTCGATAAAAGAAACCATCACAAGCTGGTTATGACATAACATTAGTTTCTCAGATGCATCATACAAATAATTTCGCAGTTTTATAGGTAAAAAAACGTCTGTCAAATAATCACAAAATTACGTTTGAAGCCAAATAATTGGGTTTAATAGCAGAAAATTCAGAAAACAGAAAAATCAGTAGATTACATCTACTGATATATCAGTAGAATGGCAACAATGATCGTTAAGCTTCCATTCAATAAGAAAGCTTTAATATCCGTCTGGTCACTTTGCAGGATTTATTTATATCCATTCCATAGAATACCAGCTGTATTAAGAGCAAATGGTGACCCAACATCATTTTACTAAACATCTATGAGATGCTTAACATCACATCCTCTCCTTGACAAATGTCAACCCCGCCTTCTCGTGGTACATCCTGTTTCCACTAAAGGGGCTCTGACGACCGCCAATAGCGGTATAACTATACCATCGGGATTAGAGGAAATGCTATCCCACACTCACCAACCCGCTTGGCCAGCGTGGTGAGTTATGGCCAAACCCCTCCAAAATGACTCCACAACTTAAATCTTGGCCCTCAGTCTCCGGCAGCTGGAATGTACCTGGCCAAGGCAGCGGCCAGTGCGACATGAAGGCAGAGGGTGCTAAGAATCACCGGAGGATCGTACTAGGCTGCCATCTGATGCTGACCTTGGCTACGTATAATGGACGCTCCCTATCTTCTGATTCAAGGCTTCTTGAATTGGAAGAGGAACTACAAAGTATCAAGTGGGACATCGTCGGGCTAAGTGAGGTAAGGATTGAAGGAGAAGATCTCATTGAACTGAAAAGTGGACATCTCTGCTACTATCGTGGGACTGATACTGGCAGAAATAGTGGTGTTGGTTTTATAATAAACAAGAAACTGAAGGATAAATTTGTAGAAGTTGAAAGTTCCTCTGACAGAGCTGCACGACTCGTTATCCAACTCTCGGGAAGATACCAGGCTCAGATTATTCAAACTTATGCACCCACCACAAGTCATCCTGGAGAAAAAATTGAAGAATTTTGTGAGGAAATTCGTCATCTAAATAATAAAGGTAAGCAGCACTTGAAGATAATTATGGGAGATTTCAATGCAAAAATAGGGCAACGGCAACAGAATGAAACTTCAGTATGTAAATTCGGTCACGGCAACAGAAACCAGCGTGGAAATACTCTCGTAGAGTTTGCAGAGGCAGAAGGGTTTTTCATCTTGAACTCCTTTTTCAAGAAAAAGCCACACAGGAAATGGACATGGGGACATCCAAATGGGATGACAAGTGAAATTGATTTCATTATGTGTAACAAAAAATTCGTCATAGAAGACTGCAGTGTGCTAAACAAGTTCAACACAGGTAGTAACCATAGATTGGTGAGATGTAAGATGCACCTCAACACTAAACTCGAACGTAGCAAGCTCATAAGACAAACAAAATGTATTGACATAACCAACCTTAAAAAACACCATAATACCGGCAAGTTGGAACTCAAAAACAGATTCTCTGCTTTAGAAGGCCTAACATCGGAAGAAGTGGATATTTCTGAAGTTAACAGAAAAGTAACCAAAGCTCTTATCGAAACAGCAACAAAATTAGCTGGGTCTAAGAACAAGTTGCATGTAAACAAATTATCAGGAAAAACCAAAATGTTGATGCCAAAAAGAAGAGAGATGAGGACAACTAAAGAAGATGGGACTTCCAAAGTGGAATATATAGAGCTATGCAAGACAGTACGACAAATTAGCACTGAAGACGTAAGGAAATTCAACTGTGAACTAGTAAGGAAAGCATTTGAAAACAACCAAAGCCTAAAGATAGCAAAGAGACATCTCAGTAAGGGAAGAAAACAGATTATGGCACTGAGAAAAGAAGATGGTTCTGTAACAAGAAATAGAGGCGAAATTTTGACAAGAGCGAAAGATTTCTACTCCAAATTATATGAAAGGGATGATACATGTACTCCAGACATCATGAAAGGTACCAGCACCAGAGTTCTCCCAGTCCTCCCAGCAGAAGTAACACATGCAATCAAGAACATGAAGCGGGGAAAGCTCCAGGAGAAGATGGAATTACTGTAGACATCATACAAGAAGCAAGTGGAGAAATCGAAACAGTACTCGCCGAAATTTTCACTCGATGCCTTAATGAAATGAAGATTCCTGAGGATTGGAACAACGCTACATTGATCTTGCTACATAAAAAAGGTGACATTGAGGATCTCAGGAACTACAGACCTATCAGCCTCTTATTAGAGGTTTATAAAATCTTCACTAAAGTTCTTTCACACCGCTTGAGGTGACACTGGACATGGCTCAACCGAGAGAACATGCTGGATTCAGGAGTGGCTACAGCACAATAGATCATATCCACGTACTGAGAGAACTCATTGAAAGAGCGAGGGAATATGAACTTCCATTGTGCATTACTTTTATCGATTATGAAAAAGCCTTTGATTCGGTGGAACCATCAGCAGTTACAATGGCTCTGAAATCCTGCGGTATTGAAGATGCATACATTAATATTATTAATAACATCTATGAAAATGCAAGTGCAAAGATTCGGCTGTTTGAAAATACAACACACATAAAAATTGGAAAAGGAGTGAGACAAGGTGACACCATATCTCCGAAGCTCTTTAATGCCACATTGAAAATGTCTTTCAATCACTGAACTGGGAAAACAAAGGGATAAAGATTAATGGAGATTGTCTAACCCACCTTCGTTTTTGCCCCCGCACGGGGATAACTGGTTTTCCAGTTATTTGGGGAGCGGCGCCCCCACGGCCCGAGCTGACCTTGTGACTGGTCAACATCTGATGTCATGCCACCGCTTGTTTTTTTGTTTCGGTGCTGTTGGTGTTTGCAGGGACGGCTGTTCATCCAGCTGTTGGGGAGTCGCGGCCCCACGATCCCGAGCTGGTCTTGTGTCTCGCTTTTTCGTTTTTATTTATTTTCTCCACTGGCTAGTTGCCCGTGTTGTCTTCTCTACCTAATCGCTACCACGTTATGTACTAACACCCCGGTCTTGTGGTTTTGTTACCCTCCACCACTAACTGATTTATATTAACCGCTCAGTTCGTAGGTTGCTAAGATTCCGTTTAGGTTCCCTGCCAGGATTTGTCTTCTTTGGATTTTTTTTTTTTTTTTTTTTTTTAGCTGGTTTGGGTGCTAGACCTACCTGTATGTTTGCCGCGTGCGGAGACCCGTGAGGCGGAAATGGGATGTCTGGCGGCTGAGGTCGCAGGAGACCGGTTAAGTGCCTCCTGTGTACCAACACTCCTCTTCGACCCCGGCTTCGCTGTAAACGGGAGGCTAGAGCCTAACCCACCTCTGGTCAGAAGTCTTGTACCAAGTTGTGTGCAGGGCTTTAGCGGCTTTTTGTCGTGTTGCACGGCAGGGTGAGCCCGGGGGGCTGTGGGATCATGCCAAAGGCGTTGGCATGACGGTACGCGGAGGCCGAAGTGTCCGCCGAGTGCGTGTGATCACAGCCAACGGACTATATTTGCAACTAAGCTCTAGAACTGTGTCTTGCGTCATGTGTTTGGCTTGCGGACCTCCAGTTCTCCCCTGTTGGGCTCGATTGTGGGCGGAGTACGTTGCAGACGAATTCTTTCTTACTCCCATGGGGAAACATAAACCCTCCTCAAAATTTAAAAAACAACAGGATATGGTGATTGATCAGGCGCCAAATTTGCCTCAACCACCTCCCACACATAACACACTGAAGAGAACTTTCGTTGAAAAACGACATCACCGCGACGTATCTTTAGATCCAGGTGTTGAGCCGTCAGCTCAGAAACGTCGCATTACACTTGCAGATTCGATACCTCAAGCTACTTTTCTCGTCATTTCTTCTACTGACCAGATGTTGAAACTTTCCTCAAAGTCTCCTTTTTTCATCTCGAAGGCACTTGCGGGTGTTGCTGGCTCTTTGAAGTCAGTGAAGAAGCTACGCTCTGGAGACCTGCTTGTGGAAACTTGCACTCTCTCTCAGAGCAAATCTCTTCTGCAGTTGACCAGACTTCAGGATATTCCAGTTCAAGTGACGGCACATCCGTATCTCAACACCTCCAAAGGAGTCATTTCTGAGCCCGACTTGTTGGTCTGCGATGAAGATGAACTTGTGTGTGAACTTGCTGATCAGGGTGTCATAGCTGCCCGACGCATGACTTTCAGGCGCGATGGCGCGCTGATCAAATCACGAAATGTTATTTTGACTTTTAACAGCCCGAAGGTACCTACTGAAATAAAGGCTGGTTACTTGTTATGTGCAGTTCGTCCTTATATACCAAATCCTCTACGCTGTTTTAAGTGCCAGAGGTATGGACATTCCCAGCGGTCCTGTAACAGTGCTGCGAGGTGCGCCAATTGTGGATCCCGAGACCACGAAGGGACTGGATGCACTTCAGAGCCCTGCTGTGTAAACTGTGGTGACTCCCACGCTGCTTATGCCCGGTCCTGTTCGAAGTGGAACGACGAGAAGGCGATCCAGCGCCTCAAGACCCTGGAGGGCCTCTCGTACCCTGCTGCCAAGGCCAAGTTGGGTATTCCCACCGTCCGACAGCGTACTTTTGCCGCAGTGGTTCAGTCTCTGCCGCAACCCGTGCAGCCCTTTGTTCCGCGCCCTGTAGCTCTCGCCGCACTTGCCAAGCGATCTACAGTTGAACAAGCGACACAGGTGGATTTCCC
This sequence comes from Macrothele yani, assembly GCA_039090855.1. Classification (NCBI taxonomy): domain Eukaryota; kingdom Metazoa; phylum Arthropoda; class Arachnida; order Araneae; family Macrothelidae; genus Macrothele; species Macrothele yani. The sequence continues at coordinate 97,933,240 of CM077023.1, read as the reverse complement.
CGAGCTCCAGCTTATTCGACCATCTGAGTCTGCGCCTTCTCTTTTGAAGACGACCGACTCTTCCGGTTCCCAGCAGACAGCCTGCACGTGCGGAAGACCCGGCCCTCAATCCGCAAAGGTGTGCCGTGTCCATCCACCTGCCGCGGTCCACTTGACCAACATTGCAACTGTCTCGGACTCAGCGAGGTCCCCACCCTCACCCAACATTATAGAGGAACATCGGGGGAGGAGAGTGACAGTTCGTCCCCAGCCTCACCTAACATTGCAGAGGAACATGAGGGGGAGGATAGTGACAGTTCGTCCTCGCCCTCGGCCAGCATTATCTTGGAGTGTGTGGGGGAGGAGAGTGACTCATCCTTTGTGTAGTTGTGTTCGATTTCGTAATGTGTTTTATCGTTCTCATTCCTCAGTTTTACTTAATCGGCTTGTTTCTCACCATTGTACCATGTTTTTCATACTGTTTGTTTCATTGTCTTTTTTGGCCCTTCCTTTGTACTCATGGTTCGGTTTTACTTGGTCAGCCAGATTTTGCGATTTATGCCCCGTTTTTTTTTTTTTTTTTACTTTTGTCTGTTTGTCTTGTGTCTGGCGCTCTTTGGCCAACCATGGCCCTTGCGCCATTAAAATCTAATAACCAACCAACCAACCTTCGTTTTGCTGATGACATAGTCATTTTTGCAACTACCCCATCAGAGCTGCAGAGTATGGTCCAGGAACTTGCTGACAAGAGTAAAGAAGTGGGATTAAAAATGAACTTTCAGAAGACAAAAGTGATGTTCAATGCTTTTACAAGAAATGAAGATTTATCGATTGATGGAGAAAAGCTGGAGATAACAGACACGTACGTTTATCTAGGACAGCAGATATCAAGTGAGGATCACATTGATGAAACAATTAATCGGCGTACAAAACTTGCCTGGAGAGCTTTTGGAAGAAATAGCATAATTTTCAAGAGCAATATGCCATTATGTCTTAAAAGAAAAGTGTTTGATCAATGCATCCTTCCAGTGCTTACGTATGGTGCAGAGACGTGGACCTTAACTAAAAGAGACATAAAAAGGCTGCAGACAACTCAAAGCAACATGGAGAGGTGCATGCTTGGTGTAACCAGGAGAGATAAGAAGAGGAACTCGTGGATCCGAAAAATGACAAGAGTGGAAGACATCATGACCAGAGTTAAATCCCTGAAATGGCAATGGGCTGGACATACTGCCAGAAGAACAGACCATCGATGAACAGCCGAAATTTTAGATTGGATTCCAAGGGACAGGAAAAGACCCAGAAGAAGACCACGTGGAAAATGGGTGGATGAAATTCGAAAGTATGCGGGAGTGACATGGAGGAGACTGGCACAAGACAGACCGTTGTGGAGGAAACTTGGGGAGACCTTCGTCCAGCAGTGGATTGATAATGGTTGACAATGATGCTGATGATGATGATGATGGTATGATATGATTTTGATAACGAGGTGCAGCACACCAATTAAGTAGCAAACAGTAACACTATACTAGTGTTCCGATTTATTGGAGTAGGAAATAGAGACATAAGCGTTTCCAAGCTTTCAAACATCGACCAGATGGCTATTTAAAGGAAAACTTATGGCAATGAAGCAATCAGTCGTGCGAGGTGTTTTGAGTGGCACTCGCGCGTCAAGAGCGGCAGAACGGCACTGTAAGACGACGAGAGGTCAGGGCTCTTTCAGTTTCTGTCTAACTTCCTTGAACGAGCCATCTGGTTGATGTGCGAAAGCTTGGAAACGCTTATGTGTCTATTTCATACGCCAATAAATCGGATCACTGTATAGTATTACTATTTACTATATATGATTTTTATCACAGGTGATTCTATTGATTTATTTTGTCCACATTGTGGATAATTTCGGAGTACGACTGCCGAAAATCGCCAGGCAATTTCCTTTGCAGATATCAATCGGGTACGCTTTATTTCCAAAGCAATCCAAGTTACTAAGCTAAACGAAATATAAGAGCAGTTAGTGCATGAATATTTCAAAGACTTTTAATTAGTTACTCCATACTAGAGACATGGGAACGCCTTCGAATGATATCTTAAGCACTGCATTGTGTTGGTGCATACGTCTTTTAACTGTGTGCCTTTTCCGATTATTTCTTGCAGTGTTTATGATTAGTAGCTCATCAACGGGGAGCAGTCAATACGATATCATGTATAGTTCTTAAATTCTTCTTAGTACACTTCACAGCAGTTATTATTTGGTTTCTAAGTCAAGGTTTTATTTATTTTGTATGGTTTTCTAGGATTCAGCAAAAATGGAACAAACAACAAGAAAAAAGTCATTTATAATCAAATCCTCGGAGGAAACGTTTATTCCTTCCTTCTGGCTGAGCTTACGTCTTACACTGCTGTAATTGAAGGAGTCGTAACGCTAAGATATTCGTACTTTACACACAAATATTGTGGTACTTGCAACGGTCGTTTTGTAGAATGATTAACAACGCATCAGAAAGTACAGTATATGTGTAGAAGAGAATAGCATTGTCAACTTGGGCAGATAAGAACACTAAGGTAACACGAAGTCTAATGAGTCTTCAACGAGCGCTGCTTGGTCTCTATTTTTATGAGTCTTCTTCACTTGACTCACTACTACTCATAACCCAGAAAATAAACTCTTGGGAGTTGAGACGTGACCTTCACTATGGAGTACATAACGAGAGGTAACCAAAATTTATATGTCAACAAAATTGGAATATTGGAGAGGTAGTGTATATATGGCATATCCCCCCCCCCCCGTAATATTTTTTTGTTTTGGTTTTTCCTACAAAATTTAAAAGCTTGAAAAAGTCTTACAAAAAAAGAATGCAAGAGGCAGCATTCTTGATTATTTCAAAACATCTATTCACAACGTTGATGTAAATATCTTAATAGTATTTATCTTGAATACTACAAGAAGTAAAAAAATAGTGCTAAAGAACCGAAGTGAGTACAGACCAAGGAGGTTAGAATAATACTTCTGGAGATGCCTTGAGTCTCTTAACCGTGAAACCGCAAAGTGTGGGAATTTGGCGTTGTTTACTTGATACTCATGTAATTTCAGCTGTGTGTATTTTGTAATTTTGTAGTTTTTGGTTGCAGAAACCTTGTTAATATCAAACCGGAATGAATTATACTTCTTACACGAGTGAAGTTTTCAATTTTAGTGTTATGTTTTGTTTAGAATTCGCACTAACGTTCGTGTATTTCAATTTAAAATAAAAATGGTAAGGGGCCTCAAAATAATTAATTTTTTTATAAATTCATCATTTTCTTACACATCGGCAACAAGTTACGATGCGAAATTGAAAACATTTGCAACGAAAGAAGGCAATTCGACCAACACAAAATGATGCATTGCTATAGACTTGAAAACCATCAGCTTTCCCACACTTTGACGGCCGTCGCTCGCGGTTATAGGCTTCACGAAAAGTGGTACTGTTCCATTAACAAGGGCATCTCCAGATACCTTATTCTAACCTCCTTGGTACAGATACAAATGCTCATAAGGCTTTAACAAGCAACACAGTGTTCATGGAAGTCCTTACGTAGCTGGTAGTTCGTGTAAATTCCTACGTTAATTTGAATAGTTATAATGTTTTAAATGTTTTAGGTTTGTGTAAATTCCTACGTTAATTTGAATAGTTATAATGTTTTAAATGTTTTAGGTTCGTGTATTTTCCACATTGCTTGCGGAAACAGCAGTTACTTAAGCAATGGTATTCAATTATACGACTAGGAATCGTTTGAAAAAGAACACTTACGTAATAATCCAGTTTTTCTTTTATTTCCTTGCCGTCAGTCGAAGTACAGCTTCATGAAAACGTCAATACAATTTCTCTTTGAATAACTACAAGAGCTTGCAAACCGAATATCAAGATTAATAATATTCAGTCTGAATATCAGACTGGCAGCCTACAGATAATCAAGACAACATGGAGTCGAAATTTAATCAGTCAATCATCTTTCGTTGTACCACCACACTACACCCCCTTTACTCTTGGTGGGGCTCTTTATTTTCCTTCGACTCACTGTCGTTGCTAAAAAGTAGAAGTCGACGTGTCTTTCAAAAAAAAAACAACGGCGGAGTAGCATAATTTACATAAGAACGGAAACTCAAAAAGAAAGATAAAATTAGAGATATAATGCAGAGAGTTCATCCTACAAGGATCTACGTAACAGACTGAAAAATTGAAAGAAAAAGTTAGAATAATTTTCAGTCTCTTACGTAAATCCTTAGCTAGTCATGACGTGAAAATTCCACCAAAAATAAAAAAAACTGGTGGAAAACATTCTAAATAAAAAAAATAGCCTTACTGATACCAGTGTAACTAAAAAACAAATTATCCTAACCAAGGAAAAGAAACAAACAAACAGAAACTAATAGGACCGCAGTTTCTTGCGACCAAAGGGGGGGTAAATTTTACCAACGTGAGCTGTCCTACAGAAGATCCTTGTAGGAAACATTTTTTTTTATTATTATTTGTAGGTTGACGCAGCGAGATCACTGAGGAAGAAGCTCTTTTCTTCCGTCGCCGGCGTAGATGATAAGTAGACTCAAAAATGTAGATGCTCTGTTGGTGATGAACCAGAGAGAAACCCTTGTTTCCACGGTGACAGCTCCGATGGTTGCTTTTCTAAATGAAGCAAGCCGGATGATATAGAATGCTAAAATCGTCGTTTTCGTGGAAGTAAAGTGGAGGTAGGAACAGGCTCCACACATCCCGACCGGGGGTTTCAGGGACGAAACCCGTTCGGGTGCAGAACAGTTGTCGCCGTCTGAGAAGCTAGCTCGAAGAGTCGAAAGCAGGAGGTTTTGAGTGGTCCTCTAGTGTGAAAGCTTTTAGACTGGGTAGGTAGTCCTTTTGAGCTATGGGATCCGACGAAACAGCAGCAGTCACACTGTGTGATGATTAAGATACGGAAGGCAATGGAGTAAATTTCTTCTCCCCAGGAGCTGTCACGATACTGAAAGAAGGTCTGGCAGGCAAAAGCACTAAAGCTGAGGACTCTGTAGAGCAAGAAGCAGCCGTGGTGTACAACGAATTAAGGTAGGAACTAGATGTCTTTGCCACAGCAACTGACAGGATGACACTGAAAGGAGTTTCTATAGACCGTGTAGGTGTCGTTTCATTCAGGAGTATCACTGACCTGGATAAAGTTGTAGAGCAAGGAAAAGTAGGTTTGCTGTAGCCCGTACTGTGATTATAGAAGGTGTAGACACTGATAAGCAGGTAAAGGTAAACGAAGAGTTTCGTAGTCAATTGACCCTGAAGATCTGACACGAAGTCAGGGAGAACAAAAGTCTTTCAGAACAGGTGATGCTGCTGCAAGCTCAATGTCACACGTGTCAGTAGAAGTTTTAGGAGCGATAATACGAGAAGTCTGTCGAGTGATATTTGCAACACTGCTCCGTATGAGCATAGATAATATCACCCTTTTTCTTAAGGGCATTATTACCACGTAATTCTTCATGACGAACATTTTAATGAATATAATTATAGAATGCCAGTAAATTCGGGGGCAAAACAGTAGGTCGCACCTGAATTACTGGCCCCCATTTTTCTCACCTTTCTCTCTCTCACCACATCTTTGCTACATTTACATTATCACACTTTATTTTAGCTCAGAACAAGTGTGCCCCGGTGACCGAACGGTCAGAGACGTGTGCTGCTTCTGGCAAACCGTGCGTGTTGGGCCCGTCTCGGACGAGGCATGGGCAATGTGGCTGTTCCACGGCGTTGGTTCTGTCTCTTCTATGGAATTAATGTCCCCAAATTTGGGTCGGGTGAGTTCTTACAGCTGTAGATAATCACAACGGTTGTTACCACCTAAAAAACGACAGCGTGCTCATTTGCTCACTACATCCGAAAATTCTGTGGCGTCCTTCCTTTTATGTGTACCTTTGCTGATGGCTTGAAAGATTTATTCAATGGGCCAACTTCTTTGAAGTGGGTTACTGAGATGAAAACAAGACGAAAAGAAAGAAAGCACAATAATAACATTCAATGGCTCTCCTTTGTTTTCTAGTATAGTTTTGTCTTAGCATCGATAATGACACCCTTGCTGATTACGTACAAATTACATCCTTTTACTTTTTTGTAGTATAATTAGAAAATATGGCATCGCGAAAATATTTCCCTTGCGTGGGCAACAGTAATAACCCCCGTTTTCTCACCTCTCTCTCTTTCTCAATCTCTCTACCTTTGTGTTTGACGCTTCGAACCAAAGGCCTAATAGTTATGTACTGAATTACAGAGTTAAACGAATGAAAAATAGAAGGATACAAAACGAGAAATGAGGTTGGCTACCATTATAGAAAGAACGGGAAAAGATCTTAGTTACGGTTAAAACAGTTTCTCCTAATAAAATATGAATATTGTAGAAGACACTTTAACAGTATCTCAAACGAAAAAATTATTTGTATTTTTTTATGTTATAACGTAACCCTTTTTACGTTATGTAAGATTTCCTGCTGAATAGATGTTAAACTAAGAGTAAATGCGATGCAACTAATTGTGCCGGATAGCTCACGTTAGAATATGGCTTTTACAAAGGTCAGACGAAGCATATACAGAAGTTCAACTTACGTCAACTTTTTACTGGTCCAGCAACATTAGACGAAATCCAGAGCACACCACTTCACATATCTTAGTCAAGAAGTCCAACTCACGTCAACTTTTTATTGGTCCAGCAACATTAGACGAAATCCAAAACACACCACTTCACATATCTTAGTCAAGAAGTCCAACTTACGTCAACGTTTTATTGGTCCAGCAACATTAGACGAAATCCAAAACACACCACTTCACATATCTTAGTCAAGAAGTATACAGTCAAAACTCAGTAACGATCTAACATCTCAACACACCAAAGCAACTGCTGCATCGTCTTTTTATCTAACGTTCTTATCACATACATACGTCACTCTTGTTCGGACCTCAGTATGTTGCCAACAATTTTCTCGTTTGAGGGAAAAGACATGACGTTAAGGTTTGAAAATGTGTAAGAGAACGAACTCAAATTTACACAGAAAAGGAAATTCAAAAGAAAAGTTAAAATAAAATATACGTTACAATGTTTATCGCATATGAGAACAGTTATTTTGTAAAACTTTTTAATATTTATGGAATTTATAATGTTTAGGAAGCATTGGTAACTTGAACAGTTTAATTAGTAATTTAATTACATATTGTTAGACTTAAAATCTTGAATACTTATAATTTCTGTACAGTAAAACCAGATTGGAACTCAAATTTTGGGAATCGAAATCATTTCTGGAAACAATGTAGTAAATTATCATGTTATTCATTTCCTAAAATTAAACACACTTTCAATTTAACGGAGAGCAGGAAGACTGCAGGACTGGTATAATTTTTACCAGTACTCGAGGATAGTAAATAAGATGGTCGTTGGATGGATCATACCACTGAACTGGCATACATTGGACGAATCTTATCAATCGGGAATTGCAGAATGCCACTAGGAACGATAAAATTCGAAATGAGTGTATGACAGCAAGAATTGTAATGACAAATGTTTCGAAGAAGGCCCGAATAGGAAGACTCAGCTGTACGGACATGTACTGAGTAAGAACGAAGAGTGCATATGACGTGCAGTTGTGAACGTACGGCCTCGAGAAAAATGAAGAGAAAAATGTCTGGTTCGAATGACTTGTAGAAACACAAAAATGGAAGACGTAACCTAAGAAAGAACTGAGTGGTAAAAGGAACTTCTTGCAGCTGTCTAACAGTGTCATTGATAATGCAGCGGATCTCCTGTCCTCTATGAAAATTAGCGATTGGGTGAACCCGCTGCTGCTGCATTTATTTCTGCCGCAGTGGTTGGTCTAAGCGCTGACATCTGATCATTCGTCCGTGATGGGTCCGGGTTCAAATCCCGGTGAGGTATGGGTATTGTGTTTGTCTTACAGCACTGGCTCTCTTCCTTTCCTCCTGGAAACCAGTGGTCCTAAATTAGGGACGGGCGACTGCTTATGCCCATTGGTTGTAACGTATACTCTAGATTCAGTTTCCTTTTGATTTTACTATCTCTTGTTATTTTATTTTCCTATGCAAATTATCTTCTCACTTAACGAGATGTTATTTCTCCCGCTGAATGATATGTGGCAATGAGTGTAAGTCATGACGTGGTGGTATGCAGTATAAATAGGCGCGCTCAACGATACCAAGAGAGCTTTGTTTTATGTGCGAGGAGCTTCGTTTTATGTGATTAGGTTCTTCTTCATCATTGTGATGCGATTCTACGAAGGTTCGGATATTCAGTAGTAGTGTGATCAGTAGAGTGTGTGTTGGATGATACCAGGAGTTTTCCAATAAAAGGTTTTAAAGTGAGTACATTTTTCTCAGTTCATATTAGTGTCAGACCTCTGTCTGGCATTTAGGTCTCTTTCATTAAGTGTCTCCATTAAGTCCAGGCATAAAACTTTATTCATTATAATTAACACACAACCAGCAGTAAAACCTTATTCATTATAATTGGCGCCCGAACATTTCTTGAACACGAGGTCTTGACAATTAGTGCCTATGTCTTCATTACCTGAGACAACTTCACTATTTCCCCCTAAATCAAGTTTCGGTGGTGGTGGTGGGGTTATTTTCGACAATCTGCAAGAAGCCTGTGGGGCTCACTTTGATGTCAATGATTTACAAGTACCCAGGCATTCCTCACAATTTCGTCATTCACCAGCTTCATATCACTCTGAGTCGCGGGTCGTACCTGAGGTATTTCAATCCTCTCACAGAAGCAAAATGCTTGCACATTTCGTGCCGCATGAAGGAACAATTACTTTCAATGGTTTGGATAGGGCCTTGAAATTTCTCGGGGACTTGGAGGATCATTTCGACTTATACAATATTCCTCAAGATTGCAAAGTGCAAATAGCAGGCACTTGCTTGAAAGATACCGCTAAGACCTGGTATCGGCAGTGGAGAGTATCGAACCCGGATTCTCATTATGAGAATTTCCGAGCTGAATTTTTGGAAGTCTTTCCTTTCGGCCTCAGTCGAGCTGGCTTTGCACAACAACTATTTTCTCGTCAGCAAGGACCCAACGATAGCCCTGTTGCGTTTGCTTTAGAAACAACATGCTTGTATAAATTATGGGATCCACATGCCAGTCATGTCGACATGTTGGACACCCTATTGCAACAGCTCGATCCATTTCTACAGTATTTTCTTGAGGTCCGACACCCTGCTACAATTCATGAATGCCTTCGCCTCATACGAACGTATGAGGAGTGACACGGCAAACATGGTCCAACTCACCATGCTCGGGTACCCCGGGGGCTTATCACGAAAATCCTCAGCGGCGTAATAGGCCTAATGACTTTCAACACGAGCGTACACAGGTGCAAGTCCAAGCATCATACGTCCCACCGCATAGAAGAGTGGTACACCAACCGCTAGTTTCTAATAAATTTTCTGGGTACAGTACAAATGCACAGTATGCTCGACCCCGTTCCAATCCGCAGAATTCGGAACGTTTTTATGCTCAGGGCAATGATGATTTTTCTGCCCGTGCTGAGGGAAGAAGTAATAGCAGTGGAAATTTCAACAGACATGCGGAGTTCCCGCAGCAGTTTTCACGAAGTTTTCCTAAGCGTGAAAACTTTCCCGATACCCGGCAGGGCCGAGTTTTCCGACCGCATGATAATACAACCAGGAATCCTTTAAACTTCCAAAGGAAGTAGACCAAGGAGTCGGTACTGCTTCCTGATACCAAGCATTCTGACCCTAAAATAGTATTAGTGACTGTCCAAACTCCTCAGTTGCCTGATGTGTTATTGACAATTGAAGATATTATGGTCGAGACAAAGTTCGACACTGGTTCTGAAATATCTGCCCTAAATACGAGGTTTTGCACTTACAGTTTTCCTGCAATCCACGTCCAGCCTGCGACGCAGTATTTGCGAGGTGCAAATAACGAAATATTCAGTATCACAGGAACTGTCACATTATCTCTAGGGCTGGGAAAGGCTCGTTTTACGCATCCTTTCCTGCTCATAGACGACCTACCTGTTAAATGTCTAATGGGCATGGATTTTATCAACACTTTTCAAGTTACCCTGAATTTCGTACAACATGTTATTTCCTTTCCGGAACCTGTCGAAGTGATTCCTACAAATCCTATAGACATAACGAGTTTGTTACTGAGTAACCAACTGAATGAGAGGCAACGAAACTAGCTTTCTCTACTTTTGCATGAAAGACCTGGTTTATTTTCCGATCAACCTGGTTTCACACAGGTGGTTTATCACGTCATTGACACTGATGGTTCGAAACCGATAGCGACGAAACCTTACCCTTGTGCTCCCCATAAGAAACAGGAAATGCAACGTCAAATTTCCGAGATGATTAAACAGGGCATAATAAGGGAATCAACAAGCGCCTGGGCCGCACCTGCTTTTCTTGTTCCAAAGAAACAACCCAACGAATTTCGTTTCGTGACAGATTTCCGCAAGCTCAACCAAGTCACAAAAACGATAAATTATCCACTACCTGTCATGTCGCATATTTTGCATGACCTATCGTCAACTAAATGGATGTCAACCTTGGATTTGGCGAGTGGATATTGGCAGGTGGCGGTACATCCAGACTCCGTCGATAAAACAGGCTTTGTGACTCCTTTTGGGGCTTATGAATACCTGCGTATGCCCTTTGGACTAGCCTCTGCACCTGCTACTTTCCAAAAGCTTATGGATACGGTTCTCAGACCTGTTCTAGGTCCCCATGTGCATGTATATTTGGATGACATTATTATTACATCCGAGACTTTTGACGAGCACCTTTCTCTGCTCAAACAGGTGTTCCAACTCATATACAATGCTGGCTTGACGTTAAAACCTAGTAAATGCCAGATAGCGAGAGACGAGATTGTATATCTGGGGTTGAAAATCACTTCCCACGGCTTATTTACGGATGATGAAAAAATCAGGCCTATTGTTGACTTTCCACGGCCTAAAACAGCCAAAGAACTATCACGCTTTCTGGGAATGACCGGATGGTATCAGCAGTTCGTCTCAGCTTATGCTACAATCTGTGAGCCAATGTATGCTTTGAAACGTAAATACAAGAAGTTTGTTTGGACACCTGAGGCTAACGCTGCATTTGAAGCACTAAAGTCTGCGTTGACTCAGCCTCCTGTATTAGCTTTCCCAGATCATACTAAGGAATTTGATATTTACACTGACGCGTCCAGAGTTGGTCTTGGTTGCGTTTTGTCACAAGCTGGGCATCCAATAGCTTTTGCGTCCCGTTCTTTAGCCAAAGCTGAACGCAATTATTCAGCTACGGAACGCGAATGTCTTGCTGTAGTGTATGTTCTTGACAAATTTCAATGTTATCTCAACGAATTGACAGTTAATATAATTACGGATCATTCTGCCCTTCAGTATTTGAATTCTGCTAAGCACCTCTCTCAAAGACTTATGAAGTGGGATCTTAAGTTACAGGAGAGCAATATCAAAATTTCGTACCAACCAGGTCATAAGAATCAATTACCGGATGCATTGTCTCGCGTCCCGATGAGTGGGGTTCCCACAGAAACTACTCCTGGATGTCAGCCTTTACTCTTAATAGCTGATATAACATCCAGAGAGCAGATAATGGCAGAATTAGTAAATGATCCAGATTTTGGGGATATCTATAATTTTTTGCTTGCGGGTTCACCACAACAAAGTGACCCTTCTCTGGCTGGGAGGTCACAGCATTTTGAAGTCATAGAGGGTCTTCTTTACTATACGAAATCTAGGACTACTAGGTCAGAGTTTCGCCCATGTATTCCGCGAACCCTTAGAATGGCCCTTTTAAACGAATTTCATGACAAACCTCTTGCAGGCCATTTAAGTATTCGCAAGACCCGTTGTAAATTGCGGGATGTTGCCTATTGGCCTGGCATGTACCAAAGTGTGCTCGCATACGTTCAATCATGTCACTTGTGTCAGATTTATAATTACCGTAATGTAAGACCGGCCGGTCACTTGAAATCTAGTTCAAGTTCTCATATTTTTGACATTATTTCAATAGATTTATTGGGACCTTATCCTTTATCTGTTAAAAACAAAGCTCGTTACGTTTTAGTATTAACTGATAATTTCTCTAAATGGGTCGAAGTTTTTCCCATTAAAGCCGCTACGGCGGAAGTTATTTGTAATGTATTAATTAATGAAGTATTCTCTAGATATGGTGCACCTAATAAAGTAGTTTCGGATAATGGTCCCCAATTTATTTCTGACATTTTTGAAAGAATGTGTGCGAGACTACACATAAAGCATAAATTCATTTCCCCATATCATCCCCAGAGTAATCCCGCGGAACGAGTAAACCGCACGCTAGTTAAAATGATTGCTACATTTGTCATGGATCATCACGAGCGGTGGGGATGAACATCTTGAGCTTTTTTCGTTCGCCCTCCGCTCGTCTGTTCACGAATCTACTAAATTTACTCCCGCAGAACTTTTTTGGGTCGAAAAATTAAGACCCCTTTTGAAAATTTAACGGGGATTATCAACGAACTAAACCAGCGACCAACTCCGCAATCAGTACGAATCATGGCAGAAAAAGCTCGTGTTGCAATGATAGGAGCACAGGTGGCTCAAGCAAGATACTATAATACTAGGCGTAGGGAACCAGATATTGTCGTTGGAGATCTCACTCTCGTGGAAACGCACTTCCAGTCTTCTGTTTCTCATACTTTAGTAAAGAAATTTGCACCTAGCTACGAAGGTCCATATCGGGTGGCAAATGTGTTTGAAAATAACATTATTCTTGAAAAACCTGACAATCAATTTCAATACGTACACGTTGCTCAGTATCGCAAGTATCATGAACGAAATATAGATTTTATAATCAACCCTACTCAACCTTCTGTTCCACAGACTCAAGAGTCTATATCACACGATCAACCTCCAGAAATTTTGGACGAACCGACAAACCTTTTTGAAGAATCTCCAGTGATTTTTTCTTCACCCTCACCTCCACAAGACGGGCTTCCAAGAACGCAACCTCATTCTACCATAAGACGAAGGCTTGAATCAAGTTCTTCAAATTCTAGTATCGTTCCTTTCCCTCCAACCATTGCCAAGACTATTGCTGCACCATTCCCTAATAACTCTGCACCAACACAAGCTCCTACTTCCTTGAATACCTCGTCAGAAAGTATTCCTATAGGCAGAAATAAACATCGTCCTGCACGCCCACTAACTTACAGCAGCGACTCAGAGTCATCAAATATTTCTGATTTATCAGATATAGACAATAGTTTGACGATTCCTAAACGTCAGACACAAATTACAAACCGTCCAGCAACACCAAAAGCTGGTCGAAAACGCAACTTGTCTCCCCAATCTGCTTCGCCGCAACAGCGACGAAGGCAGAGATCCTTGCATCCGCCGGGTTTCGCCCCTGGAACTTACGCTCAAGGCAAACAGGGCCGATGCCTGCTTCTACTCTCATGCCCAGAGGTAGAAAGCGAAAACAAACGATGTGGCCCGAGCCACGTCCCTTCAAAAGAATGCTGGAAGGACAACACGGGCCCCAGCACAAAGGGACAACATATCAAAAGCCTGGGGAGCCCGTTCCTGTCAGCCTCAGGGATTTCCTGACCGACAGACTTCAGCCGTTCCTTACCGACAGACTTCAGCCGTTCCTGACTGACGGACTTCAGCCGTTCCTGACCGTTCCTGTCAGACGCAGGGATTTCCTGACCGACAGACTTCAGCCGTTCCTGTCAGCCGCAGGGATTTCTTGACCGACAGACTACAGATGTTCCAGATCCATTCAAGTCTCTGAAAAGATCGACGCCACCTGAATTTACCAGTCCGATTAGACCTGGAAAACGTTATCGTACTAGAGTTTTTTATGCGTCCTCGAGATAAGTAAGTTCTCGTGGACAGGTTATTTTCTCCTTATGTTGTTTTTCCTGCACGACCAGTTGGCGTGTCAGAATTTTTTTTTTTTTTTTTTTCGTGTGGGCCTATGCATTCTTTTTGTGTATATGTGTTTTTTTTATATATATCTTCTATGTCCGTCTACTAATCCAATTTTTATATATATATATATATATATATATATATATATATATATGGGATGTAAGGTCAGGTGATGCGTAACATCACAGCCTCTCCTTGACAAATGTCAACGCCGCCTTCTCGTGGTGCATCCTGTTCCCACTAAAGGGGCTCTGACGACCGCCAATAGCGGTATAACTATACCATCGGGATCAGAGGAAATTCTATCCCACACTCACCAACCCGCTTGGCCAGCGTGGTGAGTTATGGCCAAACCCCTCCAAAATGACTCCACAACTTAAATCTTGGCCCTCAGTCTCCGGCAGCTGGAATGTACCTGGCCAAGGCAGCGGCCAGTGCGACATGAAGGCAGAGGGTGCTAAGAATCCCCGGAGGACCGGACTAGGCTGCCATCTGATGCTGACCTTGGCAACGTACAATGCACGCTCCCTATCTTCTGATTCAAGGCTTCTTGAATTGGAAGAGGAACTACAAAGGATTAATTGGGACATCGTGGGGCTAAGTGAGGTAAGAAGAAAAGGAGAAGATCTCATCGAACTGAAAAGTGGACATCTCTTCTACTATCGTGGGACAGATACTGGCAGAACTAGTGGTGTTGGATTTATAATAAACAAGAAACTGAAGGATAAAGTGGTAGAAGTTGAAAGTTCCTCTGACAGAGCTGCACGACTCGTTATCCAACTATCGAGAAGATACCAGGCTCAGATTATTCAAACTTATGCACCCACCACAAGTCATCCTGAAGAAGAAATTGAAGAATTTTATGAGGAAATTTGTCATCTAAATAATAAAGGTAAGCAGCACTTGAAAATAATTATGGGAGATTTCAATGCAAAAATTGGGCAACGGCAACAGAATGAAACTTCAGTAGGTAAATTCGGTCACGGCAACAGAAACCAGCGTGGAAATACTCTCGTTGAGTTTGCAGAGGCACAAGGGTTTTTCATCTTGAACTCCTTCTTCAAGAAAAAGCCACACAGGAAATGGACATGGAGACATCCAAATGGGACGACAAGTGAAATTGACTTTATTATGTGTAACAAAAAATTCGTCATAGAAGACTGCAGTGTGCTAAACAAGTTCAACACAGGTAGTGACCATAGATTGGTGAGATGTAAGATGCACCTCAACACTAAACTTGAACGTGGCAAGCTCATAAGACAAACAAAATCTATTGACATAACCAACCTTAAAAAACACCATAATACCTTCAAGTTGGAACTGAAGAACAGGTTCTCTGCTTTAGAAGGCCTAACATCGGAAGAAGTGGACATCTCTGAAGTTAACAGAAAAGTAACCAAAGCTCTTATGGAAACAGCAACAAAATTAGCTGGGTCTAAGAACAAATTGCATGTAAATAAATTATCAGGAAAAACAAAAATGTTGATGCAAAAAAGAAGAGAGATGAGGACAACTAAAGAAGATGTGACTTCCAAAGTGGAATATATAGAGCTATGCAAGACAGTACGAAAAAGTATCACTGAAGACGTAAGAAAATTCAACTGTGAACTAGTGAGGAAAGCAATTGAAAACAACCAAAGCCTAAAGATAGCAAAGGGACATCTCAGTAAGGGAAGAAAACAGATTATGGCACTGAGAAAAGAAGATGGTTCTGTAACAAGAATTAGAGGCGAAATTTTGACAAGAGTGAAAGATTTCTACTCCAAATTATATGAAAGGGATGATACATGCACTCCAGACATCATGAAAGATACCAGTACCAGAGTTCCTCCAGTCCTTCCAGCAGAAGTTGCACATGCAATCAAGAACATGAAGCGGGGAAAAGCTCCAGGAGAAGATGGAATTACTGTAGACATCATACAAGAAGCAAGTGGAGAAATCGAAACAGTACTCGCCCAAATTTTCACTCGATGCTTTAATGAAGGAAAGATTCCTGAGGATTGGAACACCGCTACAATGATCCTGCTACATAAGAAAGGTGACATTGAGGATCTCGGAAACTACAGACCTATCAGCCTCCTATCAGTAGTTTATAAAATCTTCACTAAAGTTCTTTCACACCGCTTGAAGGTAACACTGGACATGGCTCAACCGAGAGAACAAGCTGGATTCAGGAGTGGCTACAGCACAATAGATCATATCCATGTGCTGAGAGAACTAATTGAAAGAGCGAGGGAATATGAACTTCCGTTGTGCATGGCTTTTATCGATTATGAAAAAGCCTTTGATTCGGTGAAACCATCAGCAGTTACAATGGCTCTGAAAACCTGCGGTATTGAAGATGCATACATTAATATTATTAATAACATCTATAAAAATGCAAGTGCAAAGATTAGGCTGTTTGAAAATACAACACACATAAAAATTGGAAAGGGAGTGAGACAAGGGGACACCATATCTCCGAAGCTCTTTAATGCCACATTGGAGGGTGTTTTTCAGTCACTGAGCTGGGAAAACAAGGGGATAAAGATTAATGGAGATTATCTAACCCACCTTCGTTTTGCTGATGACGTAGTCATTTTTGCAACTAGCCCATCAGAGCTGCAGAGTATGATCCAGGAACTTGCTGACAAGAGTAAAGAAGTGGGATTAAAAATGAACTTTCAGAAGACAAAAGTGATGTTCAGTGCTTTTACAAGAAATGAAGATTTATCGATTGATGGAGAAAAGCTGGAGATAACAGATACGTACGTTTATCTTGGACAGCAGATATCAAGTGAGGGTCACATTGATGAAGAAATTAATCGGCGTACAAAACTTGCCTGGAGAGCTTTTGGAAGAAACAGCATAATTTTCAAGAGCAATATGCCATTATGTCTTAAAAGAAAAGTGTTTGATCAATGCATCCTTCCAGTGCTTACGTATGGTGCAGAGACGTGGACCTTAACTAAAAGAGACATACAAAGGCTGCAGACAACTCAAAGAAGCATGGAGAGGTGCATACTTGGTGTAACCAGGAGAGATAAGAAGAGGAACTCGTGGATCCGAAAAATGACAAGAGTGGAAGACATCATGATCAGAGTTAAATCCCTGAAATGGCAATGGGCTGGACATACTGCCAGAAGGACAGATCATCGATGGACAGCCGAAATTTTAGATTGGATTCCAAGGAACAGGAAAAGACCCAGAAGAAGACCACATGGGAGATGGGTGGATGAAATTCGAAAGTATGCAGGGGTGACATGGAGGAGACTGGCACAAGACAGACCGTTGTGGAGGAAACTTGGGGAGACCTTCGTCCAGCAGTGGATTGATAATGGTTGACAATGATGATGATGATGATATATATATATATATGTGTGTGTGTGTGTTAGGGGTAAAATAATGAAAATTGTTACTGTTAGGCAGCTACAGGCAATCTTCGCTGCTGATACAGTTGGTTTGTAATCAACGATAATATGAGGAAGTAATTTGAAATCAAAAAAGTGATTCCTGCTAGGCAGAATAAAAATAAGGTATGCCGATGCAGGTTTGTTCTGTTCAAGTATAAAAAGTGTTTCCTGCTTCACAGACGACAATTGCTGCGGACACAGGTTTCCTGAATTTGTCATGCCAAGTTTGATGTTGTACATACTGCTGCCACCAAAACAAAAAAGAGGACGATAAACGTCAGTCAGCGAAATGTAAGACTACACTCAAAATTTGATATGTTTTTCGACAACAAAAAAAAAAAAAATTAAGGGGGAGATGATGTAACATATACTCTAGATTCAGTTTCCTTTTGATTTTACTATCTCTTGTTATTTTATTTTCCTATGCAAATTATCTTCTCACTTAACGAGATGTTATTTCTCCCGCTGAATGATATGTGGCAATGAGTGTAAGTCATGACGTGGTGGTATGCAGTATAAATAGGCGCGCTCAACGATACCAAGAGAGCTTTGTTTTATGTGCGAGGAGCTTCGTTTTATGTGATTAGGTTCTTCTTCATTATTGTGATGCGATTCTACGAAGGTTCGGATATTCAGTAATAGTGTGATCAGTAGAGTGTGTGTTGGATGATACCAGGAGTTTTCCAATAAAAGGTTTTAAAGTGAGTACATTTTTCTCAGTTCATATTAGTGTCAGACCTCTGTCTGGCCCTTAGGTCTCTTTCATTAAGTGTCTCCATTAAGGCCAGGCATAAAACTTTATTCATTATAATTAACACACAACCAGCAGTAAAACCTTATTCATTATATGGTTGCTCACGGTGGTCGTTAAGCCTCTAAGTAAAACAGTAGTTATTTCTGTTTGTTTCAATCAAAAGCCTTAATAATTAATATTTTAGAAGAATGCACAATTTAATTTATTTTTTTGTTTTAGATCATCAAAGCTATTCAAGCTTATAATTTTCTAAGATAAACAGTAAGAGATGAGCACAACATACACCAAGTTAATGAGGTAAACTGAGAGTGTGTGCAATTTCGAAACTTTACCAACTAAGACCCTCCAGACAAAATTGGGGCACAAACAAGCAGCTTTTAGCACTGAAAAGATTTAAAAGGGACGCAAGTATAACTTTCACGCTTACTGATAAATCTGGGCAAATTAGCGTTATGGATTCTAGCGACTACAATGATAAGCTAATGGATTTTATAAGGTCTTCGCAATCCACGATTCTAATAAAAAAAACTCTAAATTCTATGCTTCTTAAAGTTAAGCAGGCAGCAAAAATGCAAGCTCTACCACCAACTTTGAAGGAAGCCGTTAGAGTACCCCCAGGTACGCACATACCTTGCCTGTTCGGCCGCCTAAAACACCATAGGACTGGATTCCCAAAAAGACCTATTGTGGGAAAACGAGGATTTCCCACGTACTTCATAGAAAAGAAGTTAGCTGTTTTCCTGAAAGAATTCCTGCCGAACTCAGATCACGTACTAAACAGCTCATCTGACTTTATTAAGAAAGCTGCCTCAATAAATATACAAAGCACTGTCATCATGGGAAGTTTTAATGTCATCTCCCTGTATCCATCAATTCCCGTAGAGGAGGCAAAGTCCAACATTATGGAATCCGTAAGAAGCTGAAGAAAATTCCCTCATGAAACGATTGATGCCATTAATAGCCTACTAAACCTAACGACAAATTACAACTTTTTTACATTCCTCGGAAAAATTTACAAGCAAACCGTAGGCGCACCAATGGGCTCTCCCCTGTCTGCGGTTCTTGCAGAAGCAATGCTGCGTCCTCTCGAGGATAAAATTCTAAATGACCCTGGACCAATACCTTCAACATGGCACAGGTATGCAGATGCCATATTTTTCGTCTGGCCTCATGGTAGAAATTTACTACTCTTTCCTGAGAAGGATTAACGGAATACATACCTCTATCAACTTCACAATGGAACTCGAAAATGCAAGTAAACTACCGTATCTTGACGTGCTTCTGCACAGATCAGAAAATTGAAATTTACACACCAGTGTATTTTATAAACCGTGTGTGCTTCCAAATTTTCCTGCATCTGATACATTTTCACCTTGGGAATATAAAATCAGCGTATTTCGATCCCGTCTAAGAAGAGCAATCCAGTTTTCCTCAGATAATGAAGCCAAAGAAATAGAAATTAGAAACATTTTTAGTCAAGCAGCATCTGCTGGTTTTAGGAGAGAACTCATAACTTCGATCCTTGATAAAGTAAAGAACATCATTAATGCCCCGATCCGCAAGCGCTACATAGACTTTATAGGATGCCTATAATACATACCCGGCCTCACTTTTGCTATAAAAAATGGCTCAAAGAAACTAGGAATGAATATCGGCATAAAAACAAGTACCTCAGTTATGAATATGCTCTCCCCATGAGAGAAGTTTGCCTTGACCAGAAAGCTGGTGTTTATTCCATTCCGTTAGAATATCCCGACGGAACGCAAAAGGGCTACATAGGGATGACAAAAAGATCATTTGGTACCAGAATAACGGAGCACAAAAGGAACGTGAGAAACGAGGCCCTCAACTCTGCCCTCTCCAGAGAAGTTTCCTACACTGTTAAAAATTTTTTGGTGTGTTGCACCAAAAAGTGGTGCTACCCCAGCTGCACCACTTTCTGAGAAAAGATGCAACACTACGTGGTGCAAACAAACCCCAACAAAACGGTGCAACTTTGCATTACGATATGGTACAAGGTAGCATCATATTATGGTGCAAGGTTGGGCCATGTTGTTGGGTTTTGTTTGCACCACATAGTGGTGTATCTTTTCTCAGAAAGTGGTGTAGCTGGGGTAGCACCACTTTTTGGTGTAACCTACCGCAAAATTTTTAACAGTGTAAGAAACGCAATACCGCAATGGACAAGTTATAAACAGATAGCACCATACACCACTCACTTTGAGACCGCCTAAAGAGAATCAGTTGAAATCTTCACAACTTCCGCATGCAACGATATTGTTTCCTGTGACTTGCACCCTGTGTGGACGGATTTCTTGTAATGTTAAAACCAAACTTTCATTACGTTTTGTTTTTCCTTTGTTGACGTTTCGTCTCGCGCTTTTCCCTGTTCTGAACAATGTGAACTTAACTCAATGTAAGTATATGTATGTATATTTTCAAATGTTAACGATCAATGTTTGATTCTCTCTGCATTAGTTAGATATTAGACAACCTTGACAAAGCCACACGTTTGTGCGCGAAAGCTCGGCCATACTAACTTGTTTCAATACACCAATAAAAAACCTACGGATTTGTTCTTAACCTCATTATAATTTTCTATTTTATCATTTTACTGTTCTTCCTTGTTGTTGTTTTTTGTACTTCTATTGTATGTCACGTTTTGATCTCGAGCAGCAATTTTAGCGTGACAGTCTTCGTGGTTTATCGATGAGTCTTACGAATGAAAAATGAACGGCAATCTCCATCACTTTCTTTAGGGGAAGAAATAGCGTGCCTTCCACATTGTCAAGCTAAATATTTCGCACGCCACCAGCAACGGGGCACGCATGTATGTAGTTGACTTACGAAGAGCGCTGTTATTTTTTAATATTACTCTAGTATTCAAATAAAGTTGGCGTTCTGATGACTAGTGCTAAGATGTGGAGCCCTAACCAAAACTCTTTGATTTCAAAGCTAACGGATATTTTTGCATGTAATCAGCAAAAGCACGTCAAAAGTGAATTAACTTTTGAAATATTTTTCGAGAGAACCACCTCTGGAGAAAAGGGTTGGACCCCCCCCCCCCCCCCCCCCCGCGGTGAGACTGGTCTGCGCGCTGGCCTACGACCGTTCATCCGAGCGGGCCTGGGTTCGAATTTCGACTGGGACATTGGCGCTGCACTGGCTCAATCCCTTCCCTGGAACCAGTGGCCCAAAATTAAGGACGGGAGACTGCTTATAGCCATTAGAGTTGCTCGCGGTTGTCTCTAAATCTCAAAAAAAGGGGCGGTAGAACCAGTGGCGGCTCGTGATTAGCTGAGATTGAGAGACGCCGTATCTGAATATTATACCTATCACTTTTAAAATTAAATTATTGTGTTTCTCTTAGAGCTTTAAGAAGATTTTTTTATATTGGGGGTTCAACGACCATCGTGAGCAACTCAATGGGCAATAAGCATTCTCCCGTCACTAATTTAGGGTCACTGGTTACAGGGAAGGGAGAGAGCCAGTGCCGTAAGACAAACACAACATCCATTCCTCACGGGATTACAACACAGACCCAACTCAGACGAATGATCATAAGCCAGCACTTAAACCACTGGGCCTCCATGAATTCCTCTTCCTGTCTCTCTTGGTTGCCACAAGCATGCAACTCTCCGTGCTTCTTTCAGTTGTCTGCATCCTCTGCATGTCTTTTTTAGTTAAGGTCCATGTTTCTGATCCATAAGTAAGAACTGGAAGGATGCATTGATTAAACATTTTTTTAAGACATACTGGCAAATTGCTCTTTAAAATTATGCTGGTTTTTTTTCAAATGTTCTATATTTTTATACGCCTATTTATTTCTTCTTCTATGTGGCCCTCACTTCATACCTGTTGTCCAAGGTAAATGCAGACATTGGTTACAGATTTGCCCCATCAACTTCCAAATCTTCTGTTTTGGTAAAAGCATTGTATATCGATTTTGTCTTCTGTAAGTTCAGTTTTAAACCCACATTATCAGCATGCTCTTGGAACATGCATTTTAGTTATGAAGGGGTACTTGCAATATGCCGTCAATAAAACGAACGTTTGTTAAGTAATATCCATTAATCTTTATCATCTTGTCTTTCTAGTTCAATGCTTGAAAGACATTCTGCAATGTAACATTGAAGAGTTTGAGAAATATGGTGGCCGTCCCGGTGGCGCAGTGGTCTAAGCGATGGCTTATGACCATTCGTCCGAGGTGGGTCTGGGTTCGAATCCCGGTAAGGCATGTATGTCGTGTTTGTCTTACGGTACTGGCTCTCTCCCTTCCCTGGAACCAGTGGCCCTACATTAGGGACGGGCGACTGCTTATTCTGGTTTCTCCCTTCCCTGGGGGAGAGACCCAGTGATGTAAGACAAACATGCCTCACCGGGATTCGAACCCAGACTCATCTCAGACGAATGATCATAAGCCAGCGCTAAGACCACTGCGCCACCGGGTCGCTGCGCTTGCCTTTTTATACTTCTTATTAATAATGTTGACGTATAAATCTCCAATACTGCAGGATTTCAAAGACGTTAATAACTGCTGACGGTTTCACAGAATCAAAAGCCTTTTCGTCTATATTAGTAAAATTACAGTGTCTGTCTGTCTGTCATTCACCTACAGAGTCTTTCCACAATTTTGCCTTTTTGTCTTCCGAATTTCAGTTGGGATTGCCGACTTCGTCAGTCTCAGCTGAAATTTGGAAGACAAAAAGGTGACTTAATGGGATCGTGCACCTCGGAGCCATTTTCTTTATATTCCAGTTTGGTGATTTTTAGCACGCCTTTTGTAAAAAAATTGCGTGCTTATAGTATCACTTGTTCGTCCGCCTGTGAATACAATATATCTGTAACTATTAGTCCGATCTGAAAAATCCGTTTTGGACTAGAAAGCTTGAAATGTGAGAACGATGATTTTTGTTTTCCAATTTTTCCCGATGCACAACTTGACCGTTAGAGGGAGTAAATGCATATGCTATCGAATTCAAAGTATATTCTATTCCATATTATTGCTTCTAAATTGCGATTGAAAAAATTATTTCTTCATTTCGATGCCATTTATGACGAAGACTATTTTGGGTATAGTTTCTTTTTCAAAAATGCATAGATTCTTCACTAGGTGGCGTAAAGGTAAATTACGCTTTCCCCGATACCTCTGCTTCTAAAAGTCCTATTTGAAAAATTATTTCAGCATCGGATACAGCTCCTAGTGGGAAATGTTCTACTTATAATTTATAGCTTTTTAATTTTTCGTAGAGAATAATTTGGCCACCGGGGATGTACGGGTGCGAAAGGTTTCTCATATAATTTCAATTTTTTCTTAGTGCACAAGTGTGACACTAGAGGGCGTAAGTTCACGTTTCCGTTCCCAGCAAGTTTATAGCAATATCTGTGGGACTAAAACCCGATTGAAAAAATTCTTTTTCGCTCAGATACTACTAACTATGAAAACATATTATATGTGTTTCCTTCCCAAAATAATGTACAACTTCGCCGCTAGGGACACAAATGTTCAATCTGTTTTTCTCGATATCCTTACATCTAAATGTCCGATTTAAAAATTCTTTTAACACATGATACCATTTACCTTATGGAACACTTTAGGCTTGTACTATAGAAGTTTTTGTAATTGTACTAAAGAAGTTTTTGCAATACTAGGTGCATCGATGAAGCTAATGATCGGTGTGGCCCTCTCTGACTTGTATAACATGCTGCACGAGGTGAGCCATCGAATCAAATAATGTGTAAATGGTGTTCTGTGTAATAGCCATCCAGGCTGCATTGACCCGCATTCAAAGTTCATCAAGAGTTCATGAATGGAATACGGGATTACACCATAAAATACAAATTTTGAAGATGCGAATCCGTTATTTTACGCTTTCCAACCGTAGGTTGAAGAAGCGTACATGCTCTAGCTTTGTCCGTCTGTCTCTCTGCCCGCACAATAACTCGCGTAAAAATGGTTCGATTTCGATCAAATTTTAGTATGAAGTAGGGGACAACCTGGGGACGAACCCTATTGAAAATGGGCGAAATGGGGTCAAAGGTCAGGACATAGGAGTGGGATCCATTCCATCTCCCTTATGCGTCATAACTTATGTAAAAATGCTTCCATTGCGACAAAACTTTGTCATGTTGTTCCGGAGATATACTGAAACGGTTATGTTGAATATCATCGAAATGGGATCAAAGCTCAAGGCACAGGAGTCAGATTTATTCCACAGCCATTATCCTCATAACTTGACTGAAAATGCTTCTACTGCGACAAAACTTTAGTTGTTCCGGAGGTATACTCAACCGGTTCTGTTGAATATCATCGAAATAGGGTCAAAAGTCATGGCACAGGTGCGAGATTTATTCCACAGCCATTATCCTCGTAACTTGAGTAATGATTTCTGGTATGTTGGAAAGCGTATCATAATCAATGCATTGCATTATTTTACTAACTTGTTGGTGTAAACATGACGTGAACGGTAAGTCAGATAATTTCCGAAAACTTGAAAATTTGTCTTCCTGGAGCGGGAATCGGATCCGCGTCTCCCGGATAGCGCTCAAGTATCCTAATTACTACACCACCCAGAACAACCAAGTTTCCGATTAATTTGAATATAACCATCACACGATTCGCTAATCGAAGCAACCGGCATTCATGTTTAGCTAATCTGGAGGTTAAGAATCCTGTGATGGTTGTATTCAAATTAAACAGAAACTTGAAACTTGGTGGTTCTGTGTGGTGTAGGGGTTAGCATACTCGGACGCTATACGGGAGACGCGGGTTCGATACCCGCTCCAGAACGACGAAATTTTCAAGTTTTTTACGCTTTCCAGCCGTAGGTTGAAGCAGCGTAAAAAACTTGAAAAGCTTTCCAACCGTAATTTGAAGAAGCGTATGTGCTCCAGCTTTATCCGTCTGTCTGCCTGTCCGCACAATAACTTGCGTAAAAATGGTTCGATTTCGGTGAACTTTTAGTATGTAATAGGGGGCAACCTGGGGAGAAACCCTATTGAAAATAGAAGAAATGGGGTCAAATGTCAGGACATAGTAGCGGGATCCATCCCATCGCCCTTATGCGTCATAACTTACGTAAAAATGCTTCGATTGCGGCAAAACTTTGTCATGTTGTTCCAGAGGCATACTAAACCGGTTCTGTTTAATATCATCGAAATGGGGTCAAAGGTTAGGGCACAGGAGCGAGATTTATTCCACAGCCATTATCCTCATAACTTGACTAAAAATGCTTCTATTTCAACAAAACTTTAGTATGTTGTTCCCGAGGTACACTCAACCAATTCTGTTTAATATCATCGGAATTGGGTCAAAGGTCAGGGCACAGGAGCGAGATTTATTCCGCAGCCATTATCTTCATAACTTGAGTAATGATTTTTGGTATGTTGGGAAGCGTATCATAATCAATGCATTGCATGATTTTACTAACTTATCGAACATTATCTGACTTACCATCCATGCCATGTTTACACCAAGAAACGGATTCACAGCTTCAAAATTTGCATTCATCAAGAGTTGCTGGCTGATGGTGGTACCGCTGCACCTGTCGTTTGAGCATGACCCAGAGATTTTCTATGGGTGATAAATCCGGCGATCTAGATGGCAGCGGCAGAAGTGGAACGTTGTTATCCCTGAAGAAGGCACGTGTTGTCGTTGCAACATGCGTTGAGGCATTGTCCTGCTGAAATATGGCCCCGGGGACATCCTGCAGGTACGGAAGGGCGACCTGCCGTAGAATGCCATTGACGTAACGGCCACTCCTTATGGTGGTACGAACTCTCACGATAGGTGATCTGCTTTCATACCCGATAGCACCCCAAGCCATAATACCTGGTGTTTGTGCGGTATGCCTGGTGCGAATACAGTCTTCCCGACGATTCTCTCCCTGTCGTCGTAGGACATAGATGCGGCCATCACTTTCGCTTAAACAGAAGCGCGTTTTCCAGCGAAAACCCGATATTGTGACATTCGTCACGCCACTGTCTTCGTTCGATTCACCATTGCAGCGCAGTAGTACACTGCAATGGTGTCAAAAGTATCCTGAGGAGGGGATCGACGAGCCTACAGTCCACACTGTAATAACCGACGATGTATTGTTACAGATAACATGAGAAAATGCGTCAGAGCTCGCCACTGCTGCGCCAACGCTATTGATGATGCAGAACAGACACTGCCGCCCCGGTGGCGCAGTGGTCTAAGGCGCTGGCCTCTGATCATTCGTCCGTAAGGGTCCGGGTTCGAATCCCGGTGAGGCATGGATGTTGTGTTTGTCTTACGGCACTGGTTCTCTCCCTTCCCTGGAACCAGTGACCCTAAATTAGGGACGGGAGACTGCTTATAGCCCATTGAGTTGCTCACGGTGGTCGTTAAACCTCCAATCAAAAAAAAAAAAAAAAAAAAAGAACAGCCACTCAAAGACATCCTCAGAAGATGACGGTTGTCTCTCGGCGTTTTCTGTGTACGACGTCCAGAACCTTTTGTTTGTCTCCTACGGCCTTCTTCGTACAATTTCCTGCACACTCTTGCCACGACGGACGCACTGCGCTCCATACGATCGCCAATCTCTCGGAGAGAAGCATTACAGACTCTCACGTAATAATGCGACCTCTGTCGATACTCGGCCGCGGATGGCCTAGTGGTCAGCGTTCATGACTGCCACGGAGAAATCTCAGGTTCGATCCGAGGCAGGTACGAACGCTCGAACCACTAAATATCCGCCGTGCGTCAGATGGGCACGTTAAGCAGTCGGGGCCCCGGGTACTGGCCCACCGGTAGTAAATAAGGGCGTCTTCTACCTCGCTTCCGTGTTACTTTCCTTTCGGGCACTCTAGCCCAATTCTCCAAGCTTCCTATTTCTAAGGGTTGTTTAAGACCTGTGGTCAGACACTCCCTTCCTAAAATCTTCTACATATCATCTATCGAACTCGGTGATATGACTGTACGACTGTCTTACACGACGACGAATCGTCCTTTCTAACTTCTGAGAAAGCACTGACATGCCGACTGAGCCACGCAGTGTTTATAACAGAAAAACGGCCGGTTTCCTGTCTGTGACGTTGCGCGATCTGATTTGCCTAGACGCAGAACGCATGTGCCTATGACGTCGAAATGCTAATGCACAAGTAAACTTATTTCGTTTTTTTTCAGTCATTTTCTTTTCATTACCAGAATACGTTTCAGTTAAATGTTTTCGTGCAATTTATTCTACACGGGCGGAAAGTGAAAAAAGAACACCAAGAAGGGGACGTCTGATACCAACGAAATTTATACAGCATAATAACGAAATACAGAGGATAACGTGATCAAAACATTATGGCAAAATACAGCTGTGTTTTCTGGTAAACTGAAAAATAACATTTCCATGTAACATGGTTGGTACGAGGTTGAACCGTCATGAACTGTTTCACACTGTGCAATTCTGGCATGGAGTCTGTCGTACAGATGTTGGATGTAAGTTTGGGGTATTGAGTTCCAAGCATCCTCAACCTGGACGCGTAAATCGGGGATGGTCGTGGCTGGCCGTGGAGACCGGGTAAGTCGTTGCCCCATAAAATCCCACACGTGTTCAATGGGGGACAAATCCGGTGAACGTGTAGTCCATGGAAGTTATCTCACACCCTGAAGTGCATGTTGCGTTGCACGTGCCGTGTGTGGACGTGCGTTATCTTGCTGGAAAACAAGACGATGGACCTACCTTACAAATGGCACAACAATGGGCTGAATGATGTTGTTGATGTAGGAGGTGCTGTTTAACGTACCAGGTACAAACACTAGTTGTGTACGGGAGTGATAGCTGATCGCTCCCCACACCAGGAGACCAGGTGTAGGCTCTGTGTATCGCTGGCGGATGCAAGAAGGGTGGAGACGCTCCCCTGTGCGTCTGCAAACACGCATACGGCCATCGGAGGCTCCGAAGCAGAATCTGTTTTCATCGCTGAACACGACAGATCGCCATTGCGTTCTCCAGTGCAGACGTTGGCGACACCACTGCAGCAGTTCCTGACGGTGGGCTGGAGTCAAAGGTACACATGCCAGAGGCACACGTGCACGTAGTCCTGCATCCAGTAGACGGTTGCGGATTGTTCGCACAGTCACCTCAGGTGCAACGGCAGCTCGGATTTGCGTCGCAGTGGATGTTCTGCTTGACAACGCCGCTCTTCTTATGCGTCGATCGGTCCGCTCATCAGTCCGTCTGTGACTCCCGGTTCCACGTCTTCTCGTGTGGAAATGTTCCTCGGACCATCTACGCCACCATCGTACCACCACCGATACTTCCCGTCCAATTCGCTCCGCAATACGACGATACGACCACCCGGCCTCCCTCGCGGAGTCCGACTAGACGACCTCGCTCAAAGTCCGATAACTGCTGAAATCGTACACGTCTTCCATGTCCAGGCATTGCAGCTTCTTCAGGGTTTTCGCACGTGTCCGTACGCCGACGACTGATTACATTCACTTCACCGTACTCCTTAAGTACCACCGACGATAATTTGCATATTATGCCGTGCTGTGGCGTAAGCGCTCACCGGTTGGTCCCGAAATTAACATCACACCTACGTAAACTCGACCCCAATTAACACATGTAAATTTCATGATCGTCCGCCAATTCCTTCTTGGTGTTCTTTTTTCACTTTCCGCCAGTGTATTTATAAATTAAGGAAAGCTCAGATAATGCTAGCCCATAAGCTGATTCGTGTATTTTTTGTTAAACCCGGGCGACGCCAGGTACCTCTGCTAGTAATCAATAAAAGCCATACATAGTGGGCGTTCATATTCATTCTTTCTTTCAGTTACTTCTCTCAGTAGATGGAAAATATCATTTTGTTCCCTTGGTTGAGCCAAGTCCAGTGTTTCTTTCAAGCGATGCGATAGTAATTTAGGTAAGATTTTGTAAACAACTGATAGGGAGCTGTGTCTGTAGTTCCAAAGTTCTTAAAAGTCACCTTTTTTTACACTTTCCAATTCCAACCATAGGTTGAAGAAGCGTATGTGCTCCAGCTTTGTCCGTCCGTCGGTCTGTCTGTCTGCACGCACGATAACTGACGTAAAAACAGTTCGATTTCAATGAAATTTTAGTATGTGGTAGGGAACAACCTGGGGACGAACCCTATTGTGATCAAGGGTCAGAACATAGGAGTGAGATCCATTCCATCGATCTTATGCGTCATAACTTACGTAAAAATGCTTCGATTGCGACAAAACTACAGTGTGTTGTTCCGGAGGTATACTGAACCGGTTCTGTTGAATACCATTGAAGCGGGGTCAAAGGTCACGGCACAGGAGCGAGATTTATTCCACAGCCGTTATCCTCATAACTTGACTAAAAATGCTTCTATTGCGACAAAACTATAGTATTTTGTTCCGGGGGTATACTGAACCAATTCTATTTAATATGATCGAAATGGGGTCAAAAGTCAGAGCACAGGAGAGAGATTTGTTCCACAGCCATTATCCTCATAGCTTGAGTAATGAATTCTGGTATGTTGGAAAGCGTATCATAATCAATGCATTGCATGATTTTGCTAACTTTTTGTACGTGGTATATCAGGATCACAGTACCATTGTTCCACTGAACAAGAATTTTCCCTTCATTGAGGTATCTAGTGAAAAAACTTGAGGTGGTTATTTCTCCAATGGCTTCTAGTAAAATTCTATGGCAATAATTCCATCTTCTCCTTGAGCTCTTCCCCGCTGTTCATGCAATTAAGAACATGGAGTTGTTCATGTAATTAAGAATATGAAACGGTGAAGAGCTCGTATATGTACATATTAATGTAAATATATCTATGCGTATTCCTTGAATGTGTACATTTTTCAACCAAGCTCAGTGAGCAAAAAAATAAAAAACACATATTTCCTAGTAAATTCGAATTCTTAGGGAGAAGCAGTTTTGCAATTTCTCAGCACAAAATTTGAGAACAAGTTGGAGATTAGGGTTAAACCAACAGTACCTTGGTATGCAGTATAATACGCACCAAAATGAGTCTGGTACGATTCGTCCAACGACGATTGGTCCAATGCCGATTCGTCCAAAGGGACAATTCGTCCAATGGACAATTGGTCCAATGTCGATTTGTTCAATGGTACGATTTGATCTGATCTGTCTGATCTGTCCGAAGTGCTGCTCGTGCGAAACGAATCTTATCCGTTCTGATTCTGTCTTCGGTGTTGCATGGAAGTACCAGTAGTCCAAAGAATGTAAAATAATGTTACATTTCATGCGTAATATTGTGGTTAGAGATGTTTTCTTTTGGAATCGCTTTTTTTCGTATGAAATTACTGATGTATGAGACATTCAATCAACTTCATATCAAATCAAGTTAATAATATTGCGCTTTTACTTAGGCATTAAATATTAATTCATAGGCCGTAGACTTAGGTGTTTTTAGCGGTTTTTATTTTACCAATGTCATGTTCACAACGTTTGTAATTTTGCGCTTTTACTTGGACACTACGTAAATATTAATTCATAGGCCCACGGCCCATGTGCCTTGTAAAGATGTGAGAAATGATCTGTTGGGTGACTTTTTTTAGGTTTTATAAAATTTTTACAAATGCCAAATATTTAAGTTGTAACTTAAATCTTCTGAAAAAACTCACAGCCCTGGTGTTTTGTAAAGAGTTGAGAAATGTTTCGTTGAGTACCCTTTACCAGGTTGATAAAATGTTTACACATAGCAAATATATCGAAATCATTTTTCAAAAGGATATAAAAAAAGGAAAATAACTTAATTTATTGATAACGAAAATAAATAAAGTTATTTTCCTACGCTTATGTGTCTGTTTCCTACGCCAATAAATCGGATCACTAGTATAGTGTTACTATTTACAACTTTATTTATTATTCTTTTCACAAAATAAAAAAAAAATTGACCGTTGGTAGGATGATACCATCGGACGAATCGGCATTCGACTAATCGTACCATTGGACGAACGGCATTGGACCAATCGTACAGTGGACGAATAGTCCATTACACTGAAAGGCATTGGACCAATCGTCCCTTTGGACGAATTGGCATTGGACCAATCGTCATTGGACGAATTGTCCGGGACCGATTTTAACAGCTATTGCACTAGCTTATGATTTTACTTCTGGAGTAGCTCGATGGATAAAAATCACCTAGCAGCACCTGACCCACCCCAAGACTTTTTTTTTTTTTTTGCCTCAATCCGGCCTGTGCTCACTACCTGACAGCTAGGTACAGATGTATCGATAAATTAGCGTCATGGTCAACCTGTAAGAGCTTACAATTTCTTTTTCTTGACGCCCCGGCTTGTATTCCTTCAACTCTAACTCTCTTTGCCCTTTTGCTGTCTCCTATCTTATCAAGACGCTCTGTCTGCTTCCTCCTTTCTCCGTGTAGCCCGGGCGAATTCACGACGCAGCAGTTATGTGACAGCGGACTATGAGGACTACAAGTTCCCCTTTCTTAAGGCCTGGCCGTGGGCTTAGTGGTAAAAACTAAACCTAAGTTTAGGGACTGTTATTATTATTACTATTTTAATAAAATTAAAGAGATCTCACCTCTTCCTGAGGTTATTACTATTATAATTATTATTTCACGTGACGTAATCCACGTTTGTGTTTGTATATAGGTTGTGTGTATTACAGTCTGCGTCTGTTTGTTCCTGTTCAGTCAATGTATAAGTATTATTTTAAAACGAACAGTATTTGTTTTGAAAATGAAAAGGTTTTTAATCAGTGCCCAATGAGAAGATGAAAATGATTGCTCCACCAGCTACGGCGGCAGTGAGAAGGAACCTGCGGACTCTACCACAACAGCTACACGGAGTGCAGAAAGAAGGAGGTATGAAGAAAATTACTTGTCTCAAGGTTTCAAAAAACTATCATTAACGGTGTAGGACGTTCACAGTGTGTAATATGTTTAAGTGTTTTAGCTTCAGAGAGTAATAAATTACAAAGCTATCTTGAAACAACACATGTAGAATTTTCCAACAAACCAAAAAATATTTTTATCATAAAACTTATTAATTTCCAGTCTACCCAGCGAAACTGTACTAAAACGACAAGTGTACCATCCAAAGCTCTTTTAGCTTCTTATTAGGTTTCCCACACAATTGCCAAGTGTAAAAAAAAACGATACACACAATAGGTGAAATTCTTGTACAACTGGCAGCAATTGATATTATTCCTACAATGTTTGGTAAATCTATGGGGGAGCAATTAAAAAAACATTTCTTCGTTCTAATGACACAGTATCCTGGCGAATATTAAAAATTTCAGAGGACTTAAGAATGCAGTTAATAGACAAACTAAGAGACAATTACTGTGCACTTCAAGTTGATGAAGGAACTGATGTGCATATGTCCGATTCATTAATGGTGAAAAGCTGCGAGAAGTTGCTTTTGTCAGCCTTTTCTTAACAGCATGATTGCGGAGTGGATTTTCAATATGATTGATACTTTCTTAAAAGAACATGGTGTATCGTGGGAGGGATTCGTTGGCATACAATATGTACTGATAGAGTTCGCTCTATGGTTGGAGTTCACACTGGGTTTAAAGCAAGAATTGAAGCAATCGCTCCTGAAGCCAAGGGCATACTGCATGATACATCGGGTGGCACTGGCATCTAAAGAGCAAAGCTATCCTCTGAATTAAGTGTTACAAGCAGTTGTCAAAACTGCAAATTTCATCAAAGTTCATCCACTAAAATCTCGAATTTTTAAGGTTTTACGTGAAGATATGTATTCAGAGCAAGAGCACACTGCCTTTCTTTTTCACGCAGAAGCCCGATTGTTGTCAAGAAGCAAGGTGTTGAATAGAATGTTTGAGATAGTATTCTGCTTTTTGCTCGAGCAAAATCATCCAGTGGCAAAGCTGTACTGCAACACGTATTTCCTTTTGAAACTGGCATATCTTGCAGATATGTTTGAAAAATTAAACATTCTGAACTTATCACTTCGAAAAATGAAGCAACCTCACTGGAATGATAAAGTTCAGGCGTTTATTAGAAAAAACTGCAACTTTGAGCAAATGATTTGAAAAATAACGATTTGGAAATGTTTCCTACTCTTGTCAGCATGCTTAAGCAAACAGGCCTTCGAGTAATTCACTCACAGCTGGAAAGTTATTTCACTGACCATCTAGTCACGTTACAAGAACATTAAAAAAAATATTTTTTTGAAAACCTCGATGCATTGAACTGGATAAAAAATCCGTTTGAAAATGCACCACAGCCAAGAACATTAAACATGACTGATCAAGAACATCTTATTGATCGACAGACTGATGTTTCTTTAAAAATAAAATTTAAAGAAAGCTCCTTGCCAGATTTTTGGATTAGTGAACAACAAGAATACCCAACATTAAGTGAAAAGGCTATGAAAGTGCTCATACCTTTTGCTACCCTCTGCCTGTGAGAAAAATACTTTTCAGCTTTGCCGGCTTTGAAGGGTTAATGGCGTGCGGGACTTGAATGTCATTCAAGAATTAAGAGTTGCTCTTTCTAATATTACTACTCGTTTTTGTAATCTTTGCGCTCAGAAACAATCACATCCATCACATTAAGTATAAACATTACTTGAGAAAATTTACAACAAAACAAACATTAAAAAAAATTGTAATTACAAACTAACGTAAATAGTATCATATGAATTTTAAAAATGTGCTACAAATGCTGATGTTTAAGAGCTAAAATAATTTGTGCTGAGTTAGATATTGAATTTATTTAAATAAAACTTTTCTAATTTGAACGATGTTTTTTTTCATTTCCTTATCTATATATTAATTCTATAATGATTTTTACTGTGAGTCCTATTTTGAGAGAACAGCTGAACGTAAAGATATGGTTGAGGTATCAAAATAAAGGTCTTACCATGTAGATGTGACAGTCGAAGATAAAAAAATGAGATTGGGACAACGGTTTGGGCGTTGTCGGGCGGCAAAGTTCCCATGTAAAGTCTATGGGAGAAGCGTATGGTTGACATTCGATCGCCTGCGGTTGGCTCACGCGCTGTTGAAGGCGGCAGCATGGAGGGACTGATATAGACCAAAGTCCGAAGTCTTCTCTTAGCGAACCGTTGTGCAAAGCAACGCTAGCAGGCATTTGTATCAAAGTTCTTCTCATCGGAACAGCGAACACTCTCGAAGACCTGCTTGCATTATGCCGTTGGACCGTGTGATGTATATATACAATTTAATATTCATTCGATCCAGTTTATTCACGTAGGTGAGACGTTTCTCATTATGTAAAGATGTAAATAAACATTCCGTTGACCATTGTTAGTGAAAATATTTAGATTGTACATATTGAGTTGCGCCATTTATATATTCATTTTATACGTTATTTTTACTGTGAGACCTATTTTGAGAGAACGGCTGAACGTAAAAACATGGTTCAAGTATCAAAATAAAGGTCTTACCATGTAGATATGCCAGTCGAAGAGAAAACTGGGATTGGAGCAACGGTTCGGGCGGGGCGGGGCGGCAAAGCTCCCATGTAAAGTCTATGGGTGATGCGTGCGGCCCTTATCTACATCAGGCGCTCAGTTCAGTGTCAGACTTGGTGTGTGCATGGCGTTCTATGATCAGTCCTAAAGTAAGTAAATACTTTATTGCATACTTACCTTTAACAGAATGTCTCTCCCGCAGAAAAAAAAAGGGGGGAAACGTAAGAGCCGTACTGGAAGGCATGAGCGATCAATGGGTCGCAACTAAATGTCTCAGACAACAGAGAATGAAGACTATTCGCAATGCGAATCTCATTCCAACAACATATTTACAAACACAGTTGTGACTGAAGATGAGAGTGAAAGAGTGTGCTATCCAGTTGAATTTTTGCACACGATCGACATGAGTGGACTTCCGCCTCACATTCTACAACTGAAAAAGGGTGCAGTTCTGATGCTCATCACGAACCTGGCCGCCCCGGTGGCGCAGTGGTCTAAGCGCTGGCTTATGATGATTCTTTCGTGAAGGGTCAGGGTTCGAATTCCGGTGAGGCATGGATGTTGTGTTTGTCTTACGGCACTGGCTCTCTCCCTTCCCTGGAACCAGTGACACTAAATTAGGGACGGGCGACTGCTTATAACCCATTGAGTTGCTCACGGTAGTCGTTAAACCTTCAGCCAAAAAAAAAAAAAAAAAAAAAATTCACGAACCTGGACAATTATCTTTACTGAAGTGGTTAAATGAATTTGTCAATCAAATAAAGTTTACATTTGTTGTTTCAAATGAGTTTATTTTTTTCAAAAAAAAAAAAAAAAAACTAACCGTCGTTTCCGACGGGTTTCGTCTAGTAAAATGTTAAAATATGCATACACATAAATGTACGAACGAAAATACGCACGCTAAAAAAAATTATTTACTACGCCGAGCAGGAGGGGGAAGCGCGACGTCCGCATGTAGGTATACAGGGGGTCATATCAGTCAAAAGTATGAGAACCACTGCTCTACGTTATTTTCAGGTACATCCAACAGAATGAATAACGTTCTGATTGACGCTGTTCAACAAAGAATGCTGAGCCATATCTACAAAGAAAATCTGCAAATACTATTACAGAGGGTGTTCAAATTACAATGACTCCACATTTATACACAAGCCCAGTGGCAACGTGTCAAATTGGAACAAAACAAGAACAAAGCTAAGAATTTCTACTTTAATTCACATATCTTACTTTTCTGCATAGTCCTCCTCATCCTCGATACAGATACGACAACGTTTAACAAGTTTTTTAAACCCGTCTCTGTAAAAATCTTCAGGTTGTTCTTGGAACCATTTCCTCGTAGCGGCTTAAACATATTCGTCACAGGTGAACTAAATTCCTTTCAGATGTCTCTTGTGAGCAGAAAATAACCAGAAGTCGGAGGGCGCATTATCTGGGCTGTACGTAGGGTGCTAAAGAACTTCAAACCCGATTTCTTCATGGCCTCTGAAGTGAAAGCATTGGCATGGGGTTTGGCGTTGCCATGTAGCAGAATCACTGGCTTTTTTTTTTCCCCCACGCACGCTGTTTATTTTTTGCTTTAAGATGGATCCACCTAAAATCTATGTCTTGTATTTGCAATGGGCGAACTTCTGTAGCCATTTTCTTCACAATTAATGCTTACCCAAGGATGAAAATTTTAACATCGATAAAAATAACTTCATATTATAGTCTAGTATACGCATTATTTTCTAAAATTTAATCATAATTAAGCATTCCAATACTTTTTTGTCTACTGACGTCATCAATGTACAGGTCCCGCCATCTATTTTCTGGTCTCAACACCACCAAAGGAAAAGTTATTGATTTTTAATATAATTATGGTCAAGTTTTAGAAAATATTAGGTATACTAGGCTATAATATGAAATTATTTTTATCTATGTTCAAATTTTCATCCTTGGGAACACATTAATTGTGAACAAAATGGCTACAAAAGTTTGCCCATTGCAAATACAAGGCAAAGATTTTAGGTGGATCCTCCTTAACTCTTTTAAGATATGTACGTAGCTCTAAGAGTCGATAATAGTACCTTTGACTATGTACTGTAATCCCAGAACACAGTGAGCATGCTCCTACAGTCAGAAATTTGAGTTTTAATTTTTTTTTTTTTTTTTTCGCTAGAGAAGATGGGTGTCGGTATTCCAGCAACTGATTTTTTTATTTCTGGGTCATAATGGTGAACCCAACTGTCATCACCAGTCAAAATGCTTTGAAGAAAATCACTTCCATGTTTTTCATAGCGAGCAAGCAACCTTTGGCATGTTTCAAGTCCCGATTTCTTCATTTCAGTCGTTAGGTGACGCGGTACCCAACTAAGACATACTTTGTTGTATGCTAAAACGTTAACAATGCTATTGACACTACCTGAACTAATATTCAGCTTACCTGCTATGGTTCTCTGAGTTATTCTTTAATTTTCTGTGATGAGTTCATTGACTTTTTGTCTGTTCAAATGGCAAGTTGCGATTACGGGCCTCTCACTTGGCAACTGATCTTTTACGGCCAACATTCCTCCACTGTCCTTTGATTTTCTTACCCAAAGACAAACAGTGCTTATGTCCAAAGTTCCAGAACCATACACTGCCACTAATCTAGCGTTAATTTCTTTGGGAAGTACATTTTCACGAGTTAAAAACTCTGCAACTTATCGTTGTTTGACACCTGTCGACCCAGTTTATAAACAATCATCCGTTTTAAGCAAATGCCGCCCCGGTGACGCAGTGGTCTAAGCGATGGCTTCTGACCATTCTTCCAAGATGGGTCCGGGTTAAAATATTGTGTTTGTCTTACGGCACTGACTCTCTCCCTCCCTTGTAATCAGTGGCCCTAAATTAGCGACGGGCGACTGCTTATAGCCCATTGAGTTGCTCACGGCGGTCGTTAAACCTCAAATCAAAAAAAAAAATTAAGTACAATTCAATACGAACAAATAGATGTACGGAGTTCTATTACGCAGTAAAATGAAGCTAATGGCACCAAGAATCGTTTGCCGTCTGACTGGTTGCTAGGCAACAAGTCATGTGCGATACACTTGCGCGGAGGCATTACTTATTGAACACCCCTCGTATGATCGACGAAACGTTTGGCATTTCTGAAAACTCTCAGTTGTCTACAGTACTGAGATACGTAATCGAAGATGCCAAAGTGATAGAGCGATTTCTCGGCTTTTCAGACGTCAGCAGTGGGAAAACTGCAGGGGAGTCATTTTATCACATGAAGTCTTTTCTGCAGACTCATAAATGCGGTCCAAAATTAGTAGCTCAAACTTACTACGGGCATGGGCGTCGGAACTGTTTTTTGCCCAAGGGGGCAAGATATCAGCATATGCAGTTTTTGGTCAAATCGTAAAACTTATTTCGCTGCTGTAAAACAGGACGTGATGACGTTATTTGAACATAGTACAGATAAAACGATTATATCGATAAAATCTTAATTAAACTTCGAATTTTACATCTATATTACATTGTATTTTGATGTAAAGCGTTTTACCGATATGTATTTATAAGCCATGTAAAACTGATCGATTTGAACACCTCCACACAGGTACAAATTCCCCAAGAACCGTAGCCCTTGTCTTCTTCCTTTTTTTCTCATTCCTCTCTCCGTCTTCCATTTTCTTTCTTAAAGAAATTCTGATTTTATTATTCTTAAAATATAGAAAACGCTCCTGGTTTTTTTCTTTCTTTCTTTTTTTTTTTTAAATAAAAACACAATAATTTTCAGGATAGCTGTTTTTAGTAACTTTTTTTTCGCATCTGGGCAAGGGAGGAGAGTAATCTGCGTCTTAGGAATCATATTGGACAAGGGGAGAGAGTTAAACTCGCGTCTCGGGAATTCAGAGTTCTCGACGGAATTCAAAGAATTTAGAGTTCTCGACGTCTCACGAATTCAGAGTTCTAATTCTTATTTAAAGTAGAAAATAATATTTTGTTTTATCGGACGGAATTTTAAATGGCGGGAAATAAAAAAAAACAAGCATTAATCCGATTTCTGACTAAGAAAAGTGAGGAGGCAAATGTGATGTTTCGCCCCTGCACACAAATGAGCGCGGGGGCATTTTCCCCTCTGCCCCGGCGGCTCCGACGCCGCTGACTACGAGGCAGCTATTATGGCAGGTGAATTAACCGTGTTCAAACCGGAGTACGTCAGTTATTTCCAAAGGCAATATTCGTGCAGTGCTGTGCACATTACATGAATTATGTCTTATCATTTTCAGCGCAAAATAAAAAAAAATGCCGCATTTTTTTTCCAGTGTCTATTGGAATTGTTCTAGATCTGCATGTCGAAGCGAACTTTCGCGAAGTATTGTGAATCGAACAGAACTTACAGTAAGGTGGGACTTTAAGTCGAGAATGGTGCTCACAGCAAGACAGCAATATTTGAAAGAATTCTTGAAAAACCTGACGTGCCCGCCCCGCAGGACGCACACGAGGTAAAGGCAGATAGCAGCGAGAAGATACGTCTGCGTAGTTCAGATGGTAGAGCGACTTATTCCGGAATAAGGGGACTGGGTTCGATGCCCGGCGTAGACAAAAATGACGGAGATATTTACATCGTTCTAACATAAATAATTCGATTTTATTTCTCTAGTAAGCTAATGGCATTATTTTTCTTGCCCATACTAGGATGAGTTGAGTCCCCTAAACTACGGAGCTCCATCTCTGGCATCATTCGTAGCTGGAGAGTCACCGCTCCGATAGCCAATTGGTCAGAAACGCTGGTTACTGGTCAGTTGTCCGGGTTGCAAGGGCCTTAAGCAGTCATCCGTTCTTAATTTTGGGCCGTTGGTTCCAAGGAATGCCTTATCTGAGAGCTCGAATCCAGTGCGACCAACCAGAAACTTACGCGTCTGACCATTCGGCATTCAAATCAATATGTGCAATTAATCTTTCTTTATCACTTCATTTCGAAAGCCCAAAATTTCTCTTTTGTCGATTTTCCATGTTTCGTACAGCTCCATACGATAATGAAAAAATGACACGTTCACGAAGTCTGATTTTTAGTTGCTTTGAGATTTATTTATTTTTTTTACACCTTCCAACCTAGGGTTGAAGAAGCGTATATATGCTCCAGCTTTGTCCGTCTGTCCGTCTGCCCGTCCGCTCGATAACTCGCGTAAAAATGGTTCGATTTCGATGAAATTTTAGTATGTGGTAGGGAACTATCTAGGAACAAACCCTATAGAAAATGGGTGAAATGGGGTCAAAGGTCAGTAGTAGGAGCGGGATCAATTTCATTGCCTTTATGCATCATAACTTACGTAAAAATGCTTCGATTACGACAAAACTTTATCATGTTGTTCCGGAAGTATACCGAGCCGGTTCTGTTGAATATCATCGAAATGGGGTCAAAGATCAGGACACAGGAGCGAGATTTATTCCACAGCCATTATTCTTATGACTTGAGTAATAACTTGAGTAATGATTTCCGGTATATTGGAAAGCGTATCATAATCAATGCATTGCATGATTGTACTAGCTTGTTATATGTATGTTTCTCATTCTCTTCATATTCGCCTAGCCAATTATGATTCTGTGTATAATAGGACCTAGGTTGCTCAAATGACTTCTTTCGTTGAGCCCAGGTAAACCAATTTATTTCCTTTTCCAGTGGTGTCGGAACTTTTTTTTTTTTTTTTTTTTTTTGACAGAGGGGGCAAGATGTCGGAGAACAAAATGTTTTGTCATGGCACAAAATTTATCGTACTAGAAGACGTGCTGATTTCATTAGAAAAATTTGCTGGATTTTTTTTTTTTTTTCGATTAAACATTCATCTATAAAAAAAAACACTTTCATATCCATATGTTTTCTCAATGTAATTTAACTGTACACATAGACGACGTTAAACTATGGATTTTGATACTTCCGGATGGGTACGAATTCCTCAGAGAATATAGCCGTAGACGCTATAATTAAACATTGAAGGAACTTATATCTCATTTCTCACCCTACTTCCATTATTCCATTTATTTTTACTTATTGTTTTTAGAGGAAGACTAATTTTTTACACCTCATGAGAAAGAAAACGTTGCTGGTCTTCAAACGGGAACCAGCTCTCTGTATTGTTTAATGGGGTCTCAGGAGTGACATTAAACAAAATCAGATTTCTAGATAGTTCATGGTAAAAAATGAAGAGCAATACTCAGTTTTTATCAAAATAAACTAACCGAATGTTTGAGATTTCCAATCACGAACATATGTAATTTGAAAAGCAAGAAAACTGAGGGGGAAATTGTAGTGTTTTGCCCCCACACTCATTTGCGTGTGGGGGCAACTGCTCCCTCTGCCCCCGCGCTTCCGACGCCGCTGTCCGTTTTCCAGCTGCAGAAAGAGTTTCCTACCTTCTTTCAGTTCTCGTGAGTTTGACGCATCAATTTCCATTTCTGAATGTTAAACCTTAATATTACGTTTTTAAACTGCTCTTTAAATTATGAAGTGAGAGCAGTACCACTTTAAGGTTACGTAAGATTTTTTCGTCTTCGTGCAGCTTTTTAAAGAAAGTTTTTTGTGTAAATATTGCCGTAGAACTTGATATTTAATCTCTTCAAAATGAAAACGAATTGAAACAAATGAAATAAGAGATCTCAGAATGTTTCTTAGTTTTTAGAGTGATGCAGTATCCAAAACATAAAGTTTGTTCACATGTTTTTTTTTACAAAATCGGTTATTTTTTCCCTTAAAGAATTTATGAGTGAAGGATAAAACTTTAAGGCTGAGGCATGTTTTCTGGAAGCAACTCTCTACGCCAAAAAAATAGTATATTATTCGACACTACGGATCAAGTAGCATAAAATATAAATTAATCTTACCTGAACTAGTTACATATGCTCACATTTTGAACATCGGTTATTGCACACAGTTCTCTGAACAGTCTTAAGGGTAAGTAAATATGCTGTGTTTCGACATAAACCATCCATGAGCTACGAACTCCGAGCATGCGGCAAGCAAGCGCCGGAATTACAAATCCGCTCTTGACAGGCGAGACGTGAAATTTAAGTGATGAAAACGATAATCTCTTTTTCGGAAACCCCATTGTTTGTTGTCTTCGCTGGTCTTCGACAAATAACGATTGGTCATTCTGATGGTTACCTAGGTAATTCGTATCGATCCCGAAGGCAGCTAGTGAACAGATATAATCGAACTGAACGGTTCAACTCCGTGTCTGTCTCTACGATTCTCTGCCTCTCTCTCGCCTTCGGAAGCAACAGCAGCGTGCCTGCCGCGTGATTGGAACCGAATGTATTTCATTTTCTTCCGTTGTTTTATTACTGCGTTAAACCTTCGAAGCATTTTAATTATTTATCGATTTTACATCTGTTCGGCAGAAAATTTCTGTTGGGGGTACCTACCATTTTTTGCTCTACAAGTATCACCAAATAGCCGTTTCATTTATTGCAACATTTTTATTTTTTTTGCCTGCGTGATTGATATAAATTTCGTCCGTAGAAGATCATGCACATCTCGGTTTACAGGATTTGTAACAAATACACTCACACTAATTCCCAGTTTAACCTGGGTCTCTTGGAAATGGCCGGATGATATTTCATAAATGCTACTGATGACTTTGTCAGGATACATACTGGAACTGATTTCTTTGAATCAGGGGCGGATTGGCCCAGCGAGACACCGGTACATTTCCCTGTGGATCACTTGAGAAATGGCCCATTTTCTCGTATTCTTTGTCTGATTTTCCGGAACGAACAAATACTTACATTTGTACTTATGAATAATAATCGTTAACTCCATTTGATCTGTAGTGGCGGAAGCTCGTATGTTAATTAGCATAGACTGCTGTCGACTGTACTTCCATGTGATTGAGACAGTTACCCCACAGCATAATAAATAAAATAAGGTTCTTTTACAAATAAACTATTCGCCAACAAATGTTGAGGATATCCCGGCGTTCCTTCTCTCTCAGCTTTCTTTGAATATATCTGCTTTTCAAGAAAGGGGAGGGTAGAATTGCATAAAACCACCAAGGCATGAAATATTCATTAGGCCCAAGTACAAACTTAACGATTTTATTCTGTCTTAAGTTTCGGCCGCTATTATCCTCTAGCACGTGCTCCTTCGGTTGCAGCAGACTCGGTACTACCAAATGTTCATATTCCGTCCAGGAATCCTTACTCTGAAAATCTATTTAAGCGAGAGCCACTCCCGGCCAGTATCGCTTTGTGCACGCTGAACTCCTTTACGCTTCTCACAAAGGCCTAGTATAATATTTCCGAGCACGCTGTCCTGCATGGGCCCATATCCCGGACCCTTGCACTTCACGAAAAATTACTCTTGCTGCTGAGAGCACTCAAACTCCACTGTCCCTCTTCTTCGATATAAACCCCCGAAGATCCATATTCCTCGCTTCTCATTGGCTAGTGCGTTCTTCTCCGCCTTGAGGCGATAAACGTCACTCTTGTGCGGAGCGCACTGAAAGATGACTACCTGACCTCTCTCTGCGTTCTCCCACCCTTCCGTGACCTCCGAGTCATGACCTGACCTTTGGACGTCTCCTCGCGTTGACCCCGAGGCGTCCTTACCCCGTTCCTGCTTTCCGCGTACCCTGCAACAAGAAGTCCCCCCCCCCCCGCTAGGAACAATAGCTGTGGCATCAGTGAATACATAGAATAACAAACTGTATACATTGGAATGCCGTTGAAATAATACATTTAATAGACTGTCTGGCTCTGGCGTCTGTTATTTTCAAACCTCGTTTCGTGCGTACATTCGCCCTAAAGGACGATCGTTAGCTAATTCTTACAGGTGACCTTCAATTGTTCATGAGCTTGCCAAGAATGTTCCATTTCTATGAAATTATGTAACATAATGCCCAGCACATAATTCCGGAATGTTTCTGTCTCTATAAATTATGTAAATTAGTGTCCATTACATAGTTTACGCACGTGATTAATTCTTCGCCCCTACAATATCTATATGAAAAATCATTTTCTTTATGAAAAACAGCGTTTTCTTTTTCTATATGTTGGGGGGCTTGCTGTGAAATAACAAAGCAAAATTCTCTGTATTTTTGTGAGAAAGTGCCGCTAGACCAAGCAGGGTTATACATTGTCTAATATAAATGTAAATAATACAGTTAAATGTAGGTCGTTCGGACGTATATCAGTACTCCGGTGGCGGATCCAGCGCGGGGTGACTGCGGCGGTCACCTCCCCCCCCCCCAACGAAGTTTTTACGTTTAAAGTAGCGAAGATCGTAAATGATTAACTTTGCATATTTTGTTTTCAGTTTTCCTAAAAAAAAATTGACAATTAAACTTAGTACGGAGGATTTAAAATACTTATTACATTTATTTAGGTTCAGTAAAAAAAGAAAGAGACTGGAATAGAATATAAAGAGAAAGCGCGTAAAAGATAAAGGGAAAACAGGGACAGCGGGGGTGGGTCACGTGGGGATATTCTTTGTTAGTTCTTTGCTATTGTCAATGTCAAGCATCTGTAACGTCTCGAAACAGGGTAAGGCAGAGCTTGGTACTGAAATCAGAGTAGGTGGGAGAAACTGTGAATAACAATCTGATCTACGTACGTATCTTAATTGAGTCGTAAACAAAATTCGTGAAAATTTCCCCACCGCTTCCTCCCAGATAATATTTTCAGGACT
Source organism: Macrothele yani (assembly GCA_039090855.1). Lineage (NCBI taxonomy): Eukaryota > Metazoa > Arthropoda > Arachnida > Araneae > Macrothelidae > Macrothele > Macrothele yani. The sequence goes on along the minus strand of CM077023.1, from coordinate 97,889,077 downwards.
TTTTTTTCTTTTTTCTTATTTTTCCTGCTACCTCATGCTTCGCGGGCGCTTCCCGTTGTTCCACCCACTCCGAAGTCAATATATGCTTGTGTGAGGTGGGCTGGGAGGTAGGCAGCGTGTCTAATACGGGGTAATTTTCGGCATCTCCTGCTACTAACATTATATATATATATATATATATATATATATATATATATATATATATATATATATATTTCGGAAGTTAGCAGAAAAGTAACCAAAGCTCTTATGGAAACAGCAACAAAATTAGCTGGGTCTAAGAACAAGTTGCATGTAAACAAATTATCAGGAAAAACCAAAATGTTGATGCAAAAAAGAAGAGAGATGAGGACAACTAAAGAAGATGTGACTTCCAAAGTGGAATATATAGAGCTATGCAAGACAGCACGAAAAAGTATCACTGAAGACGTAAGGAAATTCAACTGTGAGCTAGTGAGGAAAGCAATTGAAAACAACCAAAGCCTAAAGATAGCAAAGGGACATCTCAGTAAGGGAAGAAAACAGATTATGGCTCTGAGAAAAGAAGATGGTTCTATAACAAGAAATAGAGGCGAAATTTTGACAAGAGTGAAAGATTTCTACTCCAAATTATATGAAAGGGATGATACATGTACTCCAGACATCATGAAAGGTACCAGAGTTCTTCCAGTCCTCCCAGCAGAAGTTGCTCATGCAATCAAGAACATGAAGCGGGGGAAAGCTCCAGGAGAAGATGGAATTACTATAGACATCATACAAGAAGCAAGTGGAGAAATTGAAACAGTACTCGCCCAAATTTTCACTCGATGCCTTAATGAAGGGAAGATTCCTGAGGATTGGAACAATGCTACAATGATCCTGCTACATAAAAAAGGTGACATTGAGGATCTCAGGAACTACAGACCTATCAGCCTCCTATCAGTGGTTTATAAAATCTTCACTAAAGTTCTTTCACACCGCTTGAAGGTAACACTGGACATGGCTCAACCGAGAAAACAAGCTGGATTCAGGAGTGGCTACAGCACAATAGATCATATCCACGTACTGAGAGAACTAATTGAAAGAGCGAGGGAATATGAACTTCCATTGTGCATGGCTTTTATCGATTATGAAAAAGCCTTTGATTCGGTGAAACCATCAGCAGTTACCACGGCTCTGAAATCCTGCGGTATTGAAGATGCATACATTAATATTATTAATAACATCTATGAAAATGCAAGTGCAAAGATTCGGCTGTTTGAAAATACAACACACATAAAAATTGGAAAGGGAGTGAGACAAGGTGACACCATATCTCCGAAGCTCTTTAATGCCACATTGGAAAATGTCTTTCAATCACTGAACTGGGAAAACAAAGGGATAAAGATTAATGGAGATTATCTAACCCACCTTCGTTTTGCTGATGACGTAGTCATTTTTGCAACTACCCCATCAGAGCTGCAGAGTATGATCCAGGAACTTGCTGACAAGAGTAAAGAAGTGGGATTAAAAATGAACTTTCAGAAGACAAAAGTGATGTTCAATGCTTTTACAAGAAATGAAGATTTATCGATTGATGGAGAACAACTGGAGATAACAGATACGTATGTTTATCTTGGACAGCAGATATCAAGTGAGGGTCACATTGATGAAGAAATTAATCGGCGTACAAAACTTGCCTGGAGAGCTTTTGGAAGAAACAGCATAATTTTCAAGAGCAATATGCCATTATGTCTTAAAAGAAAAGTGTTTGATCAATGCATCCTTCCAGTGCTTACGTATGGTGCAGAGACGTGGACCTTAACTAAAAGAGACATACAAAGGCTGCAGACAACTCAAAGAAGCATGGAGAGGTGCATGCTTGGTATAACCAGGAGAGATAAGAAGAGGAACTCGTGGATCCGAAAAATGACGAGAGTGGAAGACATCATGATCAGAGTTAAATCCCTGAAATGGCAATGGGCTGGACATACTGCCAGAAGGACAGACCATAGATGGACAGCCGAAATTTTAGATTGGATTCCAAGGGACAGGAAAAGACCCAGAAAAAGACCACATGGGAGATGGGTGGATGAAATTCGTAAATATGCTGGAGTGACATGGAGGAGACTGGCACAAGACAGACCGTTGTGGAGGAAACTTGGGGAGACCTTCGTCCAGCAGTGGATTGATAATGGTTGACAATGATGATGATGATGATGATATATATATATATATATACAGTCAACTCTGGATATAGTGGACATTCGGCTATAGTGAACCTAAATCATTACTCCCGACCCGCAACATCGGAAATGTACATTAAAATTTTCGTTTATAGTCAACCCTCAACTTCGGTTATAGTGAACCTAAAAAATAAAACTTCAAAGAAAAGAATGAACTTGTAACACGAAATTGTAACTAATTTCAAAACAAACCTTCTTGTAAAAACTTGAAAGACTGTGTTGAGAACAATATTGTAGGCCTACTACTACTTAAGTGCATTGAAGTACAGACGCAGGATTAAAAACATCAGCAACATCAAGCTGGTTTTCCTGCCTGCCAACACTACTTCAGTCCTCTAACCCATTTATCAAAGGTGTGATTCGCTGCTTTAAAACCTATTACAGAAGGGAAGTAACGCTTCATTTAATCCAAGCCTTGGAATCAAAGCAGAACACATCAATAAATGTTCTGAATGATGTACGTTTTAGAAACAAAACGTGGAAGAGTGTGTCAACTGTCACTATACAGGAGTGTATCCGGAGGTCTGGTTTGGCTACTGAACGTGTGGCAATTGAAGAGGATGAGGATGTGCCTCTCAAGAACCTGCTTCAACATATCGGTGCAAATTCCACTGAAGTTGAAGATTTTATCGATACTTTTTTACTGTGAAGTTATAATGAATGAAATCTCGTCGGATGTCTTAACAGTGGCACTGGAACTCCTTTTTGACAGCGGGGGCAAGATGTCGCAGAACAAAATATTTTATCATGGCATAAAATGTATCGTACTACCGTAGACGTGCTGACTTCATTAGGAAAATTTTCTGAACAAAATTTCTTTTTTCGATTAAACATTCATCTAAAAAAAAAACGCTTTCATATCCATATAGTTTCTCAGTGTAAACTAACTGTACACATAAACGGCGTTAAACTATAGATTTTGATACTTCCGGATTGGTATGAATTCCGAAGGAGTTGTAGCCGTAGACGCTATAATTAAACACTGAAGGAACTTATATCTCATTTCTCACCCTACTTCTATTTCCTTATTTCTTTTTACTCATTTTTTTAGACTAATTTTTTACACCTAATAAGACACAAAACATTGCTGGTCTTTAAACGGGAACCAGTCCTCTGGATTGTTTAATTGGGCCTGCTGAGGATTGGTATTAAAAAACAAATCAGATTTCTAGATAGTTTATAGTAAAAAATGAAGAGCAATACTCAATTTTTATCGAAATGAACTTCAAAAAAAGAAAAAGACGAATGTTTGAGATTTTCAATCACGAACATATGTAATTTGAAATGGAAGAAAACTGAGGGGGCAAATGTGATGTTTTGCCCCCACACTCATTTGGGTGCGTGGGCAACTGACCCCCCCCCTGCCTGCTCGGTTCTACTGTCGCTATTAGAGTTGATAAAATTGAATGAGTTAATGATAAAAAAGATAGACTTTTTTTCTGTTGTCCTTTCCATATAACTTGAAAATTCTCATTCGTTGAGCAAGCGAGTAAATGAGACCTGCGCTTATAATACTGGGTAAGTCAGTCTGCAGTTAATCCGACACCCATGCGCACATATGTCGAAAAACTTCCATAAATCTATGTAGTAGGCAAGTCAGCGTAGCCTGAGGGCGGTACAAAATTTAAGAAAAATGGATTCTGTCTTATGCGGCTTTTAGTGGAAATATCAAGACTGTCCACTTCTGTAACAAACAGTGGCAATTCTCAGCGCCTAGATTAGAGGTTAGCAACTGTTACACTCCGACTTATTTTCTAATGAAAACAGGGGTAAAAGTAAGAGGCGCTACCACTAAATTAATCTTGCTGGAATTTTTAAGGGTTATATTCGTTGTCGATCGAACAAGAAATTGTCCGTGACTTAGATTTGAAGACACTTTTTGGTAATTTTGCGAATAAAAGTATGCAAAATGAAATTTTAATTTACGTTGGACCAGTCAAGAAAATCGATGTAGTTCCCATTAGTTTCTTTCCATTTAGATCACATTGTATTTTTTTTTTTTGCATCTTGAAATTATTGAATAAATACTGTGATGCCACACAAATGAATTACATAGATTTCTTGAGCCATTGCCTAAGGCGCCAAGCAGCCGAGCACTGGTCCTGGATGGTGGAATTTGAGCTAGAAAATGCATAAAAGCGTGTTACTACCCATATTAAAAAGCATTTTTTTTTTTTTTACTTTATAATAAATCAATAAAAAGTTTGCTCTTTACCATGAAAGTTTAGGCGGGCTTGGAAGAACTGCGCATGTGCATTCAAGCTGTTAGATACAAAGTATTTTGTTGTTCAAAATCACTACTAAGAACGTAGACTTGTCTCAAAAGTTGGTGGGGATGGCTTGGCGGTTGCTATGATAAGTTTAGGGGAACGGGAGCAGTTATAAAATCATATTTTGTTTCTTAAAGAATTGCCGTAATAATTTAAAGAGATGTGTGCAATATTTTGTTTTATTCACACAATTAAAGGGCATAAGTTTTGCAAGGTAAAGGTATTTAAAAACGTTTATGGAAATATGCATTTTTTTATGAAACATTTCTAATGTTAAGACTCCTTTCATTCAAACTTGGTAAGATTAAGTAAAAAATATAGGTAATGCATGAGTGCACCTCACCCTTCATGTGGACTCCGAGTGCACCTCACCCTTCATGTAGACTCCGAGTGCACCTGACCCTTCACCCTGACTCCGAGTGCACTTGACCCTCCACCCCGACACCGAGTGCACCTGACCCTCCACCAGGACTCCGAGTGCACCTGGCCCTCCACCAGGACTCAGAGTGCGCCTGACCCACCACTCGGAAATTTCAGCTGGTGGCGTTTCTAAACCTCACAATCCCCTGAAATTATATTTTACACTACGTAAGGTTGAGAGCAATTTTTTAAATATTTACCCACGGATAAATTTTAGGTCACTCTACGCCATTAGTGGCTGTTGGTGGTGGGTCTCTCTCTGTGTCTCGTACTACGCTGCCGAATAGGTGTCTGTATTACCTAATCACACCGATTGATTTCAGATCGCAGAAATTCCCCATTTGTACAGAATTGGTTTACACAGGGACAGCCGGAGAAAATCTCGATATTTGCGTCCCATCTCAGTTTCAGATGCGTTTAAAATGTAGTGCCTAAAACATATTACAAATTTTTTTATCGTATTTCTTGAGATGAAAAGGATAAGATACCTGACAATATTTTTAAATTTTAGATGAAATGGAATTTAATGCGCGGTGCGGAAGGGGGGGGGGACCTCGTGCCACCACGCCCCGGGGGTCTCAGAGGTTCTTAAATCGTTCCTGGGATAAAGGTCTTAGTGGGGCCCTAGACTAAGACATCTGAGTGGTTCCCTAATAACTTATGACGAAAATTCGTTGAAGACCGTTAAAACACGCAATTCTTGTGATAATACTTAGTGTGTTCTTCAAACTAATAAATTACCTGCAGTTTTCATAAAAAGTCACTTTTTTCCACTTTTCTCACAAGAACATGGGTTGAAAGCTTAAGATTCCTAGATTTTGTCTTTGAATTTAATAATTTAGCATTTTATACTTTTCTTGGTGCATCTTTTCCGTTATGCAAAGTGAAGTTACAGTGGATTTCGTCCATTAACCGTTCCAAGTGCAAACACGGAGGTGTTTGTGGATAGTAGTGAAAAAGCTGAAACTGTCTCGCCGACCTCGCTGTACACAGCGACACGAAATGTTTGCCCTTTGAGACTCACTGCCTAATTCTGTTCTAGCTACTTCTTGTGATCGAGTGTTATGCGAGAGAAAAACTATTTTACACTTCTCTCTACATAAGTATATACACTGAAGTGCCAGAAAAACTGGTACCCTAGTCTAATACTTGGTAGGTCCATATAATACTTGGTAAGAATACCACGATCGACACTGCATAAGCACATAAGGAATGACCTGAATTTGCACGCATATCGCCCGATGTTCGTTCAGGAGTTGTCAGACATCGATTTAAACCGCAGACGAGATGCATGTGCAATGATGCTTCAGACATTTTGCCACAATCCCAAAACGTGGAAAGGTCATTTTCAGTGATGAATGTGCGATATACCGCAGCTGTCGATCACGGAACGTCGTGTTCTGGTCCAAGGAAAACCCGCATTATGTCGAAGAATTGGAACATCATCCTCCGCATGTCATGATATGGGCTGCAATGAATAGTCGACATCTGTTTGGACCGTATTTCTTTGATGGTCCAGTGAATCAGACAACTTATCTGGACATGCTGCAAACCTGGTTTGGCCACAACTTGGAAATCTTGGCATTCTGAATGACGTATGGTTCCAACAGGATGGGGCACCCGCCCATTACGCAATCGCTGTTCGGGAATACCTTGGTGAGGTCTTTCGGGATCGTTGGATCGGGCGAGGTTCGGCAGTGCTGCCCGCTCCATTTGAATGGCCACCTCGAAGCCCAGATCTCTCAACGTGTGATAATGCCCTTTGGGGTTTCATAAAGGAGATTGTTGCACAGCAGCGCTACCAAACCACTGATGAACTTAAACAAGCAGTGAGACGTGCTTTCTCTCGTATCACCCCGCAACTGCTCCGGAAAATGTCCCACAGAACATAGCGTAAAATTATTCTCTGTCACGAGAATGACGGAGTCCAAACGGATCCACTGGTAGTTTAAGGATGCCTCAACATATACATCATACAACAGATACATAGCTCACTTACATTTCTTATTACGGGGGGGGGGGTAACAAGACGTTTGTGGACACCCTGTATAAGCGGAGTTGACTGTAAAGGGATAAATATTAATGGAGATTATCTAACCCACCTTCGTTTTGCTGATGACATAGTCATTTTTGCAACTGCCCCATCAGAGCTGCAGAGTATGATCCAGGAACTTGCTGACAAGAGTAAAGAAGTGGGATTAAAAATGAACTTTCAGAAGACAAAAGTGATGTTCAATGCTTTTACAAGAAATGAAGATTTATCGATTGATGGGGAAAAGCTGGAGATAACAGACACGTATGTTTATCTTGGACAGCAGATATCAAGTGAGGGTCACATTGATGAAGAAATTAATCGGCGTACAAAACTTGCTTGGAGAGCTTTTGGAAGAAACAGCATAATTTTCAAGAGCAATATGCCATTATGTCTTAAAAGAAAAGTGTTTGATCAATGCATCCTTCCAGTGCTTACGTATGGTGCAGAGACGTGGACCTTAACTAAAAGAGACATACAAAGGCTGCAGACAACTCAAAGAAGAATGGAGAGGTGCATCCTTGGTGTAACCAGGAGAGGTAAGAAGAGGAACTCGTGGATCCGAAAAATGACAAGAGTGGAAGACATCATGATCAGAGTTAAATCCCTGAAATGGCAATGGGCTGGACATACTGCCAGAAGGACAGACCATCGATGGACAGCCGAAATAAATTTAGATTGGATTCCAAGGGACAGGAAAAGACCCAGAAGAAGACCACGTGGAAAATGGGTGGATGAAATTCGAAAGTATGCGGGAGTGACATGGAGGAGACTGGCACAAGACAGACCGTTGTGGAGGAAACTTGGGGAGACCTTTGTCCAGCAGTGGATTGATAACGGTTGACAATGATGATGATGATGATGATGTTATATATAATACAAAAATTAATAATATGTCTCAACAGATGGCACTCATATGATGTGATTTTGGAATGGGGATTGTTTTGAATTACTCGTTTCATATTATATACATGTAAGACCACATGGGAGATGGGTGAATGAAATTCGAAAGCGTGCGGCAGTAACATGGAGGAGACTGGCACAAGATAGACCGTTGTGGAAGAAACTTTGGGAGACCTTCATCCAGCAGTGAATTGATAATGATTGAATATGATGATGATACACACACATATATGTGTGTGTGTGTGTGTAACCGACCCCCCCCCCCAGAGTAAACTTCTGGATCCACCCCTGATTGGTTCGTTGGTCAAATAATGGGTATATAGACTTCAAAAGGCGTCAATCACAGAGAAGTTACCGATACCATTGCGCAATAGATGATCAGAGACCAAATAAATACAAAAATTAATTTCTTGGGAAAATTGCTATGTGGAATGGGCACATTTCAATTTCCAGAATAATCTTCATGAAGAATTTGCTGGAAATGGGGTCTTTCAAGAGACTATAGTTGTTGTTTTTCAAAACCAATATTTTCAAAGAGAAATTTTTATCTGGTACAACATTCCGTTTTGAGCGTGATTTGATACTGCATTCAATCATGAACGGAATTTTAAAATTATTTCACCATCAAAATATCGATAAGTTTTGCTCACCATTGAATTCGTTTTACAATACGTAATTTAACAGTTCTCTTTCATCGAGGAATAACGAATTTTTTTGAGGAATTTATGAGGTGTCGCCCAGTGTTTTTTGTAGTGGACTCCAAGACTAAAATTCCAAGCCAAGTTTTGTTGTCCCAATCCGCCCCTCGTATCCCTAAATAATAACGCGCAAAGTACTGAAAAAGATGCTTTATTCGAGACATTACTTTGCTTGATATGAAGTCATTACATAAATATAATGGCCGCCCCGGTGGCGCAGTGGTCTAAGGCGCTAGCCTCTGATCATTCGTCTGTAAGGGGTCCGGGTTCGAATCCCGGTCAGGCATGGATGTTGTGTTTGTCTTACGGCAGTGGCTCTCTCCCTTCCCTTCCCTGGAACCAGTGACCCTAAATTGGGGACGGGCGACTGCTTATAGCCCATTGAGTTGCTCACGGTGGTCGTTAAACCTCCAATCAAAAAAAAAAAAAAAAATAAATATAATGCTTTTCAAATAAGAATTCATGAAAACAAAGTGCTAGAATCGCCTATGCGAAGCACCAAAATAGTTGCAAATAATTCACCACATTTAAAGAAATTGTGATGAATAAAGAATAGTTTTTCTGAAGTTGTTTAAAATTCAAAAATCTGTTTCATGCTAAAGCTTCGAGGCCAGATTTCATGTAACTTACCTACTATTTTTCTTACTTTTTGGCGAAGTTAAAATAAATTTTTTGGCAAAGAAAAATTATATTGGAACACTAAATAAATTAATTTGTACAAGAAATGTGCTATTTCTCTCGCTTTCAGAAGAGTTTAAATGAAGTTTCTTTGAAAAGCACCAGTTAAAAGATTAATAAATGAGTTATTTCTCAGTTTTAAACAATTTTCTCGGAATTTTCAACAAAGCTGAAGCAAATTTGCGCCTTCAGAAGGGTCTGTTTTGCATATTAAATAAATTCGTTCAAGCAGTAAACGAGATTCCTCGCATGTCTGTTTAAAAACATGTGCTTATAGTCAACCTAACATAAGGGATCACAAGTCAGCTGAACTTGTTGCACGATTATAAAGAAAATCATCCTACCACTAATGACTAGTTAAAAACCGTCGTCAGTTACTAAAAAGATTAATTGATGGTAAAATTAAAACATTAAAATCATTAGATCTTTCGGGCTTCCTATAGCAGCCCATCATCAGATAACATAAAAACCTAGCACTGATGGAGGTGACATATATACACTGCTGGCCACCCAAAATGCAACACCAAGAAGGAAGCATCCGATTGGCCTGAAATTCGCAGCATGCGTCGCTCGCGAGAGGACATGCAAACGATTAGCATTGCAGGGCATATGCAAATCATTTGCGCCCGGCACGCCACTGAGAAGCACTATAAGAAGGGTGCGCAGAAGGCGGGGTATAAGTAGTGGAAGTGTGTTGTGCTGCCGGACCTGTGCGGGGGAAGCTTCCTGATGTCTCGTCGCAGAATACGGCAGTCATTCCAGCACGTTTCGGAGTTCGACAGAGGACGAATAGTGGCTTATCGCGACAGTGGTTTATCGTACCGAGACATCGGCGCCCGTGTGGAACGACATCCAGCCACAGTGAGGCGAGTATGGATTCGGTTGGTGCAGGAGGGACGGACGGACCGAAGTGAGTGATTGCCGCAGCCGCGGCACACCACCGAACGAGAGCACCGGTATGTTGTGCGGCAGGCATTGACGGCTCGCACCGCCACATTACGAACGTTAGCGCAGGAATTAGGGTGTGTTGCGCAACAACCTGTGTCAGCACGTACCGTTCGACGTCGTCTGCAGGAGCGGGGACTTGTCGCACGGCGCCCATTGCTCCAATTACCATTGACGTAACACCACCGGCGAGTGCGGCGGCAGTGGGCCGTTGAACGCCGCACCTGAACTACGGAATGGCACGACATTGTCTTCTCCGACGAATCCCGCTTCTGCCTGCAACCCTACGATGGACACATATAATGCAGACACTGTATGACGCCTGCATTATACATCGCCATACCGGTCCGTCGCCTGGAGTTATGGTTTGGGGCGCAATTGGATATGACACCCGCACCCTTCTGGCACGCATTGCCGGTACACTCAGCAGCCACCGCTACATCTCCGACGTTTTGGAGCCTGTAGTCCTCCCTTACCTGCAGAACCTGCCAGCGGCCACGTTTCAACAGGACAATGCGCACCCGCATCGTGCAACAATTCTTCACGGCCCACCAGGTGTCACTGCTGCCGTGACCCGCCTGTTCTCCCGATATGTCGCCCATCGAACACGTCTGGTCGATGATCGGCAACCGAGTGGCCCGGCATGCACCACCCGCGGCTACGCCTGATGAACTGCGGCCACGTGTGGAAGCAGCCTGGACCGACATACCCCAAGCCCACATCCAAAGCCCATTTCGTTCGATGCCGCGGCGTGTAGCGGCCGTTATTGCCAGCCATGGGGGCCACACGAACTATTGATGTCTGCGTGTTCCGCAAGTCGCACAGGCCTGTAAGCTCAATCGTTTCATCTTTGTATCTGTTGTTATGTGTCCAGTAAATCTGGCTTTGCTATCTCGTGTCCTTCTTGGTGTTGCATTTTGTGTGGCCAGCAGTGTATATAGTCACCCCTCAGTGATAATGACGTTACACATGAGCAGGCAGAGACAGCGCCACACTTGGACGTAACAATTCGACAAAGGAACTAAGGTGTCTTACACAAAATTAAATAGAGTGAAATTTAGGAAATACAAATGATAAAAAGGGAACAATTACAATTAAAGTCCGTCGTAATCATTCATAATATACACAGGCCATTGTAGAAATGAAAGTCAAAAGGAAATGTCCTGAAAACAAAGAAGAATACATAGAATCGGTGATAAGAATTAAAAATAAAACATGTACAATATTCCTGTTAAGTAGATACAGTTCAGTCAATCACAAACCATACATGACATGGAATTTTATGTACATACCTAGTGAATCCACTTATTTTCGGTACGGAGGCATAGAAGAATGAGTCACGTTTAACAGTTCACCTGGAAGAAATACACTGAAGTGCCAGAAAATCTGGTACACCAGTCTAATACTTGGTAGGTCCCCCACGGGAGCGCAGGAGTGCAGAAATACGACGGAGAATGGACTCCACTAGCTTCTGGAAATATGCTGTAGGCAATGCACACTATACTTCCTGCAGAGCGTTCCACAATCAGGGTACATTCCAAGGTCTCGGATTCCTGTGTTCGACAGCGCGTTGCATGGCATCTCAAATGTGTTCTATCACGTTCAGATCTTGGGACTTGGGTGGGAATGGAAACACCCCAAACTCAGATGAATGCTCCTCTAACCATAATGTGGCGTCCCGACACTTGTTTGGAGGTGCATTGTCCTGTTGGAACAGACCCAACCCATCAGCATGAATGCAGGACATGAACGGGTGTACCTCGTCAGAAAGGATGCACACATAGCGTTGGCCGGTCACAGACGTTTGTAGACGTACCAGGGGTCCCAGTGACGTCCAGCTAATACCATTACGGACCCCCACCAGCCGGTACAGTTCCCTGTTGACAGGCGGGATCCATGGTTTCATGGGGTTTGCGCCACACACGAATCCTTCCATCTGCCCGATACATTTGGAAACACGACTCGTCAGACAAGGCTACTATTTTCCAGTCATCAAGTGTCCAGTGGCGGTGTTGCCGTGCCCAAGCGAGGCGCATAGCTCAGTGTCGTGCACCCATCAAGGGGACTCGAGTTGGGCGTCGGCTCCCAAAGCCCATATCGTGCAGGGTGTGTTGCACAGTCCGGACGCTGATGCTTGTTGAGGCTCCAGCATTGAATTCCGATGCTACCTGCGAGAGTGTCGCGTGAAACGATTCTTGACAGCCGAAGATGGTCACGTTCACCCAATGTCTTTTTACGGCCACACTGGTATCGTAGGTTGGAGGTTTTGCCGGAACTTTTGTAGTCACGGTACACCCTTGCAATGGTCGTCCGTGAAAATCCGAACTTCGTTTCTACCTCCAAAATACTATGGCCCATCTCACGAGTGCCAACTATGACACCGCGTTGAAAATCGCTTAAATCGTTAATACTTGTCATTCTCACGCCGAAAACAGCTCTGACAGCTGGCAAAGATGTCTATCGTTTTATATACGCACTGGCGGACGCAACCGAGTACGCGCATAGGCGACGTTGCTATGTATTTTGCATAAGCTCGTCTGTGCCAGTTTTTCTGTCACTTCAGTGTGTGTCCTTTACGATTCCGGGTAAAAACCTCGTTGTTGGTTAAGTGAAAGTAGTTGTTTCCACGGTTGTGGGACGTAGGTTAGTGTGTTGTCATTGCAACACAGATTTCCTTTGCCGAGAATAACCAAACTTTCAGTAATCAATAAAGAAGATTTGGTAGTTGGGGTTATCAATATACTTGCTTCGTCCCAGATGGGGGAATGCATACCTTTGCTTACTGAGCATGCTAATGAAGTCTTGAGTAACCCATTTTTAACGTCATATTGGTGATCCTTCAATCGTGAAAATAAATTACGCTGAGTGGAGCCTATATAAATACTGTTATGTACCTCATCGTTAATACCTCTGAGGGGGATACTATACACTCCTGGCCTAAGTGAATTTTGGGGAGTGGGTGAGTTACACGGGAAAGATACCGAAACGGACGAGTTGCACCGGAAAGATAGCGAAACGGGCGAGTTGCACCACATAGTCCCTTTCTACCGACAGGCGAGTTGCACCGCATAGTCCCTTTCTACCGACAGGCGAGTTGCACTGCATAGCCCCTTTCTACCGACAGGCGAGTTGCACCGCATAGTCCCTTTCTACCGACAGGCGAGTTGCACCGCATAGTCCCTTTCTACCGACAGGCGAGTTGTACCGCATAGTCCCTTTCTACCGACAGGCGAGTTGTACCGCATAGTCCCTTTCTACCGACAGGCGAGTTGCACCGCATAGTCCCTTTCTATCGACAGGCGAGTTGCACCGGTGCAACTCGCACAGCGGAAGAAGGCGGGGGGAATGAAACAAGGTTCTGAAGACTGAATATAAGAACCATAATAATAAAGGAAAGTTCAAAAGTGTTTTTTGTTTCATCCGCATAATTTTCCTTTCACACTTTTCCCAGGTTTAGGACTGGCAGGGGCTAATAGTTTCTGGCGTGTTTAAAAAATTGCGGAATGAGTTTCCGTTGTCTTTGTTTTAAAGCAAGATTATGTTCTCTTGTCTTGTTTCATGATCTGTCTTTTACCTCTTTGTCTTATTTCTTCTTATCCCTCTTAGAACCATAATAAGAAATAGCTTTTAAAAATTCAAATCTTGTAAGTTTTTTATTCTTGTACTTCTGCTTCCTTCTTTCCATATTTCCCATCCCCTTCTTCAGATTTTGGTTTGGTTGCTTTATGACATTTCCACTATTTTTCAGTGCATAAACATCAACCTGGATTTGCTTAATTACTTCTACAAAAGCATAAATATTTGGGCTAGGTGCGCTGAAATTATAATTGAATTTTGCATGAAATGATTCACAGGCATTAGTTGTTCTCTCTCCTTCTATTCTATCCGAAGCCCATATTATGGGTGGGAATTTGGCTTCTTCAGCTACATATGTATCTGTCACATAATCAGCGTATGTTTGCATCTTTCCATCCTGTAAGATATCCGATATCAAATCGTCTACGAAACAGTCTGCAACTTCCTCGTGGGGGGTCCGGTGCAACTACCCCATGCGACAGGAGAGGAGTCCCGTGCAATTCACCCTTGAATTTGATTGACAGGTTCTGTGAGGGGTGCAACTAACCCTCGTCCGAATTTTGCACAAAGTCGCGATCGTCCCTAAGCAATGTTGCTAGATAGTTGTTCGTATGCCGAAGTCAACTCCAAATCGCCAGCATAATTTTTTTTAAAAGAGGTGTGATGGTTGGATGATAAGTCATTGAGCCCAGGAATTTTCGTTGAGGTACTGTATTTCCCTAGTAAGGGTCATGCTTATAGTACTGTTTCGTCTGTCAGTAGACACAATATCTCCGGCCTCCGCATCTGTAAGTCAAAAACTAATTTGCGCGCCAGGTAACATTAACCATGATGATGACACGTGCACTTTCGATATTTTACAATGAACAGTTTTCCTTTTAGAGGGCGTAAATACGTCTTCATCTTCGGTGCACTACTATTTTAAAACTCAAAGTGCTAAAATTCTTCTGTATTAAACAGGTGGAACTGTGAGCAAAACTTCATTGCCTTGCTCGATGCACTGTGTACGTGACATCAATGCACATATTTCCAAGGTGACACGAATACACAATTCCGATTTGAAAAATGTAATTTGAGAGAAAACTACAATACCTTTACGAATCAAAATATGCGCCGTGATTATCTATCACCTTCCGCCATCGGTCGGGCAGCTGGCGGATTCCAGCCATGAAGAATACTTCGTCGTGTGAGTCGATGAAGTCGTCAACCCATTTTTGCACTTGGACACACATATCCGGAACAGTACAGCAGACAAACCATGTTGCATCGATCGGAACAAATGCTAGGCTGAAGGGGCTATGTCGGGACTATACGCCGGGTGCTCTAAAATTTCCCAGCCAAGCGTCAATAACGTTTCCTTGACTGATTTTGCGACATGCGGCCTAGCGTTGTCATGCAGTAATTTCACGGGACGCAATCCTTTGCCTCTGAATGGACGTTTCCGACAGATTTCCTGGTTCAATCGCAGCAATTGTCGCTTGTAGCGATCAACAGTAACAGTTTGACCCTGTTCCAATAGTTCATAATAGAGCACACCCTTCATATACCACCAGATGCACAGCAGAACTTTCTTGGAGTGAATATTGAGTTTCGGTGTCGAAGTCGTTGCTTCACCGGAGTCTACCCAGTGTTTTTTGCGTTTGGGATTGTCGTACCATATCCACTTTTCAGCACCCGTAACGATTTTCCACAGAAAAGACTTTCTGTGTTGTTTATTCAACAGACTCAAACACTTCATGACATGCTCATCCTTGTTCCTCTGGTTCAGGTCATGTGTCACCCATTTTCCTTCCTTCTGCATCTTTCTCATTGCGCGTAAACGATTGGAAATGGTTTGCTGAGTTACTCCCAGTTGTTCAGCTAGTTCTTTTTGCGTTTGAGACGAATCTTCATCCAACAGTGCTTGAAGTTCCTCGTGTGCAACCTTCTGCGGGGCGCCGCTACGTTTTCGATCGCTAACATCAAAATCACCTGCTTTAAACATTCTAAACCAAAACTCACACGTGCTTTTCGATACAATATTCTCCCCCAAAACAGAACAGATCGATACACATCCTTTTGCATCACTTTTTCCTTGATGAAATTCGTAACGAATGCAGTGTCGAATAAATGTAATATCGCTTGCCATCTTTCACCTACCGATGTGCAAGTGCGTTTGACTGTTGGGTCACATTTTACTTCTGTGTCACATTTTACATTCTGGACCAGTTACGGTCACGTGACAACAACGCGGGGGAATGTCGGATATGTAAATTAGCGGTATACGTCACACAAAAAAGCTTTAAAACTTATTTGTACCTAATATTTTCTAGCTTTTTATCATGTAAAATGCTCCTGCTAGTCTCCGTAAACTTCTATATTTAGTTCGATGATAGTTCAGCATCTACAGTTCCGATAAAAAAAGTTTTAGCATCGGCTAGCTTTGGCCATGGTCAAAATAATTCACCAATATCTGATTCATTAGATCTATTTACTGTTTTCAATCTAGGGAGTACCAAAGTGTATTTGCGTTTGAGAAATACCTGAGCCTTTAAAAATATATTTTGTTCCTTCTTTGTGCTTGTCGGGGTCCACTGAGTTCTATCCGCCACTAGGCCTTACCGATTCCGAATCTTCCAAACGAGCCCGACGTAGGTTCTTTTGATTCATATAGAGTTGAACTGCATCGCTGAATTACTGGAACGTGTAGTCGGCAATTACTTGATATCTGAGACAACAAAATTTAATAGATAAGAAACAATCTCCGTTCGAGTAGCTATCTCCACGCAACAACAGGTTTCCAGATGCCAAACACTTTACTCTCTCAGAAATATCCCGGAAGACCCTCCGCCACGTTTAACTTGAGTCTTTCCGTCCAATACCGGTCGATCTCTGATCGCCGAAAAACCCTGACTATTCCGTCATTCAAAACGTAAATCCCCGAGAGGCCTAACCTACACTTTCGGCTCGAACACGCCGTTCGTCAAGGAAAAATCCTGGTCCTCGTATGACACCGGACACAAGAAGCATCCCGAGCGAGACGATACACACGTTATTTGAAGAAGTTTTAGGAAGGGAGTGTCTTACCCCAGTTCTAAAACTACCCTTAGAAATAGGAAGCTAAGAGATCTGAGTAAGTGAACTCAATAGGAAAGACAAACAAAAAAATTAGTGAAAGGAAAGGGAGATACATCTTTCAAACTGTGAACCGTGACACATAGTCCGGGGAAGGGGGACAAGGGGAAGGGGAGGGAGAACCAAGCACCGCACAACATCACAAAGAACCACAACACCACCCGGCCGCCGACACACCAAGGAGTGATTGCAACTCACCGAGACCAAATCCAAATACCGAAGCAGCAATAAATTCTCACCATCTCGATGCCAATCTGAAAAAGAAGGGGGGCTGTCAAACACTCGCCATTGATCACATACTTACTCTCTCTCTGTCAAAGGGGGTCAACGATCGCCGTCTTAGTTCTGGGATACCTAAGGAATTCGCTAGAATTGTAATCAGCAGCATCCTTAACTGGTCCATTAGGGTAGGCCTCCGCTTTCTTGAAGAACTTCTTGGCGAGCCTGGTGGAAAACTCATGTACCTTCTCAATTCCAAGTCTGTATCTCAGGTTCCGAAGTGGGGTCCAAGGGGGAGCCCCAGTGATCATTCGAAGTGTTCAGTTCTGCACCCTCTTGATTCTCTCACGCTGATTCCTACTGATACCAAACCAGATGGAGGAGGCGTAGGTAAGCACCAGCCTGACGACCGTCTTGTCCAGAAGTACTATGTGCCGTGTTGTAAGGAAGCTTCTCCGGTGGAGTAGTGGAGCCAGCTGCCCAAGGCATTGTCGTGTGGTAGCTGGTGTTCGCCACCCACGAAAGTCGACAATCTAGTTGGAGCCCTAGGTACTTAATGGAGGTTGCCCAGAGGATTTTCTCTTGAAACATAACGAGTATTAGTAGTACAGAGCAGCACTCCTTGGAGAGATCCAAAAACCAACAGCGCACTGCTCTTAGACGGATTGACCTTGATCCGCCAGTCAGTGTAGTAGTCTTCCAGCTGAGAAGCCCTGGAAAAGCTTCACTGCTCTGCCTTTGTTCAGGGACCTGATGACAACAGCTGTATCATCTGCGTACATCATGACCTGCCCTTGTTTTGGTTTGGGTAAGTCGTGCAGATAAATGGAGAACAGCGTCGTTGGTCCAAGAACCGTACCCTGAGGAACGCCATCCCGAATCTTCATTTCCGAAGAAAGCTCACTGTTAATCTTCACAGTGAAACTGCGGCTGTTGAAGTATGAGCCAATCAGCTCAACAAGTGGGCGAGGGCATCAACTTGTGTAGGAGGCCATCATGCCAAATCGCTGATGTCCAGGAAGACAGCAGTGGAATACTCGTTCTTATCTCGTCCTGCAGAAACGAATTCCGTAAGTCTGATCAACTGGTGGGTCGCAGCATGCTTCGCCAGGAAACCACCCTGTTCGTCACGAATCACTCATTAGCTTCACAGAACTCTAGAAGCCTAGAGTGGATGACCCTCTCCAGGAGCTTACCCAGGATGGGCAGGAGAGATATTGGACGGCAGTTCTCAGGTAAAGTATGATTGGTTCCAGGTTTGGGCAACACCACTGCTACTGCATTTTTCCAGTCCCTGAGGAAATACTTCAGCGGGAGAGACCAGTTGAAAATCTCTACCAGCACCAGAATCCAGCTCTCAGGGAGCAGTTGAACAGCTCTTGCCGAAACTCCATATCTTCCGGGAGCTTTCTTCACCTTTTATCTTTTTGATGTGTCGAGTTACCTCGAGGTAACTAACAGGCAAGATGACCTCGTCTGTATCATCAAGATTGTATGCAGCTAAAGCCTCCATGACCCTCCGTGTGATAAGGATTTTGGATGTCATGAGGTGAGAACTACTCCTCCAAGGCACCAGCAAGGACCCCAGCCTTCTTGTCATCACCATACACCAAACTCTATGGACCGAGAATGATAGTCTTACTACACCGGAGTTTTTGAAAGATGGTCCACACATCATTCTGCAACTGTAAGATCCAGGCAGGCAATATATGCTAATTTAATCAAGCCTGAGCTTTGTTTTACCCGCGTTGAGAAGGTACTTGTTCCATGGGAGTTCTCTGAACGCGTGTATTTCTGCCCTGCTGAGATCGCGACATGAGTTATAACGAATCCTGTCATCAGCTGATCTCGACCGCTGCCAGATACTCCGGAACTTGTTCTTCTCTCGGATCATCCGGACAATAAGTGGAGGAAGTGAAGAAAGGTCTCGGGTAGGAGCTGGGGGCTTCCTGCATCGATACAAAATTGCCTGTATACAACGAGTGAGTTCCTCTACCGCACTGTCGACGTTCGAGCGAGTACTAGTGTCCACCGTAGGCGGATCAACCTGAGCAATAATTTCCTGGAACAACTTCCAATCAATATACATCATCGTCCGCCGGGTGGCTGCGACTTCGTTCAATCTCAGTAAGACTGGGTATGATCAGAGTCAAGTCCAGAAACCACGGAGACCTAATGAAAGTGCCACACAAACTGGAGGACAGCAAAATCAATGACATCGCCAACCCAGTGCGACGGGGTGCAAGTTGGATGGACCTGACTTGCAACTGTAAGATCCAGTCTGCCAATGTATTGCGGTAGTGCCACCCCAGCACTGTTAGTTGAACGACTAAACCAGTCAGGATGTTTAGCATTCCAGTCACCAGCCACTACAGTGGGGATGGGGTCCCCAAAGAGGATGTCAAGATCGTCGTCAGAAGGTACCTTTCTAAACGAAAGCTAATTTAATCAAGCCTGAGCTTGTTTTACAGCCAGTGCCTCAATATCCTTGAAGGGTGCGATGCACTTAAACCATTTCTGACTAAAATGACATTAACTCCTGTTGCGTTGCTGTAGAGGGCTGGGTCTCTGTCTTGCCGGAACACCAGGTAGTTCACAACATTGACTCGCTAGATCTTAGGTGGGAGTTTAGACTCACAGATAAGAGCAACATCAAGGTCATGATCTTTCAGGAGCCTCGCAAGTTCAGTCCTGATTCCGTTCGCATTTCAAAACATTATGTTAAGACTGTCCATAATGCGCTACTAGGAACAGGAGCTCATGCTTAAGCAGCCAGGCAGGCAACCAGAACCCGTTTGAGTACCAATGCGCTCCACAAGCTCTGAGAGCAGCTTTTGATCCGTGACCTCGGTAGTGGCAGGGTAGCGAGCCACTTTTGTTACCAACTGAGGGGCATGCGTAACTTTTTCTGGTTGACCAGCAGTCTTGTTTTGGTTCTTTTTGCCTTTACTTTTCCTCCTCTTGGAACTTGTAGCAGAGATGGAAGGCGTGGAAGCAGTTGGGGGGATCTCCTTTACCGATTTGGGGTCAACAGCAGTAGTTTTAGTAGGGTCCTTACCTTTTGTTGACATCTTCTTCTGCTTCGGTAGGTTTGGTGGCGCCTTACCTTTTGTTGACATCTTCTTCTGCTTCGGTAGGTTTAGTGGGGCTTTACCTTTTGTTGACATCTTCTTCTGCTTCGGTAGGTTTAGTGGAGCCTTACCTTTTGTTGACATCTTCTTCGGCTATGGTTTCTGCCTGTTGTTTTTCGGCAGCTTCAACCGAGATTTGTAGGGTTCAACCGAAATTTCCTTGTAAATGGGGCAACCACGCCAGTTAGCCCTATGTTCACCACTGCAATTGACACAGAAACGCTGCTTCTCCCTGCTGCAATGACCCTTGCCGCAGTGTACACATTTTGGCTTCTGTCTGCAGTAGTCTGCAGTTGGACATGGCATGACCAAAGCCTTGGCAGTTAAAGCACTGGCCTTAGTTCGGTAGGATTCAACCGAGATTCGAAACCCCAAGGAGAGATACATATGTTCAGTGATATATCACAATTTCTCCATCCACTACAAGAATCTCGACAAGATACACTACTGCCTAACTCCTATCTAATTGATGTAGAGAAGAACTGCACTGAGCACTAGTCCCAACGCTACAATGACAACCTAGCTCCAAGATTGTAACAGTTACAGAAGATCCTGACGAACTGCCGATCAAAAACTGATTCCTATCATTATATAAAACACAGTCTAACTCCTAACCAGCTCCTAAACACAAAATCAGCACACAACAAAATACGTTTTTTTACAAAGCTTACCTTGCTTACGTTTTCTTGACTTGCGATTGAAAACACAAATTAAATGAAGAAAGCACAACAAAATTTGACAGGAGCTAGTCACAGTCCAAATAATCACAAAAACAGAAAAATTGGCTGAACGAATCACACGCACGAAACACTAGATGATTTCACACGCTAAACTTAGAAGCTCGACGTACTCACCGAAGCACAAAACACACTACACAGGCACACACTTCACTAATCGGCAAGTTGAAGCACACCGAAAAATTGAAGAAGCACCGGAATTGCACACACAAAGAACTTGGACTTCTGTTCACTTCCGAATAGCGAGACTTTCACCAAAAACAAAAAGAAGCACCCCCTCAAGAAGATTTGAAGAAGCGCCGGAAATAAGAACACGGGATTAAGGGAGTGACTCCTCAGAATCCGATATCGCTAACCTTGCCTGCGGGGGACGTCAAGGGAAGCACACGGCTTGACCTTGAGACTAGCACAAGCAGATTAGCTCACGTCTGTGCACTCCCAAAGTGGGAAATGGAATGCATCCCGAGCAGATCAGACCCGATCATAGTAGAGGATTTTAGGAAAGGAGTCTTAAACAACCCTTGCAAATAGGAAGCCAGGAGATTTGGTCTCGAGTGCCCGATTGGAAAGTGACACGGAAGCGAGGTAGAAAGGGGAGGAAGACGCCCTTATTTATTACCGGGGGGGACAGTACCCGGAGCCCGACGGCTTAACTTGACCATCCGACGCACGGTGGATATTTAGTGGTTCGAGCGCTCGTACCTGCCTGAGATCGAACCCGAGGTCTTCTCCGTGGCAGTCACGAAAGCTGCTGGCCGCCCCGGGTGGCGTAGTGGTCTAAGCGATGGATTCTGATCATTCGTCCGGAAGGGGTCCGCGTCCGAATCCCGGTGAGGCATGGATGTTGTGTTTGTCTGACGGCACTGGCTCTCTCCCTTTCCTGGAACCAGTGTCCCTAAATTAGGGACGCGCGACTGCTTATACTGTAGCCCATTGAGTCGCTCACGGTGGTCGTTAGAACTTCAATACAAGAAAAAAAAAACGCTGTTGCATCCCGAGCGAACGTGTCGCTCACTTTTATATCCTTATCTTTGCTTCCCCCCTCTGCGCCTCTAGAATCCTGTTCCCATGGAGTTCGCCGCTCTCTGGGAGCGGTGACCTTGCCCCGATACATCAGGCCCAGTCGTCTAGGATGCAGCTAGGCACATTCCTCGCTCGGCACTCCTTAATACGGCGTACAAAAGAAACCCGCCACGTGCTGGCCGCGGGTGGCCTAGTGGTCAACGTTCGTGACTGCCGTGGAAAGGACCTCAGATTCGATCCCTGGGAAGTGAGAACGCTGGAAACACTAAATATCCGCCGCGTCTGGGATGGGCACGTTAAGCCGTCGGGCCCCGGGTACTGGTACCCCGGTAATAAATAAGGGCGTCTTCCTCCCCCTTTCTACCTCACTTCCGTGTCACTTTCTTATCGGGCACTCTAGCCCAAATCTCCTAGCTTCCTATTTCTAAGAGTTGTTTAAGACCTTGGGTCAGACACTCCCTTCCTAAAATCTTCTACATATGATATATGATCTGATCTCTACGTGCGTTGGAATTTGCATTACATTACACTTGAAATAATAAATTGATACAGAAGAGGTTGCTACATGAAAATAATTATCGGGAGCTTGACTCCGTCACCTTACAGTGTTTTAACGACATTCATGAGCATCTAAATCTATTTTGTGCATCTAAATCTATTTTGTGCATCTAATCTCATGTAAAGCTACAAGGAGTCGCCTATCCCTAACCTAGTTACAGTGAACCGCCAAAGGATGCTTTGGGAGGGGGTGTTAACGACCACCGTGAGCTACTCCATGGGCTTTAAGCAGTCGCCCGTCCCAAATTTTGAGCCACTGGTGCCAGGGAAAAGAGAGAGCCAGTGTCGTAAAACAGACACAACATCCATGCCTCACGGGATTCGAACCTGGACCCATCTCCGACGAATAGTCAGAAGCCAGTATATAGACAATACCTTCTATTATAGCCTCAGATCTAGCAGACCGACGCCAGACTCGCCACTTCTGAAAATGTCGATCGAGTGCCGCGGTGTTTCTGCAGAGAAATAACTTAGTATCACGAGTGCGGTGCCAGATAATTCGCGTACATAGCAATAGATTGGCCATTTTTCTTTGCTTTTTTTTTCGTAATTTTTATTCCTTGATAAAGTAAAAAGATTACATCATCAGTTTTCAGTCTTTTTCTCAGTTTCCTGCATTAATATCTGCAATTTGGGGAATTCCAAAGTTTTGCTCTTGTGCTGGGAAAGGATTCCATGTATAAACTGGCCAGGGAGTGTCTTTACTTGAAATCCTATATCGTACAAGAGAAGGGTCTATTGTTGAATTCAAGCAATTTGAACATCTCAGGAGAAGAAGAAAATGTTAAAGAGAGGGAAACGAAGACGAGACAGAAAATAAAGCAGCGCGAAAGTGTTTTAGGGTGGACATCCAAAGTTTCAAAGACCTAACGTTGATAATGTGATGCGGATTTTTTGGAGTAAAATGGTAACAAAACGCGAGTGGAGAACGTTCGTTTTCCATACTCAGACATACACTGAAGATCAATTGAATTAGAGATAATTGTCGAGTAACGTGTAGCACCACCTTTCGCCCTGATGACGGCGGCGATTCCTCTCGGCATCGACTCGACAAGACACCGGAAGCGTTGGGAAGCCATACGGATCTACGACACCTGAACAAAGCTCCCACAGTTCACGAAGATTTGATGGAGGGGAGGTCAAAGCCTCGAACATCTCTCTCGATGGCATCCCAGATGTGCTCCATGGGATTGAGGTCAGGTGACCTAGCTGCCCAAGGAAGCGAGGTCACGTCGGTGGAGTGTTCATCCAACCATTTGGATACAATTCAGGAGCGATGGCACGGTGCATTGCCTTGTTGCAGGATGAGGTCCCCAGTGGGATGTTGAAGACGCACAAACGGGAGCAAATGGTTGTCCAGGATATCCCGGTAACGTTGACCTGTAAGGGACGATGTCACACGTACCAGGGGTCCCATTTCAGTCCACGTAAACAGTCCCCAGACGAGAATGCCACCCCCACCAGCTTGAAGAGTACCCTGCTGGCAAGAAGAATTCATCGCTTCATGTGGTTTGCGTCGTACTCGTATCCTGCCATCCGCATGTACCAACGTGAATCTCGACTCATCAGTCCAGGCAACATTTTTCCACATGTCTAGGGTCCAGTGGCGATGTTCCCGCGTCCATGCTAATCTTTGCACCCTGTGATGTGCGGTCAGCAGCGGTACCCTCGTGGTGTGACGTACCTGCCAGCAGGACGCACATGACATAAAGGCAGATAGGAATCAGAATACATGTCTGCGTAGCTCAGTTGGTAGAGCTGCTTGTTCCGGAATAAGCGTACTCGGGTTCGAATCCCGGCGTAGACCAAAAATGACGGAGAAATTTACTTCGTTATAATGGCGCCCGAATGACCCGTCCGTTCAAAATCTCGCATTGGTGTGATGTTATTTCCACACCGCGAGATAGGAAAAATCAGAGAATCCCTTCTCCAGTGCTTCGAAAAATAAATGTGTGTGACGTTGCATTCCACACACCAGATTGACTGGGAGTTCTCAAGTGCACGTTCTACAGTGGATGTCTGCCTGCAGCGATTCATGGTCACGGCTGATCCGTGGGCCATGCCCCCGGCCCTCTTTCGGGGGGAGGGAGATGTGACGTACCTGCCAGCAGGACGCACATGACATAAAGGCAGATAGGAATCAGAATACATGTCTGCGTAGCTCAGTTGGTAGAGCGACTTGTTCCGGAATAAGCGGCCTCGGGTTCGAATCCCGGCGTAGACCAAAAATGACGGAGAAATTTACTTCGTTATAGTGGGACGATGGCTTCTGTACCCCATAGCGAGGAGATGGTTCTAGATGGTGTGGCTGCTTACACGTTTTTGTGCAACAGCGTTGAATTGCCGAGTGATTTCTTGCACTGTGGCCCGTCTCTCCGCTGTTACAATGCGAGCTAGCAGACGATGACCCCGCTCATCCACACGCTGTTGTCCACGGCAGTTGGCCCTTGCAGGGATGGTTTTACCGGATTCGATGTACTCACGGTGCATGCGTGACACAGTGGCTCGTGAAAATCCCAGTGCCTGCACGACTTCCCAGATGGAGTGACCCATTCGTCGGGCCCCTACAATTTTCCCACGATCAAATGCGCTTAGATCCTTCGTTTTACCCCTACTGCGTCCGACTCTTACTGATTCCCGTCGCATCACTGCTTATATTGTCGGATCGCAGCATACTTCATGCCGTTTCCGTTTACAGGGCCGCCCACAGCGCCACATTTGCATCACGCCAGATGTCTCTAATTCAATTGCTCTTCAGTGTATAAAGAATGGGTTTTAAAAAGCCCCACAAGTCAACGGAGAATGTGTTTGGTGCGCATTGATTTAAAAGAAATGAATCTTTCAAGTATCCTTACCGATTTTGTAGCAAGGAAATACAGAAAACGTGTTCTGAAAAGAGAGAGAGACAGAGAAAGAAAAGTAAAACGAAAAAGAGTAAAAAAAAGCCCTTGTAGTTAGAAGGCAAATCTTTTTAGTTAAAGGACAATACACAGTGCTGTTTTTGTTGTTGTTGTTGTTGTTGTTTTTGTATGCCTACTGGATATCTCTTTCCCGTAAAAATAAAAAACAACGCAATTGTTGCCCAATGGGCTGTTATGGAAAATGAACAAAAGTTTAAAGCCGCTCTTGAACCCAACATTATTTTCTTGCCTCAAAACCTCATTAAATTTTTGATACCCTCGATGTTTTATATATTTTTGTTCCTTTCGTTTTTGGGGTTTAATGGACCGACATAAGAACCGACTTTAGAAACTTTCAAGAGATGCCAAATTTAGAAGTCAGGTACCGTTACAATGTTGAATTTTTTTATGTTTAAATACCAGTATACTGAGCATGTTATTGTCGTGCACTGCAAAACCCACCTTACGAAGTATCTTGTAAAATATATTGCAATAGGTAAATTTAATGATATAATGAGAAAACATTAATGCAATTTATTTAGTAAACTTTTATACTGGGAATTTTGTTCCAGGAGTGAATTATTTTGTATTCAATGCCTTAGCGTGCTTCCTCTCCGCATATCGAAATATTGTACAAATGCTCTTTGAACATAATACATTTCCACTAAGTAGAGCCCGAATCTATTCTTGCCTCGCGTCGAGTACACAATGTCACTGTACAGGTTACTGTGCATTTTCAACTCAATTTACCCTCTGCCATCACTATTATGTGTACAAGTACGCCCATAAGCGCCGGGAATTGTACTCTGGAAGCTTCTTTTCCCTTGAGAGCTGTAAGTCGACCCTTTAATACGAAGCGTTATTCTATGCACGCGCAGAGCTCACATATGGCCAGTTACGAGACTGACACCATTAAAAAATACGCAACTGGTTGAAATTTTTTAATTTTTTAAACTGGTGTTCCTTCTCCAAATACCTTCAATTCCCTTTAAATCTTGGCGAATATGTTAAATTCGCTTTTAGTCTTGAATTTTAATCTTATATTTATAAAATCTGAAGTATATACCAGGATCAGACTGGGCTGGTACACCCCTTGCTAATTTAAAAAATGCATATTTCTTTTGTACTTCACCGTGCTTATAGAAGAAAATTAGGACATGCTGAAAATACACAATCTGCTTACCACTTTGACTGCTTCGAAAAAAAAAAAAAAAAAAAAAAAGATCTAAGTACTTAATGGTCTGTTAAGTCAAATACTGTTTTTCACGCAATCCCTTCCCAGCTTTCTAAGTTAAGCTCCGTCCCTTTTGACTGATTTCATGTATTGTACTGCGCTTTCGCTAATTGCACTTGAATAGCCTTGCAATAAAAAATATTCACCGACGTGTTTTCCGTTGCACTAGTGAATATTCCACTATGTCCTATAGCCACACTTGTTCTGAAAGCGGTACCCAAGGGTAACTAACAGTAGTCCCTTCTAAAGCGCGTTGCTTTTCAAGAAAAGTCACATGCCAAAGCAAAGTTTGTTTGTTGGCGTTTCCATGCAAGCCATTAAGTCGAAGTAAAAATAGAGAGTGTTTCTTCCATCTACGACATTCGGAGATTATCAAGTATGGGGAAATTACGATAACATCACAGATGTGTTCCTTAGAGATATTTTTCAAAACGTCCAAGGGCCGGCGCTACAGCGATGGGGAGGGGTGTATGCAGGATTTCCTTGTTTTCGGTGGTGTGTGAAATTCTAAGCTCATTTTCCCTCAAAACTATGTTTGTTAACCAATCAGTACTGTCTCAGCCGATTAGCGGAAAACTCCCACACCGCTAAACTCCCACTACTTCTCGTATAACAGAATGCACACAAATTGAGAATGTACATTCATTTCGTTTGGAGATCTTGTCAAAGTATAGGAGTTTTCCTAGTAGAACAAAACGATGTGTATCAGTTTTCCTAAACAACATAAAAGGATACGTAAGATCCTAATGACACACGTGATATGTAGACGCTTTCCGAATCATTAAATCTTGAGTTGTGATTTTAACATCTGGTGTGTTGTAACGTGCAATAAAAGCTAACAAAAGCGCCTCAACGGATCAGTCTTCGGGTGATAAAGGCACCTAGGCCGCGGGCCTTTTTGGAAGATTTGGAGTTACAACCTAAATATTTTGCATGAGTGAACATGCAATAAAGGACAAAAAGAATAAAAGGAACTCAATGGATCATTCTTCAGGTATCTACAAGAAACATAGTCCAAGGGACATTTTAACCGTTTTTAATTCGCCGAGCTCATTTCTGCGGTTGACACAGAATTCAAGCTAATTGTTTGCACTTTTACTTGGATGCCAAACATTAAATAATAGGCCCTAGGCCTAGGCTCTTTTAGCAGTCTTTAATTCGCTGTGAATCTGCTATCCTTGAAATATGCCAAACTTATTCTGGAGAAGTTTCGAGCTTTCTCCACAACCAGACGGAGTTTTCAAGTAACGGGAAACAGTTTCGAACTGTCCTGTCGCCTTAAAGAAAAATAATTCATAAAATTCCGAGTTAAAAAGCACGGTTCAAGACACCGTAGTTCAAGTGCAATGCTATTTAAGTAAAGCTCATGTAACGTACCAGGAGATGTGACGTACCTGCCCGAAGGACGCACACGACATAAAGGCAGATAGGAATCAGAATAAAACATCCGCGTAGCTCAATTGGTAGAGCAACTTATTCCGGAAAGAGGGGACCCGGGTTCGAATCCTGGCGCGGATAAAAATGACGGAGAAATTTCCTTCGTTATACTCACGTATTTTTAAAACAATATAAAAGACTGAATAAAATCTTGAAAGTAAAGACAAAAATGCACACAGCACAAAACAAACTACAAGTTAGAGCTTCTGCCTCCTGGTTTTCACTTACAGCTTTTCTTGTAGACCAAAAGTAGGCGCTGGATTATGCTTTATGAAAGGAACTGGAAATAAACTCAAGAAATATATGATGCCTGCCGAAAAATTGAGGGTCTTGAAACACATAATTTGCATTCTTTTAGAAATTTAGTATTTATTTTAAAAAAAGTTACCACTTTGTATTAAGAATAGGTGCATTTATCATTAGTTTTTCATTTTTGCTGATAGGTGACGCTGAAAGCTGTTCCAACGCAATACCTACTAAGCACATATCAACGCCGACCCAGTGGTCTAAGCAATGATTTCTGATCATTCGTCCGAGATAGGTCCGGGTTCGAATCCCGGACAGGCATGGATGCTGTGTTTGTCTTACTGTCCTGGCTCTCTCCCTTCCCTGGAACCAGTGGCCCTTAATTAAGGACGGGCGACTGCTTATAGCCTACTGAGTTGCTCACGGTGGTCACTAAACCTACAAAAAAAAAGCACATATCAACGTTTTAAAAAGGTTTTAAACCAACCAGAAATCAACTATCGAAGCAATTTTAACGTTCAGTTATCATCGAAACAAATTTTCACGTTAAAACATCGTACTGTGCCACATGGGATGCTTCTATATATTGTGCTAATGCATTGCACACTATATTGACAAAAGTCACCGGACACCCCTTCAAAAGAAAATGCATGGATCCGCTGCGTTGTTAAGATGCGCGGTGCAGCTGCAAACGGTATAAAAACAAGCCTGCAGCTGACCGCGATCATATTGCACTTGAGGTTGAGTGTCGCGGCGGGAGAGAACTGACTTTGAGAAAGGAAAGATTGTTGGGTGTTATATTAGTGGGTTGTCCATAAGAGAAACCACGAGGCATTTAAGCACATCCTAGTCAACTATTTTGGATGTACTGAATAAGTGGAAGACACATGGCGTGCCTGAAGCAGCAAAATGTACCGGCAGACCAAAGAAAATCAGTGATAGAGGGCGTCGTAGCCTCAGGAGAGTCGTTACAGCTAATCGAGGGAGTACTGCACAAGACTTCAGTGTACAGGTGAGTAAAAATGCTGGAACCTCGGTTTGTACACGTTCCATTTGCAGGGAACTTCATTCCATGGGTTACCTTGGTCGCGCGGCTGCTCATAAGCCTTTCATCTCCACTCGAAATGCTACTCGTCGTTTAGCATGGTGTGAAAAACATTTATCGTGGACCATAGATCAGTGGAAACGGGTCCTATGGACTGATAAATCCAGATACACGATCCTTCAGTTTGATGGCCACGTGTGGGTATGGTGGCAACCGGGGGAACGCTATTTACCACAGTGTACTGTTCCTACGTCAAGTTTGGAGCTGGCAATATACTCGTGTGGGGGTCTTTTTCGTGGTATGGTCCCGGCCCATTGGTTATCGTCGACAAACCTGTTAACCAGCACGTTTACCTGATATTCTGGACAATTATGCCTTACCAACTCTGTCGCAATACTATGGAACCGAGCCTTGTTGGTACCAGCAGAATAATGCACCGAGCCATAAAGCAAGGACTGTCACGGCGTGGTTTGCCGATAATTCGCTATCGTGTGTGGACTGGCCAACACAGAGCCTTGATTTAAATCCCATAGAGCACCTATGGGATGAATTAGAGCGCCGCATAAGAAGTTTGGAACTAAGGCCTACTACTCAGCAACAGTTAGCGGCAGCCTTGCGTACTGAATGGAAGTGCATACCTATCGCTGTGTTCCAAAACCTTGTCGAAAGCATGTCTCGAAGGGTCAGTGAATGCATTAAGGCCAAAGGTGGACCAACATGTATGTCAATAAATGCTATGTAATTTTTCTCTTCTAGACTTTTATCAATATAGTGTAATCGCACTGCAAACTTCAGACGACAGCTTTGAGATGGTAGCTCTGTACATTCGATATAAATACACCACAGACAAAAAAATATAATTTCCTGTAGCTAGGTAATGTAATGTTACCCCCAGTTTTGTTCTTGCAGGAAGGACTGTGGACATATGCTCGCCTTCCGTATTCCCGGTCCAAGAGGTCCTCAAATTTTCTTTTGGTCGGTCGTAAATGATTTCTAGAAATGCGACTCTAGATCTTTCAGCGCGATCTCACGTAACGAAGTTGCGGGAGCACCGAGCTGTTCCCGTCGAGAAATCCAGCCTTGGAAATTTAAAACAGATACTGGAAGTGTGTGAACGGACTCCGCTTTCAAGTTTCCTCTTTCAAGTTGACTCGAAAGCTATTTGTTCTAGTCAACTTGCCCTATATAAACCCTTCGACTATGCACAGGTAGGCTGCGCATGGCATCACAATCTATGGCTCCAACATCGAAATACACTGACGGAAAAAAATCCCAACACCAAAAAGGGGTTGTGTTAGATAAACGACAGTTGGTAGGCGGTGAGTGTACATCTGTAATATGACGTCTATGCAAATTTCGCGCTCGGCGCATACGTGTCGCTAGTAGCGCCCCTCGGAACATGCAAAGCAGGTTTGCTGTAAATACGCGCTGTAACGTTCGTGAGCGTTAGTTATCGTAGAGATTTGACGTAGGGTGTTGATGTTAGTCAAGAATGCCTTTAAGAAGACGAAGAAGCCATTATCAACAGCTCACGGAGTTTGAACGAGGTCGTGTAATAGGGCTACGAGAAGGTGGATTTTCTTTCCGCAATATTGGAGAACGACTTGGCAGGAATGTAGCCACTGTGCATGATTGTTGGCAGCGGTGGTCAAGGGAAGGTATTGCCTCAAGAAGACCGGGTTCCAGCCTGCCACGTCGCACTACTGAGAGGGAAGATCGCCGTGTACGGCGTACGGCGTATGGCCGTGGCGCATCGTACCGCGTCTGCAGCAGCAATTCGACCTGCAGTTGCCACCACAGTGACACAACGAACTGTTACAAATCGGTTATTTGAAGGACAGCTCCGAGCCTGACGCCCTGTAGCGTGCATGCCACTCACTCCAAACCACTGCCGTTTGCGACGTCAGTGGTGTCAAGCTAGAGCTCATTGGAGGACGGTGTGGAGATCTGTTGTGTTTTCTGATGAAAGCCGGTTCTGCCTGGGTGCCAGTGATGGCCGTGTGTTGGTTAGAAGGAAGACAGGTGAGCGCCTGCAACCAACCTGTCTGCGGCCGAGACACACTGGACCTACACCTAGAGTTATGGTCTGGGGAGCAATTTCCTATGACAGCAGGAGCACTCTCGTGGTTATCCCACGCACCCTGACGGCACAGTTGTACGTCGGTCTGGTGATTCAACCTGTTGTGCTGCCATTCATGAACAGCATTCCAGGGGCGAGCGTTATCCTGTTGGGTGTTTTCCAACAGGATAACGCTCGCCCGCATACCGCTGTTGTAACCCAACCTGCTCTACAGAGTGTCGAAATGTTGCCGTGGCCTGCTAGATCACCAGCTCTATTACCAATCGAGCACACATGAGACATCATTGGACGACAACTCCAGCGTCACCCCCAACCAGCATTAACCGTCCCTGTATTGACCGACCAAGTGCAACAGGCATGGAACTCCATCCCACAAACTGACATCCAGCACCTGTACGACACAATGCATGAACGTTTGCGTGCTTGCATTCAACATTTTGGCGGTTACACCGGTTATTAATGTACCAGCATTTCACATTTAAAATGGCTCTTCTCGCGCTTACAATAAGCTGTGATCTTGAAACCTTAATCGATTAAATATGTTACCTATACAAATGTATTGCCGCCATTTCATTCCTCTACAACTATTTTTTCGTCGTGTTGGGATTTTTTTTTCCGTCAGTGTACATAACATTACGTGACATTAGAAAATAAAAATAAAAAAAAGGTTATCTTGGGTTGATCTTATGGCTACTCAAAGTGCTTCGTTATAAGAAATTACACATCTTCAAATGTATGACCAAACGCCTTTTTTAAGCTTTCCAACCGCTTGTTGAAGAAGTGTATATGCTCCAGCTTTGTCCGTCTGTCCGTCCGTCCGCACGATAACTCGCGTAAAAATGGTTCGATTTCTATGAAATTTTAGTATGTGGTTGGGCTCCACTGGGGACGAACCCTATTGAAAATGGACGAAATAGGGTCAAAGGTCACGACATAGGAGCGGGATCCATTCCATTGCCCTTATGCGTCATAACTTACGTAAATATGGTTCGATTTCAATGAAATTTTAGTATGTGGTAGCGGACCACCTGATGACAAACCCTATTGAAAATGGGTGAAATGGGGTCAAAGGTCAGAACATAGGATCGGGATCCATTCCATCGCCCTTATGCGTTATAACCTACGTAAAAATGCTTCGATTTAGACAAAGCTTTATCGTGTTGTTCCGGAAGTATACTTTACCGGTTCTGTTGAATATCATCGAAATGGGGTCAAAGGTCAGGTCATAGGAGCGAGATTTATTGTACAGCCATTATCCTCCTAACTTGAGTAATAACTTGAGTAATGATTTCTGGTATGTTGGAAAGCGTATCATAATCAATGCATTGCATGATTTTACTAACTTGTTTTTTATGGGGACAGTCACCGGAACAGGGAAAGGCAGATTTAGTTTTTAATACATTTCTTTCATAAAAATTTTGTTTCACGTTGAGGTTTCCATTTTCACATTTTTCTAAAGATGATTCATTGCCTTGAGAATGAAGGATTTCAATCTATTATTGCGGAGGGAAAAAATAGCGTATATTTTACTTTATATCAAGAACTGAAATTATAATATTTGGCCCAGCATTGCTTTCGCTTTCATGTTTTGGATTCATCATGCCAAGTTTAGTTCATCAGAAAACTTACAAAGTCGGATTGTATGCAGCAGAAAAAATTGCCGTGGTTCAGGGGCGTATATAGAATTTTTTCGGGGGAGGGGAGGGGCCGACGAAAAATGAAAGTTTTTGAAATGCTCCATAACAAGTAAACGAAATTTTTAAGAAAATGTAACTTCATGCATTTTTATTAAATTAATTCTAATGCTCGTCCTATTTTAACCAAAAACATAAAAAAATGCTATACTTTCAAGGGGTAGAAGTGGAGCAAGGCCCTGTTCTAAATACGCCTCTCACGTGATTTTAATTGTGTGTAAATTTTTATTACAGTTCGTAAAGGCGACCATTCCACCTGAGTTCTCCATAGTTTCAGTAATTGTTATCATGTTCGGGCAGAAATAATCCAATTCCTAATTTAGAAAACGTGTGTCTATGCACAAAATATTACAGCCATTCGAAAAAAAAAACAGGAATGTACATGTTTTAATTTTTTTGCAAATATTCATCACAATATTATAAATCACTGCCTGTAAACAACCCGACTTGTGCACATACATATGTAAGCTTACTCTGAGTACAGTAATATCATTGGCTCATGTTTTTATTTTATTGTGTATATATCGGGAATTTTCACTTTATAATGCACTGAAAATGATGTAGTTTATTCATAAGTTATTAATGAGAACGCCACTTTACATGAAGTTTTAAGCACAAACAAACGCAGATGATTCACACAAGAACAAACACAATGTTCTCCTTTGATGTTCTCCTTGAAGTTATTCTGTAACTTCAAGACTGTTGCAATTAAATTTATAAAATGACAATTTCCCAACGAATAAATCCTTAGGTGTGTTATTTCTCTAAAACAAACTTCTAACTTATGTGATTTACTAAATTCTAATATTTAAAAGTAGCGTGTCAGGTCATATGAAAGCCTTGAAATTGGAGAGCACGCAACCACTCTTGCCAAATGTCACGTGATCTGACGGCTCCATTTTGGGACCACACAAGGAGGATATAATAAGGGGAGGGAGTATAACATGAAATCCTACGTAAAGCTCTGATTACCCTTCAGACTGCGTTCCCATCGAATTACGTACGGAACTACCAGTGGCGTATCTTGGGTCCGTGACTTGGGCTGCTTCACCCCCCCCCCTCCGGTACTGTTTTTTTTTTTTTTTTATTGCGAAGTTTATTTTTCAGTTGTTAAGTAATAGAAGTAACTTCTTCTCTACATTTTAGGTACGTGTTATTGCTAACATGATACCAAATAATTATAAGGATTAGGATTTTAACACTTGTTTGTACATGAACTCCATTATTCTTCTGAATACTTTATTTGTACGTGAACTCCAATCTTCTTTCCTTTTGTGTGGACTTGAGTGTTGCGTTTTCATAAAAAGTTTCTTCCGAGTACTTTTTCATATTTAAAAAGAATGTTTTTCTTTATTGGCAAAACAGCCAAGTTGCTGAAATGTGCCATGTCTTTGTGTGGCTCTAAGATATATCTTGATTCTTATTAACGCAGAAAAACTTTTTTCGCCAGTTGCAGTTGTTGATGGAAACTAATATTAGCTATGCTAAATTGTACGCCTCAATAAACACTATGTCCAATTTATTCAACTTTATGTAACAAGTTATGTCTGTTACTGATTTCTTTATGTAATAATTAAGGGAATCAAACACCTTCAGTTCATTTTATCGTAGAGCTGTATCAAATTTGAAGCATTGAGTTCTTTAAGTTCTTTTTTTTTTTTTCATTGGATGACTAACGACCACCGTGAGCAACTCAGTGGGCTATAAGCAGTCGGCCGTCCCTAATTTAGGGCCACTGGCTCCAGGGAAGGGAGAGAGCCAGCGCCGTAAGACAAACACAACATCCATGCCTCACCGGGATTCGAACCCAGACCCATCTCGGACGAATGCTTTAAGTTCTGACGGTAGATGTTCAGGAAAGCTTTCACAAAACTTATCAAAACAGTTTGAACCAACAAAGCCACGAATTTAAGATATAATATCACTCATTTAATTCATTGACACTTCACACAAACTGAAACAACTCTCGCAAAACACGTGCTGTTACGGGCATGCGAGTGACTAATGAAGTCCTAAGTCTTCTCTTTTATGAGCGAACCGTTGCCCAAAGCAATGGTCCATTCCCCTTTACCTGCTCATTCATGTTGTCATGGAAACGCTAGCTGGCGATCGTATCGAAGGTCTTCGAATCAGAACAGCGAAGACTGGCAGGTAGAGCTGGTTGCGTTACGATGACACCATCCCTCCATGAGGAGCCCCGTTGGTCATCGCTCGCCAGACTGATTCTTTTAGTCAAAAGAAGCGAACCCGCAATTTTTTTTTCGCAGCGAAAGCATCGACATATCTTAATACCGTTGATGATTAACTGTTATTTGTGTATATTTAATTGACTTTTATTTGTGCATTCTCTGGGCTTCGCAGCTAGCCTAGCTAGCCTAGAATATACGCCACTGCGAGCTACGTTGAACTGGTCAGCACTTTTAAAGCCTTCTTGCCAGAAGAAAAACAATAATTTACATTTATGGATATACTCTATAATATCATCCCTGCTTTCTTTTCTTTCAGAGCAATGTTATGTCGTACAACAAAAATCGCTTTGACTTAACACACGAAATGCATGATGTTAAGTAATGTTGTTTAAAGTAATGCATGAAGCAATTCACAAACGTGCATGATGTTTAAGTAACTTTTGTCGTACGCAGCGGTAAAACATGACCTAGCATTGCTTTGAAATAAAAGAAAAGAGTGATGATATGATATTTAAAGTACTGCATGAAGTAATTCACAAACTCTGTAGTAAAGAATAAAACACGGTGTTAAATTTCAATACACATTCACCTCAATTAAGTTTTAGAACTAATTGCCATACCACTGCACAGGCCATGAAATGCTGTAAAAAACAAATCTCATCTTTTGCTTCAATTCTTTGATTTTGGTTCAAAAACATAAAGACTACTGCGGCATTTAAAAGCACTGAAGGAAGTTTCAACCAGCTCTAAGCACAGGCTTTTTTTTTTTTTTTTTTTCCTTAAATATGCGTTTTGAAAGTACATTTCTAATTCCAAAACTTTTTGACATGATGTACGTAAAATGAT
This sequence comes from Macrothele yani, assembly GCA_039090855.1. Classification (NCBI taxonomy): domain Eukaryota; kingdom Metazoa; phylum Arthropoda; class Arachnida; order Araneae; family Macrothelidae; genus Macrothele; species Macrothele yani. Next base: position 97,852,898 of record CM077023.1, on the reverse strand, counting down.
AATTCTGACACCTGTAACAAAAAGCATTGAAATTATGGGTGGGCGATTGTGAGCTTTCAATTGCTGCACTTCAACAATTTGCTTCGAATCCATGTTTTTTTTTTTTGTTTTTTGTTTTTTTTTTACTGAAAACGGCAATTCTCACTTCATAGCGTCGTAAATGAATAACAGCAATGAAATATAGCACATCATGCAGACCGTCGTTTATTGTCAATTTCCTCTGTTAACTGCTTGATCTTGTTTCTTACAGTTTATAGAATAACTAAAAATCAATTAAGAGTGGACATGGCCTTATATTAATTTCATATTTTTCACGTTTTACGTTAAAGTTGAAATTAGAATATTAGATGTATAAAACTTACCTGTGAAAGGTGATGCTAGGCAGTTTTTTATCTGCCTTATCGGTGCGGCCTACGGCTGGCTGCACACGCTGGCATTTCTAAGAAGTACCTTTCGCCCAAAAAACAACACAAACGAAAATAAACCTCACTAAACTCGAACTACGCTAGCGTTCACTCCCACAACTTGGAATTCCCAAATGAGCAACTGAGGGTAACAAAACATGGCTGCTACGCAACTTTTTTTTTCTTAGATTGAAGGTTTAACGACCACCGTGAGCAACTCAGTGGACTATAAGCTGTCGCCCGTCATTGATTCAGGGTCACTGGCTCCAAATGCCGTAAGACAAACACAACATCCGTGCCTCACCGGGATTCGAACTCGGGCCCATCGCGGACGAATGGTCAGTAGCCATCGCTTAGACCACTGCGCCACCGGGGCGGCCCACGCAACTCAGCTGGCTTCACCGGTGAGATCAGATCAGATCATATGTAGAGGATTTTAGGAAGGGAGTGTCTGACCCCAGGTCTTAAACAACCCTTAGAAATAGGAAGCTAGGAGATTTGGGCTAGAGTGCCCGATAGGAAAGTGACACGGAAACGAGGTAGAAAGGAGGAGGAAGACGCCCTTATTTGTTACCGGGGTCCGACGGTTTGACGTGCCTAAACTAGGACAAAATAAAGTATGATTCGGGCAATAAATGCGTTGGTTTTCATGGAAACTGTTGGGAACTACTTTTAGTTGTGGTGGTAGGTTTCACGTACCTTTCCCTTTAATGCCATCTTAGGTTGAATCGAAGTAGTCTTGTTTGTTTTTCTCGGATATGACCACTTCCTAATTGGAACTTGATCTAGAAAATTCTCGGGTCGTACACGAACATTCTTTTTACGTAATTTCTGCAGTACATTATGAATTGAATCAAAAACTCTTGCCTTCCAACTCTCCCCATTGGTAGATGGCGCTGCAAGTTGAATTGGTGTCCGTCGTTTCAGAACCGCTAGTATTATGTTTGCCAGTCTCTCTTCCCAATGTCTTTGGCTGAACTTCTCTGAGCACGTTCCAGTCTCTTCATGCTATTGGAACTGGGGACAGTGCATAGTTTTACCCATAATTCCTACAGAATGCGGTAGTTGACCGAAACAGAAGAAAAGCTTATCTGATTGTTACTCTGCTCTGAAGAAATTTGCGCGATCAATTAGTTAAATTCTTTTTGTGCGCTTCTATTTTTTGTTCTTTGTAGTAAAATTTTCGTAATCTTTTAATTTCTTGAATGGTGACTACAATAAATTTCGTAGATTCTTTCTTGAAAGGATCGTTTTCCTCAAGAACTTTAGTGGGAAAAATTGAAGTAAAGTCCTTAAGATCCTGAGTAAAAGTAAAAATAAATCCTAAGAAAATCCTTAGGATTCATGATTCTTGGGGAGGGCCTGAAAATGAAAAATGAAGCATGGGAAATGTGCAGTTATTTATACCTTTTTGCATTTCATAAACTCTTTACTCTTTATAGTATAATAAGTAAAGTAATTTGGTTAATTCATGTATAATTAATTCACGTTTAACCTCTTCAGAAGTGCACTGAAAATCACAAATAATAAAATTACAAGGTTGATTTGATTGTACATTGAACAAAGACACCGCAAAAATATTTCCCATTAAAAATACGGAACGTATTTTTTTTTAAGTAAATAAATAATTTTTAGTATGATCCACAGCTGAACATGTTTTCTCGGCAACTGAGGTCGTCGCAGATTAATAAATCCGTAAATTGTGCATAACATTAGGCTTAATATTTTATCGAACATATGGTTATAAATTTAACCACTAACAGTAAAAAGAAGATTAATGTAATTACTGACGCTAAAAAGGTGAAGAAAATGATTAACAATTCATATAAATTTGTATATAATTAGGGAAAACATTTTTTTATTGAAGGTTTAACGACCACCGTGTCGCCCCGGTGGCGCAGTGGTCTAAGCGATGGCCTCTGATCATTCGTCCGAAAGGGGTCCGGGTTCGAATCCCGGTGAGGCATGGATGTTGTGTTTGTCTTACGGCACTGGCTCTCTCCCTTCCCTGGAACCAGTGGCCCTAAATTTGGGACGGGCGACTGCTTATAGCCCATTGAGTTGCTCATGGTGGTCGTTAAACCTCCAATCAACAACAACAACATAACGACCACCGTAAGCAACTCAATCGCCCGTCCCTAATTTAGGGCCACTCATTATAGGTGAGGAACAGAGTGCCGTAAGACAAATACAACATCCATGCCTCACCGGGATTCGAACCCGGACCTTTTCACAGACGAACGGTCAGAAGCCAGCGCTTAGACCACTGCGCCATCGGGGCGGCAACGGAAAACATCTGGTGTTTCTGTTAATTTTCCTTTATTAATCTGTTTTATATATATATATACACTGACGGGGAAAAAAATCCCAACACGACGAAAAAATAGTTGTAGAGGAATGAAATGGCGGCAATACATTTGTATAGGTAACATATTTAATCGATTAAGGTTTCAAGATCACAGCTTATTGTAAGCGCGAGAAGAGCCATTTTAAATGTGAAATGCTGGTACATTAATAACCGGTGTAACCGCCAGAATGTTGAATGCAAGCACGCAAACGTTCATGCATTGTGTCGTACAGGTGCTGGATGTCAGTTTGTGGGATGGAGTTCCATGCCTGTTGCACTTGGTCGGTCAATACAGGGACGGTTAATGCTGGTTGGGGGTGACGCTGGAGTTGTCGTCCAATGATTTCCTATACGTTCTCGATTGGTGAAAGATCTGGTGATCTAGCAGGTCACGGCAACATGTCGAAACTCTGTAGAGCATGTTGGGTTACAACAGCGGTATGCGGGCGAGCGTTATCCTGTTGGAAAACACCCCCTGGAATGCTGTTCATGAATGGCAGCACAATAGGTTGAATCACCAGACCGACGTACAACTGTGCCGTCAGGGTGCGTGGGATGACCACGAGAGTGCTCCTGCTGTCTTAGGAAATTGCTCCCCAGACCATAACTCCAGGTGTAGGTCCAGTGTGTCTCGGCCGCAGACAGGTTGGTTGCAGGCAATCACCTGGCCTCCTTCTAACCAACACACGGCCATCACTGGCACCCAGGCAGAACCGGCTTTCATCAGAAAACACAACAGATCTCCACACCGTCCTCCAATGAGCTGTAGCTTGACACCACTGTCGTCGCAAACGGCAGTGGTTTGGAGTAAGTGGAATGTACGCTACAGGGTGTCAGGCTCGGAGCTGTCCTTCAAGTACCCGATTTGTAACAGTTCGTTGTGTCACTGTGGTGGCAACTGCAGCTCGAATTGCTGCCGCAGACGCAGTACGATGCGCCACGGCCATACGCCGTACACGGCGGTCTTCCCTCTCAGTAGTGCGACGTGGCAGGCTGGAACCCGGTCTTCTTGAGGCAATACCTTCCCTTGACCACCGCTGCCAACAATCATGCACAGTGGCTACATTCCTGCCAAGTCGTTCTGCAATATTGCGGAAAGAAAATCCACCTTCTCGTAGCCCTATTACACGACCTCGTTCAAACTCCGTGAGCTGTTGATAATGGCTTTTTCGTCTTCTTAAAGGCATTATTGACTAACATCAACAACCTACGTCGAATCTCAACGATAACTAACGCTCACGAACGTTACAGCGCGTATTTACAGCAAACCTGCTTTGCATGTTCCGAGGGGCGCTACTAGCGCCACACGTATGCGCTGAGCGCGAACGTGTAGGCGAGTACGTCTTACAGATGTACTCTCACCGCCTACCAACTGTCGTTTATCTAACACAACCCCTTCTTGGTGTTGGGATTTTTTTCCGTCAGTGTATATATATATATATATATATTTACGACAGGTGATGAGGCTAAGTCCATTGAATCTCAATTCCAAAATCTTTGCTGGAAACGGGAGAGGAGGGGAGGTGTCGTAGCACGCACATTTTCAGCAGCACGAGCTGCCACTGGAGCAGTGATAAACTTAAAGACTGGATCACTGTGAAAGCATAGGTCACTAAAGAATTTTTCTAAAAATTCTGTAAGTTTTTGGAGATGTAAAAACGGTTCGACGAAATTCTTTTTCTTCTCACATGCTTTCCCGCCGATTACCGCCATAAATTCGGATTCTGTATGACAGGATACCAGCACCTCCTAGTGACAAAATCACGTTGGAAAGCGGACAAGCAATGTGCTTCCTATCGACGAAATTCACGCTATGCGTGAACATAGCCCACAGACCAGAGTTGGGCAAAATCGTAATTGAATTAACAGGTAATGCATTACAGCATAATGGTAATGGGAACAAGAACTTAACGTTACCATTACATGGTAATAGTGAACTGGTCATTAGAATTACAAGGTAATTGTAAGGGCATGTAGCAGTTACCCATTATAATCGTAATGGTTAATGGTTAACTACATGTTGGTAATTAACCAATAACTTATGTGTAACAATACAACGTGAATAAACCGGCAACCAGTACACCCTTACACGTTGTGTAGGTTATTTGACAATTGTTCCACCCCTCGGACCTCAAATGCGTGTGCCGCCCCAGTGGCGCAGTGGTCATTCGTCTGTGAAGAGTCCGGGTTCAAATCCCGATGAGGCATGAATGTTGTGTTCGTCCTGCAGCACTGGCTATATCACTTCCCTGGAACCAGTGGCCCTAAATTAGGGACGGGCGACTGCTCATAGCCCAATGAGTTGCTCACGGAGGTCGTTAAACCCCCAATTAAAAAAATGCGTGTATGTAGGTATTGGAGATTGTATGTGTATGACATGAGTAGGTGCCCCGCCTTCGCCGCAAGTAAAGTGATTTGAACGACATAATGCATATGAAGTGAATACGAATGGGATGTTTATTTCGGTTAGAGAATAGTACAAAAATGAAAGAAAGATGAGGACTAAGATCATCATGCCGTTGCGTGCGATCTCAGTCTTCAACAAAAAACAATTCACTGAAGCACGAAAAAACAGTCAGGAAATAACAAATTGTGCATTAAACGCCAATGGAAACCTCTCCGAGACTCTACATCACTTGAAATGGAAGGAATGAAAGGTTTGATTGCTACAAAATATGGCAACCACAAAGTGAACTACGAGTACAACAGAAAGAATGAGCAACTAGATCATCGCAAAGTAAAGAAATGACAAATCCTCATTGTACAGGGTGTCCACAATGTCTTGTTACCCCCCCCCCTGTAATATGAAATGTAAGTGAGCTATGTATCTGTTGTATGATGTATATGTTGAGTTATGGTCTGTATTGTGTTTATTTACAGATTAGGTACCGGAACCATGTGTGGTACCAGCGAATACACCCTGGAACAGCGGATTGTTGTCATTGTCTGGGTACACGAACGTCCAAACACAGGGAACACAATGCGCGACGTGAGTGCCGATTTCCAACAACGATTCGACAAAGAGGACCCTCCAAAACAGACTCTTCTGCGGAGGAAACATAAACCCTTCGAAGCAGGCAACATCAAGGATAAACCACGAACGGGAAGACCATCAACCAGAGTGCAACAGTGTCAAACGGTCGAGGAATCAGTTATCAGGTCACCGACGAAGTCGCTCTGCAAACGATCAGCGGAGCTTGGAACACCACGATCGATACTGCACAAGCACATGAAGAATGACCTGAATTTGCACGCATATCGCCCGATGTTCGTTCAGGAGTTATCAGACATCGATTTAAACCGCAGACGGGATGCATGTGCAATGATGCTTCAGACATTTGCCACAATCCCAAAAGGTGGAAAGGTCATTTTCAGTGATCAATGTGCGATATACCGCAGCTGTCGATCACGGAACGTTGTGTTCTGGTTCAAGGAAAACCCACATTATGTCGAAGAATTGGAACATCATCCTCCGCATGTCATGATATGGGCTGCAATGAATAGTCGACATCTGTTTGGACCATATTTCTTTGATGGTCCAATGAATCAGACAACTTATCTGGACATGCTGCAAACCTGGTTTGGCCACAACTTGGAAATCTTGGCATTCTGAATGACGTATGGTTCCAGCAGGATAGGGCACCCGCCCATTACGCAATCGCTGTTCGGGAATACCTTGGTGAGGTCTTTCGGGATCGTTGGATCGGCCGAGGTTCGGCAGTGCTGCCCGCTCCACTTGAATGGCCACCTCGAAGCACAGATCTCTCAACGTGTGATAATGCCCTTTGGGGTTTCATAAAGGAGGTTGTTGCACAGCAGCGCTACCAAACCACTGATGAACTTAAACAAGCAGTGAGACGTGCTTTCTCTCGTATCACCCCATAACTGCTTCGAAAAATGTCCCGCAGAACATGGCGTAAAATTATTCTCTGTCACGAGAATGACGGAGCCCAAACAGATCCACTGGATGTTTAAGGATGCCTCAACACCTAACTCAACATATACATCATACAACAGATACATAGCTCACTTACATTTCTTATTACAGGGGGGGGTTAACAAGCCATTGTGGACACCCTGTAAATTAGAAGTAGAATATCTAGGTGGCTTGTCGCAAAACAAGGTAGAATTTTCATATTCCCTAGTTAGTTTGTGGTCTTTTTCTTCATACGTAAGGTTTGCTTTTAAAACAACCCTCTTTTCGATCATTTCATCCGAAAGTCTATTAGCTTTGCAGTAATTGGTAATATGTAGTAGCGTATGAGAACAATCGTCCGACGGGCGCTGAGGAGGGCAGACGTGTATTATACTCAGTGCTGCAGTCGTGAAATCAGCAGAGGGCAAATCCTAAAAAATCAGAGATTATACTACATGGATAAAAAAAATGAAAAAAGCACGGTACCCTCGTGGGGTTACCGTGCCCTGTTAACAATTATGACTGTGAGCTCACTTACCGATATGAATATTTAGTAACTTCTCCTCTCTCCTGTCAATTATGACATGTTGAAGAGCATGCACAAGATTATTTTAATTTTTATTGAAAAATATCCCATAAAGCCTGAGCCGCCCCGGTGGCGCAGTGGTCTAAGCGATGGCCTCTGATCATTCGTCCGAAAGGGGTCCGGGTTCGAATCACATGGTATGGATGTTGTGTTGACAGTTGTCTTACGGCACTGGCTCTCTCCCTTCCCTGGAACCAGTGACCCTAAATTAGGGACGGGCGACTGCTTATAGCCCATTGAGTTGCTCACGGTGGTCGTTAAACCACCAATCATAAAAAAAAGCCTGACGAGAGAAGTTCTTACAGCACTGTTCTTCTCTAGAAGAAACTCTTGATCTACTATCAGTTGCTGAACGCTGATTCATCAACCAAGATCTTCCTTTTTTTTGTATTAAATCGTTCAATGGGCGGTCCATTTGAATTTATGAACATCAGGTTAGATACATTGGAGATTAACAAAGATGCTCTGAGATCGGTTATAATGTTGTTCATTAAACTGAATCCTCGTTCGCATTCAGCTGCCGAACAAGGCAGAGTTGAAATCGTTCTTTGCCGCCCCGGTGGCGCAGTGGTCTAAGCGATGGCCTCTGATCATTCGTCAAAAAAGGGTCCGGGTTTGAAACCCGGTGAGGCATGGATGTTGTGTTTGTCTTACGGCACTGGCTCTCTCCCTTTCCTGGAACCAGTGACCCTAAATTAGGACGGGTGACTGCTTATAGCCCATTGAGTTGCTCACGGTGGTCGTTAAACCTCCAATAAAAAAAATCGTTCTTAAGAGGGGTTTTAAGTTTTCTGGTACAATTTGGACGTTTTCAGTATATTCTCTCACTCTCTGAATAGCTTGCATTTCATCAACATTAAAACGTCTACAGATTCGCCTTGTTTCTAGTTCTCCATAGCGCACGTCGTCTGTTTTAATAATTATTCGCTCTAATGAAGAAATGTTTTTAAGAAGTTTTACATTTTCACTGTTTGAATCTGAACACAGTCTTGATTTTATTCTGTCAACAGTGCTTTGAATAAACTGGTTTGGTTAATAGGTATAATTTTGTTGTTAGGAATCAATGAGATATTTTTAAATAATAATTCCTCGTTCGCTGCTTATGCTAAATGAGTTTTTCCCCAGGATTTTCTCCAAAGCTCTCTATGGTTCTTATGGTTCTTTTTATTAGATGTTCAGCTCTTGGCAGCGATGTTATTCGAGACTGAAGTTCTGTTGTTAATATGGACATTGAAGGTATACGCTATTCTGTCAAAAAAAAGCAGAGGGTATACGGCGTACGTATACCCTCCGCTACAGCCCTGATTATACTGCACAAACATATGTTTTACCTCTTTATAATTATGCAAAACACGTAAATCTCCTCATTCATAGAGGTTGAAATGTGCATAGATGAGTTCAGCTTTCTTTGTTGGATGTTTGTTTTCACTGTCATTTTCAGAATTGGAATCAATATAGAAAAACTCATCTTTGACGTGGCGCCTGGTAGAAGATGCATTCATGAGATGTTGTTGCAATTTAATTTCTTTTGACAATTCATTTATGAGCAGTGTTTTTATTTTGATACAATAGGAATTAGGAATACAAGATTGCCATTTAAATTGCCTGAAACTAAGGGTGACATAAAGCTGCCATTGCAGCCTTTTCCGCTTCGGGAGATGACAGTGTGAAGAATTCCTTAAATCTTCGTTCTAGGCCTTCCAAATAAGCTTCGGCTAATGGTCGGCAATACGTGAGGCCTTCAGTCAATAACGTTTGTAATTTGTGCCTCAATGATAACAAAGTTGGAAGTAGGATGTCAAAATACATGTCATTTTCACCTTGGAGGATGTCTAGGGCCTCGGCGATGTGTTTAGTGCATTTAACATATTCTTCCAGACAGGGGCGGATTGAAACCACCAAACCAGGAGGGGAGAATTTTAGACTTGCAGTCCACTACAAAAACACACAAACATACAGAAGAATGCGTCATAAATTATCGCATGAAAAGAACACTGTTTGATCCTGGATGAAATAGAACTGTTGAAGAATGCAACGTAAAACGAATTCAATTGTGAACAAATTTTAACAATTTAACGGTGAAACAATATTAAAAATCCTTTCGTGATTGAATGTAACATCAAACCACGCTTAAAACGGGGTGTTGTACCAGATTATTATTTTCCTTCAAAAATTTTATTTTTGTAAAAAACAAACAAAAAAAATGGAGTCTCTTGAAGATGCCATTTCCAACTAAATCACTATGAAGATCATTCCAAAAGCTAAAATATGCACATGCAACACAAAAATTTCCCTACGCAATTAATTTTTACATTTATTTGCTCACTGATCGCCTACTGCGCGATGGTATTGGTATCTCCTCCTTGAGTAGAGGCCTTTTCTAAGTCTACCCATTATTTTGACCCATGAGTTAGTGCTGGTAAACCTTTGTTTCTTTTACGATACATTTTCGGAGTATCTCTACCGGAAAAGCATGCTCTGTATCTGTCAGTAGATAAATGTGTGGGAACGATAGCTATCACACTGGGGTAGGTTACACCAATTATCCTGGGTTCCGAAATCCAGCAACCTACGTCCAGCTGTAGTTAGCCGTTAGCGTAATTAATTTGTAAGAGCTTGCTTGGTCAGGAGGCACTTTTCTCACAGACGTGCAGAGATCACGCCCGTGGCACGCATCGTGCAACAATTCTTAACGGCCCACCAGGTGTCACTGCTGCCGTGGCCCGCCTGTTTTCCCGATATGTCGCCCATCGAACACGTCTGGTCACTGATCGGCAACCGAGTGGCCCGGCAAGCGCCACCGGCGGCTACGCCTGATGAACTGTGGTAACGTGTGGGAGCAGCCTAGACCGACATACCCCAAGCCCACATCCAAAGCATCTTTCGTTCGATGCCGCGGCGTGTAGCGGCTGTTATTGCCAGCCATGGGGGCGACACGAACTATTGATGTCTGCGTGTTCCGCAAGTCGCACGGGCCTGTAAGCTCAATCGTTTCATCTTTGTATCTGTTGTTATGTGTCCAGTAAATCTGGCTTTGCTATCTCGTGTCCTTCTTGGTGTAGCATTTTGTGTGGCCAGCAGTGTATTATTCATAAGTATCAAGGTAATTATTCGTTCTTTCCAAAAATCCAGACAAAAAGAATAGTAAATAGTGGGCCATTTCTCGAATGGTCCACCGCGAAATGTCCCGGTATCCCGATGGGCCAATCCACCCCTGCTTCCAGATAACGGAAGTCTTGATCTCTCAGTACACTCTTTAAGTGCAATGCTTAATGCAACGTAGCTGACTTATCTTTTATGCATAGAATTTGTTTCATAGCATCGTATAAACTATTCCACCGTGTTACACCAGCCCTGCTAAGTGTGTGACCTAAAATAGCTTGGATAATTTCTGCAGATTTCGGGCGATTTGTAGCTCTCCACAAGGTAATTACACCTTTTCATCACTTGTTGATGCATTTTGGAAAGATCGGGATTGCGGTCTTCTAGTACTTTATGAGTGTCTGTAGTTGCACATAAACTGAGTGTAAGTGACGCACATATGAAATGCAAGGGAACCCGTGTAGCTGACAAATGCTCTTCATCGTTATCACTAGTTGAGGCCGAGGCAGCGTCCGTATCATAATCGGAACTACCTGAACTGTTTTCCAAATCAAAATCCACATCATCCTTAACAATGCTTGCCGCTTGAATCCCGAATATTTGAAATGCTTTAACAAAATTGCTTCCATTGTCAGTAATTGCAGCAACTACTTTAGAAGAATCCAATCCAAACGTTTTGTATATCTGCAAAAGCATTGCATATACACTGAAGAGCAATTGAATTAAAGACAGTCGGCGTTATTCAAATGTGGCGCTGTGGGCGGCCCTGTAAACGGAAACGACATGACGTGTGCAGAGATCCGACAACATAAGTAGTAATGCGACAAGAATCAGTAAGAGTCGGAAGCAGTAGGGGTAAGACGAAGGATCTAAGCGCATTTGATCGTGGGCAAATTGTCGGGGCCCGACGAATGGGTCACTCTATCTGGGAAGTCGTGCAGGCACTGGGATTTTCACGAGCCACTGTGTCACGGGTGCACCGTGAGTACATCGAATCCGGTAAAACCATCCCTGCAAGGGGCAACTGCCGTGGACAACAGTGTGTGGTTGAGCGGGGTCATCGTTGGCTAGCTCGCATTGTAACAGCGGATAGACGGGCCACAGTGCAAGAAATCACTCGGCAATTTATCGCCGGTGCACAAAAACGTGTAAGCAGCCACACATTCCAGAACCATCTCCTCGCTATGGGTACAGAAGCCATCGTCCCACGAGGGTACCGCTGTTGACCGCACAACACAGGGTGCAAAGAATAGCATGGGCGCGGGAACATCGCCACTGGACCCTAGACATGTGAAAAAATGTTGCCTGGACTGATGAGTCGAGATTCACGTTGGTACATTCGAATGGCAGGATACGAGTACAGCGCAAACCACATGAAGCAATGGATTCTTCTTGCCAGAAGGATACTCTTCAAGCTGGTGGGGGTGGCATTCTCGTCTGGGGACTGTTTACGTGGGCTGAAATGGGACCCCTGGTACGTGCGACATCGTCCCTCACAGGTCAACATTACCGGGATATCCTGGACGACCATTTGCTCTCGTTTGTGAGTCTTCAACATCCCACTGGGGACCTCATCCTGCAACAAGACAGTGCACCGTGCCATCGATCCCGAATTGTATCCGAATGGTTGGATGAACACTCCACCGACGTGACCTCGCTTCCTTGGGCAGCTAGGTCACCTGACCTCAATCCCATCGAGCACATCTGGGATGCGATCGAGAGATATGTTCGAGGCTCTGACCCCCTCCATCAAATCTTTGTGAATTGTAGGAGCTTGTTCAGGGGTTGTGGATCCGTTTGGCTTCCCAACGCTTCCGGTGTCTTGTCGAGTCGATGCCGAGAGGAATCGCCGCCGTCATCAGGACGAAAGGTGGTGCTACACGTTACTAGACAGGTATCTCTAATTCAATTGCTCTTCAATGTATTCTATCATTACTATGCGTTTCTTTAAATCTTTGACAAGCTAAAGCTCTGGAAACTCTTTGTAATATCTGTGGCTCAATCCAGTGTATCATCACACCCAAGAAACTTCTGTGTAGTCCAGACGAGATATCTACAGTTGTGCAAACGAATTCGGTGTTTTCTAACTCTTGTTTTATGTTTCCCATTTGTTCCTTATAATAATCAGAAAGTTTGCGGCCAAGTGATCTGCGACTCATTATTTTTAGATGTTTGGAATCACTAGCATCTTAGGGATATCATGAAATCCACAAAATATGTAAGTACATCCCTATCGAACACTTCTTGCAAATAATATTTTCTGTCGAATACTTTATGACATGACTCCCCTGATGTGCTAGTGGTTCTTCGTGGTTTCTTCACTTCTTTTAAATAATCATGGTACTCTTTTACATAACCGGCTCTGTGTTTCTTCTTCAAATGCGTTGTAAAGTTTGAAGTACACCTTCTTGATCTTTTTACTTTGATGTTACATTTGGTACACTTTGCTACAACTTTGTCTCCACGACATTTATTCTTCACTATTTCAAAAAAAAGACCATCTAATATACAGCTAGAATACTTATTCACAGCTTCTGTGATATCAGCTATTGATCCCGTGTGGCTGCCACTGGTTGACAGATTGCTACAATCCGTTGCCCAAATACTCATTTCTTCTATCTTCAGTACAGTATTCTCGTCTACGTACGTTTCACTGTCCAAAATAATTACTCCACTATAGCCACAAGCACATATTAGCACTACACTCACAGTTCAGCAACTCAGGGTGCACTGCCGAATATTACAGAAATTTGCGAACTCTTGACATTTTTGCCGTACTTCTCAAGTGTTGTTGTCCGTTACTTGTCCGATACGAATACTGGACTAGCGGGCGACTGACTCCTTTATATACTTCACGACAGGACCTGAACCTTCTGGAATATTCTTGATTTACATAAAGCTCTCCAACTTCCCACTGCGCCATCATTCTGGAACGTTCTACAAACGTCTAACCCATTCTTGCCGCTTCTAGAATATTCTGCACGGCACTTTGGTCTCTGTCTGCTATGTAACATGGCCGACTTTTCTAGACACAGTTTTAGGCACACGTACATTTCTATAAATTATTAGCATGTAATTATTATTTGCATATTGTGTAATTTCATTACCAAATAATTCCATTGCGTTTGAATGGCATTATTAAATAATTGAATCATATCCTCTTCATTATAATGCATTACAGATTATTTTTTTATTTTTTTTTTTGAGGTTTAACGACCACCGTGAGCAACTCAATGGGCTATAAGCAGTCGCCCGTCCCTAATTTAGGGTCACTGGTTCCAGGGAAGGGAAAGAGCCAGTGCCGTACGACAAACACAACATCCATGCCTCACCGGGATTCGAACCCGGACCCCGTTCGGACGAATGATCAGAGGCCATCGCTTAGACCACTGCGCCACCGGGGCGGCACAGATTAATTCCATTACCTTGTGCAAACCATGCTTGGTATTACCTTGTAATGCATTACACGTTAATTGTAATCTGTACTTTCATTATTTTGTAATGCGTTCCTGCCCAACTCTGCCACAGACTAGATTCACACTCGTTCTGTGATTAGTCCGAACGATTGGAAGGGAGTTGTCTTCTTCGGGAAAGGATTAGATAATTGATGTCTTTCTGTCTAGCTGCCCAGAAAATTCTGTTGCGATTTCACTTTATATTGTCATTAGATGTCGTCGTGTTCTATTCTGTATGTCGATTTTACTGGTTTTGCTTTCCTGTAATAAATGTTTACAACTAGCGTCTGGCGGCAGGCTAAGTATCCAGGGGAGCGGTTTCCACAAATTGGTGTGGTCGTCTCAAAACCTGTGGATGGAATATGCTGTGTAACAGCAGCACGTTGATGCAGATTAACATGACTGTTTCTTCCACAACATAAAATTTAGATACAAAATGAAGGTTTGTACTGAATTATACCAGAAATTAATCAGTTTGTTTTCGCTACCGAAAGGTAGCCAATTTTTTTTTACACACGGCATTATTACTTTTTTAATCTCAGTTTCACATACGGACCTCGAAATGTCAAGCATTTTGAAAAATTCTCATAGAAATCATGCTTCAAATTCACTTAGAAAGTTGCTAAATTTTTCAGGATGCAACCTATATATTTTGACTTTTACTGCAGTGAATGAACATTTTTGTGTAGAGCCCTGAACAGTTTTTCGCCGCTCCGGTGGCGAAGTGGTCTAAGCGATAGCTTCTGATCATTCGTCCGAGATGGGTCCGGGTTCGAATCCTGGTGAGGCACTGATGTTGTGTTTGCCTTACGGCGCTATCTCTCTCCCTTCCCTGGAACCAGTGGCCCTAAATTAGGGACGGGCGACTGCTTATACCTAACCGAGTTGCTCACGATGGTCGTTAAACCTCCAATAAAAAAATCTTTCCAGTGTGATGTGTGTATCAAGAAATTCACACAAAAAAGAATTCTTGAAGTCATAAAGCTCAACAATGATGAAAAATCATAATAGTGTGATATTAGTCACAAAATATTCACCCAAATTCTCCTTCATACTGGTAAAAAGCAACATCTATGCAATTACAGATAAAGATATTATGAACAACAATGAGCAAAACATTTAGCTTACTTGTGAAATTGTATATGTTCTTCATGTCGGCCACATTCCCGGTATTCTTACATCCATATCTAACAACTATTTAAAGCACGATTTGCAACACGCACGCAACCGGCGTATACTCGTGAACAGCTTTCCGTCCTCGCTAATGGCGGAACATCCGGTTTTCAAACACTGACGGAAGTAACTAGGTATTTGCCAGTTTATTCCCTCCAAGGTCTTTGGGCCTAACACAACACCTTGGCAACCACGTCAAGCTTGGCTGGGAATATAACGATGGCTCAACAAGGACGTACCCTGTTCCTCTTGTACTCTTCCGCCAGCAAAATGGCCGCCGGAACGAAACTATCGTTTCAGCGGAGCAAATGGACGTGGTCGCCGTAGCGTTGTGTTAGGCCTGCTGCATAACGTCGTCGTACTTGGAGGTAAGTTTTACAGTAAAAATCTTTAAACTGCATTTTAAAGATAAAACTTCTTCACCATCCGCCATCAAATTACATAATTTAACAAATTTATATGTCATTTTTTTTTTCAAATACGTAGCCAAATAGTTCAGGACGCTAAACTACACATTTGCCGACATTTTAGTCCATTGGGCATGTTTCCGTTTGTTTCTCAGAAATCTATAAAATGAACACTGATTTTTGACAGTCTGGTGATCACAGTATGCTGCAGAACATAAAACCATATCTAATATACTTATTTTCACCTTTTAAAATCTATTTTACAAGACCTTCGACAGCCGCCAACGATAAAACTAACGTTAGCAAACATGTAACAGTGTGTTTATGCATCACCCCTAAGCTATTAGAGGGTGATGGTTTATGCCCAATCGCCATCCCGTGACGTCACGACTTCGACGACGTATTAGGAATTCGTATCGTATGCTAGAGGAATAAGAGGAGTCCCTGTCGCCAACTCTTCCTATGCTAGCAAAGTGAAGCCGGTTTTATACGCTTCCGCGGTGAAAGTAGTACCGCCAGCTTTGGCGCGGTCATACCCCCCAAGATGCGTAAGCAGACGATTTTCCGTACGAAAGCATTAGTGGGACTCTGTTCGTTTTTTAAACATTTTACATTGTCTTAAATTATAAACGAAATGGAAGATCAGTGGAATCGGTTTTTTTTTTTTTTTTTTTTTGATTGGAGGTTTAACGACCACCGTGAGCAACTCAATGGGCTATAAGCAGTCGCCCGTCCCTAATTTAGGGTCACTGGTTCCAGGGAAGGGAGAGAGCCAGTGCCGTAAGACAAACACAACATCCATGCCTCACCGGGATTCGAACCCGGACCCCTTACGGACGAATGATCAGAGGCCAGCGCCTTAGACCACTGCGCCACCGGGGCGGCGAATCGGTTTCCACTTCGTAACCACTGAGACGTATATGAACTGACGATTTAAAATGTGTTTTAAATTAAACATAAGTTTATAAAGCGTTTAAAATCTTTCTCGGTCTTGGCGGGTTTTCGTAAAATATTGTTTATCATAGATTGAGTTGCTCACGGTGGTCGTTAAACCTCCAATCAAAAAAAAAAAAAAATAGTAACGGTCGAACTTCAGAGAATTTGTATTATGAGTGAATGTTTCTAAGCAGCAGCGCCGGCTTATTGAGTAGGCAGGCATTAAAAGGTCGGGCTTTAAGGGAGGTAACACTTCTGCCCTATTGTCAGGGGGAAAATACGATATTCCACGTATGTTTTACTTGAAAAGCAGTTACGATTGTTCTCAAGCAAATAAACAAAGAAAAAACGAATATTCTCATTGAACATTATTATTTTACAAAACAAAAGTTCATGAAATATCTAGATTTTATTTCCAAGCCTTTATAGAAAACATGGGGAGTCTGCGAGCTTGTTGAAAGAAATAGAAAAGAAAAAAAAAGGCGCAAAAGATGACGTTACTGTACGTTCCCTTTATTTTTTACAATTGTTTCGAGCACTTGACATTGATTTTATTTTCTACAAACGGAGGTACGAAATTCCTACTGCTTTGAACTGTGGTGAGCTTCAACGGTATGAGTGTAAATAATTTTAAAACTGCAGGGCATGCAATAGCCTTAATATGAAGGGAAATTTTTGGGGGGTGGGGGGGGGAGTATTTTTTTAGAGGGTGAAGTTGCTAAATATAGCAAAAAAATATACAATTTATTAGTTTGGGGAAATAGAATTACAAGTCCTGTTGATAGTGAAGGAAATTTGAGTTGATAAAATGTCCTGGTAAAAACAGATTTACAAAAGCAGCAGAAATAATTCCTACTATAATATCTCTTTAAAAATAAATCCAACTGCATTCAAAATATTTTATTTCTAATACATATCACTATTTACAAAGTCACATTCATAATGTAATAAGTTAATAGTTTTAAGTAGTAAATGAAACAGATGTGTGTATATAATAAGGCCTTTTAATTTGGTTTTGGAAATATATGTACAGCATTTATGAGAAAGGTTATATTTATCTATTAATAAAGAATTCGTCGAGGATAAATTCTGCAGTTTTTGCTAACTCAACATGTGTCCAAGAATAGGAAAATCTGATCACATAAGGTGTGGTTATTCAACACATCAAGGTGATTTAATTTTAGATAATGACAGAGAACATTGCTAACAGCAGCCCATATGCTAATGCACATTTAACCTACATTTTATGGCCACAAAAATTAATGGAGAACTAATCAGAAGAGCATGGAAAATATAGAAGTGCAAATTTTCTGCCATCAGATAATGGTACTGAATCATCTTTAAGTCACTGTTATCCATGTAACATCTCCAGTACTGAAATCTGATTTCTGAAAATAACGCTCACCTTTTAAGCAAGAACTTCTTATGACAGCCTATTTCATCTGTTAGTTAAGCAATAAAGTTTTCACTCAAGTAATTTATTTGTTTACCATAGCTATACATTTTCATATATTGCAATTAAAATATTTATAAATACATTTTATGCTGTTATATTTTTACTTCAGCTGAATTCAAGATTTCCCCAATTTTTGTCATCAAAAAGTCTAGCTGTGAACTGCATTTCATATTAATTATGTACATTGTAAGCTGTGGAAAATATATCAGTACTATCACTTCCTAATGGGGGTTCAATATACCTCTAGTTACACAAGACAAAAGAGAATGAGCTAGTTAGAACATAAAGAAATATATGAGTTGATGCCCACACACATGTAAAACTTCAAGAAACTTACCCACAGTATTTGTAGCTAGAACCCTGCTTATTGCTGCAATTCAGACCATTAAAAAAATGTTTGTAATGGTAATTTATATATAAATCCACTACAAAACACTTCTCTCAAATAGGCAAATCTCATCTTTAGTGACCTTCATTAGCTGCAGCAAAATGCTTTTCTTCACATACAATGTGTGTCACAGTAAGTATGATTGTTTTTTCTCTTGTCTCTTGAGAGGCTTAGTCTTCCAGTTCTAATGGAAAGACAAAAAAGGAAGGGTGGGGGATACATGGATGCACAACAAGAATACCAAAGGATACAAAATAAAAATATACAATACAGGAAATGTGTAACAACTATCAAAGTATTGGGTACAAGAGATTTACATTGATATGCAAAACAGTACAGGCTAATTACACTGAGCTAATTAGAACATGAACTGTGAGCAATTAAACTACAATAAATATTTGAATGCTTCAGCTACCACAAATACCTCAGCTTTGAAGAAGTTACAATCTGTTGATAAAACAGTGACAGGTCATAACTTTGATATCAAAAACACACATGCCACACCCACTACACAAGGAATGACCTTTTACCTACATCTCACTGATTTCACCAAAAAAAAAAAAAAAAAATAAGCATATGGGAGATATGATGTAAAGTAAGAAAAGGTAACAAGAAGTACTTTAAATAACAACAGAGAACCAAAATTGGAAAATTTAATTATAGCATATATGCTTTAGAGCATTAATGATCTAATTAATATTAGAAAAAAAACAGATTATTCATGAGAGTTAAAATGCATGAATAAATGTTTAGTCTCAGAATATATATATGCATTACAGAAAAGCAAAGAGCAACTAAATCAGGTATAGAAAACATTTGGTACCAGAAGTGAATGACTGATAGCTTATTTACGGAATATCAAAGTAACTGATGATGATAAAATGTTTACTGCTCTGTAAAATGAGTAAGAGAACATGAAGTTTTAAAATACCAAAAATTTACAACTAGAAATAGGGTGGCCAAAGAGAGTCAAATCTATTTTTGTAATGAACAGTAAATACAGGAAATTCAGAGATCTATGATTGCTGTGTTAATAATTCTAACGTATTTCCATGTATTATGAGAATATTTCTTCCAAAATCATAATGTGCATAAATATGTTTACAAGGTCATAGCTCAAGAGGGGCCAGCAGTATAAAACTTCACTAAAATACTCATGTTCGGTCACTTTCAAATGTTTCCTTGTTCATTTGTCTCTTACTTCCATTCTTTTTTTTTTTTTTTCTAACTTTTAAATATCTGTGCACCCTTTGTGTTTCAACTTTCACTTTTCTCATCTACTTTGTTTAGTATCACTATCATTTTATGTTTCACAAACAAAGTATTGTTGTGAATCAGGAGATATTGACAGCAATGTTTTTCACTGTCACAGTAATTCCAAGAAATTGTGAATGCAGTTACTGACATGCAAGTCACTGTTTTAATGTCTTCTGCTAATCCAGAGAATCTGTATTTGTACTGTGAAGTTCAGTTTTAATTAAAGGAGCTCCAGTGCTATTATTTAACTGATCTTGTAGCACACTAACCAAAACACCTTGTCTATTAGTTTATAATGAGTATTATTTATTAGCTATGGTCAAATCTGCAATTTAGTATACTGATCATGCCCTAAAACAGGAAAAAAAAAAAAAAAAAGAGAAGGATGAACTTTTGGTAAATGTTGCTAATCCCTAACCTTTCGTTTTTGTTTATGGTGCGAAGTTTTAGGAAATGAACACTGCCATTTTAACACTGTTGGGTTATTAATAATTCAAAGACGATTACCTTAATAATATAATTATATTGAACATCCTTTTCAACGTGGTTCAGTTATGAATACCCCTCCGATTACATAACTTACACTATTCTAGAAAAAATTTGCTACAACTTTCGTAAACAACTCAGTTACGTAAACATAGCGACTTCGTTAATTTTGCTACAACTTTCGTAAACAACTCAGTTACGTAAACATAGCGACTTCGTTAATTTTGCTACGAATTCAGAACACTACATAATAAGCTAAAAGTAAGAAAATCACACCAAAATATACAGTAACCATTCACAGTAAATTGCATCCCAAAGAACTTAAACCTAGTAAACGGAAAATAAAGTGATACTAACCGGTAGAATGAGATACCCGGGATTTTCTTTTTAAATTTATTTGCACAATTGAATACCACGCAGGATCCTATGGACACTAAATATGAACAAGCTGAAGTATGCTGTTAAACACAGAAATAAAAATCTACGCTGGCGAACCAGTTTAACAAAAAATGTGAGCTTCTAAAAACCACAAATTTTCAATGCTTTCCTATCGCAGACACGACCGAGGCGAGACGAGAGGGTATCAGCGCTCTGTAGGCCAAGCACGCGGAGGGATAGCACAACAGATCGGCTTCAGAAACTGCCCTCAATGAATATGATAATCTTTGGTTCGGCAGCTCCTGTATTTCCTAACTCCATGAATTGGGGAGATTGGGATGGTAACGTTTGGATGTTACGCTGTTGTACAATGCGACGTTAGTACGGCTTGGAGAGGTTTCGAGTGGTGATGCAAGCATTAATCTGTGCCATGAATTACTTAAATGTTTTAATATTGTTTTGTGCTAGTATTTTATGTAAAAGTTATGCTGAGAATAATGGTAACGAATTTTGTGACATGCACGTCAGCAAATGCGAGAAAAGCACTGTAAGCACTACTACTTCGTCCAATAAATATTCATCAGGTAGTGAATATGGTATTTTGATTCGGTTTTGCAGTTTGTGTGTTTGTGTATAAGTAATGGGTTCGATTTTTTTCGCTCTCACGCACACGTACTTATTTTAAATCGAAAATATGCTTCCCGATTTACCAAAAAATGTTCGAAATTTGTTATGATGCGGGTTGCCAGACTGTATGACATCAGAAAGATAAATGGTCGTTGCATGTCATTAATATAATTGTAAATAACTTGTAAGGATATTTATTATATCATATATGTTATAATAATTAAATGCTAGTCTTCCGATTATCAGGTCTTCAAGTAGTGCTGTGTGTCGTGTCGCTTTGTTTACATGACACCTGCGGTCACCAGCACAGGGCAAAGAAACTAACGCCACCGGCCAACACTGTTGAATAAAAAAGGGAAAATGAATCGGAATGCGTTTTTTTAGCAGAAAATGCTATATTTGCATCATACTTTTACGTTTCTTCTGTGTGCACTAAGTGATTTTTTTTTTTTTTACAAGCCAGGAAAAAAGAACAAAGTAGGTTCACATGAAAATCTGGTGGTCATTCCATGTCAATCAACACTGCACTCAATCTTGACATCTCTGATTGTAACGAAAATTGGTGAGAAGGTACGTTAAATAAAAAGTAAAAAAAATATTTTTTTTTTTTAATTTTACTTTGGATTGTTTCAAAAATTAAAAAGGTCAAAAATTTTAATTTTTCTGCATTTTTGGAAATTTGTAAACATTTAACTTTTAATATCTTGAGATAAAAATGTGTTATCCAGTTTTGATTCTGGTTTCAATAGAAAGCTTGTTAAACAAACTAAGATATTACAAAACTCTTAAAATTTCCCTTCCAATTAAAAAAACTTAAATTTGAAAAATTTTAATATTTCAAAAAGTGACATTTTCATTTTTTCAAAAAATTATATGTTGAACTTCTTGATATCCTTAACATATGATAAAATTTTAGGAGTTTCAATCTAACAATTTCTAAAGTTATAATGAAATTTTGTTTTCAATAAGTAATTAAGTTCAGAATGTATCATATCTATTCCTACCTGTGTTCTGAAAAAAAAATTACAATACATGGATTAAAGTTTATTATGTAACATTTGGGTGGGTGGTCGATGTTTACCAATATAAGATACCTTTTTAATGCTTAATTTCTTGGTAATGGTTAAATAAGATTCCTTTTTATTGCTTTATTTACAGTAAAAAAACAAAAACAAACTCTGCTCTAGCCAATGTGACAGTGGTCTTTCCTTCTAAAAGCCAATCAGATTTGTCCATAGTGTAAAGTTACAGTTCAGATTTAAAAATCAGAAACTTAAAGCTGTTCAGGGCCATATTTAGAGGGACACACCCCTCCCTCGAGTTTTTTTTTTTTTTTTTTGTTAAAATGTGTCTTGTAAGTTGCATTGGCTAACCTTCCGAAAGTGGCCCGCTACGATAGATGACCCCACGGTAGCACTTCCCCTCTCCTCTCTTCTAGGGATTTCACGTGAAATGCGTTAGTTACTTACATCACTTTGTTATCAGGCAGTTCTTCCCTGGCAGATAAAACTTTTCTTGCTTTTATTCTGCTAGCTAGACAGTTTCACATTCATGAGGAAAACTTAATCTTCCGTCATAATAAATATTTCACACATATGCCACAATGTACATTCATAAAGGTCCTTTTAAGGGCCACCTTTCATCCATATTATTCACTTCTTTTGCCATACGCTTCACGATGTAGCAATAACGTTTCACCATCTATCGTCACTTCCGAAAACTATTTCTGGGCGACATTCGGAAGGTTTACCGTTGCATTTTTTCTAATGTAAACATTAGTAGAAAATGGAAAATGCCTTAATTTAATAAAAATGTGTCAACATTGCAAAAAAAAAAAAAAAATGCTCTGATTTTTTTCTTCTATTTTCCATTAACTTTTATTTTGTTCTGGTGGATTTCAAATTGCTCCAATTTGCAGGAAGCATATATACTATTTTGCAAGGCAAAATATCCCATTCTGAAAGTTGGATTTTCCAAGTTTTGTGAACGAAGGCTTAAAAATTGTGCTCTTGGTGGCACAAGTGGCTCTCACATTATCTGTGTAATACTATTCAACAAAATGTCAAATTAATGCTAATTAGATACAAAATGTAAGAGCTATCTGCCAGGAGTGATGCAGGTCAAAAACTCAAACATGTTATGACTTCACAGTGAATACTGTTTATGAATCATCTTTACCAGCTTGCTATTTAGGTAAATACAACAAACTGCCCAGGAACTGAAAAACTTGAAACTAATTTTAATGATTTGTTTGATTCTAATGTGATTGATATATAACTTACAAGCAATGAATATCCACAAATTGTTCAAGACTTACATTAACAAAAACCATTGTGATTCTGCAGTTGTTTTTTTATTGAAAAATTTGTTGTTCATATAAGGTGTTTATTTATAGCTAAATAGCAGGCAGCTTTTCATAATGAACTAAAAGCAAATTTGCAAGCTGGCAAATTTTTGGTAATATGTGATTTTCTCTCCAAGAACTATTCGTTTCTCCCCCCTGATCTTCCTGATCCACGTCCACTGTGTATTTGTTATTCATTTTTGTTGCATGATTCTGCTCAGGGATTCCATTGGAATAATTTCCAAGCCATACTTCACCCATTGGTTGCATATTACAAAAAAATCAGGGAAAACTGAATGCACAAATTATGACATAATTTTGGAGAGATTGCACCACAGTGCAGTAGCAGTTCATCTTTTTCAGCATTACTTGCATATTTCAATAAAAGTTATTCAGGTGAATCAACAGTATAATATGAAAACAGAAAAAAATTTGATCAATTTCTGTTAAAATTAATAGATTTTGGAACAGTTGTTCAGTGGAACTTTTATGCAACATCCCATAGTAATAGTATTTGTGATGGTGTTGATGGTAATTTTAAGTCTTTCAAAAGCTAAAGCAAGTTTACGGAGCCATATAATAATGCAGATTATGATACTCTATCAGTTATATAACTATGCAACCAAACACATGGCAGCCTGTGATTTTGAATACCTCAATGAAAGTCAGTATGAAGCTGAAAAAAAGCTATTGCAGCCACATTTTGAAACCTCAAGAATAGTACCTAACACTCACAAACTTCACTGTTTTATCCTGGTGGACAAAATCAGAATAAGAGTTTATTCAGATTTTACAGTCAGCAAAATAGAATATATTACTTCTGATAAATGTGAGATAGCACTTGCAGATATATCTGTCTTTGTAATGAGTCTCTTTGGAGAACATTTGTGGGTTGGCACTGTCTTGAATGTATTTGAAGACGGATGAAGGAAAATTTTTGAAAATTTTACTTTGTTTCATTACCTTCATAACCCTTTCTTTTCACACACACACACTCACGCATATATATATATATGTGACATGGAGGAGACTGGCACAAGACAGACCGTTGTGGAGGAAACTTGGGGAGACCTTCGTCCAGCAGTGGATTGATAATGGTTGACAATGATGATGATGATATATATATATGCTTGAGTGTGTCCATATATATATATATATATATATATATATATATATATGGACAGAATGTGAACGCCATGCTCAGAGATGCGACTTTCAATACAACTGCATACGTGAAGTTATCTACCACTTTTTGGTTGTAATAGTTTTGTTTAGAACCTCAAGGTCCTGTTTAAGTGCATTTAATTAGGCAGGTACGAACGCTCGAACCACTAAATATCCGCTGTGCATCGGATGGACATGTTTAGTCATCAGACACCGGGTACTTACCCTCCGGTAATAGATAAGGGTGTCTCCCCCCCTTCTACCTTGCTTCAGTGTCACTTTCCTATCTGGCACTCTAGCCCAAATCTCCTAGCTTCCTGTTTCTAAGGGTTGTTTAAGACCTGGGGTCAGACAGTCCCTTCCTAAAATCCTCTACATATGATCTGATGATGATTATCTAAGTGCATTTAAAGTGTCTTGTTACAAAATTTATTTCAGGGTGACGATGAAATGAGTGACCTAACGGACTTCGAAATAGGGCTAATTGTTGGTGGCCTGCTAGTTTGTGCTTCTATGACAACTGTCGCCAGGGTAGTGGAAGAATCGAAAGCTACTGTGTCTAGCGTTATGACAGCATACCGTGGTCAGGGCAAAACCTTGTCTGCGAAACAGAACAGCGGGCGGAAGACGACCTTGACTGATAGAGACAGAAGAGCATTAACGCCAGGAGCATACAACATGGACTACCGATGCATGGAAGCATGTAATGTGGTCAGATGCATCCACATTCACACTATTCCCCACCACAGTGCGTGTTTATCAGTAGAGAACACTGTCAGAAGCGTACAACCCAGACTGTCTGCTCCCAACAGTTCAGCATGCTGGTGGTTCTGTCATGCTCTGAGCAGTCATATCATGATTTTCAGCAGGTCCCCTGATCACCTTAAAAGGACAGATGACTGGCAGGGCGTATGAAACCATTTTGACCAACCAGGTCTATCCAATGGCTCAAGCTTTGTTTCCAGCAGGAGATGCCATCTATCAAGATGATAACAGACCAATTCACAGAGCTCGAAATGTTCCATCATGGTTTGAGGAATATGAGGACAAACTTTTACACCATCTTTGGTCTTCCCAATCACCAGACTTAAACATAATTGAGCCACTGTGATCTGTGCTAGAAAACAGTAAGAACCTGTTATCCTCCTCCTCCTGCATCTCTCAAGGACCTGGAGCAGTTTCCGCATGAAGAATGGTGTAACATCCAACTAACCACCATCCAAGATTTGTATGCGTCCATTCCAAGGAGGATTCAGGTGGTTTTGAATGCCAAAGGTGGTCTCACACCCAATTAGGTTCGTAATTTTCCTCGGTGTTTACATTATTCTCTCCAACCCCTGTATATATACACCATCTACCAACAAGTAATTGGACACCTGTGATAGCAAAGGAAAACAAAGTTTATTCACCTTCAATAGTTGGTGGAGCTTCCACAAGCGGCGATTACAGCTGTGACCCTCTGGGGCATACTCTCAACCAGGCGTTGTACGACAGCTAGCGGTATTTTCTTCCACTCAGCTTAGAGACGACAAGTCAGTTCCTTCACCGATTTCGGACGGTGGGGGCACCCCTTAAGTCGACGCTCCAACTCGTCCCATAGGTGCTCGATAGGGTTAAGGTCCGGGCTCTGCGCAGGCCAGTCAATTCGATTAACCCCATTGTCACCATACTAAGCCATGGTGGACCTCGCAACATGAAAGGTGGCATTGTCATCTTGAAAGTAACATGGGTCCACCCCGTAAAACTGCCACAACGTAGGAAGCGCATGGTCATCCAAAATGGTGCGTTGCGTTTACCAGAAGTTGCGACCAAGGGTCCCGTGCCATACCAGGAGAAACACCCCATAGAATAATTCCGCCGCCGCCGAACTTCACAGTTCGCACAATACATTTCGGCAGACGCGAAACCCAGACCCTGCCATCCTAACGGTAGAGGGTGAACTTTGATTCGTCGCTCCAAAGAGAACCCGTTTCCACTGTTCAACGGTCCACTGTCGACTTTCTTTGCACCACGTTAGCCGAGCAGCACTATTGGACTTGGTGATCAAAGGCTTGTGGGCGGCAGCACGTCCATGATAACCGAGCAGATGGGCTTCCTTACGGATGGTATTCATCGAAAGAATACTCCCGGATGGCTGTTGAAACTCCTCGCAGATGTGGCCCATTGATTTGGTGCGGTTCTTCCGAATTTCTCTGGCCAGCACCCGTCGGTCTCTAACTCCCAGTTTTGTGGGTGTGCCGAGTCAGGGCACATTCCGACAGTCACCTCTCATCCTCTACTTACCAATAACGTAGGCCACTGTTGATTTTGGGTACTTCAACTCGCTGGATGTGTCACGTATGGATCGGCCATTTCTGTGATACCCGACGATTACACCTTTCTCAAAATCAGAGAGCTCCGAACTGCGTGGCATCTTGCATGCGACTGGTTACGTTGTTTCCCACACGATATTTAATGGCAGCAGGCGTGGCGTGTGTCAGGACCGCAGGTATTGCCGATTGCAGGGGTGTCCAGTTACTTGTTGGTAGATAGTGTATATAGATAGATAGATATACACCATATTGACAAAAGTCACCGGACATCCCTTCAAAAGCAAATGAACGGATCCGCTGCATTGTTAAGATGCACGGTACAGCTGCAAACGGTATAAAAACAAGCCTGCAGCTGACCACGATCATATCGAACTGTGAGGTTGAGTGAAAACGTTGTGGCGGGAGAGAACTGACTTTGAGAAAGGAAAGATTGTTGGGTGTTATATTAGTGGGTTGTCCATAAGAGAAACCAAGAGGCATTTAAACATGCCCAAGTCAACTGTTTTGGATGTACTAAATAAGTGGAAGACACATGGCGTGCCTGAAGCAGCAAAACGTACCGGCAGACTAAAGAAAATCAGTGATAGAGGACGTCAAAGCCTCGGGAGAGTCGTTACAGCTAATCGACAGAGAGTACTGCACAAGACCTCAGTGTACTGTTGAGTAAAAATGCTGGAACCTCGGTATGTACACATACCATTTGCAGAAAACTTCATTCCATGGGTTGTTGTGGTCGTGCGGCTGCTCATAAGCCTTTCATCTCCACTCGGAATGCTACTCGTCGTTTAGCATAGTGTAAAGAACATTTATCATGGACCATAGATCAATGGAAACGGGTCCTATGGACTGATGAATATAGATACACGATCCATTTGTCTGATGGCAGTGTGTGGGTATGACGGCTGCCGGGGAACGCTATTTACCACAGTGTATTGTTACTACGGTCAAGTTTGAAACTGGCAGTGTACTCGTGTGGGGATGTTTTTCGTGGTATGGTCCCGGCCCATTGGTTATCGTGGGCAAACCTGTTATCCAGCACGTCTACCTGATATTCTGGACAATTATGCCCTACCAACTCTGTGGCAATACTATGGAACCGAGCCTTGTTGGTACCAGCAGAATAATGCACCGAGCCATAAAGCAAGGACTATTACGGCGTGGTTTAACGATAATTCCATATCCTGTGTGAACTAGCCAGCACAGAGCCCTGATCTTAATCCCATAGAGCACCTATGGGATGAATTTAGAGCACTGCATAAGAAGTTTGAAACCAAGGCCTACTACTAAGCAACAGTTAGCAGCAACATTATGTATTGAATGGAAGCACATACTTATCGTTGTGTTCCAAAACCTTGTTGAAAGCATGTCTCGAAAAGTTAAGGCCTAAGGTGAACGGACAGTGTACTAATGTATGTCAATAAATGCTATGTTGTGTTTCTCTTCTAGGTGCCCGGTGACTTTTGTCAACATAATGTATATAGACAGGTTTTGGGGAAGTTTAAAAAAATTGCGTATATATATATATATATATGACAGGTCTTGGCGAGTTTAAAATATCTTCTTTGAAGGTGTCACACACACCTTCAAAGAAGATATTTTAAACTTGTCAAGACCTGTAATATTACAAAAGGTGGATAAAAAGGCAGAAACTGAACAAATTTACAAAATCACTAAAAAATTCAGAAATATCAGGTCATCTCATAAGTAATGTCGTTTTTTGCATGTGTGAAGAAAACAAACAAATACATACCTAGAACAGATCTTTTAATTGTTAAAAAAAATTGCCTTCTGCACTGAGAACCTTCTCCCTCCATTCAACAAGTTTTTGAATCTCAGACTCTTATAGTTCCATAGGTTTTGATCCAAAAAATTCAGACAGGGTTCTGCATACCTTTTCGACATTTCAAAGTGTTTTCCCAACAAGATGGTAATCGGATGGCACAATGTTAGGGGAATATGCTGGATGGGGAAGTTCATCCCATCCGAGCTCTTGCAACTTGGCACTAGTCATTTTGGCCATGTGTGGCTTTGCGTTGTCCTGGTGGAATACCATGCCTTTGGGATTAAGGAGTGCTGGATGTTTTTCCTGCAAGGCACTGCATAGATGCTGTAGCTGCTGAGAGTAGACCTCCCCTGTAATGGTTTTGTTTGGTGGCAGAAGCTTGCAGATCTTTTCAAAAATTAAAGTGCTGCAGAAACTCTTTTTTTATATAGTGTATTATTTGTGGAATCAAAACTTATAGCTTTTTAACAAATAATCCACAGATTATATGATGGAAATTATGGTGTGTACAGCAAATTACAAAATTCGAAGTAAGAAAAAATTGGGCGCCAACGTCTTATTCCTAGGTGCCAGGGCTGTGCCAGCTCTACTTAAAAGTACAATTTTCAAGTTTTCAGAGGAGTTTCTTCCATGGGTGATAGTTGATAACAGCATTTCTGTGTATAAAATAATCATTTATGTCAGAGATAGATTTTAGTGCATGATAAATTATCTAAAAAAATTTCTATTGCATACCTCTAAAATTATTTCAAAAGCATTTGTAATTATATCCACCAACAGAATGTATTACTTTGTGTTTAGAGCTCCTACTGAATGATTTTAAAAGTCTGTTGTTGGCATTTTGTGTGTGATGGAATCCTTTGTTTAATAAAATATGCACAAGTCACCAATAGTTCTACAATGAAAGTATAAAATAATTTATTATAACTTAAAAGCAGTAAAATGTGATTGATGTTTGTATCCATTCAAGTAGTTAGCAGATCAGTATTATGAAATCTTTTCTTAATATTGTCACTTTAGGGGTAAATTGATAGGATCATATGAGGAAATCTAAAGGCCTCGAGGCTTTTCCTTGGGAGCTTCTTCGGTTCCCTGCCCTTTCATGGGCATTTGCATATTTCTGGAATGTGAGTGCCTGAACTCTTCGTTCGATGTGTATCTGCATGTTAATTGGAATGCATAGTTTTGAATTCTTTGTTCTAGTGTGAGATAAAGGAATAGGAAATTGAGATTCGAGGGTGACTGTTATCACAAGAGCTGTTTGCTGCTTAGTACATGTTGTCGGAGGCTGTTGCTTCTGTCCTTATTTTTTCCTTAGGACGATGGTTCAGTATGCTTGGTGATGAGATTGCTGATCTGTTGTATGGCCTGCAGCTGTGAACATTTGGAGTTGATGCGATGATGTCGAAGTTGCCTGGTGTTTCAGTCTCCGCCTACCGGGGAACATCAGTGCAGTGGACAGGTGTCTATGGTGTGCCCCTGCTGGTGATGCTGATCACCATGTGTAATGGATTAACCACGTCGACAGCTTTGAATAGACTATTGCCTGGAGTCCCGGTCTTGATTTTTCTACCTGCCGATGAATGTCAGTGCAGCGGAGGAATGTCTACGCTCAACCACCGCTGATGATGTGGACCACCTTGTGCAATGGATTAACCCCGTCTACGATTTTGGTTGGGTTATTGCCTGGAATCCCAGTCTTGATTCTTCTATATTCTGGTGAATGAATGTCAGTGCAGCGGAGGGGTGTCTACACTGAACTCCTACTGCTGATGCGGATCTCCGTGTTTCTTGGAGTAGCTTTGTTAACAGACTTGGTGGGACAATGGCCTGGTGTTTGTCTTGATTGTTCTGCCTGCTGATGAACGTCAGTGCAGCAGAGAGGTGTCTACGCAGAATTTCTGCGGATGAAGCAGACCGCCGTGTTTATTGGATTAACCTCGTCAACAGACTCGATTGTACTAGTGCCTGGTGTTCTAGTTTCGATTCCTCTACTTTCCTGTGAACGTAGGTGCAGCGGAAGGGTTTCTACGCCAAACTCCTGCTGATGATCCGTACTGCCCGGTGTATTGATCTGCCTTCGTCGACAGTTTTCGTGGGATGATTGTTTTATGTTCCAGTTTGTGTACGTGTTGTTGAAGGACGTTTCCTCAAGGACTGGCATTTGGAAATTATGACCGTGTCTGAGTTGTGAACGTTTCTTCTATTAATACGTTATCAATCGTCTCAAGGTAAATGTATTCTTGGCCTTTAAAGCAAAAATTGTGATAATTTGGAGTTAATTATTTGAGATTTCATTAAACAGTTAAACTTGAATTTGTGTTGTTAAATCTTGTGCACTGTCGCTATTTACTTAACATGTCAACTTATTTAAGACAGTCCTTCGGGGGGGGGATCTAGCTGGGGCCGAGCATAGAGATTGTTGCACATTGGACCGTTGCAATATGTGTAGAACTTTTCAGGAAAAACTTTTTTTTTTTTTGTCCAGATCTTTGCTCTTCAGATCTGGAAATACTGGTGTCCAGACAAGTGCCTAATAAGCACGTGTGTACATTCAAAGCTATTATAATTCAATAATGTTTTGTACTGTTTTCAGAAAATTATTGTGGTGCAACTTCATTCAATATAATGACTTGTTTTCATGTTATTCTTGCAGAATATAATGTCAAATGGAAACTTTACTTGGATAAAATTAAAGCAGCATTAGCTTCACACAAGCCATGCACATCACAAAATTGCTCATGTTATGAAAGGTAAGTTATGCAATTACTATGTACCCATTTTCTTGGTTACTGTGTAATGCAGCATTTTTGCTCCGTTTTATTGTTTCTTACTGTATAAAATGGTTTACCTATCTTATAGGTTGGATGACATGTCCAAGATAATATAATCCTATTAATTTGCAATCTAGAGTCAATTCACAGCATGTGTTTTTTTACATCTCAATTGTTTGTGTGTGTGTGTGTGTGTGTGTGTTCTGATACTTGCCATGTCTGTTTGGAATTAGTATTGTTTTTTTGAACCACATGCAGATGTTGCATGTTTGTTTCTCCTTTTGCTTATGTTGTGTTCATTAATAAGAATGATAACAAAACACATTTTAATCTTTATTCCATCATGCACACACTTTGCACTTTTGCATAAGGCAGGATGCACCTTCTCGCATACTGGAAATAATAGTTAAAACATTTCCACGGCTAAGCTGCCAGATCATTCCTGGATGCCTTGCACAGGTAACTGGACTTCCAGTTATTTGGGGAGTAGTGACCTCATAGCCTGAGCTGACCTTATGACTGGCAGATTGCTTTTCTCCTGACATTTCTAGTAGTTTCTGGGGAGTAAAAACCTCAGGTCTCCAACCAACTTTTCCCTTTGTCCTTTTTTTTTTTTTTTTTTTTTTTGCTTTTTTGCTTTCTTTGTTTCTTTGCATGGCATGCCCCCACCTTGGTTGTTGATTGCAAAGGTTGTGATTATGTACCAGCACCAGAATTCATTGTGTTCTCATTCCTGTATTCCTCTGTTTTTGTCCTTCATTTTTAAGGTTCAGTTAGCTAGGTCTACCCAAATTTTCGCCACGTGGAGTGACACGTAGGAAGTTAGGCTGGTGACTGAAGTTTCAGGGGTGTAGTTTTCCCCAGCTCTGTGTGTGTACCAATACTTCTCTTTGACCCTGTGCTTCACCCTAAATGAGCAGCTAGAGTCAAACCCACTTCTAGTCAATGAAGTCATGCTGTGATGCTTTATCTTGTGGTTTGTGGGTGCTTCTGACACTGATGTTCTGGCGTGTTATTGCTTCAAGCTCATTGCATCAACTGCAAAGGGCCGCCCCGGTGGCGCAGTGGTCTAAGGCGTTGGCCTCTGATCATTCGTCCGTAAGGGGTCTGGGTTCGAATCCCGGTGAGGCATGGATGTTGTGTTTGTCTTACGGCACTGGCTCTCTCCCTTCCCTGGAACCAGTGACCCTAAATTAGGGACGGGCGACTGCTTATAGCCCATTGAGTTGCTCACGGTGGTCGTTATACCTCCAATCAAAAAAAAAAAAAAAAAAAACAACTGCAAAGGGGATCATGCAGGAAATTTGAGGGACAACCCAGAGTTGATAGAAGGGAAGGAAAATTTAAAGGTCCAGGCATTAGAAAATATCTTCTCGGAAGCATAGAGAAAGGTTCTTCCAACCACTTTCTGCAGCACCTACTCATTCATAGTTCTTATGAAGCAAACTGTAGACATGCACACTGGGTGAAATCTTTGTGCAGGATTGTGAGTTATCTTTCAAAGAAATTTATAACTCTGGTTTTACAATCTTGAGAGTACGAGCTATAGCTCAGTTCTCCACATCTAAAGCCTGTTTTGGGGCAACCACTGAGAATCTGGCAGTGGTGACTCCATAAGAATTCCAAACCAACACAAGGTGCTGGAGTGCTAGAATTTTGCCCCAAATCACACAGTTCAATGA
This sequence comes from Macrothele yani, assembly GCA_039090855.1. Taxonomy (NCBI): domain Eukaryota; kingdom Metazoa; phylum Arthropoda; class Arachnida; order Araneae; family Macrothelidae; genus Macrothele; species Macrothele yani. The sequence continues at coordinate 97,819,921 of CM077023.1, read as the reverse complement.
ATAAGTTCAAATCTTCTGAGTTGAACATCCACCCGATCACCCACCAGACAAGATACCACCCTGGAAATTGGAGGAACTTATGGATGAAATAATGGATGCTTAGTGCGTCTAAGTGTTGGTATTTTGGTTCAGGTACTCATAGTTTTTTCCCTTTATTTTCCCTCATTATGCATTCCGCATTCCATTCTGCAGTTGAACTGTTGAAGGCTATGGCCTTGTTTAGCAATATATATTATGCAGTAACCAGTGGCGGCTTTTCAGGTGAAGTAGGTGAAGTGCCTCTTCACCTATTTTATTTGAAATAAAATTTTATTTAATATTTTTGTATAATATATTCTTTTTTTGCCTTTATTGAGCGCCAAAATACCCAAAATTTTGATTAGATATCACTTCACAATGCGCGTTCAATACGGAAAAACAAGTCCTTATACGCAAAGCAGTTCAAGTGAAGAGCTGAAATGAGAATGCTTGGTAGTCTGCAGTTTTCGTTCAAGTTGCTATGGTAACTGTGACGTCACCCTCCCCTATCTGCCGGGCAAGTGAAGTGTTTTATCATGAGACGTTAAGGCTCTGCACCTGGAGTCGTGACCTTATGAAGAGATTGCAGTAGAACGGGACGGATTGCTAAGAGTTCTTTGCAATCCACTAGGGATTTTTTCTTGAGGTGTTTTGGTATATACTTTCTGAAAGAGTTATGTTTTTTCGTGTTTTGTGATTGTTTGTTAAAAACTTCATTAGTTACTTTAGTTTCATGTACAATTTAACTGATAGTGATAGTTTAGTTTTCAGTATGTATCCTGTGAACAACATTGTCTGTAATTTATTGCAAACTCCGTTCAATCGGTGGAAAGTTGAAAATAAAAGAGACATTTTACTTCAAGGACGACCGACGGATTCACTGACAATTGTCGCCAAGAAAGAAATCAAGAAGAGCGGTAAATCTTACAATATTAATTTTAAAAATTGTTGGTTTACTGAATATAAATGGCTTTGTAGCCCTTCTGTGTTACAAAAATTATTTTGTTGGCCCTGCTTATAATTTAGTAATAAAATTTGACGTGGAATAAAGACAATTTCATATTTCTTAAATATAAAACGGTTACTTTAAAAACGTGGTGATTCTAGCGAACACCTGAAATGCGAATTAATGCTAAATCATTTTGAAAAGAATCCGAACACCATTGCCGATGCCCTGAGGGAGAATGCTAGGCTTTTGAAAATGCATTTCAACGAAAGCGTTTGTTTAAATGGACTTTTCCTGCAGACAATGATTGATGCAGTACTGTATTTGAGTAAACAAGAACTAGCATTCCGTGACCATGACGAAGGCATTGATTCGATAAATAGTAGAATTTCAAGGAATTGCTTTCACTGTTGATATCAAGAAGTCCTTTAAAATTCAAAATCAATACGAAACAATAAAAAATGTCTTCACAGGTGACTCAAAAACTATTCAAAATGAATTAATTGAATGTATTTCTGAATATATAAACGATCACGTCAAAAATGAAATAAATGAAGTTCAATGCTTTTATATTAAAGTAGATGGGAAGACATAACCAGACTTCTGAGTGCTCTTTAATAATATGATCTGTTGATTCAGAAGGTGTATTGGTTGAGCGATTTTTGGGTTTCCGTGGTGTGAGTGAAGATAGAACGTCAGAAGCTTTATGCAAAATGCTAGACAAAATTTTGGAGCAGTTTGATTATCAACACAAGTCAATAGGACAGTGTTACGATGGGGCAAGCGTAATGTCTGGACACTTGACTGGGCTCCAGAAAAAATTAAGCATAAAGCTTCTCAATCTGTTTTTGTTATTGCTTAGTACATCGTTTGAATATTGTATTACAGCAGAGTTTTTCTAAAATTTCTAAGTGTCGAATATTTTTTGCAAGCCAAATTGTAATTCCTTTGTTTTTTTCACCACTCAGCAAAGCTATTGCTTCACTGAGTGGTGAAAAAGCAAGACACTCACATCAACAACCGCAAGAGGCATGCCAAATATAACAGAAACTCGATGGTCCTCCACTTCGAAGTTAGTAAGTGTAATAGTTGAAGATTGGGATAAATTGAAGAAAGTATTCGGATTTCTCACAATTAAAAAACCAATCAGACAAGAAATCAATTCAACTTGCCCAAGGGTTTTTAAATGATATGAACACTTTTGAATTTACATTTTTGGGGATAGTATTTAATGAAATATTTGGTTCACCGATCTATTATTCGAAATTTTGCAGAAAAAAATCACTAAACATATACTGTGTTACTCAAATTAAAAACAACTTATGAAATTTTGAGCCATAAAAAGAACGATGAGGTATTTGAAACACTGTTTAGAAAAGCTAGCAAAATCACAGAAATAAGCAGATCTAAACGGGAATATGCTGCTCTTACACAAGAAACAATTTTTAAAAATTATAAACAATTGTATTTTGAAATTTTGTACCACATTCTTATGGAAATGGATATAATATTTAAAGACAGTGAGAAACTTAAACTTCAATTTCCCTGTCTTGCTGACACAACCAAATTCGACCAATTTAATTCATGCTTTCCCTCCCACGCTTTTGAAAATCTACAACATTTTTACGGAAAAATATTTACTAAACACCAGAGCCTTAAAAATGAACTGAGTCTTGTATATGCTGATGAAAAATTAAGGAATATATCGACTCGTGAACTTTTTCGAGTGCTTCATGGAGATAAAGACATTTTTACAGAAGCTTATAAATTGGTTTCCCGGATTTTAACAATTGCAAGTGTTTCAGTGGAAAGAAGTTTTTCTTGCCTTAAAAGAATGCAAACTTACTCAAGAAACACTATTTCTCCAGATAAACTTGCTTCTTTGGCAAATATTTCTATTCAGAAAGACATTTTCTTGATGTCACGAAGAAACAGCCATTTTATGACGACATAATCGACAAATTTCCAGCTTTAAAGGGAAGAAGAATTGATCTAATAAAAAAAAAAAATAGGTAAGTTCTCATTAACTGATTTTCATTGAAGACAGTAGATATCTTTTCATATTGCTCTTGTAGCTCTTCACCTATTTTTCCTACCACGAGCCGCCACTGGCAGTAACTACTACTCTTGTCATATTCTCCAGTGTGCATTTTGCGTCATATTGTACATAGTAATATCATTGTTATTATATCATTTATATCATAATATATGTTTTTAGCTGTAATTGCATAGTAAATATTGTGTGTGTGAAAGTCGATGAGTGACAATGGTAAAGTATGTATGCTATGACCAAATTCTAAAATAAAGTATATATTAAACTACTAGTAAATAGTTAATAGCAATACACGTAATAACACATGGTCTCAGGATGGACCAATTTAATCCACTAGAAATCCTTAAATTAGATGGAAATATCAGTGAAAATTTGTGTCAATGGAAGTCGCAGTTCCAATTCTACATGATGGCTATCGAAGGAGTTAAACTAAGCCAGAAAAGGTAAAATGCTTCATATTTTTACATTGTATTGGGGAGAATGCCCAAGATGTTTACCATTCGTTCTGTTTAACTGAAGAACAACAGAATAATTCAGAAGTACTATTTGAAAAATTTGAAAATTACTGCAACCTGAAAAAAATGTTACATATGAACGTTACAAATTCAATTGTTGCAGCCAAAGGCACAGTATTACATTTAACGATTATCTAACAGAATTAAAAGTTATGGCACCCAAGGTGAAAATACTCCAAATACGTGGCGACAGTTAATAAATAAATACATCGCTCTTTCCACGTTCCAGAAACACACAGCATCCGAAAAATTGTTTTTCAGCCGCCGCTGTGGAATTGAACCAACAGAACTCTTGATATCTAGCCGAGCGCGTTAGATATACGCCACGGTGGCCAACAATCCACGGTGCTATGTGTATTTTTAAGTCAGCTTCTGATATCATAAATCCGTAAGATGGGCTCAGCAACTGAGACGTCTCCATCTGGTGGGCATTAACTCCCCGTACATGTAGCCAAATGTAATATGATAATCGTTAAATGTAATATGGCATCTACCTGTGAATTTGGGCAACTTAATGATTCTTTAATAAGAGATAGAATTGTATGTGGCATTTATTCAGAAAAATTAAAAAAACGATTGCTAAGAGAATCGGATTTAATCTTGGAAAAAGCAACTGATGTATGTCAGGCTAGTGAGATAAGAAAAAAACAAATAAAAAGCATGCATGACAACAGTGAAATTGTCAATGCCATTAAAAAAGACTTTAAAAAGTGTAGCACAGTTAATTCCAGATATGAAATGAAAGAAAATGAACAAAAAATAACATATAGTAAACCTTGTAGCAAATGTGGTAAGCATCACAAATTGCATGATTGCCCTGCATTTGGACAAAAATGTCATGTTTGTACAAAAAAGAAACATTTTTTGAAATTGTGCAGAAATAAGAAACTGCAGGAAATAGCTAGTTCTAGCAGTAAAATAGTGGAGAATGAGTTTGTGTTAACAGGGGAGTTAACTCAAAAGAATGGAATGTTAATATGGAAATAAATAAATTATTCCTTGCAAAATAGATACTGGAGCACAAGTCAATGTAATGCTGTTATCATGTATCAAAAAATATAACACTGAAATAAATAAAATCAATATTAAAAATATTGAACGGGGATTATAGAGGATAAATTTTTAAGGTACTTTACCTCTCAAATTTTCGATCTAGACATTAGATCATCTTCAGGAGTTCTTGCGTCTTACTACTTCCACAGGTCTTTGCATTGGGTAAAGACCTGTGGAAGTAGTGCATGTGTTTCACTGCAGTATGTTTAGTACTTCAAGAACTATGCTTCATATAAAATGTGTAGTTGCATTGCAACTAAAGACAGTGGATCCCACTTAAGAAGTTCCCGCTTAAGAAGTTTTATTTTTAGAGTTCTGATTTTTTTCCATAGTGCTAATGTTAGTTTTTCCCACTTAAGAAGTAACGATGTTTCAAGTTTTCCCGCTTAAGAAGTTGTGTCTTAAGTTTCTAAGTAAAAGCATACGATTTTGGAACTCGTCCAGCAGATTTCGTAATTATGTTTCGTTTCTCAACTGTCAAAAAAGTCCATGTCAAAGAAGTTGGGAGGAAACGTTTCTTTGTTCTCCCCGTACATGTAGCAAGCGAAGCCCCTGCCGGCTTCCCACGGTCAACGCAGGTGGTCATGTTTACTCCCCCCACTTCTGTGTCTGCCCTTTGTGTATCACAATCGCCTTATCTTTGGGGCTGGGGAAAGGCTGGGAAAGGAAACACCTGCTGAAAGTTAGTCATTCTGTCAGAGTTAGGTTCAAATGTTGCACCTTGCATACGTGGAGTTAAACGTTTAGTTTTATTGTTGAAATGTGTAGCTAGAAATATGGCGTCTAAAGGCATCAAAAGAAAAGCTTTATCTGTGGTTGAGAAACGAAACATTATTACGAAAGTTGATGAAATCCCGCATTTAACTAGGGTGCAGATAGCAAAAAAACTAAATTTATCTGTTACGACCCTCAACGGTATAGTGGCAAAATGGGACACTGGGCTTGCAAATGCTTCCCATTCATTAAAAATCAAAAAGATTAAGAAGGGTAAATAGGAGGATGTTGAAGAAAAACTTCTTGTGTGGTTTAAACAAGCAAGATACGCTAACATTCCGATCAACGGGACAATTCTTCATGAGAAAGCAGAAGAGATTTCCAAGAAATTAAATGTTGAATTTAATCCTTCCAATGGATGGATCGACCATTTTAGGAAAAGAGCAGGACTGACTTATAAAACTGTTTGTGGAGAATCAAAAGGTGTTAACGTCGAAGAAGTGGATGATTGGAAATCTAATGTTTTACCAGAACTGTTATCAGCATACGAAGCAAAACAGTGGAAAGCTTTAATAAAAATTGAACAACAATTAAGAGAGAAAAAAAGAAAAGAGAGCAGCACTGACAATAGATGGCGCCAGAGACACAAAGATGCAGAGATTGCGACTGAAGCCGGAACCTCAATGACTTTGCTCACTTGAGCTGTGGTTTGCAGAGATACGTCGGCCTCCTGAGGACGACAGAAGTTCTGTTGAAAGCACTAGAGGATTATGTATGACGGGCTGAATGAGGTTGGCGTTTGCTGTAGGGTTTGTGTGGTGTATGAGGCAGATGGAGCATTACATTAGTCACAGTTGACAGCGGTTTGACTGCCAGGGAATGTAAATAGTGTAATTATGTACATAGTGGTTCTAATTGAGTGTATAAATGTGTTTGTATGTTGTGTACCTTAGAATGGTTTTTATGGGGAGTATAAATGGTTGAGAGTACTACCCATGAGTATTTATTAAGTGGGTGAATAAGTGTTTTTGAAGTGAGTACCATTTTTCGAATTGTGAATTTTAAGGCCATGTTGCATTGGGGGAGTGAAAGAAGAATACGATAAAAAAAATTGGCGTAATGAAAGTTGACAACACTTGCATTATAGTTAGTATATGCCTTGTGATGACGAGCTATGTTACATCTCAGACGGCAGACTGAAGTCAGTGTTTTTATTCTGTGAATAAAAATATGATGTTTCATGACCGGAAGAACGAATATAAAACAGTGCCCTATAAGCAAGGAGTTTCTCAACCTTTGAAGGCCAGCTACATAAAATATGTTATAATCGACGTGCATGAAGTGTATAGCAAAACAGTGACCAAGAGCTTTTGGGTAAGTGGTTGATTTTTTTCTTTTTTTTTTATTGATGTCTTTAATGTCTTGCACATAAATTGGCGCACTTTGTTGGTATTTAATGCCTTTAAAGATGCAAATAATATGAAGCAAAAGATGTTTTCAATGTTGACGAGTGTGCTTTGTTTTACAACCTTATTCCTGACAAGACCTACTCTTTCACAGGAGATAGCAGCCACAGAGTCAAAGTAAATAAAGAAAGATTGATAGTTCTGGTAGGAGCTAATATGGATGGAACAGAAAAGTTGCTTTTATTGGTCATTGGAAAATCGAAGAATCCGAGGTGCTTCAAAAATGTGAAAACTTTTCCATGCAATTACAGAAATAGCAAAAACGCATGGATGACAGTTCAGATTTTTGAAGACTTTAATGGAGTTTCAGAAGAAAATGGCCAAAGAAAATAGAAAAGTTTTGTTATTTTTGGATAATTGCACAGCCCATCCGAAGAACATGGAGCATCTGGAAAATGTAAAAGTAGTTTTCCTGCCACCTAACTCGACTTCAATGTTACAACCAATGGACCAAGGAATAATTAAAACCATGAAACAATTCTACAGGAAACGTTTAGTTTATTGGCTACTGCAGAAGCTTGAATCAAGCTCAAGTTACACCAGATATACAGTGAAATTGAATTTATTAGATGCTATGCATTTTATTGTTTCTTTGTGGGAAAAGGTATCATCTTCAACAATCACAAATTGCTTCAGGAAAGCTGGTTTCAACACTGATGAGCTTAGTTTTTCTGATGAAGAAAACAGTCATGACAACAATGAAGCTTGGGAAAGTTTGCAAAAAAAAACTAAACTTCAAATCTTCCTTTGAAAAGTTTGTAAATGTTGACAAAGATGTTCCCAGTTTTTAAATGCAAAATATCGACGATATTTGCAACATCGAAATGCAAGAGGACGATGAACCAGAAACGCAAGAAGATGAGTGCGGGCCAACTTCAGCTGAAGCTGGTAAAGCATTAGAAACTTTTCGCCCCTTTATAGAAAGCCATGAACGTGTTCCGGCAGACATAATGAGAAATTTGAGGGAAATGGACACATACTTTGTGAATCTAGTGGGAAAAAGGAAGGAACAAATGCTTTTAGATCAGTATTTTTGCAATCCTGTAGCATAATAAATGTAGCTTTCAATCCTCATATTCAAGTTTAAATGGGTTAATTGTGAAATTTTTTATGTTACTTTAAAATTAACTAAAATGTAATTTCTGGATTTAATCTATGCAATATTTTAATCGCTAAAGTCTTACAAAACCCTATCGGACACTTCCCATTTAAGAAGTGTTCATCGCTTCGTCCCAACGAAAACTTCTTAAGCGGGATCCACTGTATCATTTTTTCATAAGAAAAATGTAATGGGACGTTTTTTGGGATTGAAATAAAGCATATTACTTCAAATAATGTATGAAAACAATGTGTCACTAATTTGTCAGTATTTTTCTTCTTGGAATCACTATTGTCAATAGTTTTGACCTTTGAAAGTGTTCCTAGGCCTGCAACTGCAGGATGCCCATGACTAAAACTTTAACTGGCACAAGAGTATGAGGTAGCATTGGGACACCCAGACTGACCTGCAAAGTCACCAGATTTAAATCCCATTGAAAACCTTGGGGGAACAGAAAAAAAACCCTATCTGGAACTGAAAGTGAAACACACTAAAATAGGTATCCGCATAATCTAGCAGAATTTGAAGCGTTATTGTGGGTGGGGTGGACTAGAATTGATGTAGATTATATCTGCTGACTGGTGGCATCTACAGAGTTGCTGCTGTAATTCAAGTGATGGGAAGTGTTGCACAGAGTATTAAGGTGAAAAATTGCAGAGGTGAATTTTTGGCATGGTGAACTTGTAATAAATCAAGAATTATAAGGTTAACTCAATTACATTAAAAAAAAATTCTATGAATATTTTGTGAAAATGGCAAAGTGTTGCAAGAAGAAATCGAAAAGCATACAGATGTCGAATTTAGGCCAGGAGAAATCCATTTTAAAATTAATATGCATTTTTTTTTTAATGTAGTCTACATTTTCTTGGGGAAATTTATAAGCAGAGCAAGCAGTAAAGAAAGTTTGGAATGAACTGCTAATTTAAAAATCTTGTGTAAGTCCTCGTGAAACTGGATTTCAAACGTTTTACAGGTGCTTTGAATTACCAAGTAGGAATTTTTCAGTCTGGTGAAGTTATCAAGTTTAACCCATACCTGCCATTTATCTAGTGTTCTTTATTTTTTGATGAAAGCAGATCATTTCTGGCAGGCAAGGACTTAAATGCATCACCAGCTGCTGAGTTCATTGTTTGGGGGGGGGGGTTATTGTTGTTTTTTGAAGATTCATGACTATTTATGTGAATAAGATTTTTTTCTCAAAGCCTTCATGTGTTCCATTGTTACTTGCTATGCTTCTGGATCACACTGCCCTTGACAGTAAATTTCAAGTCTTTAGTTCATGACAGTCATTTTGTATGCCAGTACATACTAAAATGTGCTGTTTGCTGCATTTTCTTCTTCAGCTACTATTTCAGAGTCTTGTATTATTTTCATGTTTTAAAATTCATGCTTACTCCACCTTTATTAAGTGTGAAGGTTATTTTTCTCATGCTCTGACAAAGTTAGTTATACTGATGATTTATATTTACTGTGTGAGTATGTAATTTGTTTTTTTCTTTTGCTTTTAGTGTAATAATAGATGACTTGAAAATATGGAAGAAAAGTGGAATAACAAAAAATGACATTGATATGATTAAAGATAAAGGGACACATTATCAGATAATTGATCACAAACTCTACAGGGAAAAAGACTGCATGTTTCCTTTCAGGTAGTATCTGTTTCTTATTCTACCTATGAATGTTTTACTTTGTATAAACCATGATATCGTTTCACTGTCTGTATATTAAAATACTAAAGAAATACATACTGTTGTAAAACCACTTGGCCACCCATATTGCTATCCAAAAGTCCCACTTTTTGATTCAAATAACAGCAAGGATTCAGTGAAAGCATAAAAGCAGGTGGTATGTTCCATTCTGTTTCATTGCAGCATCCATTAAAGTTGCAAAAGTGTATCACATTGGCCTGCCCTTGCTCCAACTCCCCAGCTAATTGCAAATGTATAGTCAGGGTGAATTCCGGTCAGGTCAGCACAGAGTGATATACAATTTGTGTTTGTTTTTACACACATTGTGCTTACAACCCTACTAATATGAGATGGATATTGATATTTTTTCAAAAAATTCCCAAAGTTCAACAGTAGCAATGAACTTTTTAGGAAACAATAAAACAGACAATTACAAGGAGCTCATAAAAACGTTCTTACAGTGCTTCGAGATTGATGTGTTGAAAATGTAATTTCATGTCATTGAAATTACATTTTCTACACTCTCATATGGATTTCTTCGTGGCTAACTGTGGTGCTGTCAGTGATGAGCACTAGGAATGGTTTCATCAAGACATTACTACCCTCGAAAAAAGGTACCAAGGGAAATGGAATGCAGCAATGCTAGGAGACTATTATTGGACCCTTGTGAGAGATGCTCCAAAAACTCATTACGAATGACAGATAAAGCGGGGTCACTTTGAATCATTTCGTCTCTAAGGATTATCATAGGGTATGTATATGCAAATGTGTAAAACTGTTTTATACACTGAAGTGGCAAAAGTCATGGACTATGTTGTGATGTATACTCTAATTTAACTTTCACTTTTAGTTACTTTTTCTATGCAAATTTTAGTTCATTCTCCTTAGCATTTTTCAAACTTAACATTATATCTTCTCTCTCACAAAAGTATGGTTCACAACACTTTGAGGTCAGAACGTATGATGTATGTATGGTCTAATGAGAACTGGAAGATATATAATGTTTGAGCAGCAGCAGTAAGGGGTGGTGGTAATATGGTGATATAATACTGTAGTAGTTGTGGAAGTTGAGTTACTTGAAGTTGTGATTTCTTGACATCTGCTTATCATATCTTTGGTGTTGATGTTTTGTTTTTTGTTAAATGTTCTTCCACAAGTAATTTGGATTACTTCATTAATGTTATTGAAGACTGAGTTGTGCTAAAGAAGTTTTGGCTGAATAGACTAACTGTACCATTTTCTCGACATTTCCATGAATGACTCCTGTTTCATTGTAGGTGAAGTTTTTGAGAACTGATTTATGTAGTGTTCAGTCAGCTATACTTACACGGACATTGTAACGTACCTAGTATCACGTAGGACCTCCTCTAGCCCAGCAAAGTGCAGCAACTTGATGTGGCATCAATTCCACAAGTGGCCGGAAGACTTCTGGAGAAATGTTGAGCCATGCCATCTGAACAGCCACCCACAGTCCCATGGTATTTGTAGGTGCGGGATCTTGGGTGCAAATGGACCTTTCCATCATGTCCTGTAAGTGCTCTATTGGGTTCATATCAGGTAAACCTGGTGACCACACCATCTGTTGGAACTGTCCAGAATGGTCCTCGAACCAATTTTGGACAACTTGGGCCCGATGACATAGTGCATTGTCCGCCTGGGAAATCCCATCGTTGTTGGGGTACATGAAGTCCGTGAAGGGCTGCAAATGGTCACCAGCAGAGCAACAAAGTGATTAGCTGTTAATGACATGTTTACAAGTACCAGAGGACCCAAACCGTGCCATGTAAAGTCACCACACACACACCTATATGGAACCACCACATGCTTTGTTGACAGCTTGGGTCCATAGCCTCATGGGTTGTGCACCACACCTGGACCCTACCATCAGCTTGTAACAACTGGTAGCATGACTCATTGGACTATGCCGCATGTTGCCAGTCTTCAAGGGTCCAATTACCATGTTCACAAGCCCAGGTGAGGTGTTGTGTCTGATGTCGTGGTGTTAACAGAGGCACTCTGGTGGTTCTTCTGCTCCCATACCCCATGGATGCTAAATCATGCTGCACTGACCTGATGGATGTGTCTCTACATACATACATGCATATCATTAAGCTATTCTGTGAGATTCAGAGGTTAACATCCATCACGTGCCGCACACAAGACCTTTTGTCCTTCATACTCATAATCTTTTTCTCATGCAGACATTCCTGAATCTGGTGCTCCCATGATTTCCTTGGCCTTCCTCTACTTTTGTTTCCTGCCACTTGGGCTGAAAAAATTCTCTAAGTGAGCACCTCATCACTCATTCTTTCAACAAGGCCAAACCTTGTAAGAATATTAATCTCCATCTTACAAACAACATTTTGCCTCACATTACACATCTTCATTCCTCACAGGATCAGCTTATGTCTTACCACAGCCCCCCTCCCAGTAAATAATGCATCTCCCCAGCACACAAATGACTTATGTCTTTTCTGCAGTACCCAAGTTTCAGTGCTATACATCAGAGTAGAAACAAGTACACTTTCATACACATCCATTTGGGACTTCCTTGAGAACCTATCATTCCTGTGAAATCCTCCTAAAACTGCTATGACTTTCAAAGAAGAATTCACTCGCCTACTAATTTTGCCATCTAATTTGTTCTCTCTGTCAAACATACTTCCTAAATATACAAACTCATTCACCTGGTCAATCTCTGTGCCATTAAGACTCATCTTGCATTCAACTAACAGTTCCTCGCTCAAAAACCATAACTTTGGGTTTTCCCTTATTTGTACTCAGTTTGAATTTCATACAAACTTCATACATCCGAGACAACATACATTGCAACTAACTTTTGCTCTCTGCCAACAGGACCATGTCATCAGCATAGAGCAATCTGCACACAGACATATTACCAAGACATAAACCAGTATTATCCACTTTGGCATCATGCATGCATGCATCCATAAACATATTGAACAGCCAGGGTGACATTACACAACCTTGCTGAAAGTGAACTTTTAAGACTGAACAAAATGTATGAATTTTGAAAACATATGCAACCAACATCTGTGTGCTTTTCTTTCAAAATTTGCCTTCGCCCTTCGAGTTTTGACCGAAGGCATTTCCATCGACGATCGCTATCTCCTTGCGACCCCACTCACACAAGAACCTACTACAGTTAGCTTCGCTACTGTCGGATCGGTCATCACGTACTCCTCCTTTCCAGGAGTCCCTGAGGACCGTTATCTCTTAGGATTTCGCTGTAACATACGTATCTTTCCCTCGGAGGAAGCCATGTTATGTGTTCCATCGGTATTTAATGTACACTGTGACACTCATATTAGGCGCATTGACATCACTGTGGGCACCTTTTGTTTGGTATGTAAAAGCACTGGTCACCCTAGTGCGGTATGCCCTCATCGTGCAGCTACTGCCTCCAAATCTTCAGTACAGCCTACTCAACGGTCAACCAGACCCTCGGCATCTTCATCTGGCGCCTCTCACCAGCAGCAGTCGAGTTATTCAGAAAGTATCCATAAAGCCATTGGTCAACGCATGACCTCGTCGCAACCTTCCACTTCCAACTCAGCTTCTACACTCCAGACATGCCCACAGCAGGAGAATTCTTCGACCGAAGACCCACTGAACTCTCCTCTACTTTCTACAATTACTCCACAGCACCTGATAATGGGGTCGCTGTGCCTGATGCCTTCACAGTGCCCGACCCTCCAGCCTTTGTTCCCGAGCAACAGAGGGTACGCTCGAAGCGCCGTCGGACTACTCGACGTCACAATAAGAAGACACGCACATCTCCCACCTTTCGAGGAGGACGTGAGCGCTCGGAAAGTCGTTCACTCCCATCTGACGCTTCTAGCATCTCCATCTCCGACGACAGTACACTGGTCCCACTTACTCTAGAGGATTTCATACGGCAACTGGATGATTCCTCACTACCACAGACACCAATTTCTGGTGCGGAGTTATACTCCTATCTCATCGGCCCTCGTAGTAAAACCATGTCTCATGATTTTCTCCAATCCTATCTCACGGAGCTTGCAGCAACTATGACGCAAGTGGCGGTTGTTCGATCTCACCTCCAAGCCTTACCATCCACATCTTTTGGCGAAAGCGGAGGTCTCAAGAAAGTCTCTTTCCATGATTGGGCTACCCAAACACTACATCCTTCAGATTGATCTTCTTTAGGTGATTGGTCAGTTCTCCACCCCGTTTTCAGTTGCCTCGAAGAGGGATTGTAAGAGATGAAATTGGTATAGCTGTTTTAAGTTTTCGAAAACACCTTGATCCATCAGCTGAAGCAACAACATCACATTAGGTTAAGAGAATTTCGCAATGATATTGCCATTATGTAGCATGTCTTCCTTTGGATGTGAAGGCACATTATCTGGAAGCAAAATGACCTTTCTTGGAAGTTTCGTCTTCTTCATATGTTTCTCAACCTTGGGCACAAATTTTTCATGGAACCATAATTTGAAGAGTGCAGTGTCCATCCAAGTATATTTTTGGTTCTTGTAGTAAACCGGCATGGTTGAAGCTGATAGATTTTTGAATGCTCAAGGCTTTGCAGATTTTCCAATGACCATAAGAGGCAGTTTATGGTTACTAGAAGTGTTACTATATGCCAGTGAGGTTATTCTGTCATTCCTCCATTTGTAGCCTGGAGCTGATGATTCTTCATGCCATGCCAAAGTTATAGTGGACAGCATTTTGTAATTCAAGCCTGTTTTGTCACAATTATAAATTTGTTCTGAGCAGTAACCTCCTTTGTTGATTGTCTTTTTTTAACCATTTCTTTGAAAACATTCACAGCATTAACATTTCCAGAAATTTGTTTTACACAAATATTAAGTTGGAGTACACCATACCTTTTTTTTCCATCAATCAAGCCACCCATTGCTGGCTGTGAAGTATTCAGTTTCCTCTAGGAAATGTGGACGCAGTGATGAAGCTTTTGCCTGTAGCATTGGTCCAAAAATCGGAGCTCCATTTTCTCTTTATTGCAAAGACCATAAAAATAATGCTTCTTCCACTTTCATGTATAGTACATGCTTTTCTTCAGAGTTTTACTTTGAGTAAGCACTAGCGTTTTCTCCTTCCATGCCATCAATTTTGTGCATCCAGTCTCTGACAGTGACTCGCCCAACACCAAGCTTAGCAGCAAATTTTTATGACACTCCCCTTTATCAATGCGTTGAAGAACCTCAAACTTCATTTGCAGTGAAATACAGACTTCCTTGCATTTCGTGGACATCACTTGTGTTTAGCTGTTTATGGGACGAACAAGACAAACAAATATCGTGTGTGCATAGGAGTGCTGTGCATGCTAAACTCTGCATTCGATTTTACTGCTACATATGACTGAGATAAGAGCTCATATGACTAAAAGCACTCAATAGCGTGGTCGGTTACTACAGGTTCTACTGTATTTCAGAAACAGCCACACATGTTGCCTGCTCCCATTATTTAACCATGCACAGACATCCAGCAAAAGGACTCACGTTGGTCAGCCACACGTGGTTGGTTCTAGAGGTGAGTATCTCAGCAACGACATGCAACAGTTACTGAGCTCACCCACCAGTACAAAAGCGGTGCAGTTCGACATATTTCCATATTGACCATGCCTTGCTTTGCCTGGAATTCTACTGCTGGAGTCCAATGAGGGTGCCCATGATGATGTACAGTCATCACAAACACCACCTTCCATGGACCAAAGTGTATTGGCAATGGACCCACGACAGATGGAAGGTCGTCTGGAGTGATGAGTTCCATTTGCTGCTGCATCATGCTGATGGCTGAGTTTGCATATGTCATAAACAGCATGAAGCCCTATTCCCTGGTTGCACAGTTGGGGTTCAACAGGTCGGTGGAGGTGGTGTTTTGGTCTGCGGATCTAACACTTTAATTGTGGGTGCTACAGGTACCTGTTATCTGACCATCTCCATCCATGTCTACAAAGGTTTACCTAGACCACAGAGCCATCTTTCAGCAGGGCAACGCAACATGTCATCGGGCTTGTATAACTACGAAGTGGTTGGAGGAACCTGACAATGAATTCACCACATTACCATAGGCCCCAAACTTCCCTGTCTGCAACCCAATTGAACATTTATGGGATATCCTCGAACAGGGTGTGAGAACTGCTGATCCTTCTCGACAGAATGAGTGTGAACTGAAAGAGCTGCTTCAGGGGACATGGTCAAGTTATGCATGGAGGATGTTCAACACCTTGTGGAATCTGTTCCTATGAGTCTATGAGCTGTGATTGTACAGAAAGGGGGACCAGCATGTTATTATTTAGGTGATCCTAATGCAAAGCTAACTCAGTGTAAATAGACCTGTGCTCTTTAAAATGAGACCAGTTGGAGCTCTGACATTTATGGTTTTTGTGCAGTTAAAAAAAAGCAAAAAGGCTGTCTTTATGTTTTTGCAGTTAAAGGGTTTTTCCATGCTGTGCTGACCATTTTAGCTTGTAAATCCAAAATGGCAGAATTAAAAAAAAAATAAACCCCAAATTTTAACTTTCAAAATAAGACTTTCCAGATGGACAAAACAATAACTTTTTTTAAAATGTGTCAGCAATCACTTTTTTGTAAATTGTATAGTATCGGAATGACCCAGATACTATAGAACTGTGGAAAGGAAAGGGATGCTTGAATTCGGTCCATGCATCCACCACTATAAAACTATAAAAATACTCTCAGAGAAATTTGTTTTCCTTCATCATCATCATGTGTATCAGGAAGGACATATGTTATAGACAAACAAGTGCAGAAATTGACAAAAAGTCTGATGTGATCTTTGATTACAAAAGTAAGCTAACAATGAAATAATGTAAAAATCATGTGTATCAAGAAGGACATGTGTCATAGACAAACAAGTGCAGAAATTGGCACAAAGTATGATGTGACCTTTGATTGCAAAAGTAAGTTAACAATAAAATAATGTAAAAATAACATCAGGTGATAATGTAATATAAGAGGGTACAATATTAACCTGTCGTTTGTCACTACACATTAAACAATGCCAGTGGTCACACGTGAGAATTTTCTCACACTACCTTTTCCTGCTATTTTTGCTCAAAAGTGAACAAAAGCACAGGTATTCAAAATGCACTCATATCATCATGTTATCAATAAAAATACATAAGCATGGCAGTTCATTATGTGTAAAGCATGAGAAAAATGCTCATAGTGCCATCAACAATGGGTTAACTATCCGTACAAATGTACAAGTTAATTTAGGTTCAAATAGGCCTTGAACTTGTAAAAAAAAAAGTTGATTCTGAAGTTAAATTTTTGCAAAAACATTAATTTTTATTTGATAACCACAAAAAATATCCTTTTTATTTTAGCTTTAAGTTGACACCAAAATAAGCCAAATTTGTTGAAAAATAAGCAAAGTAGGAGATTTTTTCTAAAGTGATGCAGAAAAATGGAATAGCCTAAAACCACACAAAATTTGAAATTTTCAAAAATTTCTCCTACGCTTAATTTTTGACCAAAAAGCCTGAAAAAATTAGTTTGATGTTATCTCATAAGTATTTACCTATTAAAAAAATTGAACAATATCTGAGATGTGAGAGCATGGTTGAATATTGAAATCGGGTGATTTGATGTAGAATGAGCCCTCAAGCTTCTTACGAATCATTTACACCCGCCATCAGGTTCAGGATGTTGTGAAGTAGTTTCAAATCTTTTGATACATAATAAATTGTACATTTCCCGGAATACTCTCGACTCAATTCTGGCATTGACAGAATATAACTCCATTGGGACTCAGCAAGAATTTATCACTCGGGTTACTAGTATTTAGGCAATAGTAATAACTTCCTGATTTTCTATGGGAAACACATCAGACCATTTAGTAAAATAGTCCATGTCCACAAACAAATACTAGTTGCCTTTCTCTGGCTTGGAGAATGGCACCATAACGCCAATTGCTGTCCTTTAAAATGGCACTCCACATTATAAAATTGCATTCTGCCTCGACATTGTGTTATAGGGTCTTTCCTAGACATGCACAGGTGAAGCTGACTACAGCAGTCTTCTATATATAAGTCCTGCTCTTTATCCAGTGAAACCTTTCCCTGACTTTCACTAGGGTTTTTGTAATACCAAAATGTCCACCAGTCAGGTTTCAGCACATCTTTCACTAAGGATTTTGGAGCTACCAGTTCAGCTTGTCATGAATCACTCTGGGACTTACCCAGTACTCTATATAGAATTCCATCCCTTACTACAAATGAATCCCATTGTGACCAGTAGCTCTTCAACATCGGCCTGTACATGAAGACTTATGCCCAGATAGTTCGCTCAGAAGATTTTCTTCTCCATTGCAGTAGGCTTCCAATATTGTCATCTTCCCCTGAGCTTTTCTTATCGCTTCTGGACTCAATGGATTGAGCACTGTGGGGGATTGTGGCATGATGCACTGCTTCTATCTCTAGCAGAAGGTCATTGCTCTATGCTCAGAGTCAGGGCTTACATTGAGAGGAACAGGGACATCGAGATAAGACAGCATTTTACATACATTTCCCTTTTTGTGCTGCACCTAGAAATCGTACTCCTGTAACATCTGCAGCAATCTCACTCTTTGTCCCTCGTGGTTCTTAAAACTGAAAAGCCATCGTAAAGCACCATGATTGATCCGCAGCAAAAACCTCCAATTAAACAAATAAGATGGAAATGTTCTTTGCCTTTTACCATGGCCAGTAACTCCTTTTTAGTGGCACAGTAGTTCCTCTTTGGTTTAGAAAGAGATTTGCTAAAGTATACAATAAACTTTTCCTGCTGATCTTGAACTTGGAATAAAATTGCTTCTAATCGTATCTCTTTAGCACCGATATCAAGGATGAAAGATAAATTGGCCTGTGGATAGGCTGGGTCTGGTTCATTTGCCCGACGTTTACTTCACCGAAGGGTCACTTGACCGAAAATCACTTCACCGAAAAAATTGTTTCACCGAAAGATCACTTGATCGAAGCGTTCATTTCACCGAAGGGTCACTTGATCGAAAGGTACATTTCACCGAAGGGTCACTTGATCGAAAAGTTCATTTCACCGAAAGGTCTCTTTACCTAAAAGTTCATTTCATCGAAAGGTCATTTCACCGAAGGGTCAGTTTATCGAAAACGCTAGATTTCATTACAGGATCTGTTGAAGCATGGTGCAAGTTTGACAGACAGACCACCGAAACGTTAGGGGATCATACTTAAATTGCACTTTTGATTTCTCCGTGTCACAGAGAACGCAAAGATTTAGTTTTAAGGCAAAAATAATTAATTTTAAGTCCCTATGCCTCGGCCTAGGCCTTTTTAGCAAGTTTTATCATGTTCATACGTTTTTCATAAAAATCATGTTCAGTGCTCATGTTCATAAATAGTTTACATGAAAAGTCAAGTTAATAACGTTGCACATTTATTCAGGCAAAAAATAATCAATATTAGGGCCGTAGGCCTCGCTTAGGCCTTTTTAGCAAATTTTAACCGTGCGTGCTCATGTTCATAAGGTTTACATAACAACTCAAGTTAATGATGTTGTACACTTATTTAGGCCAAAAGAATCAGTCATAAAGCCCACGGCCTCGGCTTAGGCCCTTTTAGAAAATTTTAATCCTGCATGCTCATATTTATAAGGTTTACATAAAATGTCAAGTTAATAATGTCGCACATTTATTCAGGCAAAAAGAATCAATATTAGTGCCGTAGGCCTCGCTTAGGCCTTTTTAGCAAATTTTAATCGTGCGTGCTCATATTTATAAGGTTTACGCAAAAGTCAAGTTAATAATGTTGCACATTTATTCAGGCAAAAAAGAATCAGTCTTAAAGCCGTAGGCCTCGCTTAGGCCTTTTTAGCAAATTTTAATCGTGCGTGCTCATATTTATAAGGTTTACGCAAAAAGTTAAGTTAATAATGTTGCACATTTATTCAGGCAAAAAAGAATCAATATTAGGGCCGTAGGCCTCGCTTAGGCCTTTTTAGCAAATTTTAACCGTGCGTGCTCATGTTCATAACGTTTACATAACAACTCAAGTTAATGATGTTGTACACTTATTCAGGCCAAAAGAATCAGTCTTTAAAGCCCTAGGCCTCGGCTTAGGCCTTTTTAGACAATTTTAATCCTGCTTGCTCATATTTATAAGGTTTACATAAAATGTCAACTTAATAATGTCGCACATTTATTCAGGCAAAAAGAATAAATTTTAGGGCCCTAGGCCTCCGCATAGGCCTTTTTAGCAAATTTTAATCGTGCGTGCTCATATTTATAAGGTTTACGCAAAAAGTCAAGTTAATAATGTTGCACATTTATTGAGACAAAAAAGATTCAATTTTAGGGCCCTAAGCCTCGGCTTAGGCCTTTTTAGGAACTCTAAACGAATTTCGCGAAAACGTTCCATGTAAGCCAAGCGAGAATTGTGCTTTAATTTGGAGAAATTAATTGCCGATGATCCGAGGTACACTTGGTTTGAGGGAACTGTACCCCGAACTTCCGTAGTATTATATTCTGTGCCGCTGGAGTCTGTCAGTGTATCCAAGATGTTCCCCTTGAAGTGTCTGCGAAGTCCGTGAGCTTTGGGAGGGGCTTTCCCCCAAAATGTTAAAATGGACGTAGAGCTGTAAACATTAGAACCTTGCTTTATATAATGATTCTGTACACGATCACACATTTTCAGGAGGGTGGGACGAATTCACCCTCCCCAAGTTTCTAAGAGCGCAGACAGGTGTTCAAGGTAAGGGATTTGCTCGCAATTTCTATGCTTCATGTTGTGTTTAGTGCCAAACTATGTATGCCCTTCCGCCCTCCCCCAGAAATTTGGTGAAGTCTGTAAAAGGGATACGAGGTGCTTGGTTTTGAGGGCTCTACCCCCAACTTCCGTAATTTTATATTCTGGACCTCTGGAGTCGGTCATCAGTGTACCTCGATGTTACCCCTGAAGAGCTCTTGGAAACGGGGGGGTTCAGTTTCACTCCACATTCCTGAAAATTCGTGGTCGTGTACAGAATCATTATATAAAGCATGGGTCTAATGTTTACAGCTCTACGTCCATTTTAACATTTTGGGGGAAAGCCAACCCCCCCCCCAAGATGACGGACCTCGCGGACGCTTCAAGGGGAACATCCTGGATACACTGACAGACTCCAGCGGCCCCGAACATAATATTACGGAAGTTGGGGGTACACCCTCCCAAAACTAGGTGTACCTCGGATCCTCGGCAATTTTTTTCTTCAAATTAAAGTGCAATTCTCGCCTCGCTTGGCTTACATGGACCGTTTTCGCGAAATGCGTTTGGAGTTCCCAATTCAGTTCTCAATATATGCCCAGAAACGGCAATCTTTAACCCCCCCCCCTCTTGATTTTTTTAACTTGACATTTTATGTAAACTTATGAACAAGCAAGATTAGAATTTTCTAAAAACGCCTAAGCTAAAAAAAAAAAAAAAAAAAGCCCTAAGGGCAATAAAATTTATTCTTTTTTGCCTTAATAAATGTGCAACATTATTAACTTATTAACTTGACATTTTATGTAAACTTATAAACCAGCAAGATTAGAATTTTCTAAAAACGCCTAAGCTAAAAAAAAAAAAAAAAAGGCCTAAGGGCAATAAAATTGATTCTTTTTTGCCTGAATAAATGTGCAACATTATTAACTTGACATTTTATGTAAACCTTATGAATATGAGCACGCTCGATTAAAATGTTCTAAAAAGGCCTAAGCTGACCTTGGGCCCTAAAATTGATTCTTTTTTGCCTGAATACATGTGCAACATTATTAACTTGACATTTTACGTAAACCTTATGAATATGAGCACGCACGATTAAAATTTGCGATAAAGGCCTAAGCCGAGGTCTAGGGCCCTAAAATTGATTATTTTTGCCAGAAAAATGTGTAACATTATTAACTTTACTTTTTATGTAAAGCTTATGAACATGAGCAAGCACGATTAAAATTTGCTAAAAAGGCCTAAGCGAGGCCTACGGCCCTAATATTGATTCTTTTTTGCCTGAATAAATGTGCGACATTATTAACTTGACATTTTATGTAAACCTTATAAATATGAGCACGCACGATGACAATTTTCTAAAAAGGCCTAAGCCGAGACCTAGGGCTTTAAGACTGATTCTTTTGGCCTGAATAAGTGTACAACATCATTAACTTGAGTTGTTATGTAAACCTTATGAATATGAGCACGCACGATTAAAATCTGCTAAAAAGGCCTAAGCCGAGGCCTAGAGCCCTAAACTTGATTCTTTTAGCCTGAAAAGTGTGCAACATCATTAACTTGAGTTTTTAGGTTAACCTATGAACATGAGCACGTACCGTTATTATTTTCTAAAAAGGCCTAAGCTGAGGCCTAGGACCTTAAAATTGATTCTTTTTGCCTGAAAAAAATTGCAACATTATTAACTTGACTTTTTATGTAAAGCTTATGAACATGAGCAAGCACAATTAAAATGTTCTAAAAAGGCCTAAGCTGAGACCTAGGGCCCTAAAATTGATTCTTTTTTGCCTGAAAAATTGTGTAACATTATTAACTTTACTATTTATGTAAAGCTTATGAACATGAGCAAGCACAATTAAAATTTTCTAAAAAGGCCTAAGCTGAGACCTAGGGCCCTAAAATTGATTCTTTTTTGCCTGAAAAAATGTGTAACATTATTAACTTTACTATTTATGTAAAGCTTATGAACATGAGCAAGCACGATTAAAATTTGCTAAAAAGGCCTAAGCGAGGCCTATGGCCCTAATATTGATTCTTTTTTGCCTGAATAAATGGGCGACATTATTAACTTGACATTTTATGTAAACTTTATAAATATGAGCACGCACGATTAAAATTTTCTAAAAAGGCCTAAAACGAGGCCAAGGGCTTTAAGACTGATTCTTTTGGCCTGAATAAGAGTACAACATCATTAACTTTAGTTTTTATGTAAACCTTATAAACATGAGCACGCACGGTTAATATTTTCTAAAAAGGCCTAAGCCGAGGCCTAGGGCCCAAAAATTGATTCTTTTTGCCTGAATAAATGTGCAACATTATTAGCTGGACATTTTACGTAAACCTTATGAATATGAGCACGCACGATTAAAATGTTCTAAAAAGGCCTAAACCGAGGCCAAGGGCCCTAAAACTGATTTTTTTTTTTTTGTCTGAATAAGTGTGTTTACATAACAACTCATTAACTTGAGTTGTTATGTAAACTTCATGAATATGAGCTCGGGGGATTAAAATTTGGCAAAAAGGCACAGGTCTATCTATGACTTATAATTAATGTTATATTTCGAAAAACCTACTTATGGGGAGGTGTTTAAAAGAAATTAAAAGTGTATTTTTTATACAATCCAATAATGTTTAGGTGACCAGTTTTTTAAAAACCAGCACCATACTCCAACAGATCTATAACAACAAAATTCTAAGTTTTCGATAAACTGACCATTCGGTGAAATGATCTTTCGATATAATGAACTTTTAGGTAAAGTAATCTTTCGGTGAAATGAACTTTTCGATCAAGTGTCCTTTCGATGAAATGAACTTTTAGGTGAAGTGATCTTTCGGTGAAATGAACTTTTCGGTCAAGTGACCCTTCGGTGAAATGTACCTTTCGATCAAGTGATTTTCGGTCAAGTGACCTTTCGGTCAAGTGAACGATACCCGGATAGGCTATAACACCAGTGCTGAAATCTAAGCTTCTTCCAGTATTACGAATGCTTGTTGGCATTCTTCACTTCATTCAAAGGCAGAATGAATGAAGTGAAGAATGCCAACAAGTATTCATAATACTGGAAGAAGCTTTGATTTGATCTCCCGATGACTTCAGCTCCCCCACCCTGGTTCTGTTTTTCCAGAACCAGGGTGGGGAGCTGAAGTCATCAGGTGGATCTGTGTTCAACTACAAACTGCATCTTTCCGTGAATACAGACGCAAGTTTCACAATTTTTAAAATCGCCTTTTGTTAATTTACTTCATTAGTGAATAATTATGCCAAAAAGTCAAAACAATTAGATAAAATACAAAATATGAAATAAAAAGGGGGGAAACAAAACAGAACACTCTCTTGAAATATAAAAAATAAATCACATTCATTTTATGGTAGTTGATCTGCGCATTCCTTATCGCTGGAGTGAAAAATAACATCAAATAGAGGCCATCGCTCTTTCCAGGTTTATAAGTGAGTCACAGAAAAATTCTCATTGGCCGCCACCGGGAATCGAACCCAGGGTCTTCCAGTTATGCGCCGGATATGCTTCCACTGCACCACAGCGGCTGCGAATTCCTCCAGCCTCACACACACAACTGCCAAGCCAATTTGGCAGGTTGCTTCTTAGAGCCCCACACAATGCTGGGTAATCACCAAAGATGGTAAGCAGCAACTGAACAAATAATTAGAAGGCGAATAAATAATTAATACAGGCATTTGACATGGACTAGGAACATCAAACGGAGGTCATCGCTCTTTCCACGTTTATATACTTCTAATTATTTGTTCAGTTGCTGCTTACTATCTTTGGTGAATCCCCAGCATTGTGTGGGGGCTCCAAGAAGCAACCTGCCAAATTGGCTTGGCAGTTGTGTATGTGAGGCTGGAGGAATTTGATGCCGCTGTGGTGCAGTGGAAGCATATCCGGCACATAACTGGAAGATCTGGGTTTGATTCCTGGTGGCGGACAATGAGAATTTTTCCGTGACTCGCTTATAAACCTGGAAAGAACGATGACCTCTGTTTGATGTTCCTAGTCCACGTCAAATGTCTGTATTAAGTAAAAAATAACTCCCAACTAGCCTGATTTTTTTTTCAGTTTACTGTTCTGGTGTCTTTTCCATGAATCCATACAATGGCATCGAGGACTTACTAATGTTATATGTGAACTTTCCTACTCCTCTTCTACGGTTCCACTTTTTACTGTATGTATGCTCTTTTGCTGGTGCTCGGTGGTAACCTAAGCAGACCAGATGTTGTCAATTCTGTAAAAACTGACTGAGGACGTCAAATGTCCTCATTTTTTACATTTTGTCCTCAATTTTTGAAATTTCAAAAAAAAAAAAAAAAATCAAATTAGTGGCAATTAAGAGAAATTTCAAACTTTTGGAATGATCAGAGGAATCAGAATATCATCACCACCAGCATTAGCATCAAACAAAATCATCTCGATAATCGGGGTGTTATTTCGTTTCTGTTTTAACTGGATGTAACTAAAATGTGTGTATTTATAAGATGGGGAATAATCTTATCTTTTTCAGCATCCACTTTCTTGCAATTAAATTAGTAATTGAGGCAAAATTTGGTTGTATTTGGTAGATTACGTTGAGAGTTCTACAGCTTTTGTTCAGTACATTTTTCATTAAACTGTTTCTTCAAGTGAAGTTATTGGACTTGGAATATCTCATCTCATAGATATAACATACAGGTATCCCATGATTTCTTTACACTCAGTGTATAGTAATTTTCTGGCTTCAGATATTTTTCTTGTACAGAATCACAATGAAATTCCAGTACAAAATGAAAATGTAGCTTTGTTTGCATGTGCTGCCCCCTATGAGTAACATTTAAAATTTATCAGAAGCAATATTCTTGCATGATAGTGTTTTATTGCTATTTTATACTTATTTCACATGAAAATCATCCTTTAGATTCATCGTATGTTTTCCCATGAAATTGGATAATTATGGTACAGGCCATTATATTCTTTTCTAATCGTCAGCTTTACCGTATGTGTCAGATGTCCTCAATCTCATCCTCATTTTGAAACAAAATTGCCCATAATTTTGCATTGAGATTGAGGACAATATATCATTTTGCCCTCAGTTTTGTTCTCAAAATCTGGTCACCTTATGGTAGCCACTTCTTATCATGGTCAAAATACCAAGGTAAAAAGTGGCTACCACCGAGGCTCTTGGTTTTTGAGAGGGAAAGTGGGTGTGGCCCCTTTCCCTTTCAAAAACAAGAGCACCAGAATCCTGCCAAAGGAACTTTTTTCTCTAGCACAAGCATTGTAAATCCACTCCTGCTGGATGAAAAACAATGAACAAAATGTTGAAAGCTCTTTCTTTGTCGCTCATGCGCAAGAATTTCTCTTTAGCACTATTTTCCAATGCTTAGAGGAATATTTTAAATGTCCCATGACAGCTTTTCTTGTGTTAAAATTAAAATGTCCCCGTGACAGCACTTCGTTGTAGGGTGATGAACTACCTAGAAGTTTTTAAACTGCAGCTTAGCATCTCATAGTCACTTACCAAATGACGAAGAGGGTTTTAGCCTTCTTAACAACTATGCATCCATATCAGTCACTCTTTTTTTTTTTTTTTTTTGGAGGGGGTAATGTTCTTTAAAATTTTGCGTTTCTCCCAGGGGGGTGGAGGACAGCATTTCTCTCTTCCGTGGTCCAAAACACCAACAGGCCCTGTCACCATGTGACAGAGAATCATTGGCACAGCTGCTCCTACTGGTTCACCTTTAAAAGCAGTTTCTCTGTAGTTATTCAGCGTTTGTTCAGTATCACTTCAATTCTTCTTGTTTTTAAAAATGTAAAACAAAAATCAGACAAAATAGGGAAAAGCATTTATACTTATATTGAAATACAAAAGTCATTTTTGTAAACCAACAAAAATAAAAGTTCAAAGAATTTACAACAATGTGTATTTTCTAGGGGGGCTTGCTTGGCTTGCGGGAGGGCTGAACCCCCTCTAGCTATGGCCCTGTTCAAACGGAACCTTAGCCTTAGTTAATCGATCTACAAAAATCCTCAAATAAATTTCTGGTAGTTGGAACATGACCTCTCAAAGCTTCTCTATGTGCATTGGCCATTCTATGACTGTAGACACTATGACTGCTGGTATCTTTTCTGGGCCAATCTCTATGCCTTCTGCAGAAATTATATGACCCAAGTATTTAACTTCTTTTTGTAAAAATCATCATTTTTTCAGATTCAATTTTAATCCAGTGGCTTGGAGCTCTGTACATACACTTGCAAATCATCCAGATGTTCCACAAAAATGGTACCACTTGCAGTGATGCCATCCAGAAAAAGCATGAAAAGATTTCAAACAGCAATCCCAGGAGATCCGTTTCCATCAAATGTTCAAATTTGGTGGGCACATTACTTAGGCCAAAGGCCGTAATCCAAAATTGCAACAGTCTATTCCCTGCAGTGAAGGCAGTTTTCTCCTTATCATTTGAGTGCACTCCTACCTGCCAATAGCATTTCTTGAAATAGAGTGTAGGGAACTACTAGGATCCAGTTGAATGATCCTGAGTGTCATCAATCCTTCGTAGGTAGGGTATAAGAATCCTTCTGAGTTATATCATTGAGGATATGGTAGTCCAAACGGAAACAGATGGTACCATCTGATTTGGAAATTAAGGCAACTGGGGATGCCCACAGGCTGGAAGAATTCTTAATAATTCCTTGCCTCTCCATATCATTCAACAACATCTCAACTTCTGTTTGTAAAAAAGCATCTCAGAGGTTGTTTAACAGCAGCACTATTTCAATTTTATGAAGAATGATGGTTCATTGATAGTCATTTTCTCTTTCTGAGAAAATATCTGTGCATTCGGAAATCAGATCGTTCCCTTCCCTGTGCTTTCTAGCACTCAGGCCTGCTGCTGTTTCCACTGAGATGTTTTGTTAATAATCCAGTACATCACAGCTTCCCTAGCCCAGCAAAACTACCACTTTCTCTTATGGAGTTTGTGCACCAAGAATACAGGTTCTAAAGAGCAAAGCACCTTCCAATCCTTAATTTTAATGGGGATGTCATCAAGGTTAGCTATTTGAACTGGGATACTTTGTGCTACATTTACTAGCACTCAGGCTAATAGTAAATTCTTTGGTATGGGGCAAATTTCTGACATTTTGCATACTGCTATCAGAAATTCAGGTATAAGCTCTGGCAAACAACCTTTCAAGAATTATTTCACTTCGTGCTGGTAGAACAGTTTTCTTTTGCAAGAACTATTACCCTCTCTGACCTCAGCTGCACATGCCGTCAGCTCTTGAGAACCATTTCCTCCTCATCATCTGCCTTCAGCATTTTATTTTTCTGGTCCTGGATATATCCATTCTCACTGAAAAAATCAACCCCAAGGATGCATTTTTGAGAAATATCAGCAATCACTGCTCTGAGTCTGCAGCATTTATTTCCGATTTGCATGGCAAGATCTGCGATTTCTAGTAAAGCAACTAGACTTTACATTCCCAATTTTTGATTTGTATTTCTACCAGATTTATTGCATGCCGTAGTTCTTGGTTTTTAATTGAAAAACATATAATCATCATCCCTCTTTTAAGTGAATTACGATTTGCACATTTTTGCAACTTTGACTGTCTGTAACTATGCATTTAAAAAACATGAAGGGATTTTTACATCTCTCTGTAGACACACAGAGTATTTTGTGAAAGTTTCAGATTTTTACACCTTCCCGTTTTAAATACAGACCTTCAAATTTTGCAATTTTTGAAAAATCACCAACTTCAGATTCCACTTTTATCATGAATGGATTGGACAGCCCCCCCCCTTGAAACTGTAATGAATCAAATACTGAAAAAAAAATCAGTTTCGACCTGATCTTGAAATTTAGTTAAGGATGCATCCTCATTATATCAATTTTTATTAAATATTTATATACAAGGGTTCCCATAAGGGCGGCAGGGGGCCTCGAGCCCTTCAGCCGTTGGTATAGCCTAATTTGAATAAATTTAAAACACTAAAATAGACGAAACCTGTTTTTAAAGTATTTTTAAAAATAATAAGGTATTAATGATTGATTGATTATCAATTATTTTTGTTGTATTTTAGTATCTTGTACATTTACATTTACTAAAATGTTTGATAGCCTTGAAGGGGGTAAGGATTTTTCTTAGCCCCCCCCCCCCTAAAAGTACTCATATGAGTGCCACTGTTTGTACACTGCCGGAAAGTGAAAAAAGGACACCAAGAAGGAATTTGCGGACGATCATGAAATTTACATATGTTAATTGGGTCGAGTTTACGTAGGTGTGATGTTAATTTCGGGACCAACCCGTGAGCGCTTACGACACAACACGGCATAATATGCAAATTATCGTCTCTGGTATTTAAGGAGTACGGTGAAGTGAATGTAATCAGTTGTCGGGGTACGGACACGTGCGAAGACCCTGAAGAAGCTGCAATGCTTGGACATGGAAGACGTGTACGATTTCAGCAGTTATCGGACTTTGAGCGAAGTCGTCTAGTCGGACTTCACGAGGCCGGGTGGTCGTATTGCGGAGCGAATTGGACGGGAAGTATCGGTGGTAGTACGATGGTGGCATAGATGGTCCGAGGAACATTCCCACACGAGAAGACGTGGAACCGGGAGTCACAGACGGACTGATGAGCGGACCGATCGACGCATAAGAAGAGCGGCGTTGTCAAGCAGAACATCCACTGCGACGCAAATCCGAGCTGCCGTTGCACCTGAGGTGACTTTGCGAACAATCCGCAACCGTCTACTGGATGCAGGACTACGTGCACATGTGCCTCTGGCATGTGTACCTTTGACACCAGCCCACCGTCAGGAATGGCTACAGTGGTGTCGCCAACGTCTGCACTGGAGAACGCAATGGCGATCTGTCGTGTTCAGCGATGAAAGCAGATTCTGCTTGGGAGCCTCCGTTAGCGGTATGCGTGTTCGCAGACGCACAGGGGAGCGTCTCCACCCTTCTTGCATCCGCCAGCGGCACACAGGGCCTAAACCTGGTCTGGTGTGGGGAATGATCAGCAATCACTCCCGTACACAACTAGTGTTTGTACCGGGTACGTTAAACAGCACATCCTACATCAACATCATTCAGCCCGTTGTTGTGCCATTTGTAAGGTTGGTCCATCGTGTTGTTTACCAGCAAGATAATGCACGCCCACACACGGCACGTGCAACACAACATGCACTTCAGGGTGTGAGACAACTTCCATGGCCTGCACGTTCACCGGATTTCTCCCCCATTGAGCATGTGTGGGATTTTATGGGACGACTTATCCGGTCTCCACGGCCGACCACGACCATCCCCGATTTACGCGTCCAGGTTAAGGATGCTTGGAACTCAATACCCCAAACTTACATCCAACATCTGTTTGACAGACTCCATACCAGAATTGCACAGTGTGATGCAGTTCATGGCGGTTCAACCTTGTACTAACCATGTTACATGGAAATGTTATTTTTCAGTTTACCAGCAAATACAGCTGTATTTTGCCATAATGTTTTGATCACGTTATCCTCTGTATTCCATTATTATGCTGTATAAATTTTGTTGGTATCAGACGTCTCCTTCTTGGTGTTCTTTTTTCACTTTCTGCCAGTGTATATGTCCTTATTTATAAAAAAATCAGTTTTGACCTGATCTTGAATTTTAGTTAAGGATGCATATCTTTTTCTATGCTCTTTAAAATAAGACCAGTTGGAGCCCCCTGCCATTTATAGTTTTTGTGCAGTTAAAAAAAGCAAAAAGGCAGTCTGGCTGTGATTCTTCCATGCCTTGGAAGCCATTTTGGCTTGTAAATCCAAAATGACAGACATTAAAAAAAAAATAAACCCCAGATTTGAACTCTCAAATTATGAAATTATGACTTTCATCTGCATTCAGTTTGCATTTCTTAGCAGGAGTGGTCGCAAGACTTTCTTCGTTATTTGTGGAAGAGGAATCAAAAATGTTTTTTGTAAAATATGAACTAACAGTCTGCTGCTGAGACTTGACTAAAGCTTCTGGTTAAAAAGTAATGAATGGTAAAATAAACTTTAAAAAATATCCTAACAATTGGGTAAAGGAAAATAACCAGTGCGCTCGCAAGAACTGAGAAGAAATCAGAAGATAACAGCCTGCTTTCAAAGCTAGGACACGAACAGATCGTTGTTCTGTGGCTCCCTTTTCTCCATGGGAAAAGAAAATGAATGAAGTAGCAGTAGCGCCATCTGCATCGCTGTGCCTTTTGTTTTGTGTTCATAAGGAAGCCTGAATAAAAAAAAATGTGGCTAGTTTATAAAGTTTTTAACCAATTCACGCAAAATTTAGGTGTCCCATTCCTACTAGCAATTTATAGAGTTGACAAAAATTTTACACATTTTCTCAGAAAACTTGCATGTTTTTAATCCATTATGAGTAAGTTGCATATCAAAATGTCACAGACCAACTCACTGCAAGCCATCCGACCTTGGGACTGGCTCAGAAGCCACTGCTGAGGGCCAGCCACAGAGAGAGTGGACGACCTCAAGGGGAATCGTCTGCTGACCTGCTCACTATAAATTATGTAAGATTTTCTTCCCTCCCGATATCCCCTGCCTCCAGCAGCTCTTATTTCCATCCACTCCGTAAAATGACTCCCAAGCAGCCATGATAGGTCTTTCACAGGACTCCATGACAGTTGCACGGTGCAGCACCGTTTTAAGCGCCATAGCTTTGGGAAAATCAAACTTTAAAATTATATCAGCTGCAGTTTAGCCCCAAAATTACTCTGAATTTCAGTTTACTTGAATCAAAAATTGCTGAAGATTCATAAAGACATTTGCCGCCATTTTCGCAGATTCTAATTTTTTCTCGTCATATATCAGATTTATTCGCATTTGGTGATTTCGCGAATGCTTAGCGCGAGCCCTGATATATATATATACAGGTCCCAAATTCTTGAGGACAGTCCTCGAATTTAGTTTAGCGTCCTCAAAAACATCTAATGTTTTTTGGGACACAAATTGTCCTATCCTAAAATTTTGATGTTTGTCTTCGAATTTACACTTCCGCATTAGCTCATTAGATTTCTAATGAAAAATGTTCTTAAAAATAATTTCCGTTGCATTAATTTTCCAACATGCTTCTTGTGAAAACAAATTTTGACTTTTTTTTTTTTTTTTTCTTTTTTCTGAATTTAAAGACCACCACAAGCAACTCTATATAAGGACTATAAGTAGTAACCTGTCCATAATTTGGAGACATTCGTTCTGGGGAAGAGAGAGAGCAAGTGCTGTAAGACAAACATACCACCCATGCCTCATT
This sequence comes from Macrothele yani, assembly GCA_039090855.1. Taxonomy (NCBI): domain Eukaryota; kingdom Metazoa; phylum Arthropoda; class Arachnida; order Araneae; family Macrothelidae; genus Macrothele; species Macrothele yani. The sequence continues at coordinate 97,788,361 of CM077023.1, read as the reverse complement.
TGGGACTCAAACCCGTACCAACTTGTGCGAATGGTCAGTGGCCAGCACTAAGACACTGCACCACTGGCGCAGTCAAATTTCGACTGTACTTGTTCTGAGCTCCTCCAAAAACTTTGGCAAAATGAAAAATTCGGCATGCAATTACTTCATTAGTGGGCAGTGTCTCGCCATCGTAATTCTACTTCATCAATACAAATTACCAACATTCTACAAGATAAATCCTTTTAAGACACAAGTTTTCATATGTAATATCACACTTATTGAAGCAATGCGGTTTTGTGACAAAAAGATTTACTTATTTACTTCGAGTACGTGGTGTGTAGGGATGTCAAAGTTCCCAAACCCTTGTTGATAAAAACTTTTTTGAATCTTTGAAGCTTTTGCCCTTGAAAGACAGGATTTTTTATGAAAACTTGCAAAGAGAACTGTTGAAATTGCCAGAAGATTTCTTACTGTTGTTCAAAAGCATTTTAAAGCTACAGGGACTTATTTGCTTCACAAGGAGGTCTTAGAAAAGCAAGCTATGAAATATGCACACTATTTAAAACCTTGCCTCAGGGGGAAAAAAACACCATAGTAAAAGATATAGTAAAACTTGTTTACAGCTTGCTGATTGAAATAAAAATTGATGTACTTGCAGATGAATGGGAACTGATACAGTTTGATAGAGGTCCTCCTACTTCCTGCACACAGCGAGTTGATTCTTTCTGGAGTCATTACCTCTCAATGAAAAGTGATTTTGGTGAATTGAAAATTCTATTGTTTGCCCGATTCATCAAAGCTGCATTGTCTGTCGACCATGTTATTGCAAATGTGAGAGAGGCTTCTCCCTTCAAAGTAGATCATGTCAGAAGATCGACCAATGCCCTCTTTATTGTCCATGATACCTTAGGATACTTTGATGACAAACTTGAGAATGTGTCTATAACCCCAAAGTTACTGAAACTGGCTAGTATTGCATACTAAGGTTATCAAGCATTCCTGGAATCTGAAAGAGAAAACATAGAAAAGGAAAACTAGAAGCTTCACTTTTGTTAGAACAGCTGAAGAAGAAGGGTGAAAAAGTTCAAGAAGAAAGTGATGGTGGAAGGTGCCAATAAGGAAGCAAAATTGCAATCAGAGGTCACTGACAAACTTTTGATTGAAGCTAATGATCATCTTAAAAAAAACCCTAAAAATGATTTAAAAGAAGCGAAGGTTGTGCAGTCTGTATTTGATGCAGCAATGTCTAGCAAAGTGGATTTAAAGAAAAAAGAAAAAAAGTCAATTGCTTGCAGAAAAAGAAAAAAAGAGGAAAGACAATGTACTTGATCACTTTTTAGTTCCTAGTGGTGCTAAGATTTTAACATGTGCAATGTACTTCCGAATAAAAGATATGTAATGGCCATACCCCATTCAAGCCAAACTCGAGCTCTTTATGTGAAAATCATTGTGCTTTTCATTTGTCCACCGATTTGTCTGTGCAGTTCTTAAATTTTTAAAACTCCTGTCAGTTGGATATTTGTCATATTACTTTTTCATTTAAGAGCACTTTTGAGTTTGGATTTGGCTCAACCAGCCATTTGGTTGGGGAATTTAAAAACAAAAAATAAAAATTTTCTGCTGTATGATTGCATTTAGACAAAAATCTGACTGTCCCTAAAAAGTCATTGGGGGGGGAGTCCTTAAAATTATTCCTACTCATCAAAGTCTCTTAGTCCCTAATTTTTAGGTTAAATTCTATTGGGAACTCTGTAGGCTATGGAGTGGTTTCCTCGAATGTAGTCCCCATGCCGCAAGTTGTCTGGTAATAGTCCAAATAGCCACTTCCGTGCCAGTATGCTACACAATGTGGCCATGGATGGTTGAGAGCAACAAATTTGGTTCTGTTCATGCAGCTCTCACAATCACTCGATCCTCGTGTTCTATCGTTGCCCATGGCTGTTCACTGCGCACGTGCTGCATGGTTGTGTCCTCCTTGACCCATTGGTGCCAACATTGTCCAGTTGCTGCATCACTCTAACCCAGTTGCCTGGAGATATGTTGACTTGACCAACTGGCTTCTCTTAGCCCAATTATATGTCCTCTCTCAAACTTGTTCAACTTCTTGTAGTCTGCATGGATCTGATGTCGAGGCATCCTCACAGTCTGGAGGTTAATGCAAATACAATCTGCTGTCACAATTGTCCCAGTGTGCGAGCTTTGTTCTTGATATACCCTCATCGATGCGCAGTTTCCATGCGCTGTGGTGAGCCACTATTTAGTCATTGGTTGTTGTTTTTTAATCATTTGCATATTTGGTCCTGCGGTACTTGCATGCAGAGTTTCCTCAGGATCAAACTACTTTCTCTGAGTGCTTCAGGGTGTTTTTCCAGCAAAAAGTTTTTTTTTTCTTATATGTTCTGAGCGACTGTTCAGGTTTGACTGCAAATAACTTAAAGGCTATCTTTATTAAGAAAATATGAAAGTAAATAGTGCACATTAGCTCATTTCATTTGACAAATAATTGTTGAAACATTGCTATCCATTTTTATTAATTGTTCTAAGTGTCTGATAAAAACTGGCATGTTATTGATATGTAAGAGTGTTATGCTATTTTTGATTCAATAAAATTATAGGGTATTCATTTCAGCATGAGTAATAATAATGGCAATTTATTATTATGTTCTGTGAAGTGATGTTCATTACCTGTGGTGTCAAAAAGAATGTTTGCAGTTACATTTTTTGGTTAAATCTGACACACTGAATTACAAAAAGAAGTGTGTGTCACTAAAATGCCTGTAAAATTTTGTTAAGATGTGATAGTGAAAATTCACAAATTCTTGTATTTCAATATTATTTGACTAGTCAGGGATTCCCAATCGGTGTGCCGCAAAATTTCGTCATCTGTAAAAAAAAACACTATTACTCAAATCAGTAACGTAACTGGTTCATTCAACGCTACCATAATTCCATTTTGTGATAGTCAACTTCTACTTCCCCCGCTCCCCTCTGTATTGTTTGAGCTTTCGGACACAAGATGGAAGCACAAAGCAGACACTATTTTTTCTTCAGTAACTGTGCCTGACAGAGACCGCCTGCTGTTGTTGTTATACGTACAGTGCCATTGGATCACATCATAGTTGCATCTACATGTCTCCCAGTCTCCTTCACTTTGTTTGTCTGTGTTTGTTTATTTACCATGGAGAAGTTTTTAGTGAAGAGGCAGAAAACTGAAGAAAACGTCAGTGATGTTGAACTTTCAACTAGTGTGAATTCTTCCAGTAAAATGAATATATTGGGTTGTCGGAAAAGTCATGACGTATTTTGGCACCCGATGGCGGTTGGGTGGTTAAGGAAGTACTAGAAGCATGCGCAGCTCTGTTATTGCTATGGCATTCGGCCGGTGCCAGTTCTAGCTGCAGTCTAAAAGGAATAGTGAGTGATTTGGTTGATTTGAGAAGATTTGACATCAAATCTTGTGTTCCATCACGACAACGCGAGACCACACACAAGTTTGATCACCCGCCAAAAATTATTGGAGCTTGGGTGGGATGTGTTGCCACACCCAGCATACTCGCCTGACCTTGCGCCGTCAGACTTCCACTTGTTTCGCTTTCTTCAACAGTCCTTGCGTGGTATAACGTTCAATTCAGATGAGGCTGTAAATCAGCACCTTGTACAGTTTTTCACCATGAAAGACAGGTTCTTCTATGAACGAGGCATTCTGCAGCTCACTGAAAGATGGCAAAAGGTTATCGAACAAAACGGGTGTTATATCATTGATTGATCTTTGTTCTTTCTATCAATAAATGACCTTTGCAAAACATGGCTAAAATACGTCATGACTTTTCCGACAACCCAAATAAGTATTGAAGTACAACCCAATAAGTATTGAACCAAGTGTAAGTGAAGGAAAATGGAATAAATCATTTTGTGATAATTCTCCTGCTAGTTCCAGTGTGAAGCCTCCTAAAGTGTTACAGAAATATAATTATAGTTATTTAGCTTTTGGTTTGACAGCAGTAGAAAAATGCAAATTAATTTATATGTGCTGTGATTCTACATTTAGAGTGAGACCAATTGATCGTATGGATTCTTTCTGGCTAAGCATGACAGAACATTATGCATATATATATATATAAAAAGCTATTACATTACTTTTTGCAACATCATACTTGTGTGAGCAAGCATTTTTGGCAATGAACAATATAAAATCTAGTTGCAGGGTTCGTCTATCTAATGTTGAAGCCGATCTAAGAGTTGCATGTTCAAACGTTCGACCCAGGATTGACAAGATTTGCAAGCTACATCAATCCCAAGTGTTGCATTGATGGAACTATTTTTATTTCAAAATAAAATCCTTAAATTTTTTTTTTTTTTTTGTAATAAGGTAATAAAAGCAGTTTCCGTTAACTGCATCTGGACATAAATAATTTTAATTCTAAATTAAATTTAGTAGAAATCTTTGGCAACGGCAGTTTATCATTGAGAATTATTATTGGTCTGACATAATAGTCTTTAAACTAGTGTGCTGCAAAAATATTTTCATAGGTTAGGTAAGTGTAGCACTCACCATGATAAAAATGTTTTTTCTCTGTAGGCTTCTTTTAGTAAATAGTAACACTGTACCAGTAACCCGATTTATTGGCGTAAGAAATAAACACATAAGCGTTTCCAAGCTTTCGCACATCAACCAGATGGCTTTTTCAAGGAAGTTAGACAGAAACTGAAAAATAGAACGCTTAACAATTTGAACGCGGGAACTTGACAATAAATAGATGCGACGTTACATTCATTAAAGATGCGAGGCATCACGTTGGTTGCACGCGGTATCCTAGTAGAGAAAAGGTATTACTTGAAGAATTGGTTCCAAATTCGTGGCAACTCGAGCGAGACAGAATCATTGCAAGTATCGCTGTTGGTAATGATCTCCAAGGTTTCCCGAATGGTTGTACATTTACGGGTAGAGTAGCTAGCTAATTTCTTTATATCATCCCACATAGGAGTAGCTGACTTAAATTTGACTTCTCTGGATAGTGCCGTGGTTACTTTACCGTATTTTGTGTCCCTTTTATGTTCGTTGACTCTGATTCCAAACGAACGCTTGGTCATTCCAATTTAGTATTGTTTAGAACTGTTCGGATATTGTAGGGGGATCACATAAACGCCTGCTCCGCTGGAGAGAGGTGGTTTTTCACTATTTCTCTTTAGTATAGTATGTAAAGATGCAGGAGACCTTATGCCGACGCCGTAGTTCATCTTCTTGAGGGCGTTTTTGAGTTTGTAAGACACACTTGGTATGTAGGGAATTGAGCCTAAATAACGTAGCTGCGGCACAGGAAGACTGGAATGTTTGGCTCTGGCTTTTTGGATAAAGCTACGTACCTGATTCAATGAATATCCTGCATCAGTGGCTAACTTGATGACACTTTCAATTTCGTGTTTGTCTAGAATGGGTATCAGAAAAAACGGCGAAGGCTCTTTGAATTCGAGAACAGAAGATAGCTGCTTTGTATTCTGCGGGACAGAAAGAGCTGCTGAGCATCAGGTTGGGTACGGACGTGGGTTTTTAGTAGACTTGAGTACCGAGGCGGTTGTCAGACGATTTCCTCAATAAAACATCCAGATAAGGTAAAGCGTTGTTGCTTTCAAGCTCCGTCGTGAAATTGATCGTAGGAGGTATATCATTGATTTTATCAAGGAAAATTGGAAGTCTCTCTTTTCCGTGGGGCCATACAAAAATACGTCGTCTGCATAACGCAGCCAAGTGGTAGGCCGTGGGGTAATGCTGGAGAATATATTCCGCTCAGTTGGGCGAAGTATTGCTTCTGCAAGGACAGGTGAAAGAGAGGATCCCATCTGAGCGCCATTATTCTGTTTATATACTTGTCCTTGGAAACTGTAGAAGCTAGTATTAGTGACCAAGTCTATTAATTTGAAGATGCTGAGGCATGATTCCTGCATATAAAATGTTGAATTAGATATGGCCTCCTTTAATGTTCTGATGGCTTCTGGAATGGGAATTGAGGGGTAAAGGGAAACTACGTCGAAGCTGCCGATAATGTCGCTTGGCAGGACAGTGAGTTTCTTGGCTTTCGTTATAAAATCCAGAGTGGAATATATTACTAAGTCCGATTCAGGAAGAAAACTACGCAGGAATTTGGATAGTGCTTTCTCTAAATGGTACGTTGGTGCAGACTTCCTGGATACGATGGGTCTCAGTGGGTTTCCGGGCTTATGGTGCTTAAGTCTTCCGAAGAGCCTTGGGATCTGAGGTCCTGGTGATAATCTGACGGCTTTCCTAAGCTCGTCTGGAATAGCTGGTAGCCGGGCTGCTCTTTGTACCTGCACAATCCAAGAATTTATAGGGTTCCTTTGAAGGGCTATAGAACCAGAGTCGGTGATAAAATCTTCAATCTTCGTCTTGTAGTCTTCTGCGTCCATAATCGCTATCTGGCCAGATTTGTCCGTTAGAGTCAATATTATGGACAGATCATTTCTAAGGATCGAAACTGGCCTTGAAATTATAAATTTATTAGGTATTTTAGTAGGATTATACCAAGATCGTAATTTAGAAGAACAGAGCTGGCGTCGTAGCCATCAGAACATCAGAACATTAAAGGAGGCCATATCTAATTCGACATTTTATATGCAGGAATCATGCCTCAGCATCTTCAAATTAATAGACTTGGTCACTAATACTAGCTTCTACAGTTTCCAAGGACAAGTATATAAACAGAATAATGGCACTCCGATGGGATCCTCTCACCCGTCCTTGCAGAAGCAATACTTCGCCCAATTGAGCGGAATATATTCTCCAGCATTACCCCACGGCCTACCACTTGGCTGCGTTATGCAGATGACGTATTTTTTGTATGGCCCCACGGAAAAGAGAGACTTCCAATTTTCCTTGATGAAATCAATGATATACATCGTACGATCAATTTCACGATGGAGCTTGAAAGCAACAACGCTTTACCTTATCTGGATGTTTTATTGAGGAAATCGTCTGACAACCGCCTCGGTACTCAAGTCTACTAAAAACCCACGTCCGTATCCAACCTGATGCTCAGCAGCTCTTTCTGTCCAGCAGAATACAAAGCAGCTATCTTCCGTTCTCGAATTCAAAGAGCCTTCGCCGTTTCTTCTGATACCCATTCTAGACAACACGAAATTGAAAGCGTCATCAAGTTAGCCACTGATGCAGGATATTCATTGAATCAGATACGTAGCTTTATCCAAAAAGCCAGAGCCAAACATTCCAGTCTTCCTGTGCCGCAGCTACGTTATTTAGGCTCAATTCCCTACATACCAAGTGTGTCTTACAAACTCAAAAACGCCCTCAAGAAGATGAACTACGGCGTCGGCATAAGGTCTCCTGCATCTTTACATACTGTACTAAAGAGAAATAGTGAAAAACCACCTCTCTCCAGTGAAGCAGGCGTTTATGTGATCCCCCTACAATATCCGAACTGTTCTAAACAATACTAAATTGGAATGACCAAGCGTTCGTTTGGAATCAGAGTCAACGAACATAAAAGGGACACAAAATACGGTAAAGTAACCACTGCACTATCCAGAGAAGTCAAATTTAAGTCAGCTACTCCTATGTGGGATGATATAAAGAAATTAGCTAGCTACTCTACCCCTAAATGTACAGCCATTCGGGAAACCTTGGAGATCATTATCAACAGCGATACTTGCAATGATTCTGTCTCGCTCGAGTTGCCACGAATTTGGAACCAATTCTTCAAGTAATACCTTTTCTCTACTAGGATACCGCGTGCAACCAACGTGATGCCTCGTATCTTTAATGAATGTAACGTTGCATCTATTTATTGTCAAGTTCCCGCGTTCAAATTGTTAAGCGTTCTATTTTTCAGTTTGCAGTTTCTGTCTAACTTTCTTGAAAAAGCCATCTGGTTGATGTGCGAAAGCTTGGAAACGCTTATGTGTTTATTTCTTACGCCAATAAATCGGATTACTAGTACAGTGTTACTATTTACTACTTAATTGGTGTACTGTTCCTCATTATAAATAGGCTTCTTTTAATTTACAAAATATTAAACTGATAAATGCAGTAGCCCTGCCACTAAGGTGGCTGAGCTAAATGTGTTACAATTGTATTTCTTTGTGACATTGTGATTTTTTTAACTGTTTACTCAGGTGTAGTGGTGTTGAGTACTTTGTTTTGAAGCTTCTGAAGAAACTTCCAGATATGGAGTTTATTTTGAACACTCGAGACTGGCCTCAAGTGAGCAAGTATGGAAGCCCCTACCCTGTTTTTTCTTTCAGTAAGGTAACATTTAAAATTTTCTGTAGTAGTCTAGATAAACTATAATTTTGTAAATGTATACAGTATGTAACTAAGTTTATAAAAGGCATAGAAGTCTTCATTCAGGTAACGAGTAATTTTGACTTGTAAAATGAAGAAAGGTACCTTTCGAAAAATTGTATATAAACATCCTTCAGTGGTGTGTGTGTAGTAATGCTTTTATGTCCACACATCCAAGTGCTTCAATCTCTAGTAGATTTGAATCCAAACTATCAATCTTTGCTCGCCTGCTGTGCAGAGATTACCAGTTTAGCTGTGTAGGTAAACTGAATGGACAAATTATTATGTATACCTACCTATTAACACGTTGCTCCGCCTTTTGTCCTGACAACAGCAGCCAAATGTCTTCGTAAGGACTTAATGAGATGTTGAAAACACGGAGGTGGTCGTGATAGCCATGAAGCGAGGATTGCCTGTCGTAGGAAATCCACTGTTGCTGGTGGAAGTTGGTGGTCTTGAACAGATCTTTCCAATTCATCCCACAAATTCTCAGTGGTTTGTGGTTTGGTGATCAAGAAGGCTATTCAAGTGTGGTAAATTCACATGAATGCTCCTGGAGCCAATTAGTAACCACCTGGGAAATATGTGGTGTAGCATACCTGCCAACTTTTACGCATTACGTGTAAAATGTACACATTTTAACTGTTCTTTACGATTTTACGCATAGATTGCTTTTTTTTTTTTTACGCATTTCCATATACACTATCTACCAACAAGTAATTGGATACCTGTGATAGCAAAGGAAAACAAAGTTTATTCACCTTCAATAGTTGGTGGAGCCTCCACGAGTGGCGGTTACAGCTGCGACCCTCCGGAGCATACTCTCAACCAGGCGTTGTACGACGGCTAGCGGTATTTTCTTCCACTCGGCTTGTAGAAGACAGGTCAGTTCCTTCACCGATTTCGGACGGTGGGGACACCCCTTATGTCAACGCTCCAACTCGTCCCAGAGGTGCTCGATAGGGTTAATGTCCGGGCTCTGCGCATGCGAGTCCATTCGATTAACCCCATTGTCACCATACCAAGCCATGGTGGACCTCGCAACATGACAGGTGGCATTGTCATCCTGAAAGTAACATGGGTCCACCCCGTAAAACTGCCACAACGTAGGAAGCGCATGGTCATCCAAAATGGTGCAGTAGGTCTCGGCGTTGAGTCTACCAGGAATTGCGACCGAGGGTCCCGTGCCATAGCATAATTCAACCGCGGCCGAACTTCACAGTTGGCACAATACATTCCGGCAGGAGGCGTTCTCCAGGCAGACGCCAGACCCAGATCCTGCCTTCCGCACGGTAGAGGGTGCACCTTGATTCATCCCACCAGAGAACCTGTTTCCACTGTTCAACGGTCCACTGTCAACGTTCTTTGCACCACGTTAGCCGAGCAGCGCTATTGGACTTGGTGATCAAAGGCTTGTGGGTGGCCGCGCATCCATGATAACCAAGCAGATGGGCTTCCTTATGGATGGTATTCGTCGAAAGAACACTCCCGGATGCCTGTTGAAACTCTTCGCGGATGTGGCCCATCGATTTGGTGCGGTTCTTCCGAATTTCTCTGGCCAGCACCCGTCGGTCTCTAACTCCCAGTTTTGTGGGTCTGCCGTGTCGGGGCACATTCTGACAGTCACCTCTCATCTTCCACTTGCCAATCACGTAGGCCACTGTCGATTTTGGGTACTTCAACTCGCTGAATATGTCACGTATGGATCGGCCATTTCTGTGCTACCCGACAATTACACCTTTCTCGAAATCAGAGAGCTCCGAACTGCGTGGCATCTTGCATGTGACTGGTTGCGTTGTTGTTTCCCACGCGATATTTTACGGCGGAGGCCGTGACGTGTGTCGGGATCGCAGATATCGTCGATTGCAGGGGTGTCCAATTACTTGTTGGTAGATAGTGTATATGTATAAAAAAATAAATCTTCTTTGAAAAATATTTGTTTATGTTTCAGTTAAATCATACCTGCCAACTCCTCCGGATTTTGCGGTAAGTTTTCTGTTTTTATTTTATACAGTCTTCCGGTTTTCCGGCCGGACGAACTTTTCTTCTGGATTTTTTAAACTTTCTGTATTTAAATAACAGAGATGGAAATGTTGCGCCATTGTGCGCCAGAACACCCGTGCCCCGTTGTCATCGTCGGGACTTCGGCACAGTAAATTCTCCATGCACACTGTTATGCTTGACACTGAATAGAGATCATGCGGTGAGAAGAAAGATTCAGAGACTCCAACTACTGTGGATTGTACATAGTTACTATGGAAATTGTCGTTCTGCTACGGACGACGGAAAACATCGAGCATGATATGATAATCGTAGGTCCGCTACGGACGACAGAAAACATCGAGTATGCTATTGAAATCGTTGGTCCGCTACGGACAACGGAAAACGTTGAGTATGGTATCAAAATGTGATATAATTTGTTTGTATTATAAACATCTAAAAATTATCAATTGCACAAATATTTGCATTTATTTTTTCTTATACATAGCTAAATTCATTATAAATGTTGGTTGTGCTTAGTTAAAAAAGTCATTATAAATGTTGTTCGCGCATAGTTTAAAAAAAAATCATTAGAAACGTCATTCGCGCACAATTTTACACATTTGAATTTTCTCAGGTTGGCAGGTATGGTGTGGCATTGTTGTATTGAAACATGGTATCATGATGCTGAAAGAGAATTATTATGAACAAGTGTAGATGGCTAGCGAGGATGTTCATATACCTTGTGCCTGTAATGGAGGTCTCAACAGGTACAAGGAGCCCCAAGGAAGCCCATGTAAATGCACCCCATACAGTTACACTGCCTTCTCCTGCCTTTATGACCCAAACTTGGTAAGGTGGGCTCATAGCTTTGTGTGGTTTACACAAGACCTGCACCCTTCCATTAGCATGATAAGGTTGACATCATGATTCAACAGACCAGATGACATATTTACAATCCTACCTTATTCCAGCTACAATAATCATTTATACACTGCAGCTTAATCTTCTGGTGTCTTGCAGTCAACAAGTAGACACAGTGTGCATGTTGACTGCCATGGCCCAGTTTTTCCGTGATACAATGGATAGTTTTTGTGCATAAGCCTGTGGATGCACCCTCATTAAATTCTGATGTTATCTGCTCCATGGTGACCATACAATTCCTTGTAACATTGTGGGTGAGTCTGCACTCAACTTGTTAGTCAATTGCACTTATACGGCAACATTTCTCCCATTGGTTAGAAGTTTGCTATATTTCACATAGTCTTGGTATACATGCACAATGATCTGACATGGAAATTCCACCTGTTCAGCAGTTGCAGTGATTAAACAACTGGCTTTCTCACACCTACTGTCTGGCCACAATCAAACTCACTTAGGTCACTGCATTTAACTGTGATTGGTTTTCCATGACTGGTTTCCAATGCAAAGTGACCTTCTATATTTATAGCCATGCCAGTTTCAGCATCCTGTGGCTGGATGTGATACTTCTGCTTTGCATTTTTTGTTTTGTTTTTATCGGAGTGTGTATAATAATTTGTCCATTTTCAGTGTACAATGTTATGATAAATATTTTGAATCTTGTATTGCAAAAATTCTGTGGAAGGATATTGCAACTTCATTTAGTTAAATCACAGGATGTCAAAAACATTCTTAATAGGTTCTTAAGTAAAAAACATGTCAAATCAAAATTAATTGCACAAATAATCACGTAAGAATATCAGCGTAACTCACCCTCTTCTTGATCTAATTCCACTTAGTAGTTCTAATTCTGACTATTATATAGCTCTAATTATTGTACTATTCTCTTTTACGTGCGATATTTCAAAGTAACTTGTACAGAAAACTAGCGGATAATGCTTACCTTGGCATTCCTTTCTAGCGACGGGGACATTTCACGCACGTGTTTTCCGGTCTTTGTTGAGGTTATTGTCCTAAAGTCCGTTGTATGCGATGACTGGCTTTACTTCTCACACTTTTCGCTGGGTATACTCATTGGATCTTTGCTTTAGGATTCAAACATCAATTTTTACAGTTCTTTATACTCGAAATTTTCGCCCATACTCTGGGCATCTTCAGGAGCGTGGCGACTTTACCACCGATGTTCGTGGTTAACTTCGCGCTAATGGAGTCCGATACTCCTTGTTGCCATTCGTCCGAAAAACTTTCCTGGATATATTTCGTTATCAAGCCCGGCTGGCGCCATCTATGTTTCGTTAAGAACACTTTTTTTTTTTTTTTTTAATTTTTTTTAATTTCTTCTCCTATCCTGGTTTTCTTGTCTTTTTTTGCCTGTTTTTCTTTTGTTGTTGTTTTTCTTGTCTTATTAGTTCTTTCCACAGGCCCGATAATGTGCTAGGGTCGTTCTGGTTACATACCCTTGCTTTATTTTTGTAGATTAATATTGCTTCTTCCCTCCTCATTTGCCTTTCCGATTTTTTATTCTTTTTTAGCATTTTAATTTCATCGAACTTTGGGAATGTCCGGTTTTCCAAGCAGAATTGCACTAAAGCCGTTTTGGCTTCTTTTTTGCGAGTTAGATACGTGTTGTTTAAGTCTTTTTTTTAATCTGTTTTTCGTACATTGGAATGTACGAAAAACAGATTAAAAAGACTTAAACAACACGTATCTAACTCGCAAAAAAAGAAGCCAAAACGGCTTTAGTGCAATTCTGCTTGGAAAACCGGACATTCCCAAAGTTCGATGAAATTAAAATGCTAAAAAAGAATAAAAAATTGGAAAGGCAAATGAGGAGGGAAGAAGCAATATTAATCTACAAAAATAAAGCAAGGGTATGTAACCAGAACGACCCTAGCACATTATCGGGCCTGTGGAAAGAACTAATAAGACAAGAAAAACAGGCAAAAAAAAGACAAGAAAACCAGGATAGGAGAAAAAATTAAAAAAAATAAAAAAAAAAAAAAAAAAAAATACGGGGAAAAAAAAGTGTTCTTAACGAAACATAGATGGCGCCAGCCGGGCTTGATAACGAAATATATCCAGGAAAGTTTTTCCGACGAATGGCAACAAGGAGTATCGGACTCCATTAGCGCTAAGTTAACCACGAACATCGGTGGTAAAGTTGCCACGCTCCTGAAGATGCCCAGAGTATGGGCGAAAATTTCGAGTATAAAGAACGGTAAAAATTGATGTTTGAATCCTAAAGCAAAGATCCAATGAGTATACCCAGCGAAAAGCGTGAGAAGTAAAGCCAGTCATCGCATACAACGGACTTTAGGACAATAACCTCAACAAAGACCGGAAAACACGTGCGTGAAATGTCCCCGTCGCTAGAAAGGAATGCCAAGGTAAGCATTATCCGCTAGTTTTCTGTACAAGTTATCTTCTTGATCTGTTCATTTTCTCATATTTATAGCACATTGCGTCCTCTGACTATCCATTGGTTTTTATGTCATCAGAGAGGGACTGGCTTTCATGCATTAAGTAGTAAATATATGCATTGATCAATTTAGATTATGATATCTTTACACTCCAGTGGTGCCTCACCAAGCAAAAAAAAAAAAGGGGGGAAACACAATCTATCACTTTAAAAAGTTTGAATTGGTAGCGAGACGAATATTGGGTGAGGCCCCAGAGGTAAGCATTAAGATTTACCAAGAGAATTACTAATTCAAGAGTTCATTTAATGCCGAAACCCTGTGGATTAGGCAAGAGTTTAACCAATAAAAGTTCAACCAATAAAAATCAAATTTCCACGACACTCGAAATAACCCACTCAACTGCAGTGAAATAACCCACTCAACTGCAGTGTTGGCACAAGATAGACATTTAAGTAAGATAACTAAATTTGAAGAAAATAACTGAAATGACAATTAAAATTCAAGGGTAATAATAAAAGAGCCACCTGGCTAATAATATGGGGAGGCTTGTACCCCCCCCCACACACACACACACGGAGGAATCTAACGTTCAAATTCGCTGTTCATTAGATTTCCACAGTACAATTTTTTTAGTTAAGTGGTGAGTTATTGCTGAGCACAGTCTCCCACTGCATACATTCTCTCAGTTCCTGCTTTCTTTTTATCCCCAGTGGATAACGTAGGCATGCAAGCAATTTAAGTACTTATGGCTGGTTGATCAGATTTAATCCAGATGGATGATCTTATTGAGTCACTTTTAACTAGGAGGTTAATTTGGCACACCTCCTTTTTGTTGCACACACGCGCACAGAATATGTTTTTTAGTTTTTAATTGCACACGCTTGTTGCATCTGAATGGGTGTAACCGGACACTTTCTCCGTTGCCACTTTGCTGTAACACACGTCTGGTTGCAGCTTTCTCACCATCTATCTTCTCCGTTGATTTTTGTCTTCCAGCGGGAGGAAAAAAGCTGAGCATCTCCCCTTTGGGTCAGCTTTCTAGCGAGATGGCTCTCTAATACCTTGTCTCCAGAAGTCTTCATGCAGTCATCTAATTCAGGCACTTTATGTCACCAAGTGCCACATTTCTGTCTGTCTGGAGGGCGAGAGAGCACCTCAATTTGTTCCAATGCCTGTCTGTAGTATGCAGTCTCAGAAGAGCTGTTTATTGCCTCTTCAACAACAGACAAAGATGCGCTCTTAACTGTAACTCAGCAGGGAGCAGAAATCCCATGAACATCGTCCTGATAGCTTGTACACACCTTTACGAGAACTTTTCACAGGTGAATCTTTTCAGCTTCTCACTCAGCCATTTTCAAGTCCTACGTCACAGTTTTCATCCGCTGTGACTTCTCCATTTTGTGGCTAACCTAGGACTGCCTCTTTTTTGCTTTTTCTCCTTCGATGGTGTTGTCCTTTTTTTTTTTTTTTTTTATGGCACATGTTATTACCCCTCTGGAAATCCTTGAGAACCACAGAAAGAGAAATGCAATATGTGGGTATAACTCCGCTGTCTGCAACACACCTCCTTTTACCCTCTTTCCAGTGAGAATCCCCACAAATCCCCAAGTTCACATTGGCTAGCGTGTAAACTGAAGCACTCTGTTTCTCGCGAATGTTTAGCCTACGACTTTCCCTGTGTGCTTCAGAGAAAAAGCTTTTAACAGTTATTTGGCTTTACTGTGCACTCGAAATTCTTTTTCCTCAAGGGTGGTGGCAGTGTGGCATTCTTTCCCCGACTCTTTACTTTTCGGAGCCTCCAACTAACATGTTTTCCTTATATAATTAGCAGAAATCCCCAAAACTTAATTTCATGATTAATCCATTGACATTATGATTACAGGTTCACTAACTTAAAATGAGGATTACTCTCTTTAACTATTTACAATTATTTAGATTCTCACAGATCAGGTCTCCTCCTCCCGGCCAATTAATTTATCAACCCCCAAAGTTATGCATCACTGCCCTCACCCGACATTAGGAATGGTCTCTCAGAGCTACCTGATATAATGAATGTGCTGTAGATGAAAACGTCTGTAGCATTTCTTACTGTTTCTCACGTTATTTCTTAAAACAGCCCTGAGGAGCACAGTGTTTAAAGTTCTATCATCAACACTACTGAATTGAATATACTGAGAAGTAATGCTTGTTTTAAAAGGAGTAAATAAACAATATATCAACTCCCCTGTTGTGTTTCACTGCACTGGTTGAGTATCCGTAATTTGCCAACTTTGAAGAGTTCTAGTTGATGTTTCCATTTGTCAGGAATCTAACACGTTTCAATTCATGTGCAAATAATGCAGGTAAAACTAAGTGGAATATAGATAAAAATTTAATTTCAAAAGAATAAACTGAAATTAAACAAAAGGAGTGAAAACATTGGCAGACGTATGTGATAATTATATCGAACATTCTATGTAATGTTCCTGAAAAACCATGCTATCTTAGAAAACTTACAGTAAAAAACACCTACACTCTCTCATTACTATCTCCAAGCTAGTTTCGGCTTATTTATCTAAAGCCATCTTCAGTGGTTTGGGTTTCGTTGATGTTGACCCGAGGATCATGTTTTGGCCATTCACTGTTCCTATCTGCCGTTGTACCTTCAAACACCATGTCTTCTTCATCACTGCGCATGTGTCTTGCACTTAGACTGTGCATGCCGATTTTGTCGCCATCTGTTGATTCAGTTCGTACTTGTACTTTATTTCGTTTCTGTAACTTTTTATTTTGATATTTAGTGGTTTTTCTTTTTTGTTCCATTTCTATTAGATATTTCCAGAGGTATTGTAAATCTACGGGGGTATTGATATTTCAATTTTGTTTTTTGTTTTCTCGATCAGTACAGCTTCTGATATTAACATCTGTCTATGGGTTTTTAACAAAGTTTTCAATTACAATACTGTTCCAGTCTGGAACAGTATTGTTATTGAAACAGTATTGCATTAATAATATTTTTCTTCTTTTTTATTATAATTACTAATATGTTCTGACAATCTTGTTTGAAAACGTTTTTTCATACTTCCTCTATAAATTTTTTCTCTCTGGTTGTTAATTATATTTACAATAGGTATAGAATATACTCCTGATTTTTGAAAAATTGATTTTTCATTGTTAAAAGTTTCAAAAGTGATGATATATCTGACACAGTATCTGCTATTTGTAGGTTATTTTTCTTGCACTCATTTTTGAGTATATTCGTAATCTGAGGTATATGTGGAGATTTTCCGCAGTATAGAGTTTCCACTTTAATCTTTGGATTGTCATTTTTGTATTTCTTAACTTATAAATGGAATTTATTAATCCCTGATCATATCCAGAGTCTGATCATAATTGAAGTCATGGCTATTCCTAGAACATATACATTAGAATATATAACTGATAATAGGGTTTACTTAGGGGGAAAAAAATAGTTTTTAATGGTCAAATTTTCAGGCAGAACCCCTACCCTTCATCAGGATTATACTATAGTAAGTGTTGCCAACCTTGGGTGAAACTCCAACCTTTAAAATCATTCAATGTAGTTCCTCTTCTTTTCTCTATTTCTGGACTTAGAGTTCTGGTAAGTATTCATTAGTGTCTTTTAATAGTTTATTTGCCGCCCCGGTGGCGCAGTGGTCTAAGCGATGGCCTCTGATCATTCGTCCGAAAGGGGTCCGGGTTCGAATCCCGGTGAGGCATGGATGTTGTGTTTGTCTTACGGCACTGGCTCTCTCCCTTCCCTGGAACCAGTGACCCTAAATTAGGGAGGGGCGACTGCTTATAGCCCATTGAGTTGCTCACGGTGGTCGTTAAACCTCCAATAAAAAAAAAAATAGTTTATTCTCAATGTTTTGCATCATAACCTCTGCTAGGAGTCCCAAAATAGGGGAACCCATTGGAGCATCTGTTATTTGTTAGTATATTTTTTTCTTATTATAGATAAAGAAATTTGTATTATTCACAAAATATAAGGTTTCAATAATGTCATCTTTTTCTTTTTGAGTCATTTGTTCTTCTTTGTGTCTTTCCCTTATGGGTTCTATTGCTTCTGTTACTGGAGTGTTAGGGTATAATGAGATTATATCTAAGCTTAGCATTTTGAAGTGATTCTTTATTGTTTTATTAATAACTTCAATTGAATTGTTGATATTGAATTCATGGTCATTAAATAATGGTTTTAGATATTTAGAAATGGCTTTTTCCATGTTTATGTTGGAGCCTGACTTTTATTTATTATACACCGATGTGGCGTTACATTATGACTACCTAACTAATAAGCTGTAGGATCCCCTTTAGTCCGCAAAACAGCAGCCACTCAGCGAGGCATCGATTCAATGAGGTGGTGATAGGTATCCTGAGGTATATGGTACCATAGTGTCAACAGCAGGTCCTCCAGTTCCCGTACTTTTCGGGGGGGGGAGATTTAGTGCGAACCTACTTTTCCAAGTCGAACCACAAATGTTCGATTGGGTTCATGTCAGGTGAATTTGGAGGCCAGGGCATTAACAGAAAGTCACCAGCATGTTCCTCGAACCACTCCTTGACAATTCTGGCAGTGTGGCATGGCGTGTTATCCTGTTGGTAATAGCCATCACCAGCAGGGAACACATTTGCTATGAATGGGTAAACTTGGTCCGCAACGATGTTCAGATACTTGACAGCTGTAAGAGACTGTGCTATTGGGATAATGGGGCGTAAAGTGTCCCAAGACAACTTTGCTCACAGCATAACACCGCCGCCGCCGCCGGCCTGTTTCCACCCAACAGTGCATCCAGGTGCCATAGCCTCCATTGGTAATCAGCGTATCCATGCTCGGCCGTCTACGTGATGCACCAGGTATCTTGATTCAGATCATCATATCATATGTATAGGATTTTAGGAAGGGAGTGTCTGACCCCAGGTCTTAAACAACCCTTAGATATAGGAAGCTAAGAGATTTTGGGCTAGAGTGCCCGATAGGAAAGTGACACGGAAGCGAAGTAGAAAGGGGGAGGAAGACGCCCTTATTTATTACCGGGGGCCAGTACCCGGGGTCCGGCGGCTTAACGTGCTCATCCGACGCACGGCAGATATTTAGTGGATCGAGTGTTCGTACCTGCTTGGGATCGAACCTGGGGTCCTTTCCGTGGCAGTCACGAATGCTGCCCACTAGGCCACCCGTGGCCCCATGGTATCTTCATTCGTCAGACCTGGCCACTTTCTTCCAGTCATCGACGGTCCAATCTCAATGATCTTGGGCCCATTTCATGCGTTGTTGGCGATTGGCAATGACGTGCAGTGAGCATGTAGACCCGAGCGGGTCTTTGGATACACAGGCCCTTGCTCAGAAGGCTGCGATGAACTGTGTGCTGTGACACATTGCCCTGATCACCACTGTTGTAGCTGTGGGTGATTTGTCGCACTGTGTCCCTGCTGTCGCTGTGAACACTGTGCTCCTTAGGACTATTTTTAAAAATAACGTGAGAAACAGTAAGAAATGCTATGGACGTTTTTATCTATAGCACATTCATTATATCAGGTAGCTCTGAGAGACCATTCATAGTATTGGGCGAGGGCAGTGATACATAATTTTGGGGGTTGATAAATTGATTGGCCGGGAGGAGAAGACCTGATCTGTGAGAATGTAAATAATTGTAAATAGTTAAAGTGAGTAATCCTTGTTTTAAGTTAGTAAACCTGTCATCATAATGTCAATGGATTAATCATAAGATTAAGTTTTGGGGATTTCTGCTAATTATATAAGGAAAACATGTTTGTTGGAGGCTCCGAAAAGTAAAGAGTTGGGGGAAAAATTTTTGAGTGCAGAGCGAAGCCAAATAACCGTTAAAAGCTTTTTCTCCAAAGCACACGGGGAAAGTCGCAGGCTAAACATTTGTGAGAAACCGAACGCTTCAGTTTACGGCTAGCCGATACGAACTTCGGGATATTTGGGATTCTCACTGGAAAGAGGGTAAAAGGTGGTGTGTTACAGACAGCGGAGTTATGCCCACATATTGCATTTCTCTCTCTGTGATTCTAAAAGATTTCCAGAAGGATAATAAACGTGCCATAAAAAAAAAAAAAAAAAAAAAAAGCACAACAGCATCAAAATGGCTGCATGAGAAGCTGAAAGAAGGTGAAAAGCTTCACCTGTGAACTAAAGTTCTCGTAGCAGTGTGTACAAGCTGTCGGGATGATGTTCATGGGATTTCTGCTCCCTGCCGAGTTACAGTTAAGAGCACATCTTTGTCTGTTGAAGAGGCAGTAAACAGCTCTTCTAAAATTGCGTACTACAAACAAGCATTGGAACAAATTAATGCGCCCCCCCCCCCGCCTGAATGAACAGAAATGTAGCACTTGGTGACATAAAGTGGCTGAACTGGAGGACTGCACGAAGACTCTTGGAGACAAGGTATTAGAGAGCCATCTTGCTAGAAAGCTGATCCAAAGGGGAGATACTCAGCATTTTCCTCATGCCAGGAGGTCGTACAAAAATCAACGGAGAAGATAGATGGTGAGAAAGCTGCAACCATACATGTGTTACAGCAAAGTGCCAACAGAGAAAGTGTCTAGTTACATCCATTCATATACAACAAGCGTGTGCAAATAAAATGTAAAAAACATATTCTGTGGACGTGTGTTTTTTACTGTAAGTTTTTTAAGATATGGTTTTTTAGGAATTTCATTCCATAAAATGTTCAAGAAAATTTTCACGTAGGTCTGCCAAAGTTTTCACTTCTTTTGTTCAATTTCAGTTTATTCTTTTTAGCTCAAATTGTTTTTATCTGTATTCCACTCAGTTTTATGTGCATTATTTGCACACGCATTGAAACATGTTAAATTCCCGACAAATGGAGGCATCGACCAGAACTCTTCAAAATCGGCAAATGATGCATACTCAACCAGTGCAGTGAACACAGCAGGGTGAGTTGCAATATTGTTTATTTACTCTTTATAAAACAAGCATTATTTCTTAGTATATTCAATTAGTAGTGCTGACTATAGAACTTGAACACTGTGCACCTTAGGACTATTTTAAGAAATAACATGAGAAACCAAACAGTAAGAAACGCTGTGGACTTTTTCATCTACAGCACATTTGTTATAATAAGCCACGTATAACAGAGTCAATATTCTTATTAAACAAATATTAACTATCTGGTATAATTCAACCATTACCACGCTTAATTTTGGTTGCTTCCCTCATAAGGGTGGAGCCTATCAATATGGACCACACAGGCCATTCTATTCTTGTACTTTATCTTATACAAGACATCATTTATTTGTCTCAATGTCGTCCAGTTCCTCCCAATTTCTTTGTTATTTGGAGGACCTCCCTTTCCTCCTCGGATTATACAGCCACATCTTGTCTCCTTGTTGGAATCCTGAGTCTGGCTCTCACGTCGCACCATGCTTTCATCCTTTCAGATGCGGTTTTGATGCTATTGCAAGCAAATCGATGTACTCTTTCCAGCCACTCCTCCTGCATATTGAGATACCTCCTGCTTTCGTGGCACTTGGCTCCCAAATACCAAGTTGCAAGGTAATTGCATCTCCCTCCCATATACCAACAAGCTCACCATTTTACCAGTTGACTCGTGCACAGCGAATTAGTATGCCATAAAAAACATAGGTATCAGGCGATCCCATCCTCTGTGGTTCTCCTCTATGAATAAAGAGTTGCTGGGCCAGCGTGCGATTCAATACCTCGGCCATTCCGTTACTCTGGAGCTGTAGCCCCGAGGTCCAGACCTTTTTAATTCCTAGAAGTTTGCCCATGTCTTGGAACATCTGGACCTCAAAGTTTTGCCCTGATCATTGTGCAACTGGAGGGGAATGCCAAGTCTAGGTGCTATATGGGTCATTATAATTTCCCCAACCGTTACAGCCTCTTGGTTGGGGATTAGAAAAGTTTCCGGCCACTTCATGCAGTAATCAACTACCCTGAGCAGATACTTATTCCCATCCTTTGTCATAGGAAGGGGGCCCATCACATTGACAGCTATCCTCTTAAATGGTGTGCCCATGTTATAAACTTGAAGAGTGTCCCTACCTCTTGTTGTCGGCCGCTAATTTTAGTTGTCAGCCCCTTCCTTTCTTTCCATAGTTCACACTGCCGTCACCACTTTTCCATGTCTTTGCGGCATTCAGGCCAATAAAAGTGTTCTCTTATGTTGCTGAAAGTTTTCTTTACGCCAAAATGACCACCTGTCGGGCTGTCTTGAATTTTTTCGCAATACCTCTTCTACTCTCACTCTCGGCAAAACCAACTGAAAATGTTTGTCATCCCCTTTTTGTCCTTCCATTTCTCTGTACAATACGCCCATACTGTGTGACCACTGAACTCCACTTAGCCCAGTAGGTCTTCACTTTAGGACTATAACATGCAACATCATTCCATTCTGGGCAAGCCGCTGCGCTCTCTTTCCAAGTGAAGAGAGTAGCAATATCCTCATCCTCTTTTTGAGCATGCCTAATGTCCTCTTGACCCCAGGGGTCAGCAGCCGTGAGAGAGGTCACCCCGCTGTACCTGCTTTGCCTCTGCTGTAAGTCAATGCTGTTCGGCTACCTTTATGTGGGCGCAATCAAAGGAATCTCCTGGGTAGGGTCTACACGAGAGGCCATCAGCATTACCGTGGAATTTTCCCTTTCGGTGTTCTACAGAGAAGTTGCACTCCTGTAATTGCTGTATCTACCTGGCCACCTGCCCTTCGGAGCTCTTAAAGTTAAACAACCTTACCTTAGGGCCCCGTGGTCTGTGCGGACCAAAAACTTTCGCCCATAGAGGTAATGGTGTAAGTGCTGCACTGCTTTTATTATCAACAATAAGTCCTTGCTGGTCACGCAGTAATTCTTCTCGGCCTACAATAATGATTTGCTGAAATAAGCGAGTACTTGCTCCCTTTCATCCTGTTCCTGGGATAGCACTGCACCCAATCCTATCAAACTAGCAACCATGTCTAAAATAAATAAGTCTTTGGGCCTGGAAAAGGCCAAAATAGGTGCCGTTACCAAGGCTTTCTTCAAGCTATCAAATGCCTGCTGGCAATCATCTTCCCATGCAAATTTTACTCCCGCTTCCATTACCTTGTGAAGCTGCCTAGCAATCTGGGAAAATCCCTGAATGAACTTGCGATAGTATGAACATAGTCCTAAGACACTCCTTACCTCATGCACATTTCTAGGCAGCGACCATTCCTTCATCGCTGCAATCTTTTCTGGATCGGTGGCGATGCCCTGTGCAATACCACATGGCCCAGAAATTGCACCTCCCGACAGGACAATTTGCACTTTTTAGGATTCAACTTTAGGTTAGCTGCACGGAGTCGGGAGATTACGGCTCTCAAGTTACTCAAATGCTCTTCAAACGATGTACCTGTGACTATAATGTCATCCCGGTACACCAAGCATGTTTTGAAGGGCAAACCGCGCAGGACCATTTCCTCCATCAGACGCTTAGACATAATAGCCGCATTACAGAGCTCGAAGGGAAGTACCCTAAATTGCCAAAGGCCATTTCTGGCCGAAAAAGCAGTCTTTTCTCAATCTGCGGGATCCATGGCCACTTGCCAATACCCACTCTTCAGGTCTAACATCGCGAACCACTCCAACCCTGACAAATGGTCGAGGATATTGTCAGTCCTTGGTAACGGATAGGAATCCTTCTTAGTAATATCGTTCAACTTTCTGTAGTCTACACAGAAGAGAGTTCCTCCCCCCCCTTCTTTTTCCGGACCAGGACGATGGGGGAAGCCCACGGGCTGTACAATGGTTCTACTGTGCCTTGTCGCTCCATATCCGCCACAAGCTGTTCTACCTGTGGCCGTTTCACCAACAACGGCAGGTGCCTCTGTCCCTGCTTGATGGGTAGATGTTCTCTTGTATCAGTCTCATGACACACCACCTCTGTATGACCATAATCGTCCTCTCCTCTGGCAATCAGGTCACTAAATTCTAAGAGTAAACAGCGTACCTCATTCTCTTGCTCTTCACTCAAGCCCTCCACCGCTTCCTTCATAAAATCTTGTACATGTGGTGGGGAATTGCTATTCTCCATTTCCTACCCCCTGCGCATCACAAAAACAGACGTGACCGACTTGAGGGAGCAAAGTTTCACACCACGACGAATGGTACTGGGCACATCTCTCATGTTTAACACTTCTCTGGGTTTAACCTGGTTAGGGTTTACTAGGACTCAGGCTACCAGCAGATTTCTTAGTGGGTACTCCTTGGACCTCTTGCAGACCACCAGCTTAGGGTAAGACGCTGCTCTCACTCACATGGCCTGCTACTACTATTTCACTCTGGGTGGGTATTGTGACATCGTCAGTCACTACCACTTCCACTGTCTTCGCGCTTAATTTGTGTCAGGTTCAAGAGCATCAGGTGTGTTGAAGAAGCAATACCCATTTTTCATGCTGATGTGAATTAACAAGATTTTGATTCCATTTGAATTGTCAAGTGCTGGGACTGCAGCAAGAAAATTCTGTAGACATGGGGATGGAAATTCCCCCATGGGCGCTCACAGTGGCTAGATCAGGAGATGGAGGTTCTCCGGGAGAAATTGATATTTCATTGGAATTCAAAATTAGCAAATATGGGTGGTGAAGCACGCCTCAAAATTTAGTTTCTTTTGCTGGTCTGACCACAGTATGTTGTATTGGAACTTTCTTCAGTAATGTGTTTTTCTGCATGGGGAATTGCACAGGTTTTAAAAGTTGTCCTTGGGAGAGTTTTAGGATTTTCGAAATTTTAGATTTTGAGTGTTTAAATTGTTTTTGGCCTTTCCACGTGGTTACCACCTGATATAGTTGAGTCATAGCATGGTGGTAATGAGAATATGTGAAAATGTGAGAGTTGGTTGCAAGTGGTCCAGGCTAAGGATAAAGTTTGAGATTCAGAGGAATGACCCAAAGCAAAGGGAGCCTGTGGAATTCAAAGAGCAGCATGAAATAAGCCCTGTTTAGACTGCATTGTGGAGACCTGAGTGCTTGAGTTTTCCTTTAGGTTGAAATTAAGGATCCAGTGCAAGTTGATAATTAATTTTTGAGGCAGATGTGGGGATGTAATGATGTGTAGAAGTGAGATATGATTTGCGTAGTGTTGCATGTATTGCAGTGTTATGGTGAAGTGCTTGACCTTTATGGGAACTGTCTTATGTATATTAGTTTGGTTTGTTGGTGAGTAGCTTATTTTGGTATTTCATTTAGTGAAAGGATTGGTGAGATAATTATAATGTAATTGTTGGACGAGATGGGAGATGAGGAACATTCCCTTAAGTTGCAGCACACTTGGGAAGCACACTACATAGTTAAGAAAAGAATAAATTATGTTCTTTACAATGTGTCATTCAAGAATAGGGTACTTAGAGTCATACACATTGACAGGTTTAGACCTTACTTGGCAGGAAATATCGAATCTTAAATGGCCAAAAGTTAATTTCAGGAGGGAACGGGAAAGCAAATGTGGGACAGAATTTTTCTTCTGGGTATGTTTAGGTTGAACATCTGGGAAGATTGGGATAATGTAACAAACTCTTCTGCAAATTAAGCAGATTTGAATGTAAATGGGTAATTGCAATTTTTTAAGTGTTTGGAATTTGTCTGGCAAAATTCTGCTTAGCACTATTGCATCTGGGTGGGCTCTGAAACAAAGAACATGAACTTTGGAGTCACCCTGTTAAAGGAGGTTACAAGATTTTCCCCATTACTCAATGCAGTTTTGGAAGCATGAAGTTTTTCAGCTTGGTGCCAAACCTTGTGAGTAAAACAATTCCTATTATGGGCCAACAACAGAGCATAAGCAGAAATAAACGATTGTGAATCTCACTAAAAGCACTTGGCCATAGAGATGCTTATTGTCAAGTGGTTAGAACTTTTGTATCATGATCCCATATTCTGTTTAGAACAAAGAAACAATTCAGCATTTTGAGTTTAGATCCAAAGAAGTCACAAAAAGTAATTTGCACTGAAATTCTTGCTTGTGGCTGCTTTGTGTGAGTGAAAAATCCTATATAGCTCTACAAAAACCTGGCTGATGACAACCAGTGAAATTGTGGGAAATGAATGATCATCCATGAACTCACAGCTCAAGCAAGTGGAAAAGGAATGCACTGGGAAGATGATTAGCAATTGGGTCACTTAAATTCAGAGAAAACACCTAGCAATGAAGGCTTCAGCAACCTCCATCAGCAGAATGAAAATATAAACATATAAAACGAGCGAAACACACAGAATATGTCATACAGGTGACCACAAACAAACAAGTGCTCTTTAAATCTTATGAAAATGCAAGGTCAGTGAATGCCCCTGTTGTTCATTCGAATTGCATCACAGCCATGTCTCCAAGAGGGAGCAAGAAGATGCTCTAACCCAGTCTGTCTTCTGTCTCCCATCCTTCACTTTGCTGTCTGATAGCAGAGATTTAAGTTTCCAAGTGATCTACTGTGCATGAATGTTTTTTTTTTTTTTTTTTTTTTTTTTTTTTTTTTGTTTTTTGTTTTGCTTGCTTTGGTGTATCCCTCTGCTAAAGGATATTCAGTGACTGCATAAGTAAATACTCCTATGTTTGTTTTGATGCATACCTCATAAGAAGGGCACCTGTCTGTTGATGCTTTAATTAAACTGGCATTGAAACTTTCTGCACCTTAATGAAAACAGTTCGAAAGGGCCAAAGCTGCCCATGTTACTGCCGTAGTTAAGTGTAAATAGGAAAAACCTAAGTTATGGTTTTTAAACAAGGAACTGTTAGTACTGAAAGCAAAATAAGTCAAAATGGTACAGAGATTAACGGGGTAAATGAGTTTGTATATTTAGGAAGCATGCTTGACAGAGAGAACAAATTGGGGTGAAATTGGTAGACAAGTGAATTCTTTGAAACTCGTATACAGCTGCTTTAGGAGGATTTCACAGGAATCTCGAGGCAGTCCTACAGATGAGACTTAGGAGTCATTTGTGTGCTGGAGAGATGCATTACTTACAGGAGGGTGGGGGTGGCAGCAAAACACACGATGATCATTTGAGGAACAAAGATGTGTTGCAGATGTGTAATGTGAGGCAAAATGCTAATAAGATGGAGACTAATATTCTTAGGTAGTTTGGCCATGTTGAAAGAATGAGTGATAGGGTGCTTACTTAAGATAATTTTTCAGCTCATGTGGCAGGAAAGAAAGGTACAGGAAGGCCAATGAAATCATGAGAGGACCAAGTTCAGGAATGTCTGTACGAGAAAAAGATTATGAGTATGAAGTACAAAAAGGCCTGGTATGCGACATGTGATGGATGTCAGTGAAGCTCCAGCTGTGTGCCAAGATTGCTGTAAATGAACACATTTGATACACCAACAGTAAGTAAAATCTAGTTCTCTCAGTTAAATGTTTATCTGGCATATGGTCTTTCTTTGAGGAGCTAACCTCTGAATCTCAGAAAATAGCTTAATAGCCAGTTATCCATTATATAGTTTATGTTTTACACTGCGCACCTTAGTTTTTACTTTGGTGTGCTGCAGGATCCGATTGCTTTTCAGGTACCTGCGAGTTCAGTGTATATCACTAACCATTATCAATCCACTGGTGGATGAAGCCACCATTTCTTGTCTTGAGCCAGTCTTCTCCATGTAACTAGCACCAGCAGCATGCTTTTGAATTTTACACCCCCCCCCTCCCCACACACACACACGTGTAAATATGTATCTACTTTTATATCACCAAAACATCAGGAATCTAAGATATTCCTACTGAAATATATTTATTTGCAAGACTTAAAAAAAAATCATTTTCAGTTTATAATACCCAATCATCTCCTTAACACTTTTCAAGAACAAGTTTGAGATCATTTTATTTTGCGAGTTCATGTATCTATTACCTGCTCCAGAATTCCCTTTGAAATCTTCTGGTGTGGGTGAAACTTAAATATGCTGGTTGGGGTTTTTGATTTTTTGACACAAGTGCCTGGGAATGCTAAATAAAGATTGCCTAAAGATGCTCCTGAGGATCTTTAGGCAATCTTTATTTAGCATTCCCAAGGCTAACAGATGTTTGAAATCTGTTGCATAATATGAGGGTTGTACCAAAAGTAATGCAAAAGTGGGCATAACTTTTTTATTAACTTTGACAAAGATTGTTCAAATTGCACATGTTGGTAGAGTGACTTTTCCTCTATAGTAACCCTTCTTCTTCATTGCAGGTAAATAATGGATTCCAAGCAGAAGCAACATGCCGTCATTGAGTTCTTGACGAAGGAAGGGTGCAAGCTGTCCAACATCCACAGAAGGCTACAGAATGTTTACGGAGATGACATCATTGACAAGAGCAATGTGCACAGATGGATGAAGAAGTTTAAAGAAGGGGAAACCAGCATTGAAGACAAACCATGAAGTGGGAGACCATCTGCAACCACTGACATGAATCGTCAGCGAGTGGATGAATTGATTTGCGCGAAGAGACGAGTCATAATCCGTTAGCTTGTTGCACAACTGGGCTGTGCTCACAATGCCATACAGAAGATGGTGGAAGACTTAGGGTTTTGGAAAGTGTGTGCAAAATGGGTACATTGGCAGTTGACACGCAATTTGAAGGAGAGAAGGGTGGAAGTCTGCTCTGATCTGCTTGAAGCATTTGAAGCCAATGAAGACACGTTTTTTTTTTTTTTTTTTTTTTCCGATCTGGTGACAGGGTGAAACGTGGGCGCAACTTTATGATTCAGAAATGAAGAATCAATCCATGGAATGGTGTCACGCCTCTTCACCAAGGCCTAAGAAGTTCAAGAGCCAGCGATCAGCACAGAAAGTCATGGCGACTGTTTTTTGGAATGACAGGGATGTCATTCTCCTTGGTTTTCTGGCGCGTGGCCATACTGTGACCGGCGAGCGGAACATTGAGATGCTTAAGAAGCTTAGAGAAGCCATAAGGAGGAAGAGACCAAACAAGAATCTGAAAAAGATCCACACTCACCATGACAATACGAAACCACACACATCTTTGGCAACTAATCAGGCGATCAGCAAATTAGGCTGGTCGGTGGTCCCCCATTCACTGTACAGCCCAGATCTAGCGCCTTCCGCCTGTTCAGTCCAATGAAGGACAGTCTCCGGGGACAGTGATTTGATAACACAGACGAAGTGAAAGTGGCTTTGAAGAAGTGGGTACAACAATCCACACCTGAATTTTTTCAGAGGATTCAAGAGTTGGGTTCAGTGATGGCACAAATGCATCGCTTGTGATGGAGACTATGTTGAGTAGCACCTTTGTATAGAGAAAAAGTTACTGTACCAACATGTGCAATTTGAACGACCTCTGTCAGTTAATAAAAATGTTATGCCCACTTTTGCATTACTTTCGGTACAACCCTCGTATGTAAGGTATATTATTTCTAAAGTGGCGTGATCTTCCCTTACATTTATTCTTTTGAAACAGATTTTTGTTAATGCTAGTAGGTGTCAGACCATAATTAAATCTTGTGTGTTTTATTTATTAAATAAAGAATGTGTTTGATCTATGACTGCTCTTCTTACAACATTTTTTAAATGCACTATTAATTTGTATTACAGTGTTGCTAAATGCAAAGACATGGGTGGAAAACCTAGCATCTTGTTTTTCATTGTACAGTGAAACCTCCATTAACAAACACCTCCGAACGATGGTAATCTCCTAGAAACGGCAAGTTTTGATTGGTACAGAACAGCTGCCATAGGATTAACATTAATGATAACCCCCAAACAATGGCCAATGGACACCACGGTCAGTTCTGAAAGAGATCTAACGGACACCTTGTCCTTTAGGATTTTACGCTCTTCCTTCGGTACTTCAGCAAAAGGGATAAGATAGGAATAAAGAATTCCATGATTTTATTTTAAATTATTATATTGAGTTTCATTCAGCATTCTACTTTTGGAGAAAGCTGTAAAACCAATTTCTTTGCTCACAATGCATAAGCTTTGTACCGTTATTCTCGTTTTGTACCTAGCAAAGGACTAGCAATGTTAACTTAGGCCTATCCTCCAAACAATGGCAGCTCCCAACAACAGTCACTTTTTCCCCATTCCAAACAGCGAACATTATTCGGAGGTTTCACTGTGTCATAAGTTTTGTCATTATGAATCTAGGGTACAGAATATATTGCATAAGAATTCATGTAGGTGCATGTGAAATAAATGTAGCAAAGTCACTACCTACTTTTTTTTTTTTTTTTTTTCTTTTTTTGACAGTGGTGACGATTGATTGTGGCAGATCTCCCAGTTGAATGTTTCAATTTGTTGTCTTTTTTTTTTCTATTATTTTACATGGTATAGAAATTTGATTTATTTCAGCATAATATTCAAATTATAATTATGGATATATGCACACATAATATAATTATATGGTCTCCTGGCATACTTGACTGATGGTAAAGACCAAGCTGTTATGTTTCGAAGAATGTTTATAACACCTTAAAAGTTACGAAGTTCTCATATATGCTATTGTAGACTGAGGCGCTAAACTGAAAATGAACATTTAAATTAGTATGTGGTTAGTGTTGTGGCAAATTGTTTTACCCTTGTAAAAGCTTTGTAAATGAGAAACTGTGAAAACTGAAGTCAGTGCATCTTCTGGGTAATGTTGTGTGTAAATGGTTAATGCTACTTAATTGACAGTAAAAATTAACAGAACAGTAAGAAGAAATAAGTGACTTATCAGGGGGAAATTATGCTATAAGACAGAAAGTAACAAAGTTAAAAAAGATTGAGAATTTTAAGAAGTCTCATTTCTGTTAGGTAAATACTTTGTTTCCTTTTGTGCCTTTTTATCATGGATAGCACTAATTCATGGCATTAATAATTGCACTGTTCACACAAAAAGGTCTTTGTCAGAGGAAAATCTAAGTCTTTACAAAATCCAGTGTTTTTCTTTTTCTGCCCCCCCCCCCCCCCCCCATTAAATTCACTGAACTTCTTTGACATTTTTATGCTTACTTCTATTCTTCTATTCTGATGTATTTCAGACTTCCCAATACTGGGACATAATGTATCCTGCTTGGTCATTTTGGGAAGGTGGTCCAGCAATAAGTCTATATCCAACTGGGCTAGGAAGATGGGATGTACAGAGGAAACTGCTAAACAAGTATGCTTTCATGTTTGGTGTTATCTTCCCATTTATTGAAGTGTTTTTTTTTTTTTGTTTTTTTTTGTCTGTTGTTGTTTTTCTTTTTTAAAGTTTCAACATGCTGGTGGAACACTGGTTGATTATGTCATTACATATTTTGGTATTATGAAGCCAGCAGGACAACAAACCTCTCATTTTTGACAGAGGAACAGGGCAGTGGTGCTGGGGGGGGGCACTACCACAAAAAGTAGATCAGCACCATCAGAATCAAAAACAGCACAGCAACCATAATACCAACCATTGGGAGTTGCAGGAATTACCATGAAGACATGAACATATATCGAGAAAATTTGGTCTTGATGACAAATTTAGCAAGATTTATTAGTGTCAGGGAAGATCAGTTACTGGCTGGTGTAACTTAACAGGCTGTGTAACTTAGCGAGGGCTAATGAAATGAATTTTTAGTAGAGTGGCTGCTGGGTTGATTAGTGAGAACCTTGATATGAGTAAATTGATAGGTTGTTTTCAAAGTGGATAGTGTATATATGGGTTTAATGGTTATGTGTGAACCAGTAAAGGGCTGATGAAATGAATTTCAAGTTTTTGAGAATTTAGAGATGACAGATAAAACTAAACAGAAAAAGTCACTATTCTTGGACATTTAATAGAGAGCTGATCTTAATACTAAACACAGGAATTTAAAATATAATGTGCAAATTTTAGAAAAAAAAATATGTTTGTTATATAGAAATGGGAAAAGACTGGACACTTTTTGGGGGGCAGTGAAGTCTTGTCTTGAGTACTATTTTTAAGTACAACAATATCCATAATTTTACCTGGATATTGATGCCAGTAACCATTAAAAAAACAGTAATCTGATTAATGGTTGCTGGCATCTGGTTTTTTATAGGTTCTGAATTTGGCATGTATAATTTTTTTATACTGAAATAGCCTCATGAAATCATTTGTCAAATAGTTAAGAAGCCAACAAAGATAGTAAGATGCATTTTGGGCAAGAAATGGAATAATATTGAAGTCAGACAGGATTTCTCGAGCAGAATCATTGAAGGCTGCATTACAATTGAAACCTTACTTTTCAAAAACATAGTAGCAAAGTGGAACAAATGTGAGTACTGGAATATTGTGTTGATGACACAAGGAAATGTGGAGTGCCAGTACGTAAAGATTCAAATGTTTTACTCAAATGTCTGAGTAAAACTTAAAGACAAGATAAAAATTGAAAAGGGCTTATAGAAATTTAAATTAATACTCAGGACAATTGGTTAATATAACCATGTCTGTTAGTATCATTTTCACACTCAAAACATTAAGTTGAGGAGGTATATACACCTGTGAAAAATCCAGTGTGTTTACTTTATTTGCTGTGACTGCATGGGTAAGTAAGGTATACTTCGTTACCGTAAATGCTTTTCTATGTTGTTAAGGTGTATAGAAAGTTTTTATATTGTAAGTCATATACACTGAGAGGTTTATTAAATGTCTTATTTTTTCATAAAGGGAAACTACCAAATATTTGTTTTCCAGTGTATTATATAAGAAGCAAAGAGTGACAAAAAAAAAAACAAAAAAACTTTAGTATCCACCTTTCTTATCAAATTTGTTTGTTTTTGATACCTTGTCCCATTCCTTTTACCCCTGCAGATGATACTGAATCATAATTTGTCAGTCTTTTGAATCGCTGAACTCCTACCCAGTTGGTAAGTCATGTAAGTTTCTGCAGCAGTTGTTCACATGTATTCCTACTACATTCATGTATCTACCCTCTTGCTTTATTCTTTCCAGTTAAGGTGCCATGTCTCACATCTTGTATTTATTTTTTTAACAGTAAAATTTAATGTAAGGAGAAAGCTTGTTAGGAAATGTTAAACATTAAGACAGAGCTTGTCTTGAAATTAATTACTGGGAGGATTTAGATTATTGCACAGAAGGACACATATCTGAAATGGTCCAAAAGTATTTTAGTCTTGCCAGACATAAGAAAAAGCAGCAAATGTGTAGGTCAGATGATCAACTCTTGATATCACTGGAAGGTACAGTAAGTATGTGGTATGCTAGAAAATGTGTATACTCATCTCATTACTTCAAGTTGGAACTTTATGTAAAAGGCATAAACTATCTCTTTTTCAAAGTGTTTCTCTTGACAAGTAGTAGTTGCTCCATTCCACTTCTTAAGAATGTGCTGTAGACATTTTCTGTGAACTTAAGATCAGTGGAGCATATAGCTTTTAACTTCTGTATTGCTGCAAAATGTTTTGCCTTAGATCTCCATGTTCTGGGTTGGAAAAGTCCAGAAATTCCATGCTGTTAGATCTTGACTGTGTGACAGATGTGCTAAAATGTATGTTGTAAAGATGACAGAAGTTCGCATCTTTTAAAGGTCCACATGTTTTCACAGGATTAAGAGCACTTTTCAGACAAGTATATCAAACAAAATGGGTGGGACTATTATCTTTAATACCTGGTAATGTCTGAAGGGATGTAAGGTCAGGTGATGCGTAACATCACAGCCTCTCCTTGACAAATGTCAACCCCGCCTTCTCGTGGTGCATCCTGTTCCCACTAAAGGGGCTCTGACGACCGCCCATAGCGGTATAACTATACCATCGGGATTAGAGGAAATTCTATCCCACACTCACCAACCCGCTTGGCCAGCGTGGTGAGTTATGGCCAACCCCCCCCCCCCAAATGATTCCACAACTTAAATCTTGGCCCTCAGTCTCCGGCAGCTGGAATGTACCTGGCCAAGGCAGCGGCCAGTGCGACATGAAGGCAGAGGGTGCTAAGAATCCCCGGAGGACCGGACTAGGCTGCCATCTGATGCTGACCTTGGCTACTTACAATGGACGCTCCCTATCTTCTGATTCAAGGCTTCTTGAATTGGAAGAGGAACTACAAAGGATCAAGTGGGACATCGTGGGGCTAAGTGAGGTAAGGAGAAAAGGAGAAGATCTCATTGAACTGAAAAGTGGACATCTCTTCTACTATCGTGGGACAGATACTGGCAGAACTAGTGGTGTTGGATTTATAATAAACAAGAAACTGAAGGATAAAGTTGTAGAAGTTGAAAGTTCCTCTGACAGAGCTGCACGACTCGTTATCCAACTCTCGAAAAGATACCAGGCTCAGATTATTCAAACTTATGCACCCACCACAAGTCATCCTGAAGAAGAAATTGAAGAATTTTATGAGGAAATTTGTCATCTAAATAATAAAGGTAAGCAGCACTTGAAAATAATTATGGGAGATTTCAATGCAAAAATAGGGCAACGGCAACAGAATGAAACTTCAGTATGTAAATTCGGTCATGGCAAAAGAAACCAGCGTGGAAATACTCTCGTTGAGTTTGCAGAGGCAGAAGGGTTTTTCATCTTGAACTCCTTCTTCAAGAAAAAGCCACACAGGAAATGGACATGGAGACATCCAAATGGGACGACAAGTGAAATTGATTTTATTATGTGTAACAAAAAATTCGTCATAGAAGACTGCAGTGTGCTAAACAAGTTCAACACAGGTAGTGACCATAGATTGGTGAGATGTAAGATGCACCTCAACACTAAACTTGAACGTGGCAAGCTCATAAGACAAACAAAATCTATTGACATAACCAACCTTAAAAAACACCATAATACCTTCAAGTTAGAACTGAAGAACAGGTTCTCTGCTTTAGAAGGCCTAACATCGGAAGAAGTGGACATCTCTGAAGTTAACAGAAAAGTAACCAAAGCTCTTATGGAAACAGCAACAAAATTAGCTGGGTCTAAGAACAAGTTGCATGTGAACAAATTATCAGGAAAAACCAAAATGTTGATGCAAAAAAGAAGAGAGATGAGGACAACTAAAGAAGATGTGACTTCCAAAGTGGAATATATAGAGCTATGAAAGACAGTAAGAAAAAGTATCACTGAAGACGTAAGGAAATTCAACTGTGAACTAGTGAGGAAAGCAATTGAAAACAACCAAAGCCTAAAGATAGCAAAGGGACATCTCAGTAAGGGAAGAAAACAGATTATGGCACTGAGAAAAGAAGATGGTTCTGTAACAAGAAATAGAGGCGAAATTTTGACAAGAGTGAAAGATTTCTACTCCAAATTATATGAAAGGGATGATATATGCACTCCAGACATCATGAAAGATACCAGTACCAGAGTTCCTCCAGTCCTTCCAGCAGAAGTTGCACATGCAATCAAGAACATGAAGCGAGGAAAAGCTCCAGGAGAAGATGGAATTACTGTAGACATCATACAAGAAGCAAGTGGAGAAATCGAAACAGTACTCGCCCAAATTTTCACTCGATGCCTTAATGAAGGAAATATTCCTGAGGATTGGAACACCGCTACAATGATCCTGCTACATAAGAAAGGTGACATTGAGGATCTCAGGAACTACAGACCTATCAGCCTCCTATCAGTGGTTTATAAAATCTTCACTAAAGTTCTTTCACACCGCTTGAAGGTAACACTGGACATGGCTCAACCGAGAGAACAAGCTGGATTCAGGAGTGGCTACAGCACAATAGATCATATCCACGTGCTGAGAGAACTAATTGAAAGAGCGAGGGAATATGAACTTCCATTGTGCATGGCTTTTATCGATTATGAAAAAGCCTTTGATTCGGTGAAACCATCAGCAGTTACAATGGCTCTGAAAACCTGCGGTATTGAAGATGCATACATTAATGTTATTAATAACATCTATGAAAATGCAAGTGCAAAGATTCGGCTGTTTGAAAATACAACACACGTAAAAATTGGAAAGGGAGTGAGACAAGGTGACACCATATCTCCGAAGCTCTTTAATGCC
Organism: Macrothele yani; assembly: GCA_039090855.1. Classification (NCBI taxonomy): domain Eukaryota; kingdom Metazoa; phylum Arthropoda; class Arachnida; order Araneae; family Macrothelidae; genus Macrothele; species Macrothele yani. The sequence continues at coordinate 97,752,846 of CM077023.1, read as the reverse complement.
ACATTGGAGGGTGTTTTTCAGACGCTGAGCTGGGAAAACAAGGGGTTAAAGATTAATGGAGATTATCTAACCCACCTTCGTTTTGCTGATGACGTAGTCATTTTTGCAACTACCTCATCAGAGCTGCAGAGTATGATCCAGGAACTTGCTGACAAGAGCAAAGAAGTGGGATTAAAAATGAACTTTCAGAAGACAAAAGTGATGTTCAATGCTTTTACAAGAAATGAAGATTTATCGATTGATGGAGAAAAGCTGGAGATAACAGACACGTACGTTTATCTTGGACAGCAGATATCAAGTGAGGGTCACATTGATGAAGAAATTAATCGGCGTACAAAACTTGCCTGGAGAGCTTTTGGAAGAAACAGCATAATTTTCAAGAGCAATATGCCATTATGTCTTAAAAGAAAAGTGTTTGATCAATGCATCCTTCCAGTGCTTACGTATGGTGCAGAGACGTGGACCTTAACTAAAAGAGACATACAAAGGCTGCAGACAACTCAAAGAGGCATGGAGAGGTGCATGCTTGGTGTAACCAGGAGAGATAAGAAGAGGAACTCATGGATCATAAAAATGACAAGAGTGGAAGACATCATGATCAGAGTTAAATCCCTGAAATGGCAATGGGCTGGACATACTGCCAGAAGGACAGATCATCGATGGACAGCCGAAATTTTAGATTGGATTCCAAGGGACAGGAAAAGACCCAGAAGAAGACCACATGGGAGATGGGTGGATGAAATTCGAAAGTATGCAGGGGTGACATGGAGGAGACTGGCACAAGACAGACCGTTGTGGAGGAAACTTGGGGAGACCTTCGTCCAGCAGTGGATTGATAATGGTTGACAATGATGATGATGATGAATGTCTGAAAGTTCTGGAATGCAATTTCATTACCAGGATTCTTTTTCCCTCACGATGTGCGACAGTGTTGTAAAGCCACCATAATAGCCCCACCAATTTTGTTTGATATTCTTCTCCGAAAAGTCAGTGCCCTAATTTCAAGAGAGGAAAAGATCCTGAGTAAGAAACATCATAAGAAGCTAGAGATTCTTCGATCAACTCAGATTCGAACTAATAACTACAAAGTCCCCTTCAGAAATGAATGACGGATGAACAAGTGAAAGTTTTGGGGAGCGGGCCAAAATATTGCCCTCCGTCAAAGCCTAGAATCAAACAGTTAATATCTGAGGTAGAAAGTATAATTTCCCAATTTCCAGCTGATGATCATGATATGACCAGATGTTTAGCGGTATCGAAGTTAAGAAGCAGTGTAATGAATTTTAAAAGGAGGAATATTAAGAGTGACAGGCAGATTAAGAAAGTTTTATAGAACCTACATAACGATTCTAGAATATCAATTGCCCTAACTGACAAGTCGAATCAGATTGCCATTATGAACAGGTCTGATTATATTAGAAAACTTAAGGAATTTGCTGATCAATTGGACTCAATTCTTCAGTCGACAAATCCTCTGAACAGCATGATACGGAAAGTTCAATCTCCAGCCAGGGACAAATATCTACCAGAAACTATTAGAATGTCAGCGAAGCATCCTCCGGGCCCTACAATTCCACCATTCTTTGAACGACTAAAGAATCATAAACCTGGATCTGCCCTTAGACCTATAGTGGCAAAAAACAAATCTCCTACGAACATATTAGAAAAATCCCTAGCTAAAGTCTTCTCGGAACGTTTAAAAAACTACAATTATGTAATTAAAAAACTACAATTATGTAATCAAGTCAACAAAAGAATTTGTGGAGCATGCAAGAAGGTTAAATATATTTGATAATGATATAATGGGAAGTTTCGACTTAGTGTCTTTATATCCGTCTATATCTATACCAGAAGCTGTTGCAAACCTTGAAGAAATAATCGTCGCTTCCCATGAATTCACACCGACCCAAAGAAAGGAAATTATCGGCGCCTTAAATCTGGTTGACTAACCACAACTATTTCAAGTTGGATGGAGACATTTATAAACAAGCTAAAGGAGCACCAATAGGTTCACCTCTATCTTCAGTCCTTACGGAAGCAGTACTTAGACCGCTGGAAGCTCTCATCTTTTTAAATTGTATCAAGAAACCCCGAGTGTGGGCGCATTACGCTGGCGACATATTCTTCATATGGGAACATGGAGTAGACAAATTAAATAGTTTCATGCACAAGATAAACAACCTACACAATACGATAAAGTTCACCATGGAGCTTGAAAAGGATGGGACGTTGAATTATCTTGACGTCGCGCTCAGAAGAAATAGAACATCCAGGTTCGATTTTAACATTTATTATAAACCGACCGCAGCACCGAACCTTGTCCCTCCTGATTCACACTGTCCAAATGAGTACAAACTTTCTGTGTTTAGAGCATGGTTCTATAGTGCGTATAACATATGCAACCCCGACTACCTAAATAATAAAGAAATTGATAACATTTATAGCAAAGGTGTAAAGGCTGGATATAAGAAGGGTGACATAGGCAGAATACATAGGACTGTAAGAAATCATATAATGTCAGCAATAACAAAATCTCCTAGTAAGACGATGAGATACACAGGATCCATCACTCAGGCTTTACATATTGGTTAAAGAATTTATTACGTAAATACAATATATTAATACCAATGAAGTCCCCGACCCCATTATCACATATAATATCAAGTTGCAAGAAGAGACAGTGTGGGTAAGAAAAGGTGGGTCTGTGCAGTATACTGTTGGTATATCCTGACAACACGGAAAAGATACGAGTATATATCGTAATGACAAAGCGATCCTTGGACACTAGATGTAAAAAACAATTACGAAGTGTCAACCAGGACATGCAGAATACAGCCCTCGCCAGAGAAGTCATGCATTGCTTGGCCGCTCCTGTATGGAATAGTATTAGAAGAATTGCCCCTTACACGAATTTTAAAGAGACCGCCATCAGGGAAATAGTTGAAATCCTATCCAGCAAACTGGCATGCAATGATATGGTCTCTACTGAACTACCAATGGTTTGGCATGCGTTATTAAAAGATGGAAACACATCGCGATGCACCGTATAATTGCGTGATAAAAATTCATGTAATATGCTCGTGGTGTCACCCATATTATTTTCAAAAATCATCTTCATTCATTACGTGTTCCAATTCCCTGCATTTTTAGCACGTCTTTTGTAAAAACAGATCGTGCTTCTGTTATCGGTTTGTCCGTCCGTCCGTACCCACGATATCTCTGCAACTATTAGTCCGATTTGAAATTCGATTCCATTTATATCGAAGAGTATTTTAGATATAGTTACTTTTTCAAATTACGCATAGATTTTCCACTAGGGGGCGTAAAAGTAAATTACGTTTTTCCCGATAACTCTTCTTCTAAAACTCCAATTTGAAAAAAATTCTTCAGCGGATACATCTCCTGATGGAAAATCTTTTGCATATAATTTCTAATTTTTTGGTAGAGAATACTTTGGCCACCAGGGGGCGTAAGTGTTAATTTTTGCTTCTGATGTATTTGCCATAAAATCGAAGCTTCTAAAATATCGATTGAAAAAATTCTTTCGTGAACTGATGCCACTCACATCGATAAACCTTTTTGGAATATTTTCTTCTTTATATATTCCACAGTTTCTCCGCCAGGGGGAGTAGATGTACATCTTATTTTTGTCAATATCTCTACTTCTAGGAGTCTGATTTGAAAATTTCCTTCTTTGTTGGATAATGTTTTTTGTGTGACATGTTTTTCATATAATTTCAAAATTTTCAAGTAATTCATAGACTTTCCGCTAGGCGTAGCAGTAAATTGTGTTTTCCCCTATATCTCTGCTTCTAAATCTCCGATCTAAAAAATTCTTTCTGCACTGCATACAGCTCCTGATGGGAAATCGTTTGCACATATTTTCTAATTTTTGTAAGAAATGGTTTGACCACCAAGTGGCGTAAGTCTTAATTTCCGCTTTTGTTGTTATTTGCAGCAAAATATGAGCTTCTAAAATCTCGATTGAAAAAAGTCGTTTGTTGACCGATACTACCCATGTCAACAAACCTTTTAGGAAAATTTTCTTCTTGAAAAAATGCATGGTTTTTACGCCAGGGCGTAGATGTATATCTTATTTTTGTCAATATCTCTACTTCTAAGAGTATGATTTGAAAAATTCCTTCTTTGTTGGATAGTGTTTCCGATGCGAAATGTTTTTCCTATAAATTCAAAATTTTCAAGTAAATCATAGACTTTCCGCTAGGGAGCACAAAGGTAAATTGCGTTTTCTTCGTTATTTCTGCTCCTAAAGCTCTGATTTGAAAAATTCTTCCTGTATTGCATACAAGACCTGATGGAAAATATTTTTCACATAATTTCTAATGTTTGGTAAAGAATGGTTTAGCCACCAGGGGTCATAAATGTTAATTTCTGCTTCTGAAGTATTTGTTGCAAAATCTGGGCTCCTGAAAACTTGAAAAAAATTTTTTCTTCGACCAATACTGCTTATATGGATAAACCTTTTGAGAATACTTTCTTCCTAAAATAATGCATGGTTTTCCCACCAGGGGACGTAAAGTCACATCTTATTTTTGTCGATATTTCTGTTTCTAAGAGTTTGGAAGCTTAAGATTCCGTTTACAGCAATATCTGAGGGATTAAAATTCTTCTTTCTTTCGTCAGATCTATTGTTTTCCATACCGATTCCATTGACTTTGAATAGCTTTGATAAATTTAATTTGCTTCAGAACGGATTCAAAAGACGTGCTTATTACACCCGAAAATTCGGTGTCATCTTTCTTGTTATGTCTACCATTGCCTTGAAAAAGCTTTCCAGTGGAGTGTGAAAACTCGCCGAATCTTTGTGCTGACTACACCACAAAAATAAACGGATTTAATACGCTATATGCGTTTCATAATTATTCAAGTCTGGTGTATTTAAAAAAAGTTCCCTTTCTTTGGTCAGATATGCCCAGATGCCCTTCGTCTCATCTTCTGCCCTACTGTAAACAGGTGTCACATGTCCCAGGTTGGTAGAGCCTGGCTCCTGAACTAGAGAAATATGTTCCTCTGTTCTCATTTTTGTGCACTTTCCAGGTTCTGATGTTTCCTGGTAAGTGTGGAGTCTTTGTGACTGTCAAAATAAAGGGCTTTCAGATTTAGTCCAGGTGTGCACTCATCACACTGTGCTGAAGTCCTATTCCAACATTTATGATGCCTGACCTTGAATCTGTCAACAACAGGGACTTCTTCACCTTCTGCAGCAGTATTGTGGACATAGGCTGAAACTAGGATGGCTGCAGCTCATTCTGAAATGCCATATCTGTCACATTTTTCTGCAAAAGACTTGAGTTTTTGCAGTCTTGTTATTCTTGTAAGTTTACGAGTTATGTCTACCATAACTCGTAAACTTACAAGTAAACTTACAAGAAATTGACGCCTTTGTCCAGGTTTTCTTTACTCTTGCAACAACAGGACATACTTTGAATTATGGGTCATCATCTAGTTTGGGGTTTTCAATTTCAGACTCTCTGGAGGCCACCATGTCATCCACATTCACTTCAGAATTACAGGTAAGTTCTTTGTTACTTTCTTTTTGATGTTCCCATCTTCTTGAGATTTTCTTGCATATCTTTTTTGCAGGGTGGCTGTTGTCGCCTTATCCAGTGGTCCAATTCCTTCCATTTTTGTTGTTCTTTGCTCTTGTAGAAAATTTATCTCAATTTGCGGTACTTTCAAATCCTTTCCACAGGTACATTTGTCCATGTCTTTGCGCTTGCAAGCCGCTACATCAAACAGTTTTCCATTCGATCCTGATATTCACTCACCTTCATTGCAGAAAATTATGTTTTCTTCTTTGTGTGTGATTTGTTTAACTTCTGGTACATATCAACCTCTGACCTGAGCATTGCTTTGATCCATTGATCGCTGACCACAGGAATTGACGCCTTTGTCCAGATTTTCTTTACTCTTGCAACAACAGTATCTCTGGCTTATGAGGATGACGAGTTTTGTTTCCCATGCAGGGACTTCTGCCCTCTCCATTCATAGAAGTAATACCTCAACACATCTCCACGAGAAGGTGACACATAATCGCCAACTTCAGATCTTGCACAAAACCAAACTCCATACTCAATTGGAAATATGTGTTGATTGCACTCATCTTCACATGTTCAATTATTGCAAAAACAGTCACTCGTAACACCGGTCTAGTTCACTTTGTCGATGCCACTTAGTCGACAGGTACATTTTGTCGACACTATATATGCAAACAGTCGATTCCTAAAAAACCCAAAAAAGTTCAGAACCATCAAATTTGGTATACTATTTCATGGTACTCTCTTAGACCGTACGGGGGACCCATACAAAATTTCCGTAAAATCTACAGTTTTCAATTTAGAACAACCAAATTTGATATACTATCTCACGGTACTCTAACTTAGACCGTACATGGTTTTTGGAAGGGGTCGGGGTCAAGGGGGCCCCATACAACATTTTCGTAAAACCTACAGTTTTCAATTTAGAAACACCAAATTTGATATACTATCTCATTGTACTCTTACACCAACTTAGACCATAGACGGAAGGGGTCGGGCCTGGGATCAGGGGGCCTCCTTCACAAATTTTTTGTAAAATCTAGTTTTCAATTCAGAACCAAATTTGGTATACTATCTCATGGTACTCTTACACCAACTTAGACCATTGACGGAAGGGGTCGGGGTCAAGGGGGCCCCATACAAAATGTTCGTAAAATCTACAGTTTTCAATTTAGAACCACCAAATTCGGTATACTATCTCATGGTACTCTAACTTAGACCGTACACGGTTTTTGGAAGGGCCGGGGTAAAGGGAGCCCCGTACAAAATTTTCCATTTTTTACCTTAGAACTGCAACACAATTCTGCACTCCAATACCCTATCTGCGGTTTAAGTTAGAGTACCATGAGATAGTATACCAAAATTGGTGGTTCTGAATTGAAAACTGTAGATTTTATGAAAATTTTGTGAGGGGGCCCTTGACCCCGGGCCCCGACCCCTTCCAAAAACCGTGTACAGTCTAAGAGAGTACCATGAGATAGTATACCAAATTTGGTGGTTCTAAATTGAAAACTGTAGATTTCACGAAAATGTTGTATGGGGGCCCCTTGACCCCTGGCCCGACCCCTTACAAAAACCGTGTACGGTCTAAGAGAGTACCATGAGATAGTATAATAAATTTGGTGGTTCTAAATTGAAAACTATAGATTTTACGAAAATTTTGTATGGGGCCCCCTTGACCCCGGGCCCCAACCCCTTCCAAAAACCGTGTGCGGTCTAAGAGAGTACCATGAGATAGTATACCAAATTTGGTGGTTCTGAACTTTTTTTCGTTTTTTTAGGAATCGATTGTTTGCATATATAGTGTCGACGAAATGAGGTGTCAACGAAGTGAACCAGACCCCATAACACAGTGTCATTTGCCCCGCTGCATATTTTGTTTTTCGTAGGCCTCTTACTCTGGGGAGTGGGGAGATGAATGAGGTGTTTTGTGAGAACACACTGCATCATATTGCAATCAAGTAATCCATATATATTTGATCTGTACAATGCTAAGAATGCAGCATGTGCCTGTCTGAAACAATCTCCGAATCAGACGTAAATTGACTGGTTTCCCAATTAAATGTATGTACGACCCTGAGCCCAGGGGTCTTCTATGACAAGATGAAACATTTTTATAGTCTTATTTTACTTACCTGGGGTCCATAACTGAAAAACCTGCAAAAGTGAAACATATTTTCTTCTAATTAAAAATTTCAATTTTTGGCTAAAAATTCGAAACTTTGATGTAAAAGCGCAGACGGAAGATATTCTCCGAATCAAAAACTATTGAAGCTATGGCATACTGACCAGTAACCACAGTTTGTAAACACTAGGGCATTTGAGAATTAGAAAAAATGTTTTTTTTTTTTTTTTTTTGTGCCGCACTACTAAAACAGTCTGTCAGTCTTTTCCCATTTATGTTTGCCAAACAGTTTTCCCCAAAATTTTCATTATTTTTTTAGTTTTAACCATTGTATTTAAGTTTTTGGAAAAGGAATCTGCTTCTTTGCAATTGGAACACTACTAGTCCATAAACCACAATAAATTTAAAATTTGTGTTTGAATATAATTTTTAGAAGCCTAAATCTGTGGTTTTGATTCAAACCTGAAAAGAGCTCATGAATATGTTCCGGGGAAGATGCTAGAACAGAATAAAAGGGAATGGCAGAAAGCCATGTAGCACAGTAACAATTGGCAAATGCATTAAAGTGTTGCTAAAGAAATTGATGCTGAAGTTATGTAAAAAGGAAAGGAAATACAATGGTAAAATTTGAACATTTCTATAACTCCTTCTTTTCTACCTTGGTCAGTCATGGAATGAATGAAATAACATGATTTTTTTTTATTTTTGTGTGTGTGTTTATTTTTTGTTAACACATGGCACCTTATGTTATTTCATTCATTTCATGGCTGATGAAGGTTGAAGTAACTACTGAAACATCCAAATTTTGCAATTGTATATCCTTTTTATGTAACTTTAGCATCAATTTCTTTATACTTTAATGTATTTGTCAAATACTGGAACAGCAGTGAATTTTAATGGCTTGGGATGTAGTTACTGAAAAGGCAGAGAAGCTTTATAAGCAATTGAACAACAGAATTAGCAAAGCAGGGGAAGTCTGCTATCAACTGTGCAAGATGATTTTCTCTGAGAAGGTTGGCCAAAGAACAGTGCTTGCTCCATACTGTGTTATGGCAGTAAGATCTGGTTTTAAAGTGAGTTATCATTAGGAGGTCAGAAGTAAATGTTATGTAAGTTGTAGGAGAGAAAATTTATGAATTTTGTGCATGACAGGATTATTTTAATGCAGATATGAAATCTGAGTCAGTACTTCTTATGTTGAAGAAAATGTTAATGAAAGCATGTTGAAATACACTAGGGTGTTTAAACTAAGAAGGTTCCAGATTTTAGTGGTTTTTTTTGTTTGTTTTTTTTTTTTTTTCCATGAAGCAGAATTTTTTGGTCACCGTTGGCTCCTATCCGTGGTTTGCTACGGACGCCAAAAAACATCGAGTATGCTATGATAATCGATCCTCTACAGACAACGCAAAACATCGAGTTTGCTATGAAAATCGAAAATCTCAGTGAAATAATGTTATTAAACATCTGTGTAAAGTTTATTTTCATGTTTTCAAGATCCTAACACTTGTTAATGGGTTCTAAAGACCACAGTGAGCTACTCCCAGTTTGTGTAGGCACTTGTTACATTTACTGCAGGTTTCCTATTGGCGTTTGGAAAATACTAGAAAAAGAAAAAATGTTAGTCCACTTAGTGTTTCTCAACTTCAGAAGCAGGTCTGTGTCCCTGAAAATGTTAAATAAAGCAGAAGAAATCAGTGTAGGTTTGAAAAGAAAAAAATGTGGACATTGAAAGTGTCCAGGTACTTCTTAAGGAATCAAAAACAAAAAATGTCCGATATCCTGGCATGTATTGGAAAAAACAGACAAAAAACAGCAAGAAAAAAAGTGAAATTCTGCTTAGGTAACAGTGTTGCCAACATTTAAAAGGGGTTGTCAGGAGCATCGTCGTGCTTGCCAGGGTATTTTTTTATGAGGAAGAATGATCATGTAGTTTTACTCATCAAGCTTAAGTGCAGACACTTATGAGGGGAAATAGCATTTAACAACACAGGAGAGTGGAAACATCGTGGGGGAAAAAATTAAGACTACCAGAGAAATTCTCCTCTCCGTCCAACTTCCATTTTCGTACATTGCCCCCCGCCCTCCCTCCCTTTTCAAGATGAAATACTAATATTTATTGTAAAATAAAATGATAACTAACAACAATAGTGGGCGAAGAAACATTGCAAGGTAAAAAATAATGATTACGGGAGAAATCTTCACTTCGCCTAACTTCCGTTTTTGAAAGATGGAATTCCGACCTCCATCGGAAAAAACGACCCCTCCCCTCACACACACAGACCACCACCAATCTCCAAAAAATCTGTGCTCATTTGTTGATCGATTTTGTGAATTACCGATATGATAACGGTAATGGCGGAATTCCTCAAATCCGGGGAGAGCCTCAAAATTAGAGGAATTTTCGCACCGTCTAACTTCCGTTTTCGGAAATTGTTGCCAACAGTTTCAAGCTGAAATGCGGAGGCTTATACAACAAAATGATATTTAAGTACAATACTGGACAGAGGCAACATCGCAAGAGAAAAAAATTACGATTACGGGAGAAACCTTCTTTCACTACGTTGAAATTCCGTTTCTGGAAGGCATGGAAGGCAAAATACCATTCACAGACGGAAAACTACCCCAGCCCCAATTTTCTCTTCAGTTCTGCATCAATCTTAAGAAGGTCACAAACAATTAAAAAAAAAAAAAGCAGAGTTCAGCGAATCCGTGGAAAAATCTCGTGTGTGTGAATTAATCAACTTCTAATGACCGGAGTTTTAAAGCCTTGAGCGGAGTGCTCGGATTTAGCTGTCGATAACGGAGCAACTCCGCTTAAAGCAGAGCACTTGGCGTGTCTGAGGTATCCAAAAGGATATAATTTTTTCTTGTTGACTTGTATGGATCTCCAGAGTGTTTCAAAATCTAGTAAATTATACATAATGGACTTCTTTAATAATCTTTCCCTTGTGTTGTTGAAGTGCATATGAAAGTTTGTGTGTAGCTATTGCAAAACAAGATGTACAGTTTTAGCTCTGTGTGGACATTTTATATTGTATAACAAACTAACGTCAGAAAAATCTTCCTGATTATTATGCAATCTTTTGGATTTTTTTCTGCAATCTTCTGGTTTTTCATTAAATTTTGTTGGCAGCTATGGCTATTGCAAATAAGGTTAGCTCTGTGTATGTGAGACTTAATAGCATCCAATTTATATTTTTCAAAGGTACAAGAATGGTAAATGATGATATTGTGGGTAGCAGTAGGTTTCCTGTAAACAGAGAGGCCAAGTGAATAGTCTGAATTGATGTTAACATCCAGAAAGCTGATATCATTGCTGACCTGTTCTTAAGACGAGAATCTTATGTTTGGGAATTTAGAAGTAATGGATAACATAAGTTCCATTAGTGAGTGTCTCTGGTGGGGCCAAATGGTAAAGATGTCATCTATATACCTTAACCAAATTGTGGGTTTTAAGAAAGATGGAGCAATCATTAATTTTTCAATATTTTGCAATTAAATTTCAGCAAGCAAGGGGGAAAGCGGAGAACCCATTGGTACACCTTGTTTTTGTTTGTGGTAGATACCATTGTATATGAAACAGCATGTTACGTGCTTCACTGTGAATCTTTCTTACTATGATAGACATCCCAAGGTTAACCATGATGTGCAACAGCTGAGAATGACTGTTTTGGTCTACTTGTGAAGCACAATAGAATCATAACACCTCATTAACTCTCCTTGGAGCTTGCCCTGGCTGCAGGAATGTCAGTATCAGGGTGGACTGATCCAGAGGACTTTGTAACAGGGGGAAAAAAAATTTTCTGTATGCCTGGAAACCTGGGGTCTGCATCTCCTTCACACATGGCCACAAAAGTGCTTGATTTGCAGAATAGGCAGCATCACAAATGGATACCCAAGCAGTGGGAACATGTACTCTTTGCAGGTAATTCAAGACTTTCACTAACAAGTGATTCTTAAATTCTAGTACATCAGGATAGAATTTGGCACCCCAAAATTGCCCCTCTAAATGGAAAGGGTCTATTTTGGAGGTGGAGGAGTGATTGTGTGGGCTGGTAGCATTATTGATGGTCAAACCTCTCTACATGTCTTTGATAGAGGAACTTTGATTGGCCATGTGTATCAAGAGGAGATCCTAGAACCTCATGTATTAATTTTTTGAGGTGCTGTTGGTCCAGAATTTGTTTTCATTGGTGTCAGTGCTTGTTCTTATAGAGCAAAACCTGTGGATGAGTACCTACAAAGTGAAGATATGCAAAGACCAGATTCAGTAGCCAGAGGTCCCCAGACCTTAAAAGCCATGTTAAGCATGTTTGGGATGCATTAAGATGGCAAGTTATAAGTCCCCTCCAGGAACAACCTGGGAGCTAGAAACTACTATGATAGAGTAATGGGAACATCTCTGTACTGATCTCCTGAATCACTGTGTGAGTCCTGTACTGCAGTTAGAGGGGTGACCTTGTTGATCTCAAGCTTTCCCCAAAAGCACCAACATTTAAAATTGAATGTTTGCATTCTTGTAACATTTATCATGATCAAAATGCACATTATTTTGTATTTTACAGAATTTTGATGCATTGTGTTAAATATATGTGGCCATACAAAGTTTTATTAAATTCTATGAAAGTTCAAGATAATTAAAAGAATTCTTGAAATCGTCATCACACGCGTAAGTTACATTGAAAAATTATGAGCGGGACGTTTCGGTAGCAACTTCTACCTTCATCAGCCATGGAAATGAGACACGTGGTAAAAGTGTCAGTTGTTGCCAGATTTCAAAATCGCTTTCCAAATAATAGGGATGTTAAAAGGTGCATCAGTATTGCAAGTGTTAGGGGTAAGATAGATTTCAATGCTTTCGCGGTATCTGAGAGCATGCCAATTGCTGAACAGGGCGATTCGCTTAACATTGTGCCAATCGGGAGCCGCCGACGTATCGCTGATGGTTAAAATTGAAAGGGAGAGGACAGACAGGAACACCAGGAGCATATCGCTGATATAACCTTTCTTAACATCAGGAGCATATCGCTGATATAACCTTTCTTAACACCAGGAGCATATCGCTGATATAACCTTTCTTAACATCAAGAGCATATCGCTGATGTTAAGAAAGGTAGCCCGTCTCCCTCCCTTTCAATTTTAACCATCAATGATACGTCCGTGGCTCCCGATTGGCACAAAGTTAAGCGAATCGCCCCGTTCAGCAATCGGCATGCCCTCAGATACCGCGAAAGCATTGAAATCTACCTTACCCCTAACATTTGCAATACTGACGCACCTTTTAACATCCCTATTATTTGGAAAGCGATTTTGAAATCTGGCAACAACTGACGCTTTTACCACGTGTCTCATTCCATGGCTGATGAAAGTAGAAGTCGCTACCGAAACGTCCCGCTCATAATTTTTCAACGTAACTTACGCGCGTGATGACGATTTCAAGAATTCTTTTAATGTTTTATGGGTTATGTGTTTTCCTGCCAATTCTTCTCACTATGGTTTAAGATAACCTTATCAAGTTTTGCATTCTAAGGTAGCAGGCTGCAGACAGACCAAGGGGAGAGATCTAGATGAATTAAAAATGTAAAATTATCTGATTTGATTTGCTCTAAAGTTTAAGCTGATAACATGTGAAAATGATAATTAATAAGTTGTCAAAAATTTTTAAAGAGATTATCAAACTTTTAAAACTTTTTGTGTTGTTCTGCCTTTGGAATCAATATATCTCAGTACTATTTAGTCTGGCATTTTAAAAGAGAATAGAAAATTAAAATCATAATTACTTTAAAAATGAAAAATAAGACTTGGTTGCATACTTACATTTGACAACTGGAGGGCATACAGTTAAGCCAAGATCTGCACCAAAACTGTCTATCTGAACCATGGCAACAAAAGTTCCATGTAAATTTCCTTTTTCTTTGCGTCTTCAGACAGATGGTTTCAGTGCAGCGCTTGGTTCAACTGCTATACTTTCTAGTTGTCAAATGTAGGTATGCAATTAGGTCTTATTTTTCATTTTTAATGTTTAATTTCTTCAAGAAATTATTTATCTTTTGTTCTCTTTTAAAATACCAGCCTAAACATTTGTGGCACTGAGATATATTGATTCCAAAGGCCAGAACATGCAAAAAGTTTTAAAAGTTTGATAATGTTCTTAGAGATTTTCAACAACCTATTAAATAAAAAATAAAAAATTGGCCATTTGTGGCAGACGTAGCTGGATAATAATTTCTTTACAATGGACAAAAAAAAAAAAAATAGAGGGAGAGAAACTTTATTGCAAATCAACATTAATTTCTATTTCCGTGGGGGTTTTTTTTCCTATTTACACTTTCAGTTAGTACTGTACCTGTATTTCATGCCTCCTCAATGTAAGAACCATCTGAACATGCAGGTGTGAAAAGGTTCTGATGACTAAAGAATTGTCAGAGAAATAAAAAATAAGAAAATTTAAGAACTATATAAAAAAAGTTGTACTTCTGTGACACAAAACTGATCAGTGTTCCGTTGAAGCCACCAAGTTTTCATGTTATTTGTGTAATTGAACTTAATGTACATTGGTCATAATGTCGTTGCTACACTGAAAAAATATTGTTTCTTGTTAGTTTATTCATTTATGTATTTTTATGAACTGAATTCAGACATTTTCTAAAAGTTCCACCTAGGATTTGTGGAAAGATACCATAAGATACAGTAGACCTTATTGTAAAAAACATTGCTTCTGGTATGAATGGAATAACTACTGTATTTCGCATTGTAACATTAATGTTGTGCATTAGTTATAATGGTCAGTGTATATTTTTTTTCTTTTTCATTTGGTAATTGATCAATTTTTGTTTTCTTGTTTCAAAAGGACTTTTGGTAAGTGGCCTTGGGAGACAAAAAAGCCTCAAGCATTTTTCCGAGGTTCTCGTACTAGTGCAGAAAGGGATCCACTTGTGATCTTGTCAAGAGAACATCCTGATCTTGTGGATGCACAATATACAAAAAACCAAGCTTGGCGATCAAATGCGGTAATAAATATATGATGTTTTATTAATTTTGTATCCCATCATCTTCATATGGTATGGGAAATTTCATGAAATGTGGAGAATTTAAAACCATGGATAATTTGCTTCAGAAATTTAAGGATCCATCTCACTAGATGGAGAACTGATGCTTGACACTTGAGTGCTGTGAAATCAAATGACACCTTTTTTAAATTTAACATCAAGTTACTTAAGTGAAACTGCAAAATGAGACATAAAATAGTGTGGTAATATATTTTTGAATAGTTGTGTATCTTAACTGTGAACTCCAGTAAAGGTTATTTCAACTTGCCAAGCTTACACTCAGTAGTGAAATAATTCTTTCACTATTAGACTGATTGAGTTGCTCATAGTGGTCGTTAAACCTCCAACTATTGGACTGATGTGAAAGATAAAATAGCTAAACAAATCGTATTAGGTTTGGCAGTAAGGTATTAAATGCAGTTTGTGTTAATTGTGCTGCAAAGTAAATATGTGGAACAAATCATATTAAGTGTTTGCAGAAGTTTTTTTCAAATTTTGCCTGTAAACAATTCTATTCTTCATGTTCATTTATATATCACATGCTGTGTTACTATTTGCAGACATAAACTATGTTATCAAAAGTATTCAGACACTACCAAATATTTGCATAATTACAAAGAACTGTTGTGCAGGAAGGTGTGCTGTGAGTGGGAAGATACGTATATAAAGCTGAGATACTCTGTCATGTTATCAGTAACTTTGAAGCAGATATGCCTCATGTATGTGAACTTTCCAAGTTCCAGCATTGGCTGGTCATAAGATGTCATTTGAGTAACATTTCCATACAGAGCATTTCAGTTAAACTAAACATACCCAAATTGACTGTAAGTGATGTAATGAAAAGATGGAAACAGCATGGGCAACTACAGCAAACAAAACGTTCAGGAAGGCTGCACAAACTGACGGAACGTGACAGAAGAGCCACAGTAAGAAATTTTAAGAAGTCCCGTTTTTCCTCTGCCGTTTCCATCACTGCTAAAGTAGGAAATTATTATAATGGCTCGGTTAGTACCATAACTATCTGCTGAAAGTTGCACAGTGTGGCTTATTATGGTAGATGGTGGCATTCAAGCCACACATCACTACCGTGAATGTGAAGCGCCCTTTGAAGTGGTTGTCTCCCGTCTTTCCTGGACTATGGGCAACTGGAAAGCTGTTCTTTGGAGTGATGAGTCACACTTTTCACTCTTCCAATGTAATGGGCATGTTTGGATTTGGCGAGAGCCCAGCTAATAATTTTCATCGGACTGTGTTTTTCCAACAGTTAAATTTAGCAGAGGCTCCATCATGGTATGAAGTTATTTTTTGTGGACAGAACTTGGCCCCTTGGTTATTATACCACAAGCCATTAACTCTGAAGTGTACCTCGACATTCTGGATAATTCTGCCCTACCAACAACGTGGCAGTATTATGGAAATGACTCTTCTAACACAGTTGAGCTCCCTGCCACACTGCATGGCATGTGCAGGACTGGTTTCTTGAAAATGAGATGGAATTATTAGACTGGCCTGCTCAGATTCCTGATCTTAATCCCATAGAACACCTCTGGGATGAACTGGAGCGACAAATATGAAATCGATTACAACTACCATCTTTGCTCTCCACTCCGGCAGCAGCTTTGCAAGATGATTAGTGAGCCGTTTTGTCGAGACCTACTAGAAATGTATTGGTAGTCTGCCCCGACATGTTGCCCCTGTCATACAAGCAAAAAATGGGCCGACTAACTGCTAATTGTGATGATAAAGCCATTTGTCCCAAAATATTGTGGTGTATGAATACTTTTGATAATACAGTGTGTGCACAACACACATGGTTCGTACACGTCCTGGAAATCCTGGAAAAGTCCTGAAATCCCATGTTCTCCTGGAAATGTCCTAAAATTCTGTCACATGTCCTGAAATTTTATCCAACTACTGATGTAACTTATGTCTGACAAATATATCTTTCCACACCCAGCAAAATGCAGTGCACTATTGGTTATCTTCTCTGTTAGCAGTACTGAAGCTATGTTTTTTAGCACATCTTCTTTTGTAAAAAAAAAGTTCCTCCTTATGTTATCACTTCGTCTGTCCTCTGCAACTACTAGTTCGATTTGTAAAACTATTTTTTCATTCAGAAGCTTGAAACATGAGAATGGTGATCCTTGCATTCCCTTGTTTTTTATTCGATGCACAACTTCGCCGCTAGAGGACGTAAATACAGATCCTATTGAATTCAAAATACATTTTATTTCATATATTTGCTTCTAAATTTTGGATTAAAAAAATGTCTTTTCCTTTCAATGCCATTTATGTCAAAGACTATTTATTTTACTGACAGTCTCTTTTTCAAGTAATGCATAGATTTTCTGCTAGGGGCGTAAGGGTAAATCATGTTTTTCCAGATATCTCCGATTCTGAAATTTCAGTTTGAAAAATTCTTCCTGCATCAGATACAGGCTCCTTATGGGGAAATGTTTTGCATATAATTTCTCATTTTTGGTAAAAAAAAATGGTTTAGCCACCAGGGGGCATAAGTGCTTATTTCTGCTTCTGATGTACTTGCAACAAACTCTGAGCTTCTGAAAATTCGATTGAAAAAATTCTTTCGTGAACCAATGCCTTTCACCTCGTAAGACCTTTTGAAAATACCTCATGCTTAAAATAGTACATAGTTCTTCCACCAGGGACGTAGGGTAAATCTTATTTTTGTCAATATCTCTGTCTCTAAGAGTCCAATTTGAAAAATTCTTTCTTAGTTGGCGAGCATTTTCGGTGCAAAATGTTTCTCATATAATTTCAAATTTTTCTTAACACACAAGTGCACTACTAGAGGGTGTAAGTTCATGTATCTGTTTGCAGCGATATCTGCAGGACTAAAAACCCGATTGAAAAAAAATTATTTTGATAGATACTACTAACTATGAAAACTCCTAGTGTTTCTTTTTCTCCCAAAAATAATGCACAGTTTCGCCGCTACAGGGCACAAATATTTAATCCATTTTTCTCAATATGTGTACTGCTAAATGTTGGATTTAAAAAATTCTTCTAAAACCAGATACCATTTACCTTATGGAACACTTTAGGTTTGTATTTGAAATGGTTTGTAGTTCACACTTCTGCTGCTATGTGCTGTTACTGTACTTTCATTTGCAGTTGTATCTCCTCTTACAAAAAAACTATTGAGAAATTTCTGTTTTTACTGTATGCTCTTTGCTACAATAAAGATGGAGAGTGTATAAGATTTTTGCTACAATTAGATCCTCTTTAAATAATGTACGACTTCTTCCCTAGGGGTGTAAAGGTCAAAACCTTTTTCTTACTGTCTCTGCTCCTGGGAGACATATTTGAAAAGTTCTTTTTCCTTAGCATAGCTTTTGCCATGAAGAATACTTTTTGCCTATTTTCAACTTTTCCATTATGCAAAATTCTTCCACCAGAATGCGAGTTGTATCACATTTCCTTCTACATCTCTTCTTTTACCTGTTCGATTTTAAAATCTCTTTACCTCTGATACCTTCCTTCTGCTTTGAGAAGTTTTTAGTGTGCCATTTGTTAATTTTCGTAACATACTTTTTAACTACTGGTGGAAGTAAATATCTGATGTTTTATAAGTGGCTGATTTTTCTGGGTTTTTTTTTTTTTTTTTAGTGGTGGTTTATTTTGACCTTTACTGAAATTTGCCAATGAATGCTTAATGTAAAAATTTTCCATAAAATCAGATTGCTTTCTAACAGTGGCAGCCCTACCCCTTGTGGGGCCCCGGGCGATGGCTCTTCACGGGGCCCTCCGCAATCGCAATAACCTCTTATATACTGTATATACACAGTGTGTCAAAAAATTTTTAAGACTGGCGCTAGATTTCAGCCTACGATGGCACCACCAATGTAATCGCAAATGCGTTATAAACCGTGACCATCTGCTTGCTTTCTGCCAAAAGTACTGCGCAGTTGTTAAAGTAACTCAAGCGAAACGGCCGTTCATTAGAGAAGTAAAAATTTTTTCATGTTGAATTATTAATACGGAACAAAGGGCTGTTATTAAAGTTAACGCAAAACTTAGTAAAAGTGCTTCGGAAATGTACCAAATGATGAAACAAGTTTACGGTGAGTTTTGTTTAAGTAAATAAAATGGTTTCCTGTGGCACAAACCTTTTTTGGACGGAAGAGATACGCTAGAAGATGATAAGCATACCGGAAGACCAAGTTCATCTAGGACACCTGAGATTATTGAAAAAGTGCGTGATTTCGTGGCAAACAATCAATGTGCGTGACTAAGAATGATGGAAGAGTCTTTAAACATCAACAAAGAAACAATTCGAACCATCCTGCATGAAGATTTGGGCAAAACAAAGTCTGTGCTAAATTTGTTCCACACACGTTAACCAATGAACAAAAATCAAGAAGTGCACATTGCAGAGACATCATTTCATCCGCTGAAAATGATCCAAACTTCTTAAAATCGATTGTTACAGGTGATGAAACATGGTGTTTTCAATATGATCCTAAAACAAAGTGACAAAGTGCAGAATGGAAGTAAAAAAACTCACCACAAGCCAAAAACAAGAAAAGTTCCATCGAAAATCAAAACAATGCTCATTACATTCTTTTATAGTAAGGGTATTATCCACAAAGAATTTGTTCCAAGTGGACAAACAATTACTGGTGAGTTTTATTTAAATGTTTTGAGGCGTTTGATGGGCAGAATTCGTCACATTCGTCCAGAATATCGGGATGAAAACAGTTGGTGTTTGTTGCACGATAATGCACCCAGTCACACCTCACTTCTTGTTCGTAGATTTTTGGCAAAAAATAATGTCTGTGTGTTGAACCATCCACCATATTCGCCTGATTTAGCACCCTGCAACTTTTCTTTATTCCCAAAACTTAAAATGACGTTAAAAGGGTGTTATTTTGATGATATTTCAACCATACAAACAGCTTCGACGCGTGGTTTGGAGGCAATTCCGCAAAGTGAACTGGAACCGGCATTCGAATCATTATTAAATCGCTGTAACAAGTGTATTGAAGCCGAAGGGACTTATTTTGAATAACAAACCAAAACAAATTATAATTTCTTGTTTCTGTTTCATTTTATAGACCCAGTCTTAAAAATTCTTTGCTACACTGTGTATATATATATGTAAAAAAAATGTACAAGTTGCTTACTTTGACCTAAACCAGTCGTTCGCTTTTTTTACTTTTTTCACAGAAACCTTCACTTGGGGTGAATATGATTCCAAAGCAATTTTTTTTATTGGGAATTGATTTTATATAAAATAAACACGATGTAATATAATACATTGTTTATTAATATAATTAAGAATCCAAAATTGTGCAGTGGTCTAAACGATCGTCCAAAAAGGGGTCCGGGTTCGAATCCCGGTGAGGCATGAATGTTGTGTTTGTCTTACGGCACTGGCTCTCTCCCTTTCCTGGAACCAGTGACCCTAAATTAGGGACGGGCGACTGCTTATAGCCCATTAAGTTGCTCACGGTGGTCGTAAAACCTCCAATCAAAAAAAAAAAAAAACCTGTTCCAAAAGGACCTTTTACTAAACAAACATGGATAGCTGTATAATTATAAGTCTATTATTTAAAGAAAAATTCTGTGACTTTTCTTGCGGCTGAAGTATTGAAACAAATCAATATAAGTCAGAGTGGATGCCACGTCATTTTCTATGGACAGAAGTGCGAGTATATTGCACCTCACTACTTGTACCCAAAATCACTACCTCCACAATTTTCCGGCTGAAAAAATGTCTCTGACCAAAAAAAAAAAAAAAAAATTCTAACAGAGTAACTTTTTGATGTCATTAATTAAAAGCAGTAAACAAATATTAAAATTGGTCGTTTATTTGTATATAATCGTGAACTACAACTTCAATATTTTAGGTGACGACAGGCAAAAACTACTAATTATTTGGCGGCGGTACGGGGCCCTGGGCGGTTGCCCAGTATGCCCGTACCTGGGGCCACCACTGCTTTCTAATATCAGAAACTTAAATCCAATTGTTTCTTAGTATTTTGTGAGCTAACTAATCACTTTTCATTTTCTGTAATTAGTTTTCTAATCATACATATTACTAAGCTGTTCTCTGATGTTCAGAGGTTAGCTCCTCTCAGGAAGAACTCACTGTTGCTGTATCAGGCATCTCCAATTACAGCGATCTTGGCACACAGCTCGAGCTTCATTGACATCCATCACACGCCGCACACAAGACCTTTTGTACTTCATACTCATTATCTTTTTCTAATGCAGATATTCCTGAATCTGGTCCTTCCATGATTTCCTTGGCCTTCCTTTCCTGCCACATGGGCTGAATAAATTCTCTTAGTAAGCATCTCATCACTCATTCTTTCACCATGGCCAAACCACCCAAGAATATACTAACAACAACATACCTTACTAACATTTTGCTTCACATTACACATCTGCAACACAGCTTCATTCCTCACATGATCAGAGCGTGTCTTACCACCCCATTTCCTGTGGTAACACATCTTCCCAGCACACAAACGACTCCTATGTCTTTTCTGCAAAACCCAGGTTTCACTGTCATACATCAGAATGGGAACAATTACACTTTCATATACAGCCATCCGAGACTTCCTTGAGAACCCATCATTCCTGTGAAATCCTTCTAAAGCAGCTATGACTTTTAATTAAAGAGTTCACTCACCTACTAATTTCACCATCTAATTTGTTCTCTCTGTCAAGCATGCTTCCCAAATATACAAACTCATTTACCTGATCAACAATGGTGTCATTTAGACTTATTCTGCATTCAGTACTAACAGTTCCTTACTCAAAAACCATAACTTTGGTTTTTCCTTATTTATACTCAGTTTGAATTTCATACAAACTTCATACATCCAGATCAGCAAGAGCGAGTTGCCAGCATACTCTGCAACTCGTTTTTGCTCTCTGCCAACAGGATGCAATCTACCCACACAGACATTACCAAGACATAAACCAGTATTGTCCACTTTGGCATCACGCATCCACAAATATATTGAACAGCCATGGTAACATTACACAACCTTGTCTCACTCCTGCACCAATAGAAAACCAGTTTGATAAAACACCATTCACTCATACACAAGCTCTACTGCCAGCGTACATGGCTTTTACACTATTAAGTAGATTCCTGGTAACACCATATTTATTCAGTACCTTCCACAAAAGTGTCCTGTTTACTCGGTCGTAAGCTTTCTTTCAATCTATGAAGGCAGCAAAAAATTTCTTACCAACAGACAGATGCTTTTCAGTCATCAAACGTAATTTGAAAATTTGGTTAGTACAGCCCTTACCAGGCATAAAACCACTCTGCACATCCCACATTTTCTCTGATGTAAGACCCCATATCTTATCAATCACAATCTTTCCAAATACTTTCCCTGGCACACTCAGCAAACTGATGCCACGAAAGTTCTTGCATTCAGTCTGATCACCCTTTCCCTTATACAAGGGAATAATGATAGCCTCCCTCCAATCGTGAGGGACTATTCCTAACTCCCAGCACAACTGGCAAATTTTAGTTAACCAGTCAATTACAGATTCACCACCATATTTTAGCATATCAGCATTTATGCCATCCACTCCCAAAGCCTTACTAATCATGCCTGGTTAAATTGCCTTGATCACTGATGAATGCAGGTGTACTCAAAGCCCTTCTTAAATTTAAGGTTTTCCCATTATTCTCTTTCATTTCATTTTGGAATGAAAGAGAATAATAGGAAAACTTTGCAAGTGTACATAGCTAGAGCCTCAATATTAGAAGCATATATTATGTTGAAAATTCCTTCCCTAAATAAAATGTAACACAAATCCTTGCTCCCTTGAATATTTGTTTAAGAAGTAATCCCTTTGTTCCTCTGAAAAAGTTTCAAATATTTCATCTTTCCTTATCCTTAAATTTCCAATGTAAGCATTATTTCAAAATAATTAAATATAAATAGTATTTTATGTATTGATTGCACTGTGTATGAAAGCACTTCAAGAGTAAAGCCACATTTATGGTATCTAGGTCCTGAAAAGTCCTAAAATTCTGTGATTGAAAAAATGTATGAACCATGACAACACCAAAAAACATATTCTTGATTCTGTCGAAAAATGTAAGATCAGAGAATTTTGTAAAATGAAAATAATTACTTACTGCCATTCATATCTCCCTATGCGACTTTTGAAGTAACTTCACATGGAACTCATAATGTCATGTTTGAAGAGGCAAAAAATATGAAATAAAATCATTTGTGAATGATTATAATCATCCATGAATGATCTTATTGTTTTTAATCATTCCCTCACTAATTAGTGATGGAATGATTGAAAAACTGCCTCTTAAAAAGGAGTTGGCTGAAAGTGTAGTCAAAAGGCAAAAAATTACAAAGAAATATAATCTGAAAAAAACCTTAGTTGAAAACACGTAATTGCATATGTAAAATGGTGTCAGACGTCTGTTGAATTAGCTTCAAAACATGATGACCAGATGCATTTTCAGCTCATCCCTTGTAGAGCCATCCTAAGCAAGCATCTGTTGTCCCTAGTGTGATTTATCATTTGAAGGTGAGTTCCATTGTCTAGTTTTCATTCGAAGTTGTCGCTTCACATGCCTCGACGTCATTGGTTCACATATGGTTTATATGTTGCACTTCCCCTTTTGTAATTGCAAGAATGTGGTTTTTTTTTTATCTGTGGCATAAAACTCGAAATTTGTTATTGTATAAGTTAAATCATTAAGTTTCACTCATGGTAACATTTCTATTTTACTTTATTTATAAATTCCTAAAATATTTTTCCATTGATTTACTGAATATGTATATTCAAATTACCGGCTTCAAATAACTGGCCACATGGAAAACTGAACACATGCACTTTGAGAGCCACAAAGTTGCTCTGCATAAAAATAATAAAATAAAAAACAAATGCAGCATTGTTATATATCTTTTTTGTACCTTAATATAATCAAGACATTTTTATGATTTTCAAGGTGAACAACTGGCCACAAATGTATTAGTAGGCCGCATAAAAGTTTTATTTTTGATTTCTTTGTGTCCATCCATGTAGGCTGACCACAAAAACATTAAATGGTCATATAAAAAATGGTACTTCTGATTTCACCATGTTCATTTCTCCATAGGTCACCTGAAAAGATTACAATTTTATTGCAGTCACAGGGCTCTTTGGTGAAATGAGAAAATAAATTATTCATATTTGTATCGATATCATCTTCTATAGCGAAGTAAATTTCTCCATCATTTTCGTCCACGCCGGGGATCGAACCCGAGTCCACTTATTCCAGAACAAGTCGCTCTACTAACTGAGCTACGCAGACGTTCGTTCTTGCTGCTATCTGCCTTTACATCGTGTGCGTCCTGCGGAGCAGGCACGTCACATCTCACCCCACCCCCCACCACCCCGAAAGAGGGCTGGG
This sequence comes from Macrothele yani, assembly GCA_039090855.1. Taxonomy (NCBI): domain Eukaryota; kingdom Metazoa; phylum Arthropoda; class Arachnida; order Araneae; family Macrothelidae; genus Macrothele; species Macrothele yani. Next base: position 97,728,699 of record CM077023.1, on the reverse strand, counting down.
GGCATGGCCCACGGGTCAGCCGTGACCATGAATCGTTGCAGGCAGCCATCCGCTATAGAACGTGCACTTGAGAACTCCCAGTCAATCTGGTGTGTGGAATGCAACATCACACGTATTTATTTTTTGAAGCGCTGGAGAAGGGATTCTCGTATTTTTCTTGTCTCGCGGTGTGGAAAGAACATCACACCATTGCGAGCTCTTTAACGGCCAGGTCATCCGGGAAGTTCGGGCGCCATTATAACAAAGTAAATTTCTCCGTCATTTTTGGTCCACGCCGGGAATCGAACCCGAGTCCACTTATTCCGGAACAAGTCGCTCTACCAACTGAGCTATGCAGACGTTCGTTCTTGCTGCTATCTGCCTTTATATTGTGTGCGTCCTGCGGAGCAGGCACGTCACATCTCACCCCACCCCCCACCACCCCGAAAGAGGGCTGGGGGCATGGCCCACGGGTCAGCCGTGACCATGAATCGTTGCAGGCAGCCATCCGCTATAGAACGTGCACTTGAGAACTCCCAGTCAATCTGGTGTGTGGAATGCAACATCACACGTATTTATTTTTTGAAGCGCTGGAGAAGGGATTCTCGTATTTTTCTTGTCTCGCGGTGTGGAAAGAACATCACACCATTGCGAGCTCTTTAACGGCCAGGTCATCCGGGAAGTTCGGGCGCCATTATAACAAAGTAAATTTCTCCGTCATTTTTGGTCCACGCCGGGAATCGAACCCGAGTCCACTTATTCCGGAACAAGTCGCTCTACCAACTGAGCTATGCAGACGTTCGTTCTTGCTGCTATCTGCCTTTATATTGTGTGCGTCCTGCGGGGCAGGCACATCACACATCATCAGCCATTATCAGTCAACTGCTGGATGAAAGTCTCCTCAAGTCTGTTTCTCAACTTTCTCTCTGGAGCCAGTCTCCTCCATATTACTGTGGCGTGCTATCAAATTTCATCCACCCATCTCCCACATGTCGTCTTCTGGGTATTTTTCCTGTCCCTTGGAATCCAGTCTAACATTTAAGTTGTCATGCACAGCAACTTCATGGCTCATAGTTGTCCAACGATACGGTGGTCAGTTTTTTACATTCAATGGAGCCTCTTTAAGGCGACCACCGCTGGTTCTTCTGAAAACTGGTCGTTCAGAGGGGTGGTCACTAAATAGGGTAAGATTTTAATGGCATATCCACTGAACAGTTTTGAGATTAAATCTTTGTAAACTACTGCGTAACTTTTATAAATTACATACTCTGAATTGCTACATTCCAAACATGATGCATTCCAGTTTATTTACAGTATGTATGTATGTGTATAAATAATAAAATAAATACTAGAGAATATGTAGTACAGTTGCACATTTAGAAAGTCTATAGTGGTAATCTAAAAAAAAAATCATTTGAAAAACAAATGTAATGTCGTCTGCTTAAGTTTAGCAGACTTTTCTTTCAGCTCACAGAAAGTTTCTTAATTTACCCCCTTCAGGACAGTCATAAGATCACATTAAACGATCAACTTCCTTCAGTGTTTCTCGAGTTGATAATTTTGGAATGGTATCAATTTCCTCATTCGAAATTTCACCCACAGATTCTGTAGGAGACCCTGGGAAGAAGAAGGATATGTCAGTAACTAAACCAATTGAGGTAAGCTCACCTTTACAGGTTTATTCCTCTTATTAACATTTCAAGCGCGTATATTTGCAGCAGTCTTGTCACTACTCATAGAGCTTCTGTGGTCGTTACAACTATCGTCCTCGTAGCCTCCTGTGTTTCTTCCTCCGATCCTGGAGTTTGTTCTTTCTTTATATCCACTTTTGAGCCATTTCATACAGTTTACATTACTTAGATTTTTTTTTTATACTATTTACAAACTCACCTACCATACAACCGTTTTACAACACGGTCACTACATTCACATACCCTCATATTACAATTCATTAATAAAAACCTTTATATAGACTATTTACAGTTACATCTTTTTTTAACTTAACTCATTCATACTCAGCTCGTTCTAATACTCCATGAACCCCACAGAGTCCGCCAACGTGAACTTCGATGAACTCCACTGTCGATGTTTCAACCCTAATCTTCATGACTACTCCGTCTCAAGTGCTTTTCACCAGGCTCCGGCCATCGTCAGGAGGAATGTTTCACACCCGCTGCTCTCTGCCACCGCAGATGAAATGATGCAATCGGCCACGGCCCCATTCTCTCTCGATGTTTCTACAGATATTCACAGGTGGCGCCCTCTGTTCTTCAATCTGGTCATTTCTCTTTCTTTCCAACTTCTTTTTTTCTTCTGTTCAATTTTGATCAAGGCTTTCCAGTTATCATTATGTGTGCTTGGATCATTGAAATCACATATCCTGTCCATATTTTTTTCTATAAGTTCTGACTCAGCAATCCATAAATGCCTTTCTGTTTTACATTTTTTTATAATTTTAATATCTTCGAATTGTGGGTACTTTTGATTTTCAATGCAGTATTGAATTAATGCAGTTTCTTCTTCTTTTTTTTTTCTTTGGCAGTTTTTTAAATGTTGTTTTAACCTGTGCTTTAATTTATTTTTAGTAATGCCAATGTATGAAATTGGTGGATTTGTCAAGATAGGTATTGCGTAAACCCCAGCCTGTTCCAAACAACTAATATTTTCATTACTTTTTAACATTAGATTCTTGATTGTATTTACCTTGCATCCAATTTGAATACCATATTTACTGCATGGCTTATTGATTTCAGGTGAAACACCTTTAAGATATGGAAACGCCCTGATATGTTTCAACTGTTCCTTATTTCGTGACAATGTGCAACTATGTAATTTACATTGAACTTCCAAAGTCAATTTTTCAATAAATTGTTTTGGGTAACCATAGTTTTCAGCATTTTTTTATGTAACCAAGTTCTTCTCTTTTAAATTGTTCCATTGAGGAGTGAGTGAATGCTAGACAAAAGACTGCTAAGTGGTAAGTTGTTTTTTTAAACAACAGTAAAAATTGCATCTCCCCAAAAGATAATCATCATAGCACTGGCATATCCTAAAAGTGCAACAACTCCATATAACTCAGCACACCCATATGCTCAAAAATGTAATAGTGTTAAGACTTTTTATTAAAGTCTTAACACTGTTACATTTTTGAATGCCTTTCTATTTACATTTTTAATCATTTTAATATCTTCGAATTTTGGGTACTCTTGATTTTCAATGCAGTATTGAATTAACGCAGTTAAGACTTTTATTAAAGTCTTAACACAAGACGTTTTATTATTAAAGTCCTAACACTATTAACTATTACATTTTTGAGCATCTGGGTGTGCTGAGTTATATGGAGTTGTTGCACTTTTAGGATATGTCAGTGCTATGATGATTATCTTTTGTGGTGATGCAATTTTTACTGTTGTTTAAAAAAAAAAAAAAACTTACCACTTATTCGGTCTTTTAACAAGCATTCCTCCCAGTTCTCACTCATGTCTTGGCAACAATCCAGATCATTTTCTTCGTGTACAGCCTCCGAGTCATATTCTATCCTTGCAATATGAGAGAGATCGAGGATATGCTCCAAAATATCAGTTGATGGCAGCTCTTCTGGGCATGTCGATATGAAACCACAGGAATTAAAACATTTAACAATCTTATTGGAATTCACTTATTTCCATGTAGATTTGATCCATGAAATGGCATCAACTATTGTAAATTTTTTGTGTTCCAGTTCAGAGGCGCTGTCAGAATCATCCATTCTAGTGATTAGGGAATGAAGTACTCATCGACGATATTGCAGTTTGCAAGGCTGAATAATTTCTTGATCTAATGGCTGCAATATTGCAGTTATGTTTACATACATACATATCACTAAGCTGCTCTCTGAGATTCATAGGTTAGCTCCACAAAGAAATACAAACTACCAGATAGTTTTTACTTACTGTTGCTGTATCAAACTTCTCCATTTACAGCGATCTTGATATACAACTCAGCTTCACTGACATCCATCACATGCCATACACAAGATCTTCTATACTTCATACTCATAATCTTTTTCTCATGCAGACACTCTTGAATCTCATCCTCCCATGGCTTCCTTAGCCTTCTTCTGCCTTTCCTTCCTGCCACTTGGACTAAAAAGAGATTTTTTTTGTAAACATCTCATCACTCATTCTTTCAACATAGCCAAACCACTGAAGCATATTAGTCTCCACCTTGTTAACAACATTTTGCTTCACATTACACAACTGCAACACATCTTCATTCCTCACACAATCAGAATGTGTCTTGCCACCACCCACCCAACCCCCTACCCCGTAGGTAACACATTTCTCCAGCATACAAGTGACTCCTATGTTTCTTCTGTAGCACCCTGATTTCACTGCCATACATCAGAATAGGAACAATTACACTTTCATACACAGCCATGCAGGACTCTCTTGAGAACCCATCATTCCTGTGAAAACCTCGCAAAGCAGCCATGACTTTCAATGAAAAATTCACCTACTAATTTCACTATCCAATTTGTTCTCTCTGTCAAACATGCTTCCTAAATACACAAACTCATTCACGTGGTCAATCACTGTGCCATTTAGACTTATGTTACATTCAGTACTACCAATTCCTCTCTCTTAGTGCCCCGGTGGCGCAGTGGTCTAAGCGATGGCCTCTGATCATTCGTCCGAACGGGGTCCGGGTTCGAATCCCGGTGAGGCATGGATGTTGGGTTTGTCTTACAGCACTGGCTCTCTCCCTTCCCTGGAACCAGTGACCCTAAATTAGGGACGGGCGACTGCTTATAGCCCATTGAGTTGCTCACGGTGGTCGTTAAACCTCCAACCAAAAAAAAAAAAAATCCTCTCTCAAAAACCATAACTTTGGTCTTTCCCTTATTTATACTGTTTGAATTTCATGCAAACTTTGTAAATCTGGGACAACAAACTCTGCAACTCACTTTTGCTCTCTGCCAACAGAACTGTCATCAGCATACAGCAATCTGCACACTTGGATGTCACCAAGACATAAACCAGTATTATCTATTTTGGCATCACGCATGCATGCATCCATAAATATATTAAACAGCCGTGGTGACATTACACAACCTTGTCTGACTCCTGCATCAATAGAAACCCATTTTGATAAAACCCATTCACTCGTACACAAGCTCTACTGCCAACGTACATGGCTTTTACACTGTTAAGTAGATTCCCAGTAACAACATATTAATTCAATATCTTCCACAAAAAGTGTCCTATTTACTCGGTCATAAGCTTTCTCAAAATCTATGAAGGCAGCAAAAACTTTCTTACCAACAGCCAGATACTTTTCAATCATCATGTGTAATGTAAAAATTTGGTTAGTGCAGCCTTTACCAGGCTTAAAACCACTCTGGACATCCCACACTTTAAGACTCCATACTTTTTCAATAACGACTTTGCCAAACACTTTCCCTGGCGCACTCAGTAAGCTAATACCACGATAGTTCTTGCAGTCAATCTGATCACCTTTTCCCTTATACAAAGGAACAATAATAGCATTTTTCCAATCCCGAGGGACCATTCCTAACTCCCAGCACAACTGGCAAATTTCAGTTAACCAGTCAATTACAGAGTCGCCACCATATTTCAACATCTCGGCAGCTATGCCATCAACTCCCGGAGCCTTACCATTCTGAAGAGATTTTAGAGCTTTACTCGCCTCTGTTCTTAAAACATTCCCACTTCTTTTCTACATCCCTCTCACAAGACTTCAGCTCGTTCAGTCATTCTCTGAGTAAGTCAGAATAACGCTGATGATCTTCAGGGAACCTTTCAACCTTTATTCTTTCCATCCTGGGCCTCTTCCTATTTTTTTCCTCCAACCAAGATTCAGTTTCACTCGTGACACTACCAAGTAATGATCAGAGCCAACATCCACACCTCTCATCACACGAGTGTCAACAACTAAGTGTTTCAGACACTGATCGTAGACAACAAAATCTATTGCGCTGTTTTGACCAAGAGTACAATTTTCCCATGTATATGTGTGGATATACTTGTGGTTGAAAAACGTATTAGATATGCACAAACCATTCTCAATACAGAGTTCAATTATTTTTTCACCATTATCATTCATGCAAGGATCATTAAACTTACCCAGAATATTGTCAGAAATTGCATTCTGCACACCAACTCTAGCATTGAAATCCCCTGCTATTATCATACATGAGATTCTTCCGCGAATTCGCGGAATTCCGCTTTTTTCGGCATCATTTTGGTCATTGTCGAGGTCATTGCAAAAATGAAGAGAAATTTTTCAGGATTTTTTAGGGGGGGGTCGTCGTTCTATAGAAAAATAAAAAAGCGGAATTCCGCGATTCCGCTTTTTTGTGGAGTAAAAGAACTAAGCGCTTTCTAGCTGAAAGCGTTGCTTTTGGAGCAGACTCGGGGGGCAAGAAGAAATGTTGGAGGGTGAGTCAGGAGCTCAATTCGTTTACTGCTGTCAACAATGGATGGGTTGTCAGTCACTTGAGCATCGCAGCGCAAAGGGTGGAAGCTCCGCCTACTTCATGCGTTAGGGAAACTCCCGCAGCCCTTTCCGTGTCTTGCGGGAAATCGCCACTCTGCATTATATCAGGGCCAAACTATCCGCTTGATTCTATCCGTGACGTCATCGCCAGAAACTCTCTCTTGTAATTTGCAAATGTACCCGAATGCGTTCCCGCTTTTCTGAGATCGTTCGAGAATCGAAGCTCTCGTGAATCCTCTTCCTACGGAGGATGCCAAAAAATACGGTATCTCCGTAATTATTACGGATTTCAACCTGGATTATGGGTGACTAACAAAAAAATTATGGATATTCAGATTTTCGCTGTTATTAAGAAAGTTTTACTGATTTTGTAAATAATCGACGTAAAAGCCTCTGAACAAAGTTCGTAACACAGCCCTTTGTCTTTTTTTTTTTCTCAGGTGGGGGAATTTGTTTTGCTTGTTTCAAAGTGTGAACAAAAAAAAAAAAAAAAAAAAAAAATGTCCGTCGTGCTTCTTTCGCTGTGGCCCGGGATTACGTCGGCCTGAAGCGTCTAAATAAAGTTTGTGACGCAGCTTTCTTTTCTTAAATTCGTTCTACCGCCCCGCCCCCGAAGAGAAGGAATTTGTTTTGCTTGTTTGAAAGCTAAGTGGAAAGGAAGAATGGCGCCACGCCGCGGGATTATGTAGGCCTGGTGGTCTTCTTTTGCCGTGATCCGGAATTACGTTAGTTCGGATGTGCTTCTTTTACCGTGATCCGGAATTACGTTAGTTCGCATGTGCTTCTTTTGCCGTGATCCGGAATTACGTTGGTTCGGACGTGCTTTCGCTGTTGCCCGGAATTGCTTCTGCCCGATGCCTCTGAACCATGTTCGTGACGAACCTTTTTTTTTTTCTTCTAAGGAGGAGGAATGTGTTCTGCTTGTTTGAAAACTTAGTGGAAAGAAAGCACGGTGCCCGGCTAGGATAACGTCGGCCCGAAGCCGCTGAACAAAGTTCGTGACGCAACTCTGTTTCTTTCCTTTTTTTTTTTTTTCTAAGGAAGAATGTGTTTTGCATGTTTGAAAGCTAAGTGGGGGGAGGCACGGCTTTGGGCCAGTATTACGTCGGGCCGAAGCCTCTAAAAAGTTCGTGACGCAGCTTTCCGTTTTTTTTTTTCCATTCTTTCTCTCTAAGAAGGAATTTGTTTTGCTTGTTTGAAAGCTAAGTGGAAAGAATGTGTCATGAGAGGCTCAAAAACAGGGTTAAAAACAAGAATTCGGCAGAGAAAATCTCCCCACTTGCTTGACGTTGATGGAGATTCATGTCACCATATTCACAATGCAAGCAAAAAATTTTGCAAGCCATTTTATAAGGTTACATTGAGAAATACTTTATTGACTTCTTCAATGACTAAAAACTAAGCTGTGGATATATGTTTCTAATTCTTGCAAGTTTCTAATTGCTTGACTAAATTCACAAACTTTCCTAGACAAATACTTTTCACCTCAGGATTTAGCTAGTAAAGATTCACATGTAAGTTTTAAATCTGATTTTTTAAATATTTCATTTTATTTTGTTCTTAAATCCCTACTTGTCTATTGTGAATATAATAATGTGCTTCACTTTAATATTTACTTACATAATTTACAGAAAATAATTCCATATGGCTAGCGTACTCTTAAATATTGTATATATGCTGTATTTGAATTTGCTCACCGCGCGTTCGCGTGTCCCAATTTTCCACCCAGTTAAAAAGTTCAGCTTTTTTTGTCATCGGCCGGTCTCATGTATGTATTATAACTTTCTCTTTAGCACCAAACTGGCTCAAAACAGCTTTTAGCTCATTCCAAAAATTTCCCTTCCTATCAGAAGGTTCCGAGTCACAAGGAGCACACACTACAACAATTACTGTTCTCTGAAGTTTCACTTTCAAACGAATCCAAAGAATTCTCTTAGTTATGCTCAGGGTGCTTGAAAACCTGGAAAATCCAGGAAAAACGGTGTTCTTTTTAAAGCTGTCTTAAAAAGCCTTGAAATTTGAAATTAGTGCTTAAAAAAGTATGTTTGAATTTCTTTCAGCAAATCAGTGTTACACCTTTTAGCGCATCTTTTGTAAAAAAGATCGTGCTTATGGTACCGGTTTGTCCGCCCACACGTCCGTCCGTCCGTCTGGGGACACCATACCTCTGCAACTATTAGTCCGATTTGAAAAAAAAATTCTGCATTGGGAAGCTTGAAATGTGCGAATGATGATACTTAGACTTCGTTTTTTTATTTTTTAAAGGTGCACAATTTCGCCTCTAGAGGGCAGAAATGCAGAATATATCGAATTCAAAATATATTTTATTCTATATATTTGCTTCTAAACGTCCGATTGGAAAAATTATTTTACCTTTCGATTCCATTTATGGCGAAGACTATTTCACGTATAGTCACTTTTTCAAGTTACCCAAAGGTTTTCCATTAGGGGGCGTAAAAGTAAATCACGTTTTCCACGATTTCTCTGCTTCTAAAACTCCAGTTTGAGAACTTCTTTCTGAACTGAATACAGCTCCTGATATGGAATATTTGCACATAATTTTCAATTTTTGGTAAAGGAAGGTTTGGCCACCAGGGGACATAAATATTAATTTCTACTTCTGATGTATTTGCAGCAAAATCATACATGAGATTCTTCCGCGAATTCGCGGAATTCCGCTTTTTTCGTCATCATTTGGGTTAGTCTCAAGATCGATGCAAAACTGAAAAGAAATGTTTTGGGTGTAGGGAGGGGTCGTTTTCTGTCTGGGGACGGTATCTCGTTTTTCAAAACTTGTGAAAACGGAAGTTAAACGTAGTGAAGATTTTCCCGTAATTGTAATTTCTTTTTACTTACGATATTGCCTGTGTCCAGTATTGCTAAATATCATTTTAATGCATTAATGTTTGTATTTCATCATGAAATTGTGGGCAACGATTTCCGAAAAAGGAAGTTAAGAACGCGCGAAGATTTCCCTATATTCTTTTCAGGCATGAGTTTCTCCTGTGGATTTGAAGAATTCCGCCATTTCCGTTATCATTTAGGGTATTCTCGAGATCAATGCACAACTGAACGGCAATTTTGTTTTTTGGAGGGGAGGGAGGCGTCGTTTCCCGTTGAGAACGAAATTCCGCCCTTCGAAACTTTTTAAAACGGAAGTTAGACAATGCAAAGATTTCTCTTGTAACAGGTTTTTTTTTTTTTTTTTTTTTTTCGATATACCTTCTATCCAGTATGATTTTATTCCAAAAATTCTGCATTTCAGCTTAAAAATTAAGGGAAAAGTTTCTGGAAACGGAAGTTGGTCGAAGTGAAGATTTCTCCCCGTAATAGTATTTTTTTTTTCTTCCCGCGATGTTCTCACTATCCAGTGTTGTTTTTAAATGTTACTTTCCCCCATAAATGTTTGCACTTAAGCTTGACAAGGGAGAGGGAGTTCTCCAAAATCGGAAGTGACGAAGTATGAAAATTTGTTAAAATCAGTGCATGGTGTTTGAAAAAGTATTCATATTCTGCAAGTTACACCATTTATTTAAAGTAGTGAAAGCTTTGATATCATGCATTTATGGTCCTCAGGCTGAAAGTTCTTTCAGCATGATGGCCAAATTATTGTCATCTGAGGGAATAAAAGGAAAAAATAATTAGAAAAGTGCTGAAGAAATGGGAAGGGGATGATATCAGCAGAAAGGAAAATTAATCAAAGATTGCAATGCAGCTGCAGAGTCAGCAAAAGACAAATATGGCCATGTAACTTGCTGAGAAGAAAGCAAAACAAGAGGGAAATCAAGCTGATGTTCTAGCAAGTAAAAAAAAAAAAAAACTAGTGTGCTCTAAATTTCTACATAAATAAATTAGAGTGAGCAACTCCATCTTGCTCATGCTGTGTTATTTACACACTTTCTCATCGCTTGTTCTGATTTTCTAGCCTGTTAAAAAGTTCAGCTTTTTTGTTCCTTGGTCGGTCTCACGTATGCAAAATCTGAGCTTCTAAAATCTCAATGGAAAAAAATAAAATTCTTTCATGGATCGATACCATTCATGCCAATAAACCTTTTCGGAATATTTTCTTCTTAAAATAATGCATGGTTTCTCCATCGGAGGGTGTAGATGTATATCTTGTTTTTATCTCTATCTCTGCTTCTAAGAGTCCAATTTGAAAAATTCCTTCATTGCCAGATAGCATTTCAGGTGCGAACTGTTTCTCATATATCTTCAAAATTTTCAAGTGATTCATTGACTTTTCGCTAGGGGGCGTAAAGACATTGTATTTGCTCCAATATCTCTACTTCTAAAACTCTGATTTGAAAAATTCTTCCTGTATTGAATACAGCTCCTGGTGGTAAATGTTTTGCATATAATTTTTAATAGTTGGTAAGGAATAGTTTGGCCTTCAAGGGCATAAGTGTTTATTTCTGCTTCAATATATTTGCAGCAAAATCTAAGCTCTTGAAAACTCAATTCAAATTTTTTTTCATGGACCGATACTACTCACATCGCACAACCTTTTGAGAATACTTTCTTCTTAAAATAATGCATAATTTTTCCACCAGGGGGTGTAGATGCATAACTTATTTTTGTCGATATTTCTGCTTCAAAGAGTCCGATTTGAAATTATTTATTTTTTTCCTGGAGAGCATTTCTGCTGCGAAATGTTTCTCATATAATTTAAAAATTTTCTTAATGGACAAGTCTGCCACCAGAGGGCTTGAATTCATGTTTCCATTTACAGCAATATCAGTGGGGCTAAAAATCTGACTGAAAACTTCTTTCTTTGGTCAGATACTACTAAGTATGCAAAAACTCTGTGCATATTTTCTTCCCAAAATAATGCACAATTTCGCCGCTGGGAGTCGCCAATTTTTAATCTGTTTTCTCCTTATCTCTGTTTCTACATGTGCGACTTAAAAGAATTCTTTCAACACCAGGATGCCACTTACCTTGTAGAACACTTTAGGCTAGTATATGAAGAATTTTGTAGTTCACAGTACTGTTGCTAGGTGGCGTTTTTGTACTTCAGTTTGCATCTATATTGCCGCTACTAAAAACCGTATCCGTATTGATAAATTTCTTCTTTACTGTATGCCATTTGCTACAATATGTGGAGCATTATCTTCTTTAAACAATGCAAAGATTTCCCACTAGGGGTGTAAAGGTCAAAACCTTTTTTTACGCTTTCCAACCGCAGGTTGAAGAAGCGTATATGCTCCAGCTTTTTCCATCCGTCCGTCTGTCTGTCTGTCAGCACGATAACTCACGTAAAAATGGTTCCATTTCGATGAAATTTTAGTATGTGGTAGGGAACCACCTGGGGACGAACCCTATTGAAACTGGATGAAGTGGGGTCAAAGGTCGCGACATAAGAGCGGGATCCATTCAATCGCCCATATGCATCATAACTTGCGTAAATATGGTTCGATTTCAATGAAATTTTAGTATGTGGTAGGAGACCACCTGGGAACGAACCCTATTGAAAATGGGTGAAGTGGAGTCAAAAGGTCAGGACATAGGAGCGGGATGCATTCCATTGCCTTTATGCGTCATAAGGTGCGTAAAAATGGTTCGATTTCGATGAAATTTTAGTATGTGGTAGGGGACCACCTGAAGAGAAACCCTATTGAAAATGGGACAAATGGAGTCAAAGGTCAGGACATAGGATCGGGATCCATTCCATCGCCCTTATCCCACACTATTAAGGTGGACGTCAAGCAATTTTGCTTCCTATATTTCCAATGGAAAACCTTTTGTACACATTTCCTTCACAATTAGTGTGTTCCCAAGGATGGAAATTTGAACATCGATTAAAATAACTTCATACTATAACTTGGAATACTTAACATTTTCTAAAACATAAGCATAATATATTAAAAAACAATAACGTTTCCTTTGGTGGTGTTGAAACCAGAAAAAAGATGGCGCGACCTGTACTTTGATGACGTCAGTGGACAAATAAATGTTGGATTGCATAATTACAGTTATGGTTTAGAAAATATTAAGTATTCCAAGTTATGAAATGAAGCTATTTTAATCTATGTTCAAATTTTCATCCTTGGGAATGCATTAATTGTGAAGAAAATGTGTACAGAAGTTTTTCCATTGGAAGTATAGGAAGCAAAATTACTTGACGTCCACCTCAAAGTAGCAATTCTTGTATGTATGTATGCACATTTTATTTTGAAAACGGCTCTAAGAATTTTGATGAAAGTCGTTGACCTACCGTTTTTTGGTACTAGAAATCGATTTAGCTTGATCTCGGCTTTAGGAGAATTCGTTTAGCGGGTTAAATAACTACCCTGAATTATAACGTTTTTAGTGTCATGGCGTCGTTCCGTTAATGTTACCAATGCTTAGAAATCTTATGACGTCATAATCACGCGTTTGAGAATGTTGGCGCGCGGTCACGCCATCTGTCTCGTTACGTCACGCGTTGTGTGTGGATCCTATTAAAGTTTTATGATGTCACACTCTTGCGTGCAGACGGTCGTGATTCCCATCTGCCTCATTACGTCACACGTTGTGTGCGGATGTCCGTCTGCACGATAACTCGCATAACAATCGTTTGATTTCGATGAAATTTTAATATCTGGTAGGGGATCACCTGGGAAGGAACCCTATTTAAAGTGAACGAAATGGGGTCAAAGGTCAGTACATAGGAGCGAGATCCATTCCAGTGCTGTTATGTGTCATAACTAACATAAAAAGGTTCGATTTTGATGAAATTTTAGTATGTGGTAGGGGACCACCTGGCGACAAACCCTATTGAAAATGGGCGAAATGGGGTCAAAGGTCAGGACATAAAAGCGGAATCACTTCCATCGCCATTATGCGTCATAACTTACGTAAAACTGCTTCGATGTGGATGAAATGTTAGTATGTTGTAGGGGCCTGCCTGGGGACGAATTCTATTGAAAATGGGCGAAATGGGGTCAAAGGTTAGGACACAGGAACGGGATCTATTCCATCGGCCTTATGCATCATAACTTACGTAAAAATGCTTCGATTGCGACAAAACTTTATCACGTTATTTCGGAGCTATACCGAACCGGTCCTGTTGAATATCATCGAAATGGGATCAAAGGTCAGGGCACAGGACCGAGATTTATTCCACAGCCATTATTCTCATAACTTGAGTAATGGTATGTTGGAAAGCGTATTATAATCAATGCATTGCATGATTTTACAAACTTTTTTTTTTTCACTATATCTTCTTCCAGAAGATGTATTTGAAAAATTATTTATCCTTAGCATAGCTTTTTCAATGAATATTTTTCACCTATTTTCAACTTCTCCATTATTATCAATTCTTCCACTAACAGGCATAGACTTATATCATGTTTCCTTCTATATTTCTTATTTTAATTGATTAGAAGTGTGCCCTCCCAATTCTTAAATTCTGGATCTGCCCTTGCTTTGTTTTATGAGAATTTCAACTTTTATCAATAATTGACTGGTTACATGGGAAGATAGTGCAGAATAGTGATGCAGCTAAAATGACTGATTGAATTAACCATTTTCAGATTGAGGGAAAGGATTTTCTGAGATAGGCCTTGTGGCAATTGCACCACCATGATTCAGTTTTGCATTATTGGGTAATTCTCCAATTAAAAACATAAAAAGAAATGTAATGAGTAAAAAAGCACACTAATTCATTTATATGTTTCATCATTTTTATTACTTAAAACCAAAATTGCTTTAAAAAATAATTCGGCCATGATACTGTAAAGTGAAATAATCATCCTGGAATTTATTTTGTATTTGTCCTGGAAAAGGCCTTGAATTCCTCCCCCCCCCCTCTCCCCAAAGTGTACAAACCCTGTATGCAGCTATAGTGAATCAAGTTGTTCTTCATCTTTTCACTTAAAATCCCACCTACACCAGCCTGTCCTCTCACGTTATCCAATACTGCAGACCACACACTTACCGTGCCACTCACTTCTTCTATCCCAATTTCCTTCTGTTTGGTTTCACTTACATTCAGCACATCCAGTCTATACTTATTCATCTCTTCAATCACCTCATTCATCTTGCCATTTATGCCTCTAGTATTCCATACGCCAATCTTATACTCACTCAGCCGAGATCTCTTTCTCTTATGCCATTTAGAAAGTCCAGGTCTATTCCGTGGTGGACCATCCTTATCAAGTGTGGTAGGTGCACTATTTCCCACACTAAAGTCCGGAGCAATGTATCTTTGGGTCTTTTTAATCAGGTTGGTTTGGAGGAAGAAAATGTAGTTTAACATTTTTCAAAGCAGTCTGATGGATGTGACATGGTGCATTATCCAGAAAAAGCAAAAAAAATTCAATATTCTCCAGCCATTTTTCAATCAAATTGTTCTATCCACTCTTCAAAGATCACTGATGTCATCCAGGTCTTTTTATTGGCCCGCCATGTTACATGTAACAATGATAGATCGACTTGTTGTAAGCATCTTGGTCGTTGAGACTTCCAGATTATCAAAAGAATTTCTTTTTCTCCTGCAGCTCTGATGCAAAAAGCTATCGTCAAAGTTCTTTTGATAACTTTTACATTCATGTGATTAATTGTCATAGTTTTTTTTTTTTGGCAGAGTGCAGATAAAAGACTAGTTTCATCCATGTTGTAAATGTCTTCATTAGCGTAACCTTTAATAATTGATTTCAGTCATCGACATCAGCTGATTTGCCAACTATAGCTTGAAAAACAATGTAATGGTGGACACGAAATTGGTCCAGCTAGCCATTACTAGCTGAAAAATCTTCAACCCCAAATTCCTTTGCAATATGAGTTGTCTTTTCTTCCATTAGAGGAGCACTAATGGCAATTTTTTTTTTTTTTTTTTTTTGGCCCTGGCACACTTGAACTATTTCAAAAGTGAATCATTTACATTCTCGAATTTTCCCTTTTGCTTTCTCTTTTGTGACCACAATTTTGTTTTCCTCCCATTCTTTTATAACTGCTTCCTTATTTTTCAAAATGCTGTTTATTTGTGTCTTTCCACACTTAAACATATCAGCCAGTTTTCTCTCAGAAACTGCATTTTGATTCTGGTTGATCACTTTTATTCGATCTCTAAATTCAGAACAACTCTCTTGCATGACGTGATCTTATAGGAAGAAAAAAAGAACGAATAACAAATCAAATACTTTCGGTCGCTATAGAGAGAGAGGGAGAGCGGTCAATCATTCCAGCTAAGGGGGATTTCATTTGTAGCACAAATGATTGCCATCTGCTTGACTAAAGGGTCAACACGACCCCTCAAGGCAGCTGAAAAAGGGGAGTGAAGTAAAGACCATTTTTAACTGTCACTCCCTTTTTCAGCCTTTGTAGAAAGTGTGAGGATGGGGTATCTGTCTTTCTTTACAGTACTACGTAAGCCATTGACATTGCTTGTCATCACCGAGAACTCCTTCACCCCCCACCCCCCACTCCTGTGCAAGAGAAAACTTCCTAGCCATTTAAAGTGACCCCTCCATACTAATGCACATTTGTTTAATTTATTGTTTCGTTGTTCTAGGGTGTAGAAAAATTTTTCAGTGGGAATGGTAATCTCGACAACGCAGTTTTTATGCAGTGGTTTACATAAACAAGGTTATTAAGAGAAGGTGAGTGGTCTTTTAATAGGGGGAAGGTTAGCATTAGGGTTTTGGGTTACCCTATGTTACTCTTTGAAGGTTATCCTATGAGTTTTGAAATCAGTTCCACAGAAAAACGGTCATAATGAGGGGTGGTCGCTAAGAGAGGTTTCACTGTATGTATTTGTGAATTCATTTTTGGTGGAGGGGAAGGATTAAGAATGCTGGAGGACTTCGAAGAAGGTGGCTCAAAATAGAGGTTATTGAAGAGATTTGGTGGAGACCATCAAGCAGTGGATTGATAATGGTTGATTATATATATTAAGCCATTTTAGCAACTTTTAACTGACAGTACTCATGTTACTAAGATATATATTGAAAATAAAAGTCATAATGTCACACTTACGCTCCGGTACAAAATGTCAATTATAAGGCCCTTGGCAGATTTAACAATTTTTAATCCATCATTCTCATATTTGTAAGGTTTACATAAGTCAACAAACATAATTACAAGGCCTAAGTCTTTGGCCTATTTAGGAAGTTTTAATTTGCTGTGCTCATATTTATAAGGTTTACATCAGGCATCAAAAACTAACTATTCCCAAGGACCAGGGCGGGCCTATTTACAAATGCTTTGTTCCTTAGTAAAGGTGCAATATTGTAACCTTTTGTTATGTAAACCTAATGAATATGAGCTCGGCTGGGTTAAAAATAGTTTCCAGGTCCAATTAATTTATGTTTCGTGCCCTAGTGAAAGCGTAATATTAGAAACTTAGTTTGCTTTGTAATTATGAATATAAGCACGCAGATTAAAAATTGCCGAAAAGTCCAGGCATAATAGGGCCTTGTGATTTATGTTTTGTGTCAGTGTAAAAATAATGAAGTGAGTAAAACTTTTGTGTCAGTGTAAAAATAATGAAGTGAGTAAAACTTTTGTGTCAGTGTAAAAATAATGAAGTGAGTAAAACTTTTGTGCCCATATAAAAATAGTAAAGTGGGTAAAAATTTTGTGCCAATAAAACTTGCTATGTAATCTTTAAAAAATAAAACTATGCTAGTAATCCGAATTTATTGGCGTAAAGTAGAAATCAAGGTTTCCAAGCTTCTGCTCATCAACCTGTTGGCTTTTTCAAGGAAGGTCGACAGCTAACTGCAAACTGAATAATAGAATGCTTCTCACCTTGAAGTGTTTTATTATTAAAACTTGAAGTGTTATGTTATTTTATTTGCAGTTAGCTGTCCACCTTCCTTGCCAAAAGCCATTTGGTTGGTGTGGGAAAGCTTGAAAACTTTGATTTCTGTTTTACCAATAAATTCAGATTACTAAGGTAGTTTTACTATTTTAAATATAGTTGGTGTATAGTTCCTTGTCATTAATTTCTTATGTAATCCTTATCAATATGAGCCAGGCAGATTCAAAATTCCTAAAAAGGCCCAGGCCAAGTGCCTTATAATTAAAGGTTTAAGCGTGAGTAAAAGTGTGATATTTCACTGCTCTAGAAACTGCTGTTCTTAGAAGCAGTGAGGTCATGTGCATATTGTTAAAACAAATATTTAGCACAAACAATTCAGCAGAAAAAATATTGAAATATTTATGGTAAATATTTGTTAAAGCAAATTATTTAATGCAAACAAAATCCTACTTTTTGTCACCCCCCCCCCCCGCCCTTTTTTTTTTTTGGAACAAACATCTTTGAGTAAATCTACAGTGGCATGAGTCACACTATAATTCCGTTGCTTCACACACCACCGTAATTTAATAAAAAAAATCTACAGTCAAATGAAGGCACAATTTTCACCTGACACTCTAACGCAGTTCAACAAAGCACGTTTTCCATTAGCATAAAAGTAACTTATTTATTTTGATGGAATTTCCAAGCCAATTATAAATTTATCAGTGACAATAATATTTGTTGTCATGTCAGATTTGCTCAAAAATATTTGTTTTGCTATGTAGGTAAGCAAAGTGGCCACTGTAGGGCAATTTTATATGGCCTGTGAAATTTAAAGCAAATTTACAAAGTGTGCAAATGGTTTGTGTGGCCACTTGAACTGAACTGCAGTTTTGAAAAGTTGCAGGTACATCAAAAATGCGTTTTTCATTTGAAAGTAGTTAAAAATAATTTTCACACTCTTTCATTTTGCTCACCTTGTAAATTTGATTTTAAATTCTTTCAATGCAAGAAATTTTCAATTTGTTAAAGTGATATTTTTTATAATAATTTTGTTTATGAGAGGTAAGTCTTGAAAAGGCTTAATTTGCCTGAGATGAATTCTCCTCAAAAGACAAAGAAACCTAACGGCTATAATAAATTTCATAAAAAGGGAACAAAAATTTTGACAATCTCTCTTAGAGAACATTCTATATCTATTGCTTCATCAACAAAAATAATGTATTATATTTCAATATTACAGTTTACTAGGGATACCTGATAATTATTGTATTCCAGAAAAATGAAAAAATGTTATTAACTAATTACTGCCTCAACACTAACACTACAGTAATTCGTAGACTTGTGTTGAAAAGATGTTTAAACATGAAGTGATGATGGTATTATACATGGAGGTAGGAATAAGGGGAGAAAGCACTCTCTGTTGGCTCAATGCAATCCAAGTGAAGCCAGCGAGACGTCATGCCTGTGACGTCATGGCGGCCTTCTTAAGACTGACATGAGCAGACTGTGCAATAACTGTTAATGCTGTGCAAGGCATGAAGTTATCAATTTGCTTTTAATATTAATTGTTGGTATACTTTTCTTAAGGATATTATTAGTTGATTTATCAATGTTTAGGGTGTTACTGCTATTTCCGATTGTATGAAAGAATGCCCACGGAAAAAACGCCCACTTCTCGAAAATAGGAAAAAACGCCCACAGAAAAATCGCCCACAGACAAAATGCTCACGGGAAAAATATGTGATCGACTGATAAGTTTATATGTCTGTTATAGACGGTGTTCGGACAACTAGTCACAGACTGCTGGCCAAAAAACCGTTAGGGGTCATATAAAAATTGTGGTTTCTAGGCCACCTCACCTACATAACGCGAATATGGGAATGACGGAATGAAAACTTTTAGAAGGGCCTAAACGTTAGTCCTAATATTATTTTCTGCCTGAGTAATACCGCAATATTAATAATTTGATGCGTAAAATATTTTCTGCAAACCTTACAAATACGAGAGGAAAGTTCAGATTGCACTGATGGACTGTAGAGGTTGTATGGTGTTGGCCTGAAAGCAGTGGTAGTCTTATGCAACATTTATTTAAAAACATACTAATGATTCACCGTTGTCTTCAAGCTAACTGCTATACATCAATACCTCTGTAGTTCTGACATCTGTTTGTTATATTTGCGAACAACATGCACTTTGGATCAACAACTCCTCACGACTTAAACACCCAAAATTAACTGCGATTCTACAGCAGAAGTTGTGTATATATTTTGTAGGGACCAAAAAATTAAAAATGTGGTGCCATTTTGTGTTGTCATGTGGCGGGTACGTAGAACTGGACACATTGCAATTTCAGTGCCATAAAATTGTTCTGCATAAACAAATTTCGTGTGGCTATATTCCCCACTACTTCAGCAACTATTGTTCATATTTTTTTTTTTTTTTTTTAATATTTCATTTTCAGTAAGAAATGTAGACATTTCCATGATTTTCGGAGCTAAGACTAAGTGGAGAATTGGCCACAAAAATTTTAAGGGGCCGTATAAAAATTGCGTTCTGGGCTGCTCCGTGGCTACGTCTCCCCGAGATTGGTTATATGACATACATAAAATGTCCGTAATTTCGTATTTTCTTATTTACGGTATTTTTCTAGAAACTACAACTAAACAAATTCTCTGAGAGTATGTGCAAACCCAGGAAACTTGTCGGGGGAGGGGGGTGGTGCTTAAAACCTAAAATATAAAGAATTTCTGGTCCGATCGGGAGATTTCCAGCGTTTACAAGCTACAACTCGTCGAATTATCTGAGGGTATCTGCTGCCTCAGGAAACTAGTCGGGGGGGGATACCAAAATCGTAAAATATCAAGAATTCGACAAATTTTCTTAGCGCATGTCCACTCTCTGGAAACCTGTCGGTGAGGCGGGGGGGGGGTGTAATACCAAAAGTGTAAAATATGAACGATTTCTCGTCCGATCGGGAGATTCTCAGAAATTAGCAGCTACAACTCGACACATTATCTGAAGGCATGTGAATGATGAAAATCTCCGGATCGGAAGAGAAAGGAACCAAAAAATTAGGGACAAAATTCTTCATATTCTATACTTTTGGAATTAACCCCTCCCTTCGACAGGTTTGCTCAGTATGTTCATGCCGGGTGATAATGTCTCCAGTTGTAGTTTGTAAATGCTGAAAATCTCCCGATCGGACAAGAAATTCTATATATTTCACAAATATCATATCCCCCCCCCCCCCGGGTTTGCTGAGTAGGCACGTGCGCTCAGATAATTTGGAGACTTGTAGTTTGAAAACCCTTAAATCTTTTGCTGAGTTGTAGATCATAAACATTTGTTATAAAGAATTACATTAATTATCGCAATTAAGAAAAGACGAAATCACGGAAACTTTATATGACTCAGATTACCAACCTCGGGGGGGCAAATTCTGGTTCTGGGCGCAAGAAGTAACTTGATACTGCCGCAAGTTTCGAAGCAACCGATAAATTTAGATGACATATATGGTTTCTTTCTTGGGGTGGGTGGGGTCTTGTCGGTTTGTGAGCTCCGTTGAATTATCTATCTCGCACCTGCGGAACTGGACAGCTAACGACTTTGACGAAAACCAGATGGCTCTCCCCGCTGCAGAAAAGAGAGAGAAGGAGCGGCCTTGTTCGGTGACTGATTTCCTACAATCAGTTCGGTGGTCAGCAAGAAGGATCTGTACACCCATACATATAGAATGCATATTTTTCAATAGTTGCTACATTTTTAATTTGACTGATAAACAGTCACTCGTGGATAATGCGGAGTTGCGGTCAGTATATGATTGTTCACCAGCTGCTGTATTCTGATTTTTTCCAATTAATGTAATTCTTTATAACAAATGTTTATGATCTACATCTCAGCAAAAGATTTAAGGGTTTTCAGACTACAAGTCTGCAAATTATCTGAGCGCATGTGCTGCCTCAGGAAACCTGTCGGAGGGAGGGGGGTTAATACTAAAAGTAAAAAATATGAAGAGTTTCTAATCCGATCGGGAGATTATCACCATTTACAAGCTACAACTCGACAGATTATTTGAGGACACGTGCCTATTCAGCAATCCTGTCGGGGGGGGGGGGTAATACCAAATATGTAAAATATGAAGTACTTCTCTTCCGACCCGGAGAGTTTCATCATTCACATGCCTTCAGATAATGTGTCGAGTTGTAGCTGCTAATTGCTGAGAATCTCCCGATCGGACGAAATTGTTCATATTCTACACTTTTGGTATTACACCCCCCTCCCCTCGCCGACAGGTTTCCAGAGAGTGGACATGCGCTAAGAAAATTTGTCGAGTTGCAGTTTGTAAATGCTGAAGATCTCCCGATCGGAAGAGAAATTCTTGATATTTTACGATTTTGGTATTACCCCCCCCCTCCCCGACTAGTTTCCTGAGGCAGCAGATACCCTCAGATAATTCGACGAGTTGTAGCTTGTAAACGCTGGAAATCTTCCGATCGGACCAGAAATTCTTTATATTTTAGGTTTTAAGCACCCACCCCCTCTCCCGACAAGTTTCCTGGGTTTGCACATACTCGCAGAGAATTTGTTTAGTTGTAGTTTCTAAAAAAATATCGTAAATAAGAAAATACGAAATTACGGATATTTTATGTGTGTCAGATAACCAATCTCGGGGAAACGTAGCCCCGGAGCAGCCCAGAACGCAATTTTTATACGGCCCCTTAAAACAGTTCATCAGTGCAATCCGAACTTTCCTCTCGTATTTGTAAGGTTTGCAGAAAATATTTTACACATCAAATTATTAATATTGCTGTATTACTCAGGCAGAAAATAATATTAGAACTAACGTTTAGGCCCTTCTAAAAGTTTTCATTCCGTCATTCCCATATTCGCGTTATGTAGGTGAGGTGGCCAAGAAACCGCAATTTTTATATGACCCCTAAAGCTTTTTTGGCCAGCAGTCTGTGACCAGTTGTCCGAACACCGTTTATAACAGACATATAAACTTATCAGTCGATCACATATTTTTCCCGTGAGCATTTTGTCTGTGGGCGATTTTTCCGTGGGCGTTTTTTCCTATTTTCGAAAAGTGGGCGTTTTTTCCGTGGGCAATTTTTCCGTGGGCGTTTTTTCCGTGGGCATTCTTTCCTCATACCCTATTTCCAAGTATTTAGAATTTAGGAAACATTTCGGCTGGCTTCTGGGGAATCAGCGTAGGTACAGGAGCTTTTCTTATTCTGTAGGTAAAACTGCTGTGTAATTCCATAGTTTTTAAAGTTGTGTGTATGATAATCTAAGTTTAGTGACATTTTATAGAGATCTGCTCTGTTAAAATGAAGACAATATGATAGTGTACGTAAATTAATGTTAAGTTGTAATACCCCAATATTACTTTCAGGGTTCCCACGCAACCTGGAAAACCGGGAATTCTCAGGGAATTTGAAAATTGTTCCAAAAATCAGGGAAAACTCAGGGAAAATTGTGTTTTTCCGTAAAAATCAGGGAATTTTTTTATCAGGGAACTATAAAGGCAGGGAATTTTTATTTTGCCAGAAAAAATATTTTGTTTCAGACTTTTGTAAAATATATTTCTGTATTGCTAAGTTTTAAAATAATTCCGAGTTGTTTTATCCTTCGAGGCAACTCCGTAACCCACCCACCGATTAAAGTGCAGCTGTGCAGGGGAGTGCATCTCTTTGCGGTTTCCCAGTCTCCAGATGATCTAAACTACAACCGAACAAACATACACGTCAAAGCGTGAAAGAAAGCCATTAATCACACACCCATTTCGCAGGCTCTTATCTGCTGGCGTTCGCGAAGAGAGGCAGTCATTTGTTCCTGAGTAGGTGCCCCGGTTCTCTGCGTAGACTGGGAAAAAAATTATGAAGAAGCTATTTCCTCAATTTTTTAAATAACCGACTGAAATTTTTAAAGTGGGCAAGATATATTAAAATAACGTTCCATTTTAAATTTCGCCGAAATTCATTGGAAACTTTAGAAGTTGAGCTTTTTTTTTTTTTTTTTTTTTTTTCCTTTTGCATGTTCTACGTGTCTTTTATCAAACCGTACAAAAACATTTTATTTTGCCGGATGTTGGTCATCCTAATAAATCCTCCCCCCCCCTTCCCCTTCAACATCAGTGTGGATGAATGTTGCAAATTGAGGGCACCTAATTTATTTTGAAAAAGGTTCGTATCACTTACGAACTAAAGCTTCGCTTTCGTAATTCTGTAGCAGAATTGGTATACTTGGAAAAGTATGTACCTTCAAATGCTAGAACAGGGAAAATATTATGAAATAGGAAGATTCTTCAAAGAGGGGGAAAGATTTATTTTTTTCATAGTACTTACGAGTATTTTGACAAAAAATATATGAAACATACCATGCAATGAAGCTGGTACTATTGCATACCTACCATATTTCCCAGATTTCACGGCCGTTTTCTAGATTCGTTGTCTTCCGGTTTTACGGCCGGAAAGAGATTTTTTTTATTCTATCATATTTCTATTTCATAATGCATGAAGAAATTTATTTATAGCTATTTTAAGACGATATTCCAATTACTGCAAGAGCTGGCTGGTTGCGAAAAATAGGGGTAGTCCGACGCCCGGAACCATAGATTTTCACATCTGGGTCATTCCACGCAAAATCGTCAGATATTGAAATAATTTTCCACCAACACATCTCCGATTCGTGCGATTTTTTTTTTTTTACGGGTAGCTGCCTCCAAGTTATAAAAAAAAACCCTGAAAGTTTCAATTTTTTTTTGTTTCTGATAGATTAGAAGATATTATTTTTTGAATTTTTGTGCATAGTAGAACCGTTTTCCGTAAAAACGCAAATATCTCCGTTATTTAGAATAAGAAATATAAAATTCATCATTCTCTCGTAATTTTTCCCAAGGGTTTCAGCTTATACATAGGAAAAAAAAAAAAAAAAATTGCGAGTACAAAAGTTAGACGGGGTAGAAATTATCTTGTAATCGTAAATTCTTCTCCTTGCGTTGCTGCACCTCACAAGATTTGCATAAATTATTCATTTCACGTTTTTATCCTCACATTGCCGAAAAAAAAAAATCTACCTAGTTACTACTGATGAAAATCTTTGCCGTGCGTGCTCTATTGGTTTCAGGTTTGTCAGTGCAGGCGCTAATAAAATAAAGCCTCTGTCTCCGTTTTGGATGACGTTATTTGTGGGGAGTTACTGCAAATGACCTGAGTGGGCTCCAGACCTTTCTCGCACTTTGCCTGATCAACAACGCACAAATGTATTGCCCTTCGTAAAGATATTGTTAAGTATAAACATGCCACTCGCCGCAGGATGATAAATTATGTTGACAAAAAAGTGTTAGGAGGATTTTATGAGCACACATGCACACAAAACTTCCTCTAATTGTTTCCCGTACAAGTAATTTGACGTAGCGTGGAAATGAACTGTGACCTGCGAGAAAAGTTCAGTACTAATGTTTGCGTCACAAACGTAGCCAATCAATTTTAAGACTTCCGGATTTTGGAAGTACTATTATGAACTGTAGCCTCTCAGGCAAAATGGTATTCCGTATTAACTGTTAGTTTTCCCCACTTGTTGCTTCCATTATTTTTTATTTATCCCTGGGTTTAATTTTTTTTTTGCCGTTATGACATTAGGATCTCTGTGTGCCAGCTTATTGGTTATGAAATTTAACAGCACAATGTCTAAATATCCTATGCTGCGTTATGTAGAAGCAAATAGCAGAGGTGCCAACTATTACGAATTGTCCGTGATTATTACGGTTTCGACTGTCAGATTACGGAATTACGGACAGGTTGGAAGAATTACGGAATTCAGTGTGTTTTGGAGAATCTCAATTTTGTATCCTTTTTTGTTAAACCCTTTTAGTGCGACGCTGCCGATTTCTCGGCCTTCGATTTTGATCCACATATTTTCCGAATCAGACTGCGGATTTCGGTGTCTCAATGATCATATCATTTATCAATCATATAGTTTTGAAATGGAATGTCCATGAATCATATCGTCAAACAGCGATATTATCGGAAGAATGGTACCGTAATTTTCGTCGTATAATCCGCGGATTATCTGCTAAAAAAGTTAAAATTATAGGTTTTGCGGATTATACACCGATGCGGTTAACACGCCGATTATATATATATATATATATAATAAATCTGCAGCGTGATTGTGCAGGGAAAGGTGTAATAATTGGAAAAGGAACTCCCTCGGAAGAATTTTCCTCAGTTCAGGAGTTTGTACGGAGTGGAGCGGGGAGGAGGGGGAGGAATGTCGTAATGAAAGATAGGGATAATTGTGGGGAGGGACGGTAGGGGTCATTTTGTTATCGTTGAGGAGAGCTCTGACTGTCGTGCCGGCTCTGTTTTTTTGGCAAAAAGCCAAAGAAGTACGCACAGCGCTTGCTGCACGAACCTATGCGTTTCTCCTTTCGGATTTCATGTGCGCGACCTTGTATCTAGTTTGCTTTCGTTGTTTTGGCGAACGTCGCTGCTGCTGTTTTCCTTCATTGCTAATCATGATGTCTCTGAAAAGGAAACGTTTCAGTTACACTGCCGAATTTAAACTTGAAGTGGTGGACAGAATTGAGGATATGATCATGTCACTGCGCGATAGTTTTGAGGTCAGAACACAATCGTGCAGCAACATACGGAAAGCCTCTGTGTCGCGATCTAAAACGTAAATAAGTCCGTTGGTAAATTCCGCGGGAGAATTCACGGACGTTTTTTATTGGCCCACGTATAAGACGATCTCTCAACTCTGAAAGCAGGAATTCCTCCAAAAACTTTCGACTTATACGCGAGTACATACGGTATTTCTACGACTTGTTCTGTATCAGCCTTTCGTCATTGGCAGTGTAATGCAATACTCTGGAGCTACATCGGCGTGATCTATGGATGCCACACCCTTTATCTGTTCTGAGATAAAAATATAAAACAGTAACCTTTAAAAATGAATTTCTTCATTTAATAAAATAGTTTTTTTTTCTCTCTTAATTCTTCGGACTCATGTGTTTCTGGAACGTGGAAAGAGCGACGTATTTATTTATTTACTGACGCCACGTATTTGGAGGATTTTCACCTTGGATCTCGCCCTTTGGAATTAACTGCTATAATATATATAGCCAGTGCCCTTAATACCCACCAGATGGAGACGTCTCAGTAGCTGAGCCCATCTTACGGATTTAAGATGTCAGAAGCTGACTTAAAAATACACATAGCACCGTGGATTGTTGGCCACCGTATTGTAAAGCTAACGCGCTCGGTTAGCTATCGAGAGATCCGTGGCTCAATTCCCCGGCGGCAGCTGAAAACAATTTTTCCGTTGCTATGTGTTACTGGAACGTGGAAAGAGCGATGTGTTTATGTGACCGACTTTTCTGTCGGAAATTCCACTTCTGATTCAACATCTATGATGTGCGAATTATACGGCGATTTTTTTTCCTAAATGTCACAGTCTGCGGATTATACGAATGATTTTTTTTTTTTTATGTGAATTTTGCGGTCTGCGGATAATACGACGAAAATTACGTGTAATATGCCGTAAGTGTCATCGTAAAAGAGTTTGCGCTTGCTATCGGTTCCCCACGCAATTTCTCCGTGTGACAGGAGAAAGGTTACTTTAGCCAAAACGTTTCCTACTGCAGTTAAGGCAGGGCTGTTCACTTGGAATTGTTGGTGTATTATAAGACGTCATACTGTCGGAAATCACTTTTTCAAGCCCCGTTCGAAGTGCAATAACGATCAACTCGTCGCAACGCGTGGTCCCGCGATGACGGATGTTTATATTTCTTGCGGACTTTCGCCGCGCGGGAGAACGAAGTGCGGTGTTTTATTACTAGAAGCTCTTCACAGTATTCATTTCTTTTTCCTAAACAAACAGACACAATCGCAAAACTCCGTGAAATACGAATCCCCCTCTTTTTCCAAACTCGCGTTAGCAGAGGATGACTTTATTGACAGCTTGTTCCTCAGAGTAGGAGACGTGCTTTTTCCTACTGCGTGAAATTTTTTCTAAGGTTTTTTGAAATGGCTTGTAGTGAGAGTGAAAGTTTGCCAAGTGATGGTGATGAATTTGAATCATCTGAGAGTGATATTGGCCAAGCAACATCAAGCCAGAAAACTAGCCACAGTGCCATGCACACCATATCTTCTTCAGAAGGTGAAGATCTTCATAGTGAATCTTCAGATCATGAAAGTTCTGAAAGTGAATGGGAGGATGTAATAGAGGGAAGTGATGAACAACCTCAGCATCCTTTTGATTGTCATGAAATGCAGGGGCCCAATCATGCTCCTGCAACTGATGTGGCACCTATTGCATATTTTTACTTGTTTTTTACCAATTTCATCCTTGGAATTATTGTTTCTGAAACAAATAAATATGCAAAGAGGTTTTTCCAGGAACATCCAAATCTTTCTCCCAAATCTTGAGCAAGGAAATGGAAAATGCTGAAATAAAGGTTTCCTTGCGTGCCTCCTAATATGAGAGTAATCAGTCGCCCATGTAGGACGAGATGAGATGATTGCCGAAGGCATATCCAGTCAAAACAAACACCAGGATTGTGTAAAATTAAAGACTCACCAAAGGCATATCCAGTCAAAACAAACACCAGGATTGTGTAAAATTAAAGACTCGATCAAAGCCTTTGGATAATTTTTTTGCAAAAAAGAATGAAAATAGCGTGATAAACGCTGAATTGCTGTTTACTGCAATTGTTGTGGAGCATAACCTACCTATAGCAATCTGTGATCATGCTGGTCGCTTCTTTCATGCTATGTTCCCAGACTCTGATATTGATGAAGCTGGATATCCTTGAGCAGATGTGGCATGGAATGAAATATCTAAGATGAAGGATTCATCTGGCCTTCCCAAGTATTCTGCATTGCCTAAACTAATGTTGGCAATATTGACTATCCCTCACAGCAATTCCTCTACGTAGAGAATATTTAGTATAGTAAGGAAAAACCTCGCATACTTCTGCCCAACAATGAGCACCAAAACATTATGTGCCCTTCTTATACAGAAAAGTAAAGCATTTTCCTCAGGTGAGCTGTGTTATAAAAGTTTTCTGAAAAAGAATATACCACTGCAAAACAAGCAACAAGGGAGTTTTTATGTCAGCAATGACATGAGGTAAGTACAATATTGATAATTTAATTTCATATTTTTTTGTGAGGATAGTGTAAACATATAAAGTTATTACACATTTCAGGCATTAATTTCTCATGAAATACCCATTCCACGCGTTAGCGATGAGGCTTCGTATGGTGATTACCGATAGGCACCTCATACAAGTATTACAGGTTACACAGTAATACTATAATATTGTCCTTATCTTTGAAAAAAAATTGCGTGTTACATTACTGAAAGTTTGTGTTCGATTACTGATGCGTTCTGCTAGAGGTTGGCCCCTCTGAAATAGCATAGATTCGATGTTCTCATTGCCATGTGCAAGAACTAACGTTAGCTAAAATAATTACAATTTTGATTTTTTAAATGTCAGGAGTATTTTCCCTAATTGCTAGAAATTGTTGGGATGGTACTGGCACACGTTTTTCCTCAGACGCAGAAATGCTGTCACGATTTCTGTTCTCTCTCTCTCTTCTTTTTTTATTTTTTAATAACTGTTTTACTTTGCTTTGTCTTTAAAGATTCTAAGTAAATTCCAATATGAAATACAAATTGGTAGATCGATTTGATAGAACTGCTCTAACAAAATGTTAAGAGACTGTCAGACACTCACCATTTTATCATTCCCATTAGACTTCAATTTCAGCAAAAGTTTCTGTGTTGTTTAATATTTATGTAAAATAAGCACTTAAAGGATTTAAAGCTTCATTCAGCATTGTATCATTTAAGGGCAATTTATTCTCTTCAGTCACAATTCTCCCAGCTTGCATTTTTAAACCTAACTGGAACTCTAAATGTTGTGAGTCGTTTAAAATGTTATTTATATACTTGTGTGCACTTAAAATACAGATATATCAGTTGTATAATTTCACCTAATCGACTGAAATATTTCATATGTAGAATTTAAATTAAGTCTTTGTTCAAATATTCTTTAAAACATGTAAATACATGGTTTACATGTTTTAAAGAATATTTGAACCAACGGTACCAAAAATAAATAATGGTACCAAAAATAATATGCCTCATGCATTTAATTGTTATTAAAAAAAAGCAGGTAATTGTATAAAGGACAGTTATTTAAAGAATTAACAAATGTATGCTTTCGTAAGGAACGCAAGAATGTAAGGAAATGCAACAATTTGTCGCAATGTGATTTGATTTGCCGCTCTGGAAAAACTCTCAGGACCACCTGGAAAACCTGGAAAAGTCAGGGAATTTTTTTTCTACTTTTGAGTGGGAACCCTGACTTTGTATTAGATATATTATGATGTAAATATATCTATCACCAAGGAAGGGCACAATTTCAAAATCAATACAAAATCCTTACATTTCTACAGTATTTGGAAAAGCAATACAAAATCCTTACATTTCAACACCACTATATAAAACTTAAAGAGTGCATGCAGGGTTCAGTTACATATCCCCCAGCTTTATAATACACATTTACTATAGAATCTAAATGGGAAAATGTCTTTTCACCTGTGAACAAGCATATGCCTTGAAAGATGACTTTAATTGCTTGGAACATGCATCACATTGGTAAGGGTTTTCACCTGTATGAATAAGCATATGCTCTGAAAGATGACTTTTCTGAGTTTCTATTCGATTTTTTTCTCTCTGTTAGCACAACAAAATGTCATCTGTTCAGTGCCATTCTGTCAATCAAAATGGGAAATTAAGCTGGTCATATCTAAATTGACTTCATATACGAACTTGACTACTATCTGTTTTTCAGAAAGTAAAAGATTTCATGTTAAATGTTTCTTCGTTACTTACCTGTCAAAAGTAACTCCAGGAGGTGGTCGCCCAGAATTGTTGTGACATCACAACAACAGAAATGGTGTGTTGTTGTGATGCCACAACAACTTGCCTTTTCTAAGAAAAAAAAATAACTTCAAATTTTGAAAATCAAGCTTGTCACGTACGTAACCCAATGGCTCAAAACGACTATTATAGATGGCCGCCACACCGTCAGCATCGTCTGCTAAGAAAGCTTCAAGTTTGTGACATCATGCTTTCTCTCCTTATTCCTACCTCCATGGTATTATATCATTAATTTTAGAATTTGGGTACCTTGATAATTCTTCCTCCAATAGTGGGCCGCAAAAAACTGC
This sequence comes from Macrothele yani, assembly GCA_039090855.1. Classification (NCBI taxonomy): domain Eukaryota; kingdom Metazoa; phylum Arthropoda; class Arachnida; order Araneae; family Macrothelidae; genus Macrothele; species Macrothele yani. The sequence goes on along the minus strand of CM077023.1, from coordinate 97,698,249 downwards.
TTCCAGGGCCGTTTATGGATCGCCAGTCCACCACTTGTCAAATGAGTTGGTCATGCTATCCTGTGGACACAGCGACAGATTTTCATAAATTAAAATATTATTATATTTTGCTCCATTATAAAGAGAAATTGCAATAAAATAATAAGTTGTTAATACAATTTAACATAAGGCTGAAAATGTGCAGTTTAGAGTTATTTGCCTGATTTTTGATATATGTTTAAATGGCCAAATATTAGTTAGGGTAAGTAAGATGTAATGTTTCTCATTTGTATGTAGTAATATTTAGTTACACCATTTAATGTTTGGTACTGTGTATTTCATTGCTATGTTCTAATACATAGGAATACTGATTATTTTTAGTTATTTGTTATTGTGTATTATTTAAGTGTGTGTGTGTTTATGTAATGCATTTTTTCTTAGATTATTCTTTAAGATTATATTCAAGCTGAGTTTGTGCAAAGTTTTTGGATTTGATATGTTTTGTACATGTGTCTTTCGATATTTGTATATTTTTTACTGTGTACTGGTTAGGGTTTTACAGGGATGTACGATTTCATAAGATTATCGATTTTGGTGAGATTGTTACAAGTTTGAAAAGTAGTATTCCACAAAAGTGCTTTTTATTAAAGAGTAATTTTAAAAGTATTAAAGTAAGTTTTTCTTTGTATGCCTAGATAAATTGGTAAATGTATGCATTTCATTACTGCAGGATACATTAGGTGCTCTACCAGCCCCGGAGGTTTCTTTGGAAGATCACTGTGAATACAAGTACCTCTTTAACTTTCGGGGAGTTGCGGCCAGCTTTCGTTTCAAGCACTTGTTCCTTTGTAAATCCCTAGTTTTCCATGTAGGGGATGAATGGCTTGAATTCTTTTACTCTGCCTTGAAGCCGTGGGTCCATTTCATTCCTGTTTCCAAAAGTCTTTCTGAAGTAAGGTAATTCTTGCTACACTGTTTGTGAATCTTTTTTTTTTTTTTTTAGAGTTTCAGTTCATAAAGGTAATGTATGTATTTAGAAATGTTTAAAGGAAGAGTGTGTGTGTAATAGTAATACCAGGAGTAAGTGATAGACTGATTGTAGGTGCTATTTTTGCATGTACAATACCAAGGCAAAGGCAAAATACACTGTGGATTGAATATTTAGGATTTATTTTTTTTAATATCTTAGTGTTTTTCTCTAAAACTTTTTTTTTGCGTTTACAGATTGTTATTATTATTATTGTCATTATTATTATTATAGAAGATGATTCCACCTCTTCCTGGGAAGATGTTTTTTTATTTATTTCTTAGTTGTCCAGGAACTTCCTTACTATCCTACAAGTGTTCAGGATAGCTGCCCTCTGTAGTTCCATGTAGTGTTACATTGAAGGTCTAGTGGCTGTATAGAGCTGTGAATGGTGTTAGGCACAACTTCTGTGGCTGATATTACTATGGGGACGGTGGGGACATTCTCCATATGCCACATTTCCTTGACTTCGTATCATAGGTCTTTATACTTTGACAGTTTCTCTCCATGCACCTTCTGGATGTTGCATGTGTTGGGCACAGCTATACCAATGAGATCTCTTCATTGAGATAGCTGTGCCCAACACAATATCTTCTCCTTGTCGACCAGGACAATGTCGGGCCAATTGTGGGGATGGTCTTACCTGTTCTGATCTCTCTCTGTCCCAGTACATCTTGTGGGTGTTCTTCTCTAGAAGTGTTGTTGGCTCATACTTGTACAGACCTGCCAGGTTTTACGATTTACCCATAAAATTTATGGAAATGCGGCTTGTTTTGCAGTTTTACGGGCAAAATGTTATTTTTACGAATTTAGTGCTTCTCCCAGATTTTGTTTTCTGATGATTGTGCACCCACCATTAAAACTTTTTTATTGAATTTAATCTATTTAAAATAAAGTGCTGATGTAAGTTACGAATAAACTTTTCAGTTACATGTGTTCATGTGGGTAACATTTGTCCATAGTTTTCCCACATGTTTCAGGTTTATCGTTTTGTATTATTTCAAATACTAAAGCTTGTGCCACACATAAACTAAACTGCCCCAGCTGGGCTTGTCTATCTCTTGCTATGTGTACCCCGTCCCCATTTTCAGATAATGCTTTGTTCATCCCCCAAGTAGCAACTTCTCAGTACGCCGGCATGTGGTGTCTGGCATTGGAACACCTGTCTTTATAAATACTCCCAGTTCGAAAATGCTATCACAGAAATAGTAATCATAGGAAGAAAATTCAAACGGGATTTTAAATCTGAAGAATTTTTGAGCCTAAATCGATACCCAACATGACGAAATTAAACAAAAAAACTGCGAGTTTCGGGAAATTAAAAATTAATTTGGGTTTTGTAACAATGTTTATTTGACTCAGATTTTGACAGTGTGAGTTTAATCTAGGGAGGGAGTTGTCTTTTGTTTTCTGTATTTGTATATTAACTTTGAAAAAAGTATATTATTGGTTTCGTAACTCCTATCAAACTGAATTGTGTGATATTTAGAGATTTTTATTTTCTAATAGCAAAATACATATATTCTAAATTTTGTCATGCTAAGACATTTTTATTTTATTTTTTATATTTTTAAATATATACGATTGGAATTAAAAAACCCAGTTTCAATGTTTTGTGCCGTAGCTATGCTCAAAGGGATGAGATGGGAAGGAAATCACTGACAAAGTGGCTGCATCATTTCCCATGACACCTGGTGTAAAAAGACTGCCTTGGTTTTTTCCCGGCGTAACACATTGTTTTAGGTTACTAGAGGAGAGATAGGGTGGTCCAGAGGGTGATTGGCCCAGATTGGTTTTGTAAAGGAATAACTAGAAAATCTCTAATCAGTAAGAGGGGGGAGAGAAATATAAAATCAGTGCCACTTGGAAGTATAAAAAAATGCCACTAAAGGGGCTGGATTTAGTAAAGCTTCTAACGCTGCTGTAAGGCATCGGCCAGTGAGGAATGAGGGAGAGGCTGGAACCCCAGAGGATGACATAACTGAAACCTAAGCCTTTGTTTCGAGATCATAAATGAGTGGTAGGCAATGCATGTAACTAACAAACAAATTAAGAAGAAGGTAGTGTTCTACACTACCTTCTTCTTCTTCTTCTTAAACAATTTAATCTTAATTTGTTTGTTTCGAGATGAAACAGCCTTTCAGTTTATCTCATTGTAGCTAAGTGCTTTCCTGGCTGACTAGCTCAATCCAATAACTTTGTAATCAGTATTTTTTTCCTGCAAACTGCAACTCTTTTAAGCTGTTACTGTATTAATATAGCAGTTTTTCTTGTGTTTTTTTTTTTCAAGTGTTAATAAATTTAATATTAGTGATTCACTCTGCGCAGCAGTATAAAGAGGAAAAAACAGTACTATCAAACATTTCATGATGCGTAGGCTGCAGAATTCCTGTGTATTTCGAAATCTTCAAAAAATCGAACATATGCATTTTGCGCTACGTGTTGATGTAATTTCTGCATTTCACATGGTGGAATGAATAATATTACAAATCATATTTCTAGTGGCAAGCATAAATCTAATGTTGAATGTGTGGGAAACACAAATACGTAATTCACTTCCTTTGTTAAAAGTTATAATGAACTGGATGTGATATATGCAGAATGTTTGCTCACTTTGTTTTTAGTTGAACAGTGAACAGATTGTCCTCAGTCACTCTTATTTATTTCATTTTTTTCCCTCCTTTTGACTCTCATCGTCCGTCTGTCTTTAAGATAAACACGTTACTATGAGACCCCAACATCTGATTCAAGGCAAATATTCTCATCACCCTATCCTAAATCACTCTTTATTTATTTCAGTTTTTTGTCACTACATGTTAATGACATAGTAAGCATTTTTTTACTATCTATATTCATCTAGTAACTCACGGACCCTGTTTCTTCTATCTTATGGGAGATAACTAGCATGAAAATGGTTTGTTTTTGAAAATATCGTAGTATGTTCCATGACGATGTGGCATACAACCCTATTGGTATTAGGGGTCAAAGGGTGGAACATTCTTCCCTTTAGATACAAACTTCCATAAAAATAAATTTGTATCTCTTTATAGATCATAATGATAGCATGGTAATGAGAAATTGTGTATAGATTCTATTTTAATCGATGTAAATGTGCCAATAAATGCAAAGATCTGTAGTCATATCGATTAAAAGTTACTTGATTTGTATTGCGTATCGACTTTTAATCGGTACGTGTTCTACGTTTAATCAATATACTCAATAAATAATTTCATTTCATTTTAGTTGTTGCATACAAATTACATAAATGAGTGAAAATGATTGTAAAACAGATAAGCAACAACAGGAATGAAAAGAGGGAAAAGGCCAAATAGGCCTAACTAGCCCTCTTCTCCCAAATCAATAATCCTGGAAACAAATATTAAGTCAAGCAGACATACTAGTAATTAGCAGCCCTGAGATGAGAGACAGTCATCATTATAATTTCAAATTAACTGCCGAAATGGCTCCATCCGATATCATTGTATTTATACAATTAACGATGTAAATTAGAACGTTACCACTTAAGGTTTTTATCAGATTAGTGAAAAGTCCGAATAGTTATGTTCAACGTTAGGATTGCAAGTAATATCAAACATTAATTTGTGTAGTGATTCAAGAGTTACAATCATTATCATTGATATATAATTTGAAGTTTAAAAACTTGTAAACACAGAGACTGTTCCAGTTTATTTATGAAGTAGCTGCTACCTATGTAGATAAAGGAATAAAAAATTACAATGAGGCTGATCCTAATAAATATTGTTTAAGTTTCTTTTTAAATAAACAAATATTATTTAAAGTTGTTAAATCATCAGGCAAAGTATTCCAAAAGGCTGGTCCAGCATAATTAATATGTGCTCCGGAACGTTCTGTTTGTGGAAATATTGGCACCAGTTTAGTTTTTTTAGTTTTGCTTCTAGTAGAATGTTGATGGGTGTGAAAATTTAGTGAAATTAAATCCCGATAAAGATTATTTTTTATTCTCTTAAACATTAATATTCCTAAGTTAATATATAATTATTCAATAGTTATGAGATTAAAATCATTAGGGTGTAGGCCTAATGGGGTTGTCAAGCTTCGGGAATAACTGTTTTGAATTTTCAACTCAAGAAGTATAATGAATTTATTTTGTAATCGTAAATTATTAATATTATATTTAGGGGTTTTTCCCCAGGTCAGAATACAGTAATTCAGGTATGTTTGAATTAAAGTAGAATACAACTGTAGCATCAGTTTTGGAGATAGATAGGTCATAACGTTGCCAATAACACCAATGTTTCGTGAAATTTTACTGGTTAGAACTTCGATTTGTTTGTTTGATTTAAGGTTCCATTGAATTATTGTACCAAGATAGGTATGAGATTGAACAACTTCTATAGGAATATTATTCAGCAAGATTTCGGTAGGTGTAAATGTGGGAGTTAAATTATAAGAAAAGATCATTAATTTAGTTTTATGTGTATTAATAGCTAAGTCATTAACAGTTAACCAATGAATTAAAGAGAAAAACAATTTTCCAATTTAGCAATTAAGTTATGTAAATCATCTCCACATAAAAGCAAAGTAGCATCATCAGCATATAATATTATGTCAGCATTAGGTGCAATAGTGAAAATATCATTAATATACATATTAAAAAGCAATGGGACCAACACTGAGTCCTGAGGCACTCCAGAGGTGGTACCTTTTATATCCGATTTAACGTAATCAAGTTCGACAAATTGTTGTCGGCCAGATAAATAACTTCTAAAAAATTTAAGCATTGTACCTCTAATTTCGATTCTATATAATTTAGTTAATAACAAACCATGGTTTATAGTATCAAAGGCTTTTGAGAGGTCCAAAAACAATCCCAAGGAAAATTTATTATGCGTTAGGTTAGTTTGAATTTTATTTTTTAGGTTAAGTGGGGCAATTTCTGTTGAACAGTTTCACAGAAACCCAAATTGGTTTTGATGTAAGATGTTAAATTTAGTGATGAAAGCAGTCAATCTAGAATATATTAATTTTTCAAATGTTTTTGTAAAAACAGTTAAATTAACAATAGGCCTATGGTTATTAACATCTCTTTCTGTACCAGATTTAAGAATTAGAGTAATTTTAGCAATTTTAAAAGAGTCTGAACAAATTCCAGTAGTTAAGATAGAGTTATAGATATGAAGTAAGGGATCAACAATGTAAGGAACTACATACTTAAAATTTTTTGGTAAAATATCATCATACCCTGGACCAGAGAGCAGATTAATATTGTACAATGAATGAAGTAATTCAGTTTTTGTGATTTTAAGAATATGAATTGTGTTTTCCTTAATTGGGTTAGAAGGAAGTGTTAAGAATGTGTTATTAGTATGAGGCAAATGTTTTAGAACAGTTTGAGGTGCTGAAATGAAATGATCGTTCATAAGATTTACAATGTCATGTTTGTTATCAATAGGGGTTTGATTGTAAGTTAAGTGAGAAGGAGGTTTTAGAGATTTGGTTCGACCTAACAGTGTATTTAGATGTTTCCAAGTAAGTTTAGAATTATTCTGCAAGAAAATGTTGTAAAAATAATCCCTTTTAAGCTTTCAAATTTTAGAGTTTAAATTGTTTCTGAACTGTTTAAATGTTAGAAAATCAGCCTGGGATTTAGATTTTATAAATTTTGTAAAAAGTTTATTTTTTTTATTAATTTGATTTAAGCAATGCCTTGTTAACCAGGGTTTATTTTGTTTTTTTGATCTATTCTGAATTATTTTAATAGGAAATGCTTGATTATATATGCCCAAAAAAGTAGTTATAAATTTATTGTATGCAAGATCTGGTTTTCAGTTTGTAAAACATTTTCCCAGTTTGTATTTTGTATCAACTTAATAAATATGTCAATATTCTTCATGTAGGTTAGTTGGATCTTGCTGCAAAATGATCCAAGTGTTGAGCATGTAGAATATTTGTAGATTATAAAAATAGGTAGGTGTTCACTAAAATCATAATTTAAGATGCCTGATGAGATTTATTCAAGAGAAACATTAGTAATAACTAGGTCTAAAATAGATGCTGTGGTAGGTCTAAAATAGATGCTGTGTGGGGAGTAATTCTTGTAGCAGAATCTATTAGGTTATGAAATGCTGCTGCAGCAATAGTATTCTGTAAGAAATGAACCTGTGAATTACCAGATGATAGATCAATATTAAAATCACCCAATAGAAAACTGTTTTTACCAGTTAAGGTTATATAGCTAAGAATGTCAGAAAGTTTCTCAATAAATAAATTAGCACTCATTGAAGGAGGGCGGTAGCAAACTGATATTATGTTATATTGATTCTCAATAGTTAGAATTTCAATAGTAGTATCTATGAAAGTTAATTCACTAATTTGGGAATAGTTATTGTAAAGATTTTGTTTCAGGTAGATTGCAACCCCTCCCCCTGCACTCCGTCCTATTAATGTAAAAAGGTTTATAGTTTGGCAGTTCAAGAAAGTATTTATCCCCTGGGTACCAAGTCTCTGTGGTGCAGATAATATCAAGTAAATAATCTGTTAGTTTTGTTAGTGCCTCCAATGTGGTAATTTTGTTAGCCAAAGACCTGGCATTAAGGTGAATGACCCTGAGAGAGTTGTTAGTGTCATTAGAGGAAGTGTCATAAAACTCCTGTAATTCATAATAATTGTTAGACATAGAAATGTCCTAGCTCCACCAACCAAGCACAATTCTACAGTAAACAGGACTACCAAGATTTCTCTCTTGGCCAATATTATTGTCCCCTGCCAGAACATCATCATTTAAATTTTTCGTCAAATATATTTATTTCTTTTTTCTTTTTCTTTTTATGGATTTCAGTTCCTGAAAGTTGGCAGGTACGCTCATAGTAGGGGACAGGCTCAGTTGTAATGAGGTGGTGCTTTCTTAACAATTTCTGATGGAGGATCTTGGCAACTTCATTGTGCCTGTTCATGTACTCTGTTTGTGTGAGGACTCTGCACCCTGCTGTGATATGTTGGATGGTCTCTGGCGCTTGATGGCATTGCCAACATGTGTCACTTTCTACTGACGTGTCCTTCAGGATATGCTTCTGACAGTTTCTGGTGTTTTTCAACTTGATCTCATATAGACACAGGAGCCCTTCAGTCTCAAGGAAGAGTAATCTGTTTGTTAGCCCTGCTTTGGAGACAGTCTTGTCCACATGGTCGGATTGCAGATCGCTGTAGTGCCTTCTGTGTAGAACTTTCTTGCCCCAACTTTATTATTATTATTATTATTATTATTACGAGGGGTGTCCGATAAGTATTCAGATTTTTATTCTTATCGATACAAAATCTTGTATATGATTGTATGTATGCGTGAAACTATTATGACTACTTTCAGTGAAGCACTGTAAAAGCGGAGCGGCTTGATACTAATGTTAGGTGGCACTGTCGATCAAAAACAATGGCAGCTACATTAAGCCTTCAGTTCGGGCAGCAAGCAGTTGTGAAATATTTAACAAAAGAAGGCATAAAGGCCTGGACATTACGAGAAGACTTTGGACAGTGTATGGTGATGCAGCTATGTCTCCTTCCAGTGTTTACAAATGGATTGTGAAGTTCAAATCCTGGCCATGAGAGCCTTGATGGATGGGGCACGGTCAGGTAGGCCTAACATGGCGGTGATTGATGAAATGATTAAACAAGTTGACAACTTGATTAAAGGTGACAGACTAATTTGTGTTTGGGATATTGCCATGGAATTGGATATCAGTAAAGATTCTGTTGGACGAATTATTATTCATGAACATCTCAACTATAGGAACATCTGTGCCAGATGGGTACTTTGAATGCTTCTAGCGGTGCATAAATGCCAAAAGCTAAACGTTTGCAATGAACTGGTGCAGTGCTACGATGAGGAGGGTGATGCATTCACAGGATGCAGAATCACAGGCGATGAAATGTGGATTCATTAGTTTGAACTGGAGAAAAAAACTATAAAGTATGCATTGGCATCATCCAAGTTCGCCCCCATCAAAGTTCAAAGTTGGTTCGTCGGTGTCGAAGGTCATGGCTACTGTCTTCTGGAACAAACACAGTATCCTTCTCGTTGAGTACTTGGCAAAAAATGAAACAATAAATGCAAAGGCCTATGTGAAGACACTGAGAAAACTTGCACAGTGTATCTGGAACAAACGGCCAACATTGAAAAACAAGTGTTGTTTCACCATGATAATGCTCGCCGCATATTGCTATACCAGTGCAAGCAGAAATTGCCAAACAGAGGTGGACTGCTCTTCCTCACCCTGCTTACAGTCCGGACTTGGCACCTTCCCATTTTCATGTTTTCGTTCCTTTCAAGGATAGTCTTCCTGGTCACCACTATGAGAGCACAGACGATGTGTGAGCTGCTGTCCGTCAATGATTTCGCAACATCCCTGCTGATTTCTTCACTTCTGGAATGAATCAACTTGTTGATCGGTGGAGGAAATGCATAGTTCTAAACGGAGAATACGTGGAAAGTGACTTTGATTGTTCGTACCACTGTATTACTTATGCAAGTATCATATTTATGCATCCTGTAATTGATAGGAATAAAAGTCTGGATACTTATCGGGCATCCCTCGTATTATTATTATTGTTATTATTATTATTATTATTATTATTATCAGGTCACACCTGCATTCCCAACAATGGATGTTCAGGTTGGTGAGACACAACTATATTTGTAAGTATATTATCTATTAGGGATATGCAAAAGTTTCCGCCGCTCCTGCTAGCAGGCATTCTAGGGACACCAGCCAGCGACCTGTGTTGTCAGTTCGTACATGACGCCAAGCATGACGGTCGATAAAGTTCATTTGCAGCACTGTTTGTTATTCGTGTTTAATTTAGGGAAATGTGCGAGTGAAGCACACGGTTCAATATGTCAGGTGTAAGGCGAAATGGTTATGGGTGAGCGGATGTGTCGGGAATGGTTTGCCAGGTTTAAGAAAGATGATCTAAGCTCGGAAGACAAGCCACGTGCAGGTAGACTGCAGAGACTCGCAAACGAGGAGCTGTTCATTCCACCTGAGGATTCTGGAACAAAACCCAGTGAGTTGTCTTTTGTCCTATGTTACACAGAACTAATAGGTACCTCAACTATATTGATACTGAAGCTTAATTTTGTGTCAGATTCTTATTGGACCTTGTTGCTGCCATGTGTGTCCTTGTTGCCAGTGTAGTCCTTATGGAGGCAAACCCATCTCTCTCAATGAACACCCACCCTAGTAATTAATGGTTGAAATAAGTAGAGAAAAATGGATTCTAATACTTCACTTTCCTTTTACATGTAGTTTTAATAGTTGTGTACTAAATACAATAGTTGACAGTCATATTGGCAACCAGTCATTGGTAGTTGGGAGTGTAGGATGTTTCCATACAAAGGTGATATCAGTTAGTCTCTAGTGACTCATTGGTGTAGTAATTTTAACTAATGAATAAAAGGATTTATGCATAGACAGGTTGAACCATAGTAAGATGCTTCTCTTAAACCAATAATGTGCAAAAAGACAAATTTTGTGTAGTGTATTAAATTCCTAAATACTTATTTGTAAAATGCTTTGTGAAGCTTCCAGTTTGAAGTCTTGCACTTTACTTTCAGAAAATTTCAAAATAGTTTATTAGATCACACAAACAGGAAAAATTAGATTTAAATAGAAGGAAAACGCAAGTTCGGGTTTAGTAGATTGAAGAAAGCTTTCATTCAGTTAGCTTTTATAGTTGGTGAACAAAGTGAGCTATGGTGATCATTTTTTATCAGTGGCTTCATCATGGTACAATGCTGAGCATTTTTATTTTCTAAGTCAGATTCTCATAGGTCAGTATAGCTTTGAGAGAGTTGAAACCCAATCTGTGGCACACAGTATTGAACTTACTTATTCTCTAACATACTAACACAGTAGGGATGTGAAATTTCTCCTCATGCAAATGTTATCTGGTTTGTTAAGTGTTAATGCCTATGAAATTCACCACTGTGGTGGTGAATTTCATTTTTATAACTGGAACTAAAGTTATTAAGTGATGAATAAAAGGATTTATGCATACATTTTCAGTGCCATATTGCTAACAAAAAATTGTAAGTCTTATACTACATAAATGATTATGAACAGCAGGAATCAAGAAATTTAACAGCATACCCAATAGACATCACACTGAAAACATCTACTCTAGAACTTTGTAATAACTTCTTATTTTCCATCTGGCTTATGTTACTGGGCTCATAATTGTTTCAATGTGCTTGCTCTCAGATGCATCATGTAGTTACTGTTCCTGTGAGGTACTCAGCATTATTATATTTGCAGCATATAGTCACATCATTCTCCCTTACACCCTATATCCAGGATATTTCCTTGGGTTAATGCACTCTCCCTCCTCCAATGTATGTGTAAATGCAGCATATCTGCTCATACTAATGGTTTACTGTACAAAATGATAAAGACTGGCAAAAAGTATATATAATGTTTTAGTTTTGCATATTGTAGCCATGTAAACATGGTGCAGGGCTGCCTCATATGCCTATATGGCACTCAGGAATGTTGTTGGTACAGACCACATAATTAAAAGAAAAAATAATTCTTGACAGGGAATTTTCTCCATATTTTCCTGTCCAATAGAAGATTTTCTGCCTGTACCACATTGCTTCATCAACCACCAATGGCTGATTTTATACCTTCAATCCATCTTCTTCTAGGTTTGCCTTTTGTTTGCGGTATGGTACCATACAATTTTACACCAGTTTGAGCAATCCTCTATCTCCCCATTTGGCACACATGCCTGTACCATCTCAAAATGTCTTAATTTTTTTCTTCTACAAAAGTACTCAGCTCTGTTATGTGTACATCACTACCGTATTTTTCAGTATATTAATCCACAGACAGTAAAATTCAGCATGAGAGAAAAAAAGTCGGCATATAATATGCAGATAAAATTCATAGTAAAAGGTAAAAAGCAGATGCATAATCCCCAACTGAGTTTTATAATAAATAATACAAAAAGGCAATCACCAATATTTTTGCCAAAACTTTTTTTTTTTTTCACAATTTGTGAAGAATGTGATCAGCAGCGTGACCCTGCATATTTATACGGCGCAGGCACACAAATTTTTGTTAAAGTGACCTGTTACATGCAAGTATGTGCTTTACGTAATGCCCGTTATGCAATTTTTGGATAGCTTCAGAAATCCGGAATTTTCATAAATCTGGCAATCATCCGGTCTCGTCGATGCTGGATTTCCAAGGTTTTACTGTATACATATATATACTTTGTTTCCATTTAATGAGTTTACCAAAATATAAAATCACTGAAATTTTTTGAAAATTTAGAAAAGTTACTGTAACAAATACCCCACAACTTTCAAACAGTTGTGATATATATTTTTAATTTATGGGGCAATCATGTTGTAACCCTGAGTAATGCTTAAATTACATCAACAACTGAAACACTGGATTTCAGACTGTAAATAATTTGTGATGGTGTCAAAGTTCTCTCCTCCCCTTCAGTTTTGGAGTTCTAGTGCCAGAGGCATTCACTTTGAAGTAGAGCAAAATTAACTAGTGGGAGTGTGGTTGGAACCTTGGGAAGAGTGGGGAGGGAGTGACGTTACGGAGGTCACAGGTCAGAGCAGCATAGAATGGAAATGGCACTCCCCTATTCAAGGTCAGCACGCTTTGCTGAAGGCAATGTTTTCTCCCCTAACTTTTACAAAGCAGCAATCCACAGAGAGGAAATGTCTACACCCACATACACACAGACTTTTTTGTCAAAGGTTTAACGACCACCGTGAGCAACTCAATGTGCTATAAGAATTTTTGTCGAAGCCAAGGGGGGATATGTTGATTCAGTGACACTGTGAATTATTGTCGAACACGTGGCATTCTAAAAGCTTTGACATGATACAGATTTCCCTCATTATACGGCACGATATGAAGAGCAAAACTGCTTCATTTTTGAAGTTTACAGGGGGCCCCGTATTACCTGCACTATTGTATAATCCACAGTGGCTAGAATTTAAACTTTTAGGAACAGATAATCTACAGATTATGTGCCGAAAAATATGGTTATTCTGTTTTGTTTCTAAATGTACCTATTTTTCCAGATGTTCCTCTTACCACTCATTTCTGCAACCTCTAACCTCTTACAGAGCCCTTTACTTTTCACCCAACACTCAGTGTCATAAAGAATGGTAGATCTAAATGCTACATTGTAAACAGCAAGTTTAGTTCACTGGTGAACAACTTTCTTGATGAAAATAATTTCGTCCAGCTAAGGGACTTTCCTTGCTTTGCAAGTTCTGTTGTCTAGCTCCTTATCTAGCCTTCCATTCTTGTCAATGACCACACCCAAATAATTAAAATGTGTTACCTCTTCTTGACTCTTCCCCTGTACTACAAAACTAACAATTTTTGGAGTTTAAGAACCATTGAGATTTAATTTATAAATCAGAATTTAACTTGTATCATTATTAAAGTCATTTGCAATTCATTGTGGGGGAAATGTCAAAATAAATTTTATTTGAAATCTGTAAAGATGGTACTAATATGCAATTTTACTGTTCAGCAGCAGTTCTCATATTTGCAGGTTTTGTGATAATATATTTATTTATTTAACAATGTAATTACTGAGTGATTAGACATTTGTTGCCTTTATGTTTTGTTTTTCATGAACATGGTAAATTTTTTATCAGTGTTTAAGGCTTTTTTTCTAACTACTGATTTGTACATTATAATGTAGTGCACTTGAAAACATTAAATGTTACCGCAAATTTTCATGATTTCAGAGAACTATTGCATTTTTCAAAAGAGAATGACAAAGAAATACGGAACATAGCAGAAAGGTAAGTGCCATTTTTTCCCTTCTTTTTTATAATTTTTTTCTTTGTTTTCAATCATTACATTCAGACTTGTCAACTGAAGGAAAATTCTTTCTCTCTTCTCTGTCGTGTTGCAATACAGGGGTGGCGACTTTGATTTTTACAGAGTGGTGCACATTCTTTTGTAGAATAATTATTATTGAAGTTGTAAAACGTGATGTATATCATCACATCAACTATTATCGATCCACTGCTGGATGAAGGTCTCCCCAAGTTTCCTCCTCAACTATCTGTTCTGGGCCACTCTTCCATGTGACTCCTATCTCATGCTTTCAAATTTCATCCACCCATCTCCCCAGTAGCCTTCTTCTGGGTCTTTTCCTGTCCCTGAAAGATATATACTGTATATAACCAGTGCTGGGTGTTGACTAAGAGGGCAGTTGCCCATGTCAGTGGTCATATGAGTATTAATTCTTTCCTATTATCTCTTTTTATTTATAACACTGCCCAACACACTTTCTGGTGCCTTAAAAGTTAAACCTATTCTTAGATATATTTGGGACGCTGATTCCAAAAATGGCACCAGTTTTGCCCTATCAGCTCTAGTTTTGGAGATAGGGCGTACCCACCCTATATGCTGATTCCACCGGTCATCTGTCAAAATTCGGGATCCTACATCGCATGATCTGCTATTTTTGACATGATTTTGACAAATATTGATGCTATTAATATTACATGCTATTTAAAGAAACACATATTACAAAATCTTAGATATATTTGGAAATATTTAAGGCACAGAGTCCACAAATGGCATCAGTTTTGCCCTATCAGCTCTAGTTTTGGAGATATGGCATACCCACCTTATATGCTGATTCCACCGGTCATCCATCAAAATTTGGGATCCTACATCGCATGATCTGCTATTTTTGACATGATCTTGACAAATATTGATACTATATACATACAATTGAAACAAGCACATATTACTAAATCTGTATATTTCAACACAAGAGCACATAAAATGATCAGTCATTCAACATATGAGAAACGTCTTTTATAGGACTTTCTAGAGTGAGATCTACAAGGACATTCTCGCTGAAAATTCTAGCAGTAATCTGCCATCATGTGGGTATCCCACCTACCCTAGTATTTGCCTTCCTTAGTTTTTATGTCCTGGTGAAATCTTTCACCTTGCTCTTTGCTTAAATCACCAAGGTTTTCTGGAGAGCAATCTAGGTGGCTGTGTAGGTAATGGACCTTGATGCTCATATTACAGCCGAGCTTATTAAAATTGGAAAGCACGTCCTCAACTAATTCAGAGTAGTTGTCTGCCTTATGTTTGCCAAGAAAGTTTTTGGCAACTAGAACAAACGAAGTTCAGGCACAAGACTCAATGTTGTCCATTGAATCTATGAAATATGGATTGTTAATAAGCTGCCTTATCTGGGGACCATTGAAAATCCCTGCTTTCAGTTTTTCCGTGCTCAGTCTAGGGAATGTATATGATAAATAGCCAAAGCACAAACCTTCTATGTTCAACGCCTTTACAAATTGTTTCATTAGGACTAGCTTGATATGTAAAGGTGTCAGGATTATTTTGTCTCTGCTTACCAAAGGCTCCTTAATGACATTCTGTTCTCCAACTACCATATCTTTTCTGAGAGGGCACACTTTCCTTATCGAGTGGTCGTGTTTGGCTCTGCTGTCCCAAAGACATATAAAGCACGAATATTTTGTGTAGCCACTTTGCTGACCAAGGAAAAAGTTCATCATCTTTAGGTCTTCACAAATCATCCATTGATGTTCTTGATACTTCAGGTTTTCCAAGACTAGAGAGATTGTCTCGTCTCTGTCATACTGGCTGAGTGACAATTGGAATTGAGCCATATCTGTTGCCATTGTGTAAAAGAACACATTTTAAACTCCGCTTGGAGCTATCAATGAAAAGGCACCATTCATTTGGCATGTATGATGATAAAAGACCCATTTTCCTGAGAAGGTCACTGACATCATTGCCGAACCCTAGGTTGTTGTTTTAGAGAAAGAGGGCGGCAAATCCTTTTCTCTGCTATGGTAAAATGTAATGTTGGTTCCAGATTGATGTAAATTCTTTTCATTTAACCTGGAGGCCAGCAATTCTGAAGACTTTTTTGAGAGGTTCAGATCCCTGATGAGTTCACTCAGTTCATGTTGGTTAAAAGGTTGAGCACTTGATGAAGTTCCTACGAAATCACTGTCACTTTCCCCACTGCTGTTATCTTGTATGTGATCAGACATGCTTGATTCCTCATCCTCTGGCAGCTCTGGTAGGTGGATGAAAGATGGAGCGGGTATTTCATTTGAGTGTGGATGTGGTCGTTTTGTTGAAATGAGGTCAGGATATGCCCAATTGTTTCGATTGATGCCCTTGATGGTGACAAGACGAAAATAACAGTCATCATGGTGGATTTTGGGCTCCCTCCACACCATTGGTATTCCAAATTTCAGAGAGCTCTTTTTTCCATTTGTCCACTGCCGTAAATGCTCCGTGTAAGTTTTGCATACAGTATGGGGAGCCCACGACTTATCTTGGTCTCCAAGCTGAACACCAAAATAACCAAGATATGCCATCTTCACAAACTCAGAAATAGGTTTACTACTTTCTTTAAGGGTGTACTCGCCACAAATGCAGCAAAAGACATCTGGATGACTCAAACAACTTCTTTGTCGGGAAGCCATGGCGTCTACTCAATATGCAAACAAAATTAGATCACATTAGATTATTTGGTTGTATAGTTGTTCACAAACTCCCAATTAGATTAACAGACACTGGCTTTAAACTCATAAAATAACAATATACGTTGACTTTACGCACATAAAATAACAATATTTCTGCACATCAGCATATAGGGCGGGTATGCCCTATCTCCAAAACTAGAGCTGATAGGGCAAAACTGATGCCATTTTTGTAATCAGCACCCCAAATATACCCAAGAATAGGTCTAACTTCTGAGGCACCAGACAAAAAAAATTTGTTGTTGGGCTTTGTAATTTTTTACTTCAAGTTCAACATAATAATCTGAACTGTGCCTTATCAATGAATGTGCAATAGAGCCAGAATTTTACATATTCAAAGTAATTAACAGAGAAGGTTCAAACAGTCTTTGTTTCAAAATTGTATAAAAATGGCAAATGCAATTATCATCATAACACACAAAAAAATATGCCCATTTCCAAAATACGTATATGTCTAAGAATTTGATTTATATTTTTCAAATCCCTGGGTATTTTTGTACATATAGATATGCAATTGATTGATACAATTTTTTATGGCTATAAAAATGATAACATAAAAACCTGAAAATTGATTTATTGCAATGTTTTTTATGATCTTTTCCATTGATAAGTTCTGTGAATTTCAAATGAGCATATTTTCCTCTTAATTGTTTTTCTCGTCTAGAAAACAAAATGTATGCAAATAGGAGTTGATTATATAAAATATTCTGCTTAACAAATGAGAAAACGAAATTGCTTACCATGAAGCACAATGCACAGGTTAAAAGAATTATAGAGGATCTCTATTTTTCTCCTGTGAAAGAGCAAATGTGTCTGCGAACAGGCGCCTTCATTAAAAATTTGTCCATCAAAGAATTTGAATCCAGATCATTGGTGGCTTCAGAGTGTGCATGAAGCAAAATTAGGGAATTCAACCTATTTTGCGTTGTAGTTGAACGAAAATATATTTTCAATCTCCACAGAAGTGAAAATCAGTGTTCGACAGTGCAGGATGAGACGGGAATAGTCAAAATTATTTGCACTAATTTCGAAAATTCTGGCACCATGGTTTTTAGAGAACTATTGCTCTTCAAAAAGTCCAGTACGTTTTTGAAATTGGTTACAGCAGCGTTGTAAATTTTTGCAGTCTGGAGAAACATGTTTCTGTGTAAAAGTAGCCTTTCACCTTCGTTCATTCAAAATCATCTCTGTGCAAACTGATCACATCCTGTATGCTAGCACTTCCTTTTCCAACTACGAAATTCTCAACCTTACTGAGAACGCTCATGGTGCTAGAGTCGAATCTTATTCTTATGGAAATAAGCACCTCACCTAACACTAAATGATATTAAGATCTATAATATTCACATGGGTCTTGGAATTGATGGGTCTTTGAGCATGAATTCCACTTCTAAGGAATTATCTGCTGGCATGGAAGCATTGGCTCATATGATTCAATTTGTGAGCTTCTTCCATCGAAGAATTCCACATTTTTTTCAAATCCTAAGTTTTGCAAAGAGACCAAAATCATCTACTGTTAAATTTACCTTTTTTTTTTCAAAATGCTTGCAAGAGAACTTAATGAGTATGAAGTACAAAAGGTTTCATGTGAGACTTGTGATAGATGTCAGTGAAGTGCAAGCTTTATACCAAGTTTGCTGTAAAGGGAGACTCTTGATTCATCAACAGTAAATAAAACCTAACACTATCAGTAACTTTAATTTCAGAGATGATCTTGCATTGCAAGCTGTATACCAAGTTTGCTGTAAAGGGAGACTCTTGATTCATCAACAGTAAATAAAACCTAACACTGTCAGTAACTGTAATTTCAGAGATGATCTTGCATTGCAAGCTGTATACCAAGTTTGCTGTAAAGGGAGACTCTTGATTCATCAACAGTAAATAAAACCTAACACTATCAGTAACTTTAATTTCAGAGATGATCTTGCATTGTGGATCTGAATCTCAGAGAACAGCTTAGTGGCATATGTATGTACACTGAAGAGCAATTGAATTAGAGACAGCTGGCGTTACGCAAATGTGGCGCTGTGGGCAGCCCTGTAAACGGAAATGACATGACGTATGCAGTGATCCAACAATATAAGGAGTGATGCGACAGGAATCAATAAGATTCGGACTATGGGTAAGTCGAAGGATCTAAGCGCATTTGATCGTGGGCAAATTGTTGGGGCCCGACGAATGGGTCATTCCATCTCGGAAGTTGTGCAGGCACTAGGATTTTCACGAGCCACTGTGTCACAGATGCACTGTGAGTACATCGAATGCGGTAAAACCATCCCTGCTAGGGCTAACTGCCGTGGACAACAGTGTGTGGATGAGCAGGGTCATCGTCAGCTAGCTCGCATTGTAACAGCGGATAGACTAGCCACAGTGCAGGAAATCACTCAGCAATTTAACGCTGGTGCACAAAAACATGTAAGCAGCCACACAATCCAGAACCATCTCCTTGCTATGGGGTACAGAAGCCATCGTCCAATGAGGGTACCGCTGCTGACCGCACATCACAGGGTGCAAAGATTAGCATAGGCGCGCGAACATCGCCACTAGACCCTAGACATTTGGGAAAATGTTGCCTGGACTGATGAGTCAAGATTCACGTTGGTACATGCAGATGGCAGGATACGAGTACGGCGCAAACCACATGAAACGATGGATCCTTCTTGCCAGCAGGGTACTCTTCAAGCTGGTGGGGGTGGCATTCTCGTCTGGGGACTGTTTACGTGGACTAAAAGGGGACCCCTGGTACGTGTGACATCGTCCCTCACCGGTCAACGTTACCGGGATATCCTGGACAACCATTTGCTCCCATTTGTGCGTCTTCAACATCCCACTGGGGACCTCATCCTGCAGCAAGACAATGCACCATGCCATCGCTCCCAAATTGTATCCAAATGGTTGGATGAACACTCCACCGACGTGACCTCGCTTCCTTAGCCAGCTAGGTCACCTGACCTCAATCCCATCGAGCACATCTGGGATGCCACCGAGAGAGATGTTTGAGGCACTGACCCCCCTCCATCAAATCTTTGTGAACTGTGGGAGCTTGTTCAGGGATCATGGATCTGTATGGCTTCCCAAAGTTTTCGGTGCCTTGTCGAGTCCATGCCGAGACAAATCGCCGCCGTCATCAGGGCAAAAGGTGGTGCTACACGTTACTAGACAGGTATCTCTAATTCAGTTGCTCCTCAGTGTATATGTGTGAGTCAGTGGCATATATTCGAGGCTAGCTAAGCTAGCTGCGAAGCCCAGAGAATGCACAAATAAAACTGAATTAAATATACACAAATAAAAGTCAATTATCAACGGTATTAAAATATGCCAATGCTTTCTGCGGAAAAAAATGTGTGCGGATTTGCTTCTTTGACTCAGTCTGGCGAGTGAAAACCAACGGCATAGCGCAAGCAGCTCTTCCAGAGTCTTTGCAGTTCTGATGCGTAAACCTTCCGCACCATCGCCTCCTAGCGTTTCCATGACAACATGAATCAGCTGGTGGAGGGGAATGGGCCATTGCTTTGAGAAACGGTTCGCTCAAAACAGAGAAGAGTTAGACTATCTCAGGCACTCACGTCCTCCCGCCCATAAGAGTGTTTCGCGAGAATTGCTTCAGTTTTTGTCAAGTGTCAATAAATTAAAATTAGAGATATTATATCTTAAATTCGTGGCTTTGTTGGATTTGAACTGTTTTGATAAATTTTGTGAAAGCTTCCCTGAACATCTACTGTCAGAACTTAAAGAACTCTATGCTTCAAAAATTTTGATACAGCTCGACTAAAAATGAACTGAAGGTATTCCCTTGATGAATACAAAAACAAATCAGTAGGAGACATATTATGTGTTACATAGAGTTGAATAAATTGGACATAGTGTTTAGTAAGGTATAAAAATTAGCAGACCTCATATTAAGCTTTCCATCAACAACTGCAACTGCCGAAAGAAGTTTTTCTGCATTAAAAAGAATCAAGATATATCTTAGAGCCACACAAGGGCATGCACATTTGAAAAACTTGGCTGTTTTGTCAATAGAGAAAAACATTCTTTTTAAATATGAAAAAGTACTCAGAAGAAACATTTTATGAAAACTTAACACTTAAGTTCACACAAAAGGAAAGAAAAATGGAGTCCATGTAGAAATAAAGTATTCAGAAGAAGAAGAATGGAATTCATGTACAAATAAGTGTTCAAATCCTAATCTTCGTAATTATTTGTTATCATGTTAGCAATGGCATGTACCTAAAATTTAGAAAAAAATGTTACTTCTATTACTTTAATTAAAAATTAAACTTCACAATATAAAAAAAAACAGTACTGGGGGGAGGGGGAGGGGAGATAACCCAGGTCTCGGACCCAAGATACGCCACTGGTGTGAGTGGTGGAAGTAGAAAATCTTGAAATAAACAAAAGGAGATAAAAAGGAACTTGTTTGAAACTAGCAGTAACCTTTCCATTTCTTTCTTTTTTTTTTTTTTTTTTCGATAGAAGTACTGAATTAAATTTTATTCATATATACATTTCTTTGTTAACATCTATGATATTTTGTTGTTAACCAGCATTAGTATTTTTCAAATGGTCTGTTCCTAATGGTAGTAAAACACTATGGTAGTATGCAGGGCAGGAGTGAGATGATGATGTTGTAGTGCTGGTTTTTATTTGGGGAAAAATACAGTATTATTCAAATGCACAATGAAAATAGAACACTTTGTGGCCCTAGCTAGAGTAACTCATAGAAATTGCTGAATACCAAATTTCTTAAACCTACATATTGCTGTAATGAATTTTTTCCCTTGTAGAATTTCTTAAAATCTGATTTTTTACAAACCAAAGAAAAATAGGACTTGGAATTGATGTGTGCTGTGACTGGAAATCCCAACATCAATATAATTGACCTTATCCCATTCTGTTAATGCATAAAATATTTCTTATAATGTATAATAAACAGAAGTGTATTTTTGTACATATATATTGTTTCTTACAGTGTTGTCACATTATTCCAATTCTCATTTCCCATGTTTTATGCTTCAGTGTGATATCTTTAATCCATTAGGCCTAAAATGGCTTGTGAATAGATCTTTGTAAGTGTGACAGGAGTAATGACTCATCATATCAGCTGTGAAGTGGCTTTTACAAAAGTGTCATTGGTCCTGCTTTAATGCATGGTTAAACCAAGGTTTGGGAAATAAACAATAGGTTGTGTGTTAGGATCTTATTTTCAAAGTAGAGAGTTGTTACATGGAACAATGTAATGTATTCATATTTAATTACCTTCTTTGTAGAGAGGTGAAACTCTTTTTATCTGTAAATTTCATGATGATGAAGTTCATAAATCAACCTTAATTGACTTCGAAAGTTATGAATGTTGGAAGAATATGTTGTTTCAGCAAACAAGAAAAAGGGCATTTCACTTTATTAGTTACACAAATACATGATAATTATGAAAGTAAATAATGTTTTAAGTCTGAATAATTAACGTTAAACTTTTTTGCACTCTAGTATAGAAATGGGATGATCCAGTGAAATGAACAACTTAAAAAAGAGCATAAAGTAAATGCACTGCAGTAGATTCTCTTGTTCATGTTCAATTTCTGGGTTTTGAACTCATATAATAAATTAAACCATCTATTTGCATCAGTTATTGAAATGTATGTTCCACTTTAACTTGTTATTATATATATATATATACATATTTTTATTTTTTGTAGAGGCTTTGACTTTATATGGAACCATTTGAAAATGGAAGACATCTTGTGTTACTGGGAAAACCTGTTATTGAAATACTCAGAACTGTTGCAATTTAAACCTCAGAGAAACAGTAGTTTTGAGCTTGTGCAACCCAAAAAATGAGTTGAATGAAAACTTTTTCGATGAAAATTATGTAGACTGTTCATGCATCTGTGTGTTTCGTGATAGAGAATCAGGAAAAAATATGGAATTATTTTAGCAGAATTAATAGATTTACTGAATGAATTCTAATAGTTTTTGTATTTGTTATAAATTAAGTCATTCCAAACAGAATAGGTGTTGTTGTTTTTTCATGGCAAATTTTTAATAAAAAAAATAAGTATTATTTTTTAGGCTCTGTCATTTCATATTTCAGTGAGTTGATATGTAAAGTAGAATGATTTCAAACTTGCTGAAGATTTCTTATTTTGTATTTGTATATGTTGGGAAGTCCTAGGAATCAACAATGTACATTCAGTGTTATTTTTTCGTATTTCATTGTGTATGCATTTTATTTTTTTACTGTATATATTCCTATATTAAAATGGTGAAGTGTGTATTTCCCCTTCCCCCATTTCAATGTTGTACTTTATATTAACATAAAAAACAAAATGAGAACATTTTTATAACAAAAAAAATATTTTAATTTGTAGTCTAGGGAGTGTTTTAATACTGCTGGATTAAGAAAACTTTGGAAGCTGTGAAACTATCGTATCAAAATACCATATTTCAGTCTATCCCTAAAACATCGCTACATTGCTGTAATATGCTGAGTCATCGTGCTTTATTCTCTGTACACTTATTTGTGTGGCTAATCTACATTATACATTGTTTCATACTAATATTATGACAGACCTGCTAATATTATGACAACACTGTTACGATTTTATCATATTTAGTATGATAAATCGTCCTGCAGTACGATAATATAATTTTGCTGCCAAAAATACAATTTTTGTAAAAAAGTAATGTTTTTCCCCATTTTTCCCCTTTTCAGACAGAAGTAGGAAAGAAATTACATGTAATCTGTTTTTCCCCTTGTAAAGATTTTTCTCGGAGAGGTTTCCAATTTCTCTTAACAGATTCCCCTGCCTCTAGTTTCCCAATGGAAATAAAGTAAGGCAAGTCAGGTGCAATGGGTGAATCTCGACTTGTTTCGTATTTTCGACTCTTTGTCATACTTAAAGCTGCTGAGTGGTTGGTACTGGAATGTGGAAGAGTGTCTGTTTATTCAAAGCAACCTCCCTCCCTTTACACCTGCAACCATCAAGAATTTATATAGCTACACCTTACACCATTGAGAATTTATACAGCTGAAATAGGCTTAAAAAATTATCAGCACACATCATGTTACGTTTTCTGGTTCTGAGAGGCTGGCAGGTATGTTATGATCACAGGAACACTTTTAGTCAGGTGCATACTGGGTCACCAGGATAGCAAGAGATTGGTGAGCTATCATATTTTGGGCCGGCAAACCTCATACTAACTGAAGGAAAAAAAGTTTATACGTATACACCGAAGAGCCAAAACATTATGACCACCTGCCTAATATAATGTTGGTCCACCGTATGCCACTAAAACAGCTCTTACCCAGTGAGGCATGTACACTACAAGATTTCTAGGTATCAACACATGACCTGCAGATCCTTTTAACTCTTTTAAGTTTCATAGTTGAGCCACTGCAAATCAAATATCCTGTTCTAACTCAAGCCACAGATGCTTGATTGGATCGATGTCTGGGTAATTTGGAGGTCAGGGCAATATCTGGAAGTCTTGTGTTCTGTGAACCATTTTCAAACAATCCAGGCTGCATGGCATGGCACATTATCCTGCTGATAGAAAGCACTACTACAGGGGAATATTGTTACCATGACAGGATGTACCTGGTCTGCAATGATGTGTTGGTAGGTGGTAGATATCATAGTTTTTCCTGCACATGAATGACTGGACCCAGGGTTTCTCAGCAGAACATTGCCCAAAGCATTACACTTTGTCCACTGGCTGGTTTTCATTCCACGGTGCATTCTGGTGCCAACACTTTCCCAGATAAATGGACGCAGATGTACCTGACCAGTGACCATCCACATGGTGCAACAAAAAATGTGATTTATCAGACCAGACAACTTTCTTTCAATCATTCGTGGTCCAGTTTTGATGCTCACATGCCCTTTTGATAGTGAACTGAGATTAGCATGAGCACTCGGAGTTGCCTGCTGCTACGTAGCCCCATTTTCTGCGGGGTTTGATGAACTGTGTGTTGTGACACATTACTCCCATCAACAGGAGGTTGCACCAAAATTCATTCTTGAGTTCCACAAATATATGGCACCATAAAAATCTACAAGGAAAGCAAACCATTGAGGCCTATAATTGACACAAAAAATTCTTCACTCACCAACCTGAATTATTACTTTCTTTTGACCTTAAAAATATTTTCTCTTCTCCTTCTTACCTTCTGAAAAATAACATGAAACTAAATGAGAATGCTAGATAATTTTCCAGAATTATGTCATCCAGTATTAGCAAGCCTTGATATAGTATCAATGTATACTAATATAAACCTGGATCTCCGGATAGAATTCATTGCTAATGACCTTGCAGACAAAATAGTTTTCATAACCCAGGATTCATACGCCTCTGGATTTCCTGGAAAATTACTGGAATTATTGTGTTTCTTTCTATGCTAAACTAGTTTGATTAAAAGATTTGGCCACTATATCATGAAGCCAGTGTTGCATCAGAAATGTTCACTCTTCTCCAGCTGTGAACTGGGGAAAAAGGGGGTTGCAGAAACTTCCATGCCTAAACCATGTTGTCCCACTTCCGTACATGCCATTTTCGTACAAATGTTTGCCCCATTTCTGCACACATCTAGATCATCTAGTGCCATTTCTGTACACAGATGGGATGATCCCTAAGCAGTGGGATGTGCGTGAAGGAAGACAGAGGATCAGGGGCAAGGGGCATACTGACAGCCCTTGCACCCTCACTGCAAGAGAGCTCATGGCTATAAGAGCCACCTCTAGCTGCAGGAAAAAGATTTTACAAAAATTTTTGCAGAAACTTCTTATGAGCCCGGAATTTTTTACAGCAGCTTTGAATGAAATATTAAAAAGAAAAGCAATTTTTTTCCGCGGTTTTGAAATTAAACATCTGCGATGAATGCTGAAGACCGTAAAGGTGGCATTAATGGACAGCCTGTTTACCCTTCAGTTTTTATTGCTGTTCCCCGCTTACCCTACCCATAAGCACTTATTGGTTTATGAAAACAATGAATGGTCATCTCTGTGACGTCAGAGGAATTTGACAGGGGATC
This sequence comes from Macrothele yani, assembly GCA_039090855.1. Classification (NCBI taxonomy): domain Eukaryota; kingdom Metazoa; phylum Arthropoda; class Arachnida; order Araneae; family Macrothelidae; genus Macrothele; species Macrothele yani. The sequence goes on along the minus strand of CM077023.1, from coordinate 97,672,641 downwards.
AGCACTTACTTTCTCCCTTAGCGTTCCTCACGTCTGATACCATACACTGTTTAACTGTACGGAAATGGCACTAACCTATTTGCTATGTAGGGAAATGGGACAAAATTCATTTTATATGGAAATGGCACATACAAAACCTAAATGGGAGCGCAGGCCCACCGCCATTGGCTGATAAGCATCTCCTGCACGCTACTGGGATAAAAAAATATGATTTTCTATCTTCGTGGGATTTCAACAGAACTGGCTGAAAATTTAATGCACTTAATAAATTGCTAAAAGGAATGAATCCACCAAATTTCGTGTGAATTAGATAAAAATTGTGAAAACTAGGCACTAAAATTTTTAATCTCGTATGACAGCAGTGTTTTCCCTCTCTGAAAGTCATAATAAAAAAAAAATTTATGTGCAATTAAAAAAAAATTTCATTTGATTGTCATGAAATTTGCAGGGTAACCATGATCCAGTTATGGCATCTGTGAAAAATTCAATCTTTTAATTGAAAATTTGGAAAATTAATTTTTCCACACTTTAAAGCACATCTTTTGTAAAAAAAGGTTGTGCTTATATTATCCGTCCGTCTGTCTGTCCATCTATCTATGGACACCATATCTCTGCAACTAATAGTCTGATTGGAAATTTTTTTTTTGCATTGGGAAGCTTGAAATGTGTGAACGATGATCCTTTATTTTGTGTTTTTTCTCGATGCACAGTTTTACCGCTAAAGGGCATAAGTCCCGATTATATCGAATTCAAAATACATTTTATTCCATGTATAAGCTTCTAAATGTCTGATTGAAAATATTCTTTTACCTTTTGGTTCTATTTTTATCAAATACTATTTTGGGTATAGTCACATTTTCAAGTTAAGCATAGATTTTCTGCTAGTGAGCGTAAAAATATGCTGCGTTTTCCCCGATATATCTGCTTCTGAAACTCCGGTTTGAAAAATTCTTTCTCTATTGGATACAGCTCCTAATGGGAAATATTTTGCATGTAATTTCTGATTTTTGGTAAAACATGGTTTGGCCACCAGGGGGCAGAAATGTCAATTTCTACTTCTGTTGCATTTGCAGCAAAATCTGAGCTTCTAAAATCTCAGTTGAAAAAATTTGTTCATGGACCGATACCACTCTTGTCAGTAAACCTTTTCCGAATATTTTCTTCTTAAAATAATGCATGGTTTCTCTGCCCCCTGGCAGAGATGCCAACTTTACGAACTTTCTGTAGTTTGTACAGATTTTCACTCCATCTTACAGTTTTACGGAAGTCACCCAAAAAACAAAGGAAAAGCCCATGCACTCAATTTTCTATTTTTTACCGTCTTTTGGTCGAAAAACGCACATTACAGGTAGTCCTTATATGCCTTTGATGTTCTGACTTACCCCGCCAACGAAGGCTGAGCTCAGCTCAGCACCTTTTGTGAACTCTTTACATTGATTACATGTGGCTTTGTGCTTGTGAAAATTCCAGTGCAAACATTTTAGCCCTTCCACTGGACTATCGGGTGACACCCGACATTACAAAATCGCCAAATAGCTCTCTTGGTGGGTGACCCATGGCGATAACGCCTCTATAGCTAGCATGTTGGCGCTCACGAAACATTTCTTTTTCACAGCATAGGTTGGGTGTCGCCGATGATGCCTCTGTAGCTCGTATGTCGGGGCTCGCGAGACATTTCTTTTTCACTGAATAAATAAAAAGGAATGTCATCGGTTGTCACCCACCATGCTGATGACGCCTCTATAGCTTGCATGTCGGCGCACACGAGGAATTTCTTTTTCGCCGAATAGGTCTAGTTTCATCCGTCGCATCTATGACGTCTCTATAGCTCTTATGTCGGCGCTCGCGAGACATTTCTTTTTCACCGAATAGGTCAATGCTTCCTCTTTGGTGATAAGCATTCATTATTATTTTAATGACTGGCCATCAAGATGGGATGATTTTGAAGCTATCCAGAATGAACTCAAACTGCTTTCACATAAATTTGTCAAACATACTTCTTCTAGATGGTTAACTTTTGTTGATGCTGCCAAAAGACTGATCGAGCAGTGGCCTGCTGTTTTACAGTAATTTTTTTAATTTGTACCTTCTAAAAAAAGTAATGACCATCTTCAGAGAAACTCTTTTAAAAATGTTGTTGCATTGTTAAAGAAACCTGGGATGTTGGCTGAGCTTCATTTTACTCTTTCATTTGCTGAACTTTTTTAGACATTCACTGGAACTTTTCAGGTTGACCATCTGCTGGTTCATATTTTGTTTAAAGAACTTCTGTCAGTAGTGGAGAAGCTAGCCAGTTGTATTTGCCATTCATCTGCTTTAAACCTTTGTACTCATATGACTGAGTAAATAAGAACTTATTTGATCAGAAAAATTTGGGAGAACTGTCTTCTGTTACTATGTCTGAAGAAGTAAAAAAAGAAGTTTCTTTGCTTGACCAAAAAAGTAAACTGATTTCTCAGAAAAATGTCCAATCACACTATATTGCTGGTTGTACACATCTATAAAAAAGGCTGTCACACCTTCATTAAGGCTTTAAAAAGCCCTTGGATGTCTACACAAATCAAAAAGAAAGACAGAGAGAAGCTGTCGACAGATTGTGACTGTTGCCAAAGTGCTCCTTTGCATAATTCATGAAGATTGCCTCCTAGATAGATGAGTGAAAATGTCTTCATGTGAAAAATGACAAATCAGATGCCAATGAAATTGAAAAGTATTGGAATCACTTTTTTTCTCTTAAAACATCTGATAGATTACCTAAATATCCCATTGTTACCAAGCTAGTGAAATCAGCATTATGCCTCTCGCATGGAAATGCTGCCATTGAGAGAAGATTTTCATCCTCCAAGTTTATTCTTGATGATTGTCCACAGATGTCTGTGAGAACACTTAATTCAGTTCTCATTGTAAACGATGAATGGGATTATAAAAGGGTTATTTTTAACCCTTCCTTTATACCAATTACTAAGAAACTTATATCGCTGGCACAAAATGCTCATAAACATTACGAAGCATATCTGGAGGAACAATGGTATCAAAAAGAAAAGCATATGAAGGTAGAAAAAGAAAAACGAAAGAACTACAACAAAGAATCAAAAAAAAAAAAAAAAAGTTCTAAGAAAGAAAGCCAATACTTGGAATGTACACTTAAAGAGAAGAAGAACTTTGAAACCACTAGAGAATCAGCAGATGTTTTGTTAAAAGATGCCACAAAAAAGCTGAAAAAAGTTTTGGAGAAAGGAGATATTGTGCAAATTCAAGAGGCCCAAGGTATATTAGAGGGTTTTCGGTCACTGAAAGACTTGGAGAACAAAGAATTTAAAGAAGTTCAACAGCTGCAAACTGTTATTGAAAAAAGAAAAAGCCTGCTGATTGCCAACTTTTTTCACAAAAAGCCTAAAAAAAAAGTTTTTGTTCGTTTTCGATTTGCAATGGCTAACTTCCGCATTTTGCCACCAGGGGCGCTGCTATTGGTTGCATTCTATCGGGCGTAGTCGCTTTACTACACCGTTATCTCACTTGTATAACTGTACCTCTCTCCGTTCGCAAGTTAATCCAGGCTAAAGGGACTTTCCTATGCACTCTGTATATATAAATATAGAAAGAACTTGACTGCTTAACCAAAATACATATACTCAGAGATATACATAAAGACATACCCAGATATATACTGATAAACCCACTTCAATGCTGCAAACACTAGAAGATATATAGGCAATAAATATTTAAATAAACCTCAACTGCCACCCCGATGGCGCAGTGGTCTAAGGGATGGCCTCTGATCATTCGTCCGAATGGGGTCCGGGTTCGAATCCCGGTGAGGCATGGATGTTGTGTTTGTCTTACGGCACCGGCTCTCTCCCTTCCCTGGAACCAGTGACCCTCAATTAGGGACTGGCGATTGCTTATAGCCCATTGAGTTGCTCACGGTGGTCCTTAAACCTCCAATAAAAAAAAAAAAAAAAAAACTCCAACAAGAGCTGAAAATCCGAATTCAGAAATGCACATACACTTAGCTAAATTTCTAAAAAGCTGCTTCAAACAAATCCTTTACAACTTTAAAACCTAAAAATTAAATGAAATTACTAAATCTCTCAAGCATCCCAAACCAATCTTCGGAGAAAAGCATCTGGGGGACCTGAAAGTGTAGGAAAGCTCAGGTTTCATAAGTATTAACTTTACTGTTTTTATATGCCAAATAAAACTTTCAGTAGGAAATACTAAAACTACCCGCCCCGGTGGCGCAGTGGTCTAAACGATGGCTTCTGATCATTCGTCCGAAAGGGCTATGGGTTCGAATCCCGGTGAGATATGGATGTTGTGTTTGTCTTGTGGCACTGGCTCTCTCTCCCTTCCCTGGAACCAGTGACCCTAAATAAGGGACGGGCGACTGCTTCTACCCCATTGAGTTGCTCACGGTGGTAGGTGTTGCGACTTCTGAGCTCCGTCAATTCGTGCGTATTTTGTGCGTTTCTAAAGAGTTGTGTATCCCAAGTTTCGCAGCATTTCCCTTTGGAAGGTTCCGCTATCGTTTGTGATTACTCCCAGATTGGTGAGTTGCTTTTTTCTTTTGCTATTACAACTTGTTTATCTCTCGGCCGAGCTGGTCGAAGCTACGATAGTCGGCGCCATTGCAAATGGCGTCTTCCGGCAGTGAGGCCCCTGATCAGGATCTCACTTCCGGTGTTCCTTCGCTGTTGATGACAAATTCTTCTTCTTCCATGGGTGCTGCCCTCCCCACGTGGCGGCGTTGCACTGCCCTCAACTCGTGACGTGAACAACCCCTTTCCTCAGGCTGTTCCGTTGCCTTCTCACTCATCTCAAGCTGCCACCACCTTCGTTGCTGACGATGACGTAATGGATGTCTCGTGCAACGGTGCCTTCCCCATGTCATCTAAACCTCTGACGTCATCGTTTACGTATGCCAATGCCATGGCCTCTTCCACTGTGCAACGCCCCACGCAAGGCCTGTACGCCGGCGCCGAAGCTCTCCAATCACAACTACAGCGTGACGGAAATACCATTTCTTTGGAAATTCCCCAAGACTCGCCAGCAGGTACTGCTTTCACTACGATCTTAGACAGAGGTGTTGTAATTAGGGACGGGCGACTGCTTATAGCCCATTGAGTTGCTCACGGTGGTCGTAAAACCTCCAGAAAAAAAAATAGACGGAGGTGTTGTCTTTGAATCCTTGCCAAAAACCTTCTTCAAAGATTATTCCACCTCTTTAAAGCGGCAATTTCCAAAACATGCCATTTCTCACATGTTTCGGCGAGGCCGAACGATTGTGGTTTACTTTTCCAAGGCCGACTTGCTCGTGCTGTGACGAATGCCGGTCTCACCATCGGTGATCAACATCTTCTTCCCAGCCCAGTTGCCGAGCGCCCATTGAATGTGTCCTTCTACCCGGTACAACCGGAGGTGACCGATACAGTTTTATTTGTGGTTCTTGCGTCATTCGGCCGCGTGGTTGGAACGATTCAGACATATTCTGCTGCCCCTAAAGACCCCGACGACAACACCCTGCTCGGCGCGTGGGTAGAGTTGTTTTTTCTTCCCCGGAGGACATCCAGACCATCCCGACTCAATTCAAAGTCAAGTGCGGTAACCAGATCCGCTATATTGATGTGCTCACTGAACATCACTGCAGCAAATGCAAGAAGTTTGGGCACTTTTACAAGCAGTGTCGCAATGCTGATGCTGCCCCACAAGATTCACCGCAGGTGACTTCTCTTCAATCCTCTGACTCGCCCTTGCCTCCACGACTTTCCTCTGAAGCCCCTCTGAGACGAGAAAGGGCTCCGTCATCGACTGGTGTGCAGCCATCTCTCTCCGCGACTGACTTTCCAGTGCTGCCGGAGTCCTCCACATTCCGCGCCCCCGATCCACCTGCCGCCTCCGCGGACGACCGTGTCTTGTCAGCTACTGAAGTATCGATTGCAGATACTGACAGCGCTTCCACCAGTACGGAACAGACCATGAGTGACACCTCCGAGCCTGATCACAGCGCTCGCCAAGATAAGAGGACAGCGCCCAAATCTCCTCGCAACACCACCAAGCGAGGGAGAGCTGCTGGGAGCTCCACTCGCTCCTCGTCCCGGACCCGCCAGAAACCATCTTATCTTCAAGACTTTGATACCACTTCTGACCCTTCCTCTCCAATGGTTTCATATGACGACTTTGATCAGAATCTTCGCGACACATCGTTCCCGTCTTTGCCTCTTACGTATGAGGAGTTACATGCTCTCACCTGTTACACGCAAAAAGCGCACGGCTTCCTCCACTATGCGAAGACCCATGAAGCTGGACTTCCTGCAATCCTGCAACAGCTTTCCGATCTGGATAATCTTGTGGACAATTCTTCTTACTTATCTGGTCCTTCCGCTAAGACGGCCAAGTTCATTCGTAAACAGATCCACGGACTCAAGATTTCTATCACCAGGCTCACCGCGTCGCCGGGTGACCTGGCACTTTCACGGTAGTTTCCTTCAACTGTCGGGGGTTTGGATCCCCCGAGGTGAATTCCGCCGTGCATGAGGACCTCTCGGCAATTTGTGCCGATGTCCTCCTGCTCCAGGAAACGTGGTGCTCGCCTACAACACCTTTCCATCAGTGGCGCCGATGGCAGTACACCTTCCATCATGCCCATCGTGTACTGCGTTCAGGCGGAATTGCTGTCGGAATACATCACCGTTTTCGCCCATCTATCACTTCTGTTGCTGTTACTAACTTATTTACCGATCAATTACAATGTTTTACATTTTGCATCAATTGTGTACCATATCATATCTTTAATGTGTATATTCCTACTGACGACTCTCAACTCCTTCCGCTTTTTCATTGCTTTCGGGCTGCGCTTGAGGCGGTCCCCCGGGGACTTTTGCATCCTCGGGGGTGACTTCAATTGCACTCTACACCCGTTGCTTGACCGCACGTCTACAGGAGGGGAGCACCGCTCCCTTCTTGTCGATCTGCTTACTCAACTTATTACCGATTTCCATTTTGTTGATTCGTACCGGCATCTTCACCCGGACACCATTTCTTATACTTGGCGGAATTCTCCAGCACAAGGTTCGGCGGCAGCACGTCTCGATCGCATATATGTCATCCCACCGCTGCTTCCAGCGATCACTACGGCGAGACATCATCCATCTACCTCTTCCGACCATTCTGCTGTGGCGCTTACCATCTGCGTTTCCTCTTTCCCGCCTTCCAGACAACGCTCCTGGACCTTCGATGATTCTTTACTCTTGGATGTGGCATTTTGCGCCGACGTCCGCCGTTTTCTTGCTGATAGACAACATCTCATCAGTACCGCTTCCAGTACCCTTCGTCTATGGTTAGACATCAAACACGATCTTCGTCTGCTCGTACGCCGTCTTTCTTTCGCTTTTAGTAACGAACGTGCGAAGGATATTTGTAATCTCCGTTGCTCCTTGGCTGCAATCCCCTTACCAGATCCCGCTTACCTTGTTGTTCAGGATGCTTTACGAGCGAAACTCCATCCGCTCGCCGTGGAGGCTACTCGCAGGCTGAAGATGCTTCATCGTTCTTCACCGGAGATTTCCTACGAGGAGCTCTCACGTACCGAAAGAACATACCGTACGTCGCAGACGCTACGCCAACCTTCGCCTGCCTGATGGTACTATCTCATCTGACCCTTCACGCCTCTGCACGGAAGTTCGGCGCTTTTTCCAGGACAAATTTCGTGCGGTGGTGCCTACTGATGCTATCTCTTCCTCCCCTCTTTTTTCAGCTCTGCCTCAGGTCCCACCCCGACTCTGTGATCCTCTTCTTTCCGCCTTCTCTCCTGCTGAATTTCGGGAGGCGTTTGCCTCCCTTAATTCACGCGCATCCCCGGGACCTGACGGCCTTCCCTTCTCCTTTTACCGCGCCTTCCTCCCGTCTTTGATGCCCTTTCTTCTCGCTTGCTTTTCTTGCGCCCAAACCTCTTTCGCACTGCCGCCGGAGTTTACTGTAGCACATATCATCTTGCTGCCCAAAAAGGGAGACCTTTTGGACTTGCGAAACTGGCGCCCCATTTCCATTCTCAATCTAGACTATAAGCTTTTCACAAAACTTCTCTCTCGCCGCTTGAACTCTGTGCTTTCCTTTCTTATCTCCCCCGACCAGTCATACACTGTGCCTGGTCGGTCCATTTCTAACAACATCTCCTTCCTCCAGAACATAGTTTTTCTCGCCCGCACCCTCTCAGAACCCCTCGCCCTGTTTAACCTTGACCAGAGTTCAGCATTCGACAACATCTCCCACGACTTTCTTTCTGCCACTCTTCACGGCTTTGGCCTTCCTTCCTCCTTCGTTTCTCTCCTTCTCAACCTCTATCGGGGTGCTTTCTTCCACGTCCGGACGGCCTCCTTTTTAACGGCGCCTGTACCTTTTCTTCGAGGAATCCGGCAGGGCTGCCCCCTCTCAGGGCAACTCTTCACCATTGTCTTTGAACCATTCCTCCTGGCTGCTCGAAGATCACTCCTGTCTACTCTTCCTCCGTCACTTGCCAGCACTAGGCACCATGAGTGCGTACTTACAGCGTTTGCAGATGACGCAACCTTCTGTCTCCGCCAGGACGTCCAGTTCGACAATCTTCTCTCCACCTACCATCTTTACGCTACTGTTTCTGGCGCTTCGCTTAATGTCACCAAAAGTACTGGTTTGTGGTGTGGGTCGTGAATGGGCCGGACCGATACCCCCTGGGGTGCGGTCTGGTTCTTCTCGACTCAGAAGATCCTTGGAGCCCATATCGGTCACCCCTATACTGCGGGCCTTTTGACATGGACCAGTTTGCAGTCTAGGTTACGTCATCAAGCAGCATTTTGGAGATTTGCGATTCCCATTACTTCTTACTGTCAGCGAGCTCACATTGTTCGACGATACTTACTTTCCCTCTGCACCTATTCCTGGACCTCCACCGTCTTCTTGTCAACCCGCCTGACGGAACTCAACAGCATCTTTACTTCAGTAATCTGGGCCTCCAAGCACTGGTCAGCCGCTCCGACGCTATATCTCCCTGTCAAGCATGGGGGCATTAATCTTATAGATGTTCACTGTTACTATCGTGTATACCACATCGCCTCCTTCCTTCGTCTCGTCACTTCGCCTTCTCCTTCTCTTACACTTTCTCTTGACGTTATTCTTTCTCTTCGCGATCCATCCTTCACTTTTCTTCTTTTCCTCAGGATGGACTACTTTACTATTCCCTCTTCAAACTTTCCTACTATTTTATCTGAGGCTCTAGCGCTTTTCCGTTCCCTCCCTCTCTCTCGCTCTCCTCCTACCACCACGCTGGATCTCCTTGCAGAACCACTCTTTTTCTCTACCATGGTTCACCCCCCGATCAACCTTTCTTTCTTTTTTTCTCATGGTTCCGTGCCGGCATCCTAACCGTGCAGGCCCTCATTAATCCCGATTTTTCCTGGAAACCCCTCGACTTACTCTTTTCCACCCCAACTCCTTCCCTTGAGGACGACTATGCCCTTCTCCGTTTCTCTCTTCAGCTTCTCTATCCTTCTCTTGTTTCTGACAACGGCCTCCTCGTCGTCCCCGGCCCCAGCCTCCTTCTCCCTTTCTTTCTTCCTTTTCGTGACTCTGTCGCCCCTGTCCTTTCTTTTACTACCGCTGCCCTGTACCGTCTCCTTCGAGCTCCCTCTGAGTCCCCCCATCCCATTTCCGGGGTTTCTCCTTCCTCCTCCCTGGCCGTTTGGTCTGCTTCTTCTTCCCCCCTTTCTTCTCCGCTAGAACGTAACACCCACTGGCGGTTCCTTCATCGCCGGCTCCCTGTCCCCCATCTTCTCTATCGCATGTCTCTTATCTCTTCTCCTCTCTGTCCTTTATGTGGCGTTGATGGAGACGTCGCTCATATGTACTGCCACTGCCCTATCTTGCTGCCACTTCTTCATACTGTTTTCCGGTTAGCTGACATAATTTGCTCCCAGGACTTGCCGTTTCAAGCATATCCGTGGCTGTTGCTCACAAAACATCCGCCCACCCGCCTTCCGGATGCCTGCTGCTTTCTTTTCGTACTTACCAAGCAAGTGATTCACTCATTTCATCAATCTCTCAGGAATTCTCCTGAACTTCCATCCCTTCTGTCGGCCGGTGGGCGGCTGCGGGCTAGCTTTCGGGGCCGGCTTGTGGCGCGCCTCCGGTTGGAACTCACAGCTGCAACTTCCGCACACACAATCGCCACCTTTCAGAACACCTGGGCCCAGCGCACCGGGTGGTTTTCTATTCATGGTTCTGCCATCCTACTGGTGACTTGATTGTGTCCTCTTTTGGATTGTCTTTGTTTTGGTGTTTGGCTGTTCTCTTCACCTTGCTAGTACCTTGCTTACTGAGTTATTTTACTTATTTTTGTTCTGCTCCAGCAGGCTGTGCTTCTGCATGTAAATATGTATAGTATGTTACTTGCTCCTCACTTTTCTTGTTTTTCTTAGCATTGTATATTAAGTGGTTTCTGAACTGTTTTGTGATCTTCTGATATGTCAATGTGCACCACTCATGTTATATGCACTGTGCTCCTATGTAGTGCTGAGTTCGAAACTTTAACTTCACTGTTTATTTATTGTGCATCCTGTATTTTTAATGCATTCTCAAGCTCTATATATTGTATCACAGGTCATTGACCTATAGTCTTTTACGTGTGTTCAGTGTCACAGGTCTGTCCCCATTGTGGGTTTTTAGCATTTTGTATTTATCCTTTTGGGTGGCTATGCCCCTTATTCATGTATATATCATTTTCATGTATTATTCATGTTTTTCTCTGTATTATTTCCTTGTCCAGTGTGACGAGCTGTATCATGCCTTTTGTCAATAAAATGTTGAAATGCTCACGGTGGTAGGTGTTGCGACTTCTGAGCTCCGTCAATTCGTGCGTATTTTGTGTGTTTCTAGAGAGTTGTGTATCCCAAGTTTCGCAGCATTTCCCTTTGGAAGGTTCCGCTATCGTTTGTGATTACTCCCAGATTGGTGAGTTGCTTTTTTCTTTTGCTATTACAACTTGTTTATCTCTTTTTTTTTTTTTTTTTTTTTGATGGGAGGTTTAACGACCACCGTGAGCAACTCAATGGGCTATAAGCAGTCGCCCGTCCCTAATTTAGGGTCACTGGTTCCAGGGAAGGGAGAGAGTCAGTGCCGTAAGACAAACACAACATCCATGCCTGACCGGGATTCGAACCCGGACCCCTTACGGACGAATGATCAGAGGCCAACGCCTTAGACCACTGCGCCACCGGGGCGGCTGTTTATCTCTCGGCCGAGCTGGTCGAAGCTACGATAGTCGGCGCCATTGCAAATGTCGTCTTCCGGCAGTGAGGCCCCGGATCAGGATCTCACTTCCGGTGTTCCTTCGCTGTTGATGACAACCTCTTCTTCTTCCATGGGTGCTGCCCTCCCCACATGGCGGCGTTGCACTGCCTTCAACTCGTGACATGAACAACCCCTTTCCTCAGGCTGTTCCGTTGCCTTCTCACTCATCTCAAGCTGCCACCACCTTCGTTGCTGACGATGACGTAATGGATGTCTCGTGCAACGGTGCCTTCCCCATGTCATCTAAACCTCTGACGTCATCGTTTACGTATGCCAATGCCATGGCCTCTTCCACTGTGCAACGCCCCCGCAAGGCATGTACGCCGGCGCCGAAGCTCTCCAATCACAACTACAACGTGACGGAAATACCATTTCTTTGGAAATTCCCCAAGACTCGCCAGCAGGTACTGCTTTCACTACGATCTTAGACAGAGGTGTTGTCTTTGAATCCTTGCCAAACACCTTCAAAGATTATTCCACCTCTTTAAAGCGGCAATTTCCAAAACATGCCATTTCTCACATGTTTCGGCGAGGCCGAACGATTGTGGTTTACTTTTCCAAGGCCGACTCTGCTCGTGCTGTGACGAATGCCGGTCTCACCATTGGTGATCAACATCTTCTTCCCAGCCCAGTTGCCGAGCGCCCATTGAATGTGTCCTTCTACCCGGTACAACCGGAGGTGACCGATACAGTTTTATTTGTGGTTCTTGCGTCATTCGGCCGCGTGGTTGGAACGATTCAGACATATTCTGCTGCCCCTAAAGACCCCGACGACAACACCCTGCTCGGCGCGTGGGTAGAGTTGTTTTTCTTCCCCGGAGGACATCCAGACCATCCCGACTCAATTCAAAGTCAAGTGCGGTAACCAGATCCGCTATATTGATGTGCTCACTGAACATCACTGCAGCAAATGCAAGAAGTTTGGGCACTTTTACAAGCAGTGTCGCAATGCTGATGCTGCCCCACAAGATTCACCGCAGGTGACTTCTCTTCAATCCTCTGACTCGCCCTTGCCTCCACGACTTTCCTCTGAAGCCCCTCTGAGACGAGAAAGGGCTCCGTCATCGACTGGTGTGCAGCCATCTCTCTCCGCGACTGACTTTCCAGTGCTGCCGGAGTCCTCCACATTCCGCGCCCCCGATCCACCTGCTGACTCCGCGGACGACCGTGTCTTGTCAGCTACTGAAGTATCGATTGCAGATACTGACAGCGCTTCCACCAGTACGGAACAGACCATGAGTGACACCTCCGAGCCTGATCACAGCGCTCGCCAAGATAAGAGGACAGCGCCCAAATCTCCTCGCAACACCACCAAGCGAGGGAGAGCTGCTGGGAGCTCCACTCGCTCCTCGTCCCGGACCCGCCAGAAACCATCTTATCTTCAAGACTTTGATACCACTTCTGACCCTTCCTCTCCAATGGTTTCATATGAAGACTTTGATCAGAATCTTCGCGACACATCATTCCCGTCTTTGCCTCTTACGTATGAGGAGTTACATGCTCTCACCTGTTACACGCAAAAAGCGCACGGCTTCCTCCACTATGCGAAGACCCATGAAGCTGGACTTCCTGCAATCCTGCAACAGCTTTCCGATCTGGATAATCTTGTGGACAATTCTTCTTACTTATCTGGTCCTTCCGCTAAGACGGCCAAGTTCATTCGTAAACAGATCCACGGACTCAAGATTTCTATCACCAGGCTCACCGCGTCGCCGGGTGACCTGGCACTTTCACGGTGGTTTTCTTCAATGTCGTAAGTTTGGATCCCCCGATGTGAATTCCGCCGTGCATGAGGACCTCTCGGCAATTTGTGCCGATGTCCTCCTGCTGCACGAAACGTGGTGCTCGCCTACAACACCTTTCCATCAGTGGCGCCGATGGCAGTACACCTTCCATCATGCCCATCGTGTACTGCGTTCAGGCGGAATTGCTTTCGGAATACATCACCGTTTTCGCCCATCTATCACTTCTGTTGCTGTTACTAACTTATTTACCGATCAATTACAATGTTTTACATTTTGCATCAATTGTGTACCATATCATATCTTTAATGTGTATATTCCTACTGACGACTCTCAACTCCTTCCGCTTTTTCATTGCTTTCGAGCTGCGCTTGAGGCGGTCCCCCCGGGGACTTTTGCATCCTCGGGGGTGACTTCAATTGCACTCTACACCCGTTGCTTGACCGCACGTCTACAGGAAGGGAGCACCGCTCCCTTCTTGTCGATCTGCTTACTCAACTTATTACCGATTTCCATTTTGTTGATTCGTACCGGCATCATTACCCGGACACCATTTCTTATACTTGGCGAAATTCTCCAGCACAAGGTTCGGCGGCAGCACGTCTCGATCGCATATATGTCATCCCACCGCTGCTTCCAGCGATCACTACGGCGAGACATCATCCATCTACCTCTTCCGACCATTCTGCTGTGGCGCTTACCATCTGCGTTTCCTCTTTCCCGCCTTCCAGACAACGCTCCTGGACCTTCGATGATTCTTTACTCTTGGATGTGGCATTTTGCGCCGACGTCCGCCGTTTTCTTGCTGATAGACAACATCTCATCAGTACCGCTTCCAGTACCCTTCGTCTATGGTTAGACATCAAACACGATCTTCGTCTGCTCGTACGCCGTCTTTCGTTCGCTATTCGTAACGAACGTGCGAAGGATATTTGTAATCTCCGTTGCTCCTTGGCTGCAATCCCCTTACCAGATCCCGCTTACCTTGTTGTTCAGGATGCTTTACGAGCGAAACTCCATCCGCTCGCCGTGGAGGCTACTCGCAGGCTGAAGATGCTTCATCGTTCTTCACCGGAGATTTCCTACGAGGAGCTCTCACGTACCGAAAGAACACACCGTACGTCGCAGACGCTACGCCACCTTCGCCTGCCTGATGGTTCTATCTCATCTGACCCTTCACGTCTCTGCACGGAAGTTCGGCGCTTTTTCCAGGACAAATTTCGTGCGGTGGTGCCTACTGATGCTATCTCTTCCTCCCCTTTTTTCAGCTCTGCCTCAGGTCCCACCCCGACTCTGTGATCCTCTTCTTTCCGCCTTCTCTCCTGCTGAATTTCGGGAGGCGTTTGCCTCCCTTAATTCACGCGCATCCCCGGGACCTGACGGCCTTCCCTTCTCCTTTTACCGCGCCTTCCTCCCGTCTTTGATGCCCTTTCTTCTCGCTTGCTTTTCTTGCGCCCAAACCTCTTTCGCACTGCCGCCGGAGTTTACTGTAGCGCATATCATCTTGCTGCCCAAAAAGGGAGACCTTTTGGACTTGCGAAACTGGCGCCCCATTTCCATTCTCAATCTGGACTACAAACTTTTCACAAAACTTCTTTCTCTCTCGCCGCTTGAACTCTGTGCTTTCCTTTCTTATCTCCCCCGACCAGTCATACACTGTGCCTGGTCGGTCCATTTCTAACAACATCTCCTTCCTCCAGCACCTAGTTTTTCTCGCCCGTACCCGCTCTGAACCCCTCGCCCTGTTTAACCTTGACTAGAGATCAGCATTCGATAACACCTCTCACGACTTTCTTTCTGCCACTCTTCTCGGCTTTGGCTTTCCATCTTCCTTCGTTTCTCTTCTTCTCAGCCTCTATCGGGGCGCTTTCTTCCACGTCCTGACGGCCTCCTTTTTGACGGAGCCCGTACCTTTTCTTCAAGGAATCCGGCAGGGCTGCCCCCTAACGGGGCAACTCTTCGCCATTGCCTTTGAACCATTCCTCCTGGCTGCTCGAAGATCACTCATGTCTACTCTTCTTCCGACAGTTGCCAGCACTAGGCACCATGAGTGCGTACTTACAGCATATGCAGATGACGCAACCTTTTGTCTCCGGCAGGACGTCCAGTTCGACAACCTTCTCTCCACCTACCATCTTTACGCTACTGTTTCTGGCGCTTCGCTTAATGTCACCAAAAGTACTGGTTTGTGGTGTGGGTCGTGGATGGGCCGGACCGATATCCCCTGGGGTGTGGTCTGGTCCTCCTCGACCCAGAAGATCCTTGAAGCCCAAATCGGACACCCCTTTACCGCGGACCTTTTGACATGGTCTAGTTTGCAGTCTAGGTTACGTCATCAAGCAGCGTTTTGGAGATTTGCGATTCCTATTATTTCTTACTGTCAGCGAGCTCACATTGTTCGACGATACTTACTTTCCCTCTGCACCTATTCCTGGACCTCCACCGTCTTCTTGTCAACCAGCCTGACGGAACTCAACAGCATCTTTACTTCAGTAATCTGGGCCTCCAAGCACTGGTCAGCCGCTCCGACGCTATATCTCCCTGTCAAGCATGGGGGCATTAATCTTATAGATGTTCACTGTTACTATCGTGCATACCGCATCGCCTCCTTCCTTCGTCTCGTCACTTCACCTTCTCCTTCTCTTACACTTTCTCTTGACGTTATTCTTTCTCTTCGCGATCCATCCTTCACTTTTCTTCCTTTTCCTCAGGATGGACTACTTTACTATTCCCTCTTCAAACTTTCCTACTATTTTATCTGAGGCTCTAGCGCTTATCCGTTCCCTCCCTCTCTCTCGCTCTCCTCCTACCACCGCGCTGGATCTCCTTGCAGAACCACTCTTTTTCTCTACCATGGTTCACCCCCCGATCAACCTTTCTTTCTTTTTTTCTCATGGTTCCGTGCAGGCCCTCATTAATCCCGATTTTTCCTGGAAACCCCTCGACTTACTCTTTTCCACCCCAACTCCTTCCCTTGAGGACGACTATGCCCTTCTCCTTTTCTCTCTTCAGCTTCTCTATCCTTCTCTTGTTTCTGACAACGGCCTTCTCGTCGTCCCCGGCCCCAGCCTCCTTCTCCCTTTCTTTCTTCCTTTTCGTGACTCTGTCACCCCTGTCCTTTCTTTTACTACCGCTGCCCTGTACCGTCTCCTTCGAGCTCCCTCTGAGTGCCCCCATCCCATTTCCGGGGTTTCTCCTTCCTCCTCCCTGGCCGTTTGGTCTGCTTCTTCTTCCCCCTTTCTTCTCCGCTAGAACGTAACCCCCACTGGCGGTTCCTTCATCGCCGGCTCCCTGTCCCCCATCTTCTCTATCGCATGTCTCTTATCTCTTCTCCTCTCTGTCCTTTCTGTGGCGTTGACGGAGACGTCGCTCATATGTGCTGCCACTGCCCTATCTTGCTGCCACTTCTTCATACTGTTTTCCGGTTAGCTGACATAATTTGCTCCCAGGACTTGCCGTTTCAAGCATATCCGTGGCTGTTGCTCACAAAACATCCGCCCACCCGCCTTCCGGATGCCTGCTGCTTTCTTTTTCGTACTTACCAAGCAAGTGATTCACTCATTTCATCAATCTCTCAGGAATTCTCCTGAACTTCCATCCCTTCTGTCGGCCGCTGGGCGGCTGCGGGCTAGCTTTCGGGGCCGGCTTGTGGCGCGCCTCCGGTTGGAACTCACATCTGCAACTTCCGCACACACAATCGCCACCTTTCAGAACACCTGGGCCCAGCGCACCGGGTGGTTTTCTATTCATGGTTCTGCCATCCTACTGGTGACTTGATTGTGTCCTCTTTTGGATTGTCTTTGTTTTGGTGTTTGGCTGTTCTCTTCACCTTGCTAGTACCTTGCTTACTGAGTTATTTTACTTATTTTTATTCTGCTCCAGCAGGCTGTGCTTCTGCATGTAAATATGTATAGTATGTTACTTGCTCCTCACTTTTCTTGTTTTTCTTAGCATTGTATATTAAGTGGTTTCTGAACTGTTTTGTGATCTTCTGATATGTCAATGTGCACCACTCATGTTATATGCACTGTGCTCCTATGTAGTGCTGAGTTCGAAACTTTAACTTCACTGTTTATTTATTGTGCATCCTGTATTTTTAATGTATTCTCAAGCTCTATATATTGTATCACAGGTCATTGACCTATAGTCTTTTACGTGTGTTCAGTGTCACAGGTCTGTCTCCATTGTGGGTTTTTAGCATTTTGTATTTATCCTTTTGGGTGGCTATGCCCCTTATTCATGTATATATCATTTTCATGTATCATTCATGTTTTTCTCTGTATTCTTTCCTTGTCCAGTGTGACGAGCTGTATCATGCCTTTTGTCAATAAAATGTTGAAATGCTCACGGTGGTAGGAGTTGCGACTTCTGAGCTCCGTCAATTCGGGCGTATTTTGTGAGTGTGAATCCCAAGCTTTTTTTTTAATTGGAGGTTTAACGACCTCCGTGAGCAATTCAATGGGCTATAAGCAGTCGCCCGTCCCTAATTTAGGGTCACTGGTTCCTGGGAAGGGAGAGAGCCAGTGCCGTAAGACAAACACAACATCCATGCCTCACCGGCATTCGAACCCGGACCCCGTTCGGACGAATGATCAGAGGCCATCGCTTAGACCACTGCGCCACCGGGACGGCAATCCCAAGTTTCAAAGCACTTCCGTTTGGAAGGTTCCGCTATCGTTTGTGAATACTCCCAGATTGGTGAGTTTTCTATTCCTATTACGTCTTGTTTATCTCTCGGCCGAGCTGGTCGAAGTTACGATAGTCTGCGCCATTGCAAATGGCGTCTTCTGGCGGTGGGGACTCGAAACTGGACTTCACTTCTGGTGTCCGATCGATGTTGACGACAACCCCTTCTTCTTCCATGGGTGCTGCTTTGCTGCCCTCCCCAAGTGGCGGCGTTGCACTGCCTTCAACTCGTGATGTGAACAACCCCTTTCTTCAGGCTGTTCAGTTGCCTTCTCACTCATCTCAAGCTGCTACTACATTTGTTGCTGACGACGACGCAATGGAAGCCTCGTGCAACGGTACCTTCCCCATGTCATCTAAACCTCTGACGTCATCGCTACGTATGCCATGGCCTATTCTACTGTGCAACGCCCCCCGCAGGGTATGTACACCGGCGCCGAAGCTCTCCAATCACAACTTCAACGAGACGGAAATACCATTTCTTTGGAAATTCCCCTGGACTCTCCAGCAGGTACTGCTTTCACTACGATCTTAGACAGAGGTGTTGTCTTTGAATCCTTGCCAAACACCTTCAAAGATTATTCCACCGCTTTAAAGCGGCAATTTCCAAAATATGCCATTTCACACATGTTTCGGCGAGGCCGAACGATTGTCGTATACTTTTCCGAGGCCGAACGATTGTCGTATACTTTTCCGAGGCCGACTCTGTTCGTGTCGTGACAAATACTGGCCTCACCATCGGCGATCAATATCTTGTTCCCAGCCCAGTTGCCGAGCGCCCGATGAATGTGTCCTACCCGGTGCCCCCAGAGGTAACCGCTACAGTTTTATTTGCGGTTCTTGCGTCATTCGGCCGTGTGGTTGGAACAAGTCAGACATATTCTGCTGCCCTTAAAGACCCCGAAGACAACTCCCTGCTCGTCGTGTGGGTAGAGTTGTTTTTTCTACCCCGGCGGACATCCAGACCATCCCGACTCAATTCAAAGCCAAGTGCGGTAACCATATCCGTTATATTGATGTGATCGCTGAACATCACTGCAGCAAATGCAAGAAGTTTGGGCACTTTTACAAGCAGTGTCCCAATCCTGCTGCTGCTCCACAAGATTCACCGCAGGTGACTTCTCTTCAATCCTCTGACTCGCCCTTGCCTCCACGACTATCGACTGATGCACCTCTCAGACGAGAAAGTGCTCCGTCATCGACTGGTGTGCCGTCATATCTCTCCGCGACCGATTTTCCAGTGCTGCCGGAGTCTTCCAAGTTCCACGCCCCTGATCCACCAGCTGATTCTGCAGACGACCGAGTCGTGTCAGATTCTGAAGTATCAATTGCAGATCCTGACGGCGCTTACACCAGTGCAGAACAGGCCATGAGTGACAACTCTGAGCCTGATCACAGCGCTCGCCCAGATAAGAGGGCGGCGCCCAAACCTCCCTAACCACCACCAAGCGAGGGAGAGCTGCTGGGAGCTCCACTCGCTCCTCTTCCCGGACCCGCCAGAAACCATCGTATCTTCAAGATTTTGATACCACTTCACCCTTCCTCTCCAATGGTATCATTTGAGGACTTTGATCAGACTCTCCGTGACACATCATTCCCGTCTTTGCCTCTTGCGTATGAGGAGCTGTATGCTCTCACCTATTACACGCAAAAAGCACATGGCTTCCTCCAGGATGCGAAGACCCATGAATCTGGACTTCCTGCTATCCTGCAACAGCTTACCGATCTGGACAATTCTTCTTACTTATCCGGTCCTTCCGCTAAGACGGCCAAGTTCATTCGCAAACAGATCCACGGACTCAAGATTTCTATCACCAGGCTCACCACGTTGCCGGGGGACCTGACGCTTTCACGGTAGCTTCCTTCAACTGCCGGGGGTTTGGATCCTCCGAGGTGAATTCCGCCGTGCATGAGGACCTCTCGGCAATTAGTGCCGATGTCCTAATGCTCCAGAAAACGTGGTGCTCGCCTACAACACCATTCCATCAGTGGCGCCGATGGCAGTACACCTTCCATCAGGCCCACCGTGTACTGCGTTCAGGCGGAATTGCTGTCGGAATACATCGCCGTTTTCGTCCATCCATCGCTCTGTTGCTGTTAACAACTTATTTACAGATCAATTGCAATGTTTTACATTTTGTATCAATTGTGTACCATATATCTTTAATGTGTATATTCCTACTGACGACTCTCAACTCCATCCGCTTTTTCATTGCCTTCGTACTGTGCTTGCGGCGGTCCCCCCGGGACTTTTGCGTCCTCGGGGGTGACACTAACTGCACTCTGCAGCCTTTGCTCGACCGCACATCTACAGGGGAGGAACACCGCTCCCTTCTTGTCGATCTGCTTACTCAACTTATTACCGATTTCCATTTTGTTGACTCCTACCGGCATCTTCACCCGGACACCATTTCTTATACTTGGCAGAATTCTCCAGCACAAGGATCGGCGGCAGCACGTCTCGATCGCATATACGTCATCCCACCGCTGCTTCCATCGATCACTGCGGCGAGACATCATCCTTCCACCTTTTTTTTATTATTGGAGATTTAACGACCACCGTGAGCAACTCAATGAGCTATAAGCAGTCGCCCGTCCCTAATTCAGGGTCACTGGTTCCAGGGAAGGGAGAGAGCCAGTGCCGTAAGACCAACACAACATCCATGCATCACCGGGATTCGAACCCGGACCCCGTTCGGACGAATGCTCAGAGGCCATCGCTTAGACCACTGCGCCACCGGCGCGGCTCCACCCTTCCGACCATTGTGCTGTGGCGCTTACCATCTGCGTTTCCTCTTCCCCGCCTTCCAGACAACGCTCCTGGACCTTCGATGATTCATTTCTTATGGATGTGGCGTTTTGCACCGACGTCCGCCGGTTTCTTGCTGATCGATAACATCTCATCAGCACCGCTCCCAGTACCCTTCGTGTATGGTTGGACATCAAAAACGATCTTCGTCTGCTCGTACGCCGTCTTTCGTTCGTTATTCGTAACGAACGTGCGGAGGATATTTGTGATCTCCGTTGCTCCTTGGCTGCAATCCCCTTACAAGATCCCGCTTACCTTGTTGTTCAAGATGCTTTACGAGTGAAACTCCATCCGCTCGCCGTGGAGGCTACTCGCAAGCTGAAGATGCTTCATCTTTCTTCGCCGGAGATTTCCTGCGAGGAGATCTCAAGTACCGAAAGAACAAACGGTACGTCGAAAACGCTACGCCACCTTCGCCTACCTGACGGTACCATCTCATCTGACCCTTCACGTCTATGCACGGAATTTCGGCGCTTTTTCCAGGACAAATTCCGTGCGATAGTGCCTACTGATGCTATCTCTTCTTCCCCTCTTCTTTCTGCTCTGCCTCAGGTCTCACCCCAACTCTGTGATCCTCTTCTTTCCGTCTTTCCGCCTTTTCTCCTACTGAATTTCGGAAGACGTTTGCATCCCTTAATTCACGCGCATCTCCGGGACCTGACGGCCTTCTAGCCTTCTCCTTTTACCGCGCCTTCCTCCCGTCTCTGATGCCTTTTCTTCTCCCTTGCTTTTCTTGCGCCCAAACCTTTTTAGCACTACCGCCGTAGTTTACTGTAGCGCACATCATCTTGCGGCCTAAAAAGGGAAACTCTTTGGACTTGCGAAATTGGCGCCCCGTTTCCATTCTCAATCTGGACTACAAACTTTTCACAAAACTTCTTTCTCTCTCGCCGCTTGAACTCTGTGCTTTCCTTTCTTATCTCCCCCGACCAGTCATACACTGTGCCTGGTCGGTCCATTTCTAACAACATCTCCTTCCTCCAGCACCTAGTTTTTCTCGCCCGTACCCACTCTGAACCCCTCGCCCTGTTTAACCTTGACTAGAGATCAGCATTCGATAACACCTCTCACGACTTTCTTTCTGCCACTCTTCTCGGCTTTGGCTTTCCATCCTCCTTCGTTTCTCTTCTTCTCAGCCTCTATCGGGGCGCTTTCTTCCACGTCCTGACGGCCTCCTTTTTGACGGAGCCCGTACCTTTTCTTCAAGGAATCCGGCAGGGCTGCCCCCTAACGGGGCAACTCTTCGCCATTGCCTTTGAACCATTCCTCCTGGCTGCTCGAAGATCACTCATGTCTACTCTTCTTCCGACAGTTGCCAGCACTAGGTACCATGAGTGCGTACTTACAGCATATGCAGATGACGCAACCTTTTGTCTCCGGCAGGACGTCCAGTTCGACAACCTTCTCTCCACCTACCATCTTTACGCTACTGTTTCTGGCGCTTCGCTTAATGTCACCAAAAGTACTGGTTTGTGGTGTGGGTCGTGGATGGGCCGGACCGATATCCCCTGGGGTGTGGTCTGGTCCTCCTCGACCCAGAAGATCCTTGAAGCCCAAATCGGACACCCCTTTACCGCGGACCTTTTGACATGGTCTAGTTTGCAGTCTAGGTTACGTCATCAAGCAGCGTTTTGGAGATTTGCGATTCCTATTATTTCTTACTGTCAGCGAGCTTACATCGTTCGACGATACTTGCTTTCCCTCTGTACCTATTCCTGGACCTCCACAGTCTTCTTGTCAACCCGCCTGACGGAACTTTTTTTTATTGGAGGTTTAACGACCGCCGTGAGCAACTCAATGGGCTATAAGCAGTCGCCCGTCCCTAATTTAGGGTCACTGGTTCCAGGGAAGGGAGACAGCCAGTGCCGTAAGACAAACACAACATCCATGCCTCACGGAATTCGAACCCGGACCCCTTACGGACGAATGAGCAGAGGCCAACGCCTTAGACCACTGCGCCACCGGGGCGGCCCTGACGGAACTCAACAGCATCTTCACTTCAGTCATCTGGGCTTCAAAGCACTGATCAGCCGCTCCGACGCTATATTTCCCTGTCAAGCATGGGGGCATTAATCTTATAGATGTTCACTGTTATTATCGTGCATACCGCATCGCCTCCTTCCTTCGTCTAGTCACTTCGCCTTCTCCTTCTCTTACACTTTCTCTTGACGTTATTCTCTCTCTTCGCGAACCATCCTTCACTTTTCTTCTTTTCCCCAGGATGGACTACTATACTATTCCTTCTTCTAACTTTCCTACTATTTTATCTGAGGATCTAGCGCTTTTCCGCCCCCCCTCTCTCGCTCTCTTCCCACCACCACCCTGGATCTCTTTGCGGAACCACTCTTTTTTCTACCCTGGTTCTCACCCCCGATCAACCTTTCTTTCTATTTTTCTCTTGGTTCCGTGCTGGCATCCTAACCGTACAGGCCCTCTAATCCCGATTTTTCCTGGAAACCCCTCGACTCACTCGTTTCCTCCCCAACTCCTTCTCTCGAGGACGACTATGCCCTTCTCTGTTTCTCCCTTCAGCTTCTCTATCCTCTTGTTTCTGACGACGGCCTCCTCGTAGCCTCCGGCCCCAGCCCTCCTCCCCCTTTCTTTCTTTCTTCCGTTTCGTGACTCTGTCACCCTTGTTCTTTCTTTTTCTACCGCTGCCCTGTATCGTCTCCTCCGTGGGCCCTCTGAGTCTCCCCATCCCATTTCCGGGGTTTCTCCTTCCTCCTCCCTAGCCGTTTGGTCTGCTGCTTCTTCCCTCCTTTCTTCTCCGCTAGACCGTAACACCCACTGGCGGTTCCTTCATCGCCGGCTCCCTGTCCCCATCTTCTCTATCGCATGCCTCTTCTTCTTCTCCTCTCTGTCCTTTCTGTGGCGTTGACGGTGCCGTCGCTTATAGGTACTGCCACTGCCCTATATTGCTGCCACTTCTTCATACTGTTTTCCGGTTAGCTGGCATAATTTGCTCTAAGGACTTGCCGTTTCACGCATATCCGTGGCTGTAGCTCACAAAACATCCGCCCACCAGCCTTCCGGATGCCTGCTGCTTTCTTTTCATACTTGCCAAGCAAGTGATTCACGCATTTCATCAATCTCTCAAGAATTCTCCTGTACTTCCATCTCTTCTGTCTGCTGGTGGGCGGTTGCGTGTCACCTTTCGGGGTCGGCTCTTGAAGCGCCTCCGGTTGGAACTCACAGCTGCATCTTCCACGCAAACAATCGGCACCTTTCAGAACACCTGGGCCCAGCGCACCGGGTGGTTTTCTATTGCTGGCTCTGACATCCTACTGGTGACTTGATTGTGTCCTCATTTGGATTGTCTTTGTTTTGGTGTTTGGCTGTTCTCTTCACCTTGCTAGTACTTTTTGTTGGTTCTTTTTCTTGCCCAGTTTTAATACTGGGCGAGTGATTTGTGTCTTAATTTCTGAGACCACAACCTTGTGTGTCCAGACTTTGGTTCTCTTTTTTATGTTCGGGCCTTGTATTTTGTTTGCACCGTGTTTTTTCCGTACTTGTGTTCTGCTACGTGTTTCTTATAAATTGTCCTGTACATATCTTCTTTTATTTTTGTCTTATGTATTTCGCACGTTAAGTCCTTGTTTTTCAGGACCACAAGTCCTTGTGTCCCGATTACTGTTGTTTTCGTCAAATGTGCTCCTGTTTTTTGTTTGCACCGTGCTTCTCTGCTTTGGTATCGTGTCTTCTGCTTAATCGCGAAAACTGTATTGCATATATCCTTCCTTTATCATTGTGTTGTGCATGTGCCTACGTAGCACATCCCAGTTTTTTCGCTACTGTACTGTAATTTCTTTGCGCCGCCCCGGTGGCGCAGTGGTCTAAGCGATGGCCTCTGATCATTCGTCCGAACGGGGTCCGGGTTCGAATCCCGGTGAGGCATGGATGTTGTGTTTGTCTTACGGTAGTGGCTCTCTCCCTTCCCTAGAACCAGTGACAATAAATTAGGGACTGGCGACTGCTTATAGCCCATTGAGTTGCTCATGGTGGTCGTTAAACCTCCAACCAAAAAAATAATTTCTTTGCACCATGCTTTTTGTAAATTGCTCTGTATGTACCCTTTACAATCTTGTTATGCCGCCCCGGTGGCGCAGTGGTCTAAGCGCTGGCCTCTGATCATTCGTCTGAACGGGGTCCGGGTTCGAATCCCGGTGAGGCATGGATGTTGTGTTTGTCTAACGGCACTGGCTCTCTCCCTTCCCTGGAACCAGTGACCCTAAATTAGGGACGGGTGACTGCTTATAGCCCATTGAGTTGCTCACGGTGGTCGTTAAACCTCTAATCAAAAAAAATCTTGTTATACGCATTTTGCACGTTTTGTTCTTGATTATTTAGACCACAAGCTCGTGTGTTCCGATTACTTTTGTTTTCGTTAATGTGCTTCTGTATTGTTAGCATGTACTTCTGTATTGTTTGTCCTCTTGTCAGTGGCGGCTCGTCGTAAGCTGAGATGGGGGCTGCATCTCAATTTTGTAGATATCACGATACCACTTCGAAAGCTAAGTTACTGCGCCTGTGCTGATGCTGTCCGTTTAATAATAATAATAATAACAATAACAATAGTATATATATATACTGATCGAAAGTGCATTTTTTACAAGAAATTAATATTTAGATTTTATATTTAGCGATTGATGGGGAAAATGTAAAGGTACCGATACCTAAATTAGGCGACAGATATTAAGCGATGGCCACATTGTCACATTTATGAAGAAAATAATCGACCTATAAAACTTCGTCGGATACATTATTTCTTAAAAAGAAACTGATTAATCAGTGCATCCTTCCAGTTCTTACGCATGGAGCACAGACATGGACCTCAACTAAAATAGACAGACAGACGTTGCAGACAACTGAAAGAAGCATGTAGAGATGCATGTTTGTTGTTACCTGAAATGATACAAATAGGAACTCGTGGATTGGGAAAATGACAAGAGTGGAAGACATGGTCAAAATTCCTGAAATTGCAATGGGATGGACATATTGCTAGAAGAAAGAACCACCGACGGAGAGTTGAAATATTGAACTGGATAGCAAGGGAAAAAACAATATCCAGAAGATGACAAGAGGGAGATGGGTACATGGAATTCGAAAGCATGAAAAAAACTGTCTCAAGGCAGACTGTTGTGGAAGAAGAAACTTGGAGACTTTCATCCAGCAGTGGATTGATAGTGGTTGCAAATTATATATACATGCATATACTGTACGTTCTATTAAGAAGAGACCTAAGCAAAAAAAAATACATATATATTTTTGACTCATACCAAGTACAACATAGAAAAGGTTATGTATCTACCGGTGTTAGTAAAAGGAGAAAAGATAAAAAAATAAAATAAAACAACTGAATGTAGAAGGTGTCGAGAATACTGAGCCTTGGCTTTATCAAGGACCAGCAAAAACTCTGCATTTTCTCACTTCCACAAAGACCTAGTTGGAAATGGGTTTCTGCAAGGCCATAGATGCAAGTAACAAGCCCACCAAAAATTGTTTTAAAAAATATATATATATGTCATGTCCTCCGCAGAGTTGTATGACCTAGCACTAGTTAACAATTTCGCTTGCATCCACGTATATATATATATATATATAAGGACAAAAAATTAAAAAAAATTAATGCGTGTGCCGGTGGTTGCAGAGAAACGCTCAAGGTCATGTACGCGTTCTCAAGTGTCTCATTGTGACCCCTAGAAATATGACAATAAATATTTTTTCTTCTGATACACTCCCTTTGAAACTTCAACTTGATACTGACCACTACAACTTGGACGGCGATGAAAAACATTTTGTGGCATTTTGCAGGGTCTGCCAGAATTCCGCGATGAGTTGTTATTGCGATACTCACACACCGGCATTCTTTTTAATAAAAACGGATTGCAAACATATTCAGTCCAGTTTTAATTCTGAAGCCATCATGATAACAATTTAGTGTAGAAAATTTTTTTTCCAAAATTTACCAACTTCGTACATTTTCTAAACAATGATATCTGATTAAAGGTTCTTTTCAAAGTAATTAAGTACACTACCTCAATTGAAATGCGCAGCTGATTTTTGGGAGGGAGGGGGATGCAGCAGAAAAATAAAATGTATCCAGTGGAGTGACTTCAATGATTTTTGGTGAATAAAAATGAACGTGAGTTTAAAAGCGAAAATTTCGCTGTGCTTGGTAAGTGAAGAAATCAATTTGGTGCAATTACTTCGCTGCAGAAATTAGTATCTCTGTCTTTTTTTATTTTTGTTTTCAATTTATCCAATACTGAATTCTATTTTTAATCGCAACTTGTTCACATGTCCATTTTGACCAGAAGAGAAAATATAAGTAAAACTTTTTTGCAAAAGTCCCAGCAACTGAGTATTTGTTATTAGATGGGAGCAACAATGTTGTTAGAATTATTACGTTGAATAAAACCAAAAACAAACCAAAAATTGGAAGAAAAAAAAACCAGGTTGAGTAATACATTCAAACGTACTTTATTTAATACTTTATTTCAACATTCGTCGTTATTTTTAATTCATTCCCCTATTTTATGTCTTATTCGGAAGCACAAGAACCGTATTAATCAACAAAGCACACAGGCCCGGCGATGCATTCCCACCCCCAACGAGAGACTGCATTCGCGAGCAACCCTGCTAGCGAGAGCTGCCATAAATGCAGTCCCCAGGGAAGTTTTAGCCGCCCCGGTGGCGCAGTGGTCTAAGGCGCTGGCCTCTGATCATTCGTCCGAAAGGGGTCCGGGTTCGAATCCCGGTCAGGCATGGATGTTGTGTTTGTCTTACGGCACTGGCTCTCTCCCTGCCCTGGAACCAGTGACCCTAAATTAGGGACGGGTGACTGCTTATAGCCCACTGAGTTGCTCACGGTGGTCGTTAAACCTCCAATCAAAAAAAAAAAAAAAAAAAAAAAAGTTTTATTCAAAGGAAACGAACTGATGTGGGAATAGGCAGAGTTTCCCACATGAGTTGGTTTCAATAGCCGTCAGGACTGCGAGCAGCGCAGTCCGTAACGTTCTTCCCGCTCCCCCTGGTGTTATGCAGGGAAAACTTCCAGTTGAGTTCAGAAAACTGCAGTCGTGGCATTATGCTGGGAAAACTTACAGCGGTGTTCACAAAACTTTTCTCTCTTGGTACGGCATGAAAAAAAACTGCTTTAGGTAGGGGGCTGCAGCCCCACAGCCATATAGCAGGAGCCGCCACTGCCTCTTGTGCTTTTCTGCCTTTGGTGTCGTGTCTTATGCTTTATCACGGAAACTGATTTGCATAATTATCAGTGTTGTGTTGTGCGTGTGTCTTCGTGGCACACCCCAGTTTTCCGCTATTGTACTGTAATTTCTTTGCACTGTGTGCTTTTTGTGAACTGCTCTGTATATACCTTCTAATAATTTGTTATAAGCATTTTGCTCGTTATGTACCTGTTTTTTTCTTTCAAACCACAAGCTCGTGTGTCCCAACTGCTATTGTTTTCGTCGAAAGTGCTCCTCCTCTTTGTTTGCACCGTGCTCTTCTGCCTTTCTATTTTGTCCGGTAACTGTATTACATAACAATATACATAATACGTGCATTACCCATGTTCTGTTCATAAAATGTATGCCTCGGGTGTTGACACCTGATAATGTTTTTTATCAATCGTTTTTTTTTCGTTTTTTTTTATGGGACGGTTTCCCACTTGCATCATGTATAGATAAGCTGACCAGACGTCCCCAATTCTTGAGGACAGTCCTCAAATTTAGTTTACTGTCCCCAAAAACGTCTAAAGCCTTTGGGGACGCAAATTGTCCTCAAATTTTAATGTTTGTCCCCAAATGTCATCGAATTTACACTTCCTCATTAACCCTTTAGATTTCCAATGAAAAATGTTCGTAAAAGTAGCTTCCGTTGTACTGATTTTGCAACATGCTTCTTGTGAAAACAATTTTTGGCTTTTTTTTCTTCTTTCTGGGTTTAACGACCACTACGAGCAACTCTAAACAGTTACCTTTCTCTAATTTGGACATTCGTTCTAGGGAAGGGAGAGAACAAGTGCTGCAAGACAAACACACCACCCGTGCCTCGAATTCTTACCAACTTGTACGAATGGTCAGTATCCAGCACTAGGTCAGTACACCACTGGCGCTGTCAAATTTCGACTGTACTTGTTCTGAGTTTCTCCAAAAACTTTGGCAAAATGAAAAATTCGCCATGCAATTGCTATGGTGTGCAGCCTAATTTTAATTTAGCGCATGTACCTAAGGTAAAGCATTTCACTTTTGCTAATATGCTCTCGCCATCATAGTTCGGAGTTGTCAATACAAATTACCAACATTCTACGAGATATATCCTTTTAAGACACAGATTTTAATGTGTAATGCAGTTTTGTGACAAAAATATTTGCATATTTATTTTGAGTACGTATGTGTCCTTAAATGAACTACCGATTTGGAGACGCCACGCCCTTTTGTCCTCAAATCGGTGTCCCGATATCTGGTCACCTTATGCAGAGTGGAAGAAGACGTATACGACATATACCGCGACGCATGTACCCAGTGGCGGACTGGCCAGAGTGTCAGCTTGTTTTTTTTTTTTTGATTGGAGGTTTAACGACCACCGTGAGCAACTCAATGGGCTATAAGCTGTCGCCCGTCCCTAATTTAGGGTCACTGGTTCCAGGGAAAGGAAGAGAGCCAGTGCCGTAAGACAAACACAACATCCATGCCTGACCGGGATTCGAACCTGGACCCCTTACGGACGAATGATCCGAGGCCAGCGCCTTAGACCACTGCGCCACCGGGGCGGCAGTGTCAGCTTGCCGGATGGCAAGTGGGCCCCTGATGAAATGGGCAGTGGCGGAATGGGTCTAAAAATATTGGTTGCCATTAGACAAACAGGGCCCCACCCATAACTATAAGTCCATCATTGATTTTTTTTTGATTGGAGGTTTAACGACCACCGTGAGCAACTCAATGGGCTATAAGCAGTCGCCCGTCCTTAATTTAGGGTTACTGATTCCAGGGAAGGGAGAGAGTCAGTGCCGTAAGACAAACACAACATCCATGCCTCACGGGATTCGAACCCGGACCCCTTTCGGACGAATGATCAGCAGCCATCGCTTAGACTACTGCGCCACCGGGCGGCTCATTGAATTTTTAAAGGAAATAAATAAAATTTTCAAAAAATACATAAGTGGAAAAAAAGTACATTTAAAATTTTCTCGAAATAAATTTATATTTTTTAATAATTACAGTGTTCGTATATTGTGCGTATTGCTCGCAGTAAAGTGTACAATATAGTGAAGCTCCAATATTATTGCATACAGTAATAATATTGGAACTTTTATTATTTTTTCAAGCTACTAAAAGGTCATTAACATCAAACAGAAGTAATCGCTCTTTCCACGTTTATATGAGTCACGGAAAAATTCTCATCGGCCGCCACCGGGAATCTAACCCAGGGTCTTCCACTTACGCGCCGGACATGCTACCACTGCACCACAATGATAATTTTTCCGTGACTCACTTATAAAAGTGGAAAGAGCTATGACTTCTGTATGATTTTCCTAATCCACGTCAATAAATGGTGTATGTTAATTATTCATTCGCCTCTTAGTTATTTGTTCAGTTGCTGCTTACCATCTTTGATGAATCCCCAGCATTGTGCGGGGCTCCAAGAAGCAACCTGCCATTTGGTTTGGCAGTTAGTCGTATGTGTGTCTGGAGAATTCGAGGCCGCTGTGGTGCAGTGGTAGCATGTCCGTCGCGTAACTGGAAGACCTGGGTTCTATTTCCGGTGGCGGCCGATGCTAATGTTTCCGTGACTCACTTATAAACGTGGAAAGAGCTATGACTTCTGTTTGATGCTCCTAATCCACGTCAATTGTGTGTATTAATTGGTCATTAACATTTTGTGTGTTTTGAATATATTAATTTTGAGTTTTTGTAATCTATGGTGGACGCTAAGTTATAGGGAAAATATGTTCTATATATTATTAAGAATATGTTCAACTCTGGAGATATTTCTACTGTTTTCGTCCGCTCCTTGCTTTTCGTATCCACTACCGAATGGTGACCTTAAAGGAGCCACGATCGAGAAGAGTGTTTTGTAGGACCAAACTGGGTTAGAGAAGGCACAACAATTATTAAGAATAATAGTGAGGTTATTGCTGTGATTGAAATAGAAGACCTAACTGAAGTGATTTTGAAATTCGTCTCAGTACAACGTCTTTCACATTCGCTAGAAGATACAGCAATGATTTGCACATATTGCCTAATGTTTAAGAAGGTCCCCTTCCAGTGGCAGACTGGCCAGTGTATCAGCTTGTCCGATGGCAAGTGGGCCCCTGATGAAGAAGGCCTCCTTAAATATTAGACAATATGGGCAAACCATTGCTGTATCTTCTAGCGAACGTGAAAGACGTTGTACTGAGACGAATTTCAGAATCACTTCAGTTTGTCTTCTGTTTCATCACAGCAATAACTTCATTAATTTATTTAATAAATTTTAAGCTCCTCTAACCTGGTTTGGTTCTACAAAACACTCTTCTCGATCGTGGCTCCTTTGAGATCACCATTGGGTAGTGGATACGAAAAGCAAGGAGCGGATGAGAGCGGTAAAAATATCTCAAGAGTTGAACATATTGGGTCGTTTCATAATTATTGGCCGATTCGTACACAAAGAAACAAACAGCATTAACAGACGACGAAATGCATTTTATTCCGAAAAATGTCTGCCTTCGGCATCAATACACTGTGTCCAACGTATTTTCAGTGCCAAAATGCCACGGTGGCAGAAACTGGCATCACAATGGTCCGAGCAATCGCTAACGGCGGAAATCACAGCTTCCTTGTTAGCGAACCGTTTGCCCCTCAAGAAGTGGTCCAAATGGTGAAACATGTGAAAGACTGAGGGGGCCAAGTCAGGTGAATAAACAGGGTGAGAGAGGACCTCGTGCCCCAAGGCGTTGATTTTTCGCATGCTTCCAATAGACACATGCATACTGTCGTCAGCCATTCTGAAGCAGTATAGGACCCAAACGATTGGCGAGCGATGGTTGTTTGCTGCATAAATTCTGGTGACATTCGTTCGGCACACGTCCGTTGTGATTGTTCATAAAGACCTCGCGGCGAAAACTATATATTGAGAAACAGTCTTGGCAGTCCACCACACAGAGATCAGAACCTTCTGTGGGTGCAACTCGGGTTTGAACATGTGTTTGAGTGGTTTGTTGTTTGTTTGTTTGATTGGAGGTTTAACGACCACCGTGAGCAACTCAATGGGCTATAAGCAGTCACCCGTCCCTAATTTAGGGTCACTGGTTCCAGGGAAGGGAGAGAGCCAGTGCCGTAAGACAAACACAACATCCACGCCTCACGTGGATTCAAACCCGGACCCCGTTAGGACGAATGATCAGAGGCCATCGCTTAGACCACTGCGCCACCGGGACGGCTGTTTGGGTGGTCCAAGGAATTTAGAATAGACGGAGTAAGGGCCAGCCATTCCCTTCGTGTAATCAAAGTGACGCCACCGAAACGTCACGATCATGACGTCACAGCCAATCACAGCCTCTGTCGCCATGTTGGTGAGACGTTTGAGACGAGTCGCGGCCAATCATAGTCTCTGCTGCCATGTTGGTGAAACGTTTAAGCATTAAATTCGTCTGCTCAAAGTGCTTCAAGTTTGTGACGTCATCCTTACTCCATTTATGCTAACCTCCTTGGAGTGGTCCCCCTTTATTTATTTTTTTTATTTTTTTATTTTTTTGAGTGGAGGTTTTTTTTTTTGATTGGTGGTTTAACGACCACCGTGAGTAACTCAATGGGCTATGAGCAGTCACCCGTCCCTAATTTAGGGTCACTGGTTCCAGGGAAGGGAGAGAGCCAGTGCCGTTAGACAAACACAACATCCATGCCTGACCGGGATTCGAACCCGGGCCCCTTACGGATGAATGATCAGAGGCCAGCCCCTTAGACCACTGCGCCACCGGGGCGGCCTCCCTTTATCGAGCCACGGCACTGTTCGCTTCCTTTTGTCATAAAGCACCCATTTTTCATCAACCGTAAGGATCCGATGCAGAAAGGGAGCACTAGCCTCAGGTTTTTGGAGGGCAATGCATGTTTCCAGACGCCGTACCTGCTGCTGTTCGGTGAGTTTGTGTGGAACCCAGGTATACAGTTTTTAACCTTGCCCATAGTTGCCAGGTGTCTGGAAACTGTCGCTGATGATACGACAAGTTCGGCTCTGAGCTCATGTACTGTAGACGTTGGTTTTTCTTCCACTTCCCGCCTTAAATGTACAGTGTCACACAGAACCGGACGACCGGCTCCTGGCTTTTTTTTGATTGAAGGTTTAACGACCACCGTGAGCAACTCAATGGGCTATAAGCAGTCACCCGTCCCTAATTTAGGGTCACTGGTTCCAGGAAAGGGAGAGAGCCAGTGCCGTAAGACAAACACAACATCCATGCTTCACAGGGATTCGAACCCGGACCCCGTTCGGACGAATGATCAGAGGCTAGCGCTTAGAACACTGCGCCACTGGGGCGGCGGCTCCTGGCTTATGGTCGATGGCAACATCGCCGTCATGGAACTTGGAAAACAGTCTACGGACAGTTCTGTCACTCGTCGTTCTGACAACCCACGCTCTATTCACATTTGCGACCGTTTAGGACACATTCCGGCCAAGTTTGAATTCGTGCAAAATCACTGATCTCACGTCGGGTTGCTCCATCACGTCCCCAACTGCTGAGATCTGTCTGAAAAACCGTTTTATACACGTGGACAGAACCGATTCAATTTGCATGGGCGTTTAGTAGTTCCTCCTACGAGGCATCCCTTCTAACCGGCTATGCAAACTCGCCTTGTCGGCATCGGCCAATAATTATGAAGCGATCCAAAATTTTAAATAATATATGGAACATATTCTTCCTATTAGTTAACATTAGCCATAGATTACTAAAAATCAAAATTGATATATTCAAAACACATAAAATGTTAATGATCTTTTTAGTAGCTTGAAAATATAATAGAAGGTCCAATATTACTGTATTACTGTATGCACCTAAAATTTACGTTGTGTTACTATTTCAACCCTAGAAGGAAAACGCGGGGCACCGAGTGCCCCACATAAATTTATTTTTGGAATTTCCAGAAAATGGCAGCTCTTAGCGCTTCCACCTCTCCTGGGGTAGTTCTCTTATCAGTCATCACTGAGACCTTCGACTAGGAGACTGCTTGCTGTTCATAAAGTTGACTTTGGGGAACTGAGTGTCCCACGTTTCCTTTTGCGTAACTCTGACTAACGCGCGTTTCTTCCTCCCTTTCGAGTTTTTTGAGAGCTAAAGACATAAAAACAGCTGCCAGGTGTTGTGTGTGCAGTCAGTTTGTTTGTACAAAGCATAAATTGGTAGTGTGTTCTGATTGTAAGTAGAAATTTTATTTTGTTTTAAGAAATCTGGTGAAAACAAACTATTTTTACATTGAATGAGTTCTGTAGATATTGTAGATGTTCAGTTTTCCCAACGTGGATAATTTTTAATTAAACTTTTTTAATTTCTTGAATATTACACCTACCAGCATGGAAAAGAAAAAGCATTGATCTGGAGTCTGGACCACTGAAACGCAAAGAGCGACAAAAAGCAGAAAGTTAGGAATCATCCACGTGATACAGGTCTATTGCAGATTTTATAATACCACAACCAACATCCACATCAATGTACAGTTCCACAACAAGTAATCAAGAAGCAAAAAAAATACTCATGGTGATGATGATGCAATGACTTGTGAGTTAAAAGAACAGGAAAGAACTACTTTCAATGTAGAGACAAATATAATAACATCCGTTACTCACCAACCGAGGCCCAGTATTTCTTCTGGCTTTATTGTTCCGGTATCTTTACTACATGTAGTTGCAACATCTGAACACAGAGCTTCATGTACAGTAGTTACAGGGTATCAGATATACTGTACCTTTAGGCATAAATGGCTTGGTTTATGAAGCATATCCTATAAATAAAACTACACGAGAAAATGATAGATCAACTGCTGGAATCTTCCAATATCCATCACGAGCAAATCTGAAACAGTTTTTTGCTGAACATCCATTTCAGCCACTTGATGTTTTCCCATTTGTTACTCGTTTGCATGAGAAAATAATTGTGAATGACTCAGTTCCAAGAAAAATGGCTAACATATAATAAAGAAAATAGGTGCTTATATTCTTGATCTCAAAGACTACAGCCCTGTGACGATAATATATATAATCAGATAATACAGCGTAGTATGTCACAAATATTTATTTCTTCAAGCCGACCATGGTTTCCCTTGGTATTGACCTAGCTTCATCAGGACGAATGGCACGTAAATATTCAAATTGTATATGATATCATAAATGGTGTTTACAGTCACGTGTTTTGGTTAGATGCTTCCACGCGCTTGATTGAAACGGCATGGATGCCATGTCATTCACAAGTTGCGAATAATTCTGATATATATGGAAAGCTTCCAAAATATCAAGTTTCGTGGTTGAATCTGGCTTGCCAATTAGTTTTGCTTCTTCAAAAAGAAATCTATGGTCCTTTTCGTAACAGTGTTTAGCCATCGATGACTTCTTTAGGTCACAATTCCGAATGTAGCTCTTGTGCTCCTTCAATCGAAAACTTAAGGGTCTACGGGTCTGTCCTATATACGAAACGCCACTTTCACATGGAATATGATAAATTTCCCATGAGATTTTGTCTTCAACATAGTCCTTTGATCCTAAAAAGCTCATTTTGTTTATGGGTTTAAAAATCACCTTAAATTTAAAGATTTTGATAATTTTTGAAATTTTGAAGGTAATGTCACGGGAAAATGGAATAATGGCCAAATTCTCTCATAATGGGTGCATCACAGGAGTTAACGTGGAGCTACGCTTCGGTTTCCGGAATTTTGTTAGAGCCTTGTCTATAATGGAAGGGTTGTATCCTCGCTGTACTGCAACACGTTTAAGGAAATAAAGTTATTTTTTCAAACTGTCTTTATTTGAACATATATGTATCGCGCGATTTACGCAATTGTAAAAGGCGCTGAGTTTTTGTTGCCAAGGGTGATTGGACTTAGCATGTGGAGGTGAGAAAACAGCGAAAGGCTTCCGATAAATTGTGGTTGCGAGAGATCCGTTTGAGCGAGTAACCAGTACGTCAAGGAATGGTAGGCATCCGTTATTTTCAGTTTCGTAGCTGAATTGAATGTGATGATCAATGAAATTTATAAGTTTGACTAATTCTGGAATTTCAGAATGTTTCCCCTTCCATAGAACGAAAGTATTGTCTACATATCGTATCCATAAGTCAAATTTCACGAGTTTGAAAACATTTTCTTCAAATCGGCGCATGTAGATTTCACATAATATAGGTGACAGTGGGCTGCCCATGGCTAGACCTTCCGTCTGTGCATGAAACTTTCAACGGAAAGTAAAACTGTTCTGTTTTATGCAAATGTCCACTAGTCTTGTCATTTCTTCTACTTCAGGTTGGCTGTAATGATGCTTTATAAGACTTGATTTTAGGGATTCCAGAGCTCCTTTTACTGAAACATTGGTGAACACAGATACCACATCAAAGGATAGCATTAGTTTATCTACGTAGGGGTGTAGTTTGAGTCGCTTGGTAAACTCAATGGAATTTTTTACAGATGTTTCGTTTGGAGTGGCCTAGGTAGATAATTTTGAAGCTAAGAACTTGGATAATTTATATGCTGCTGTGCCGATATTACTTACTATAGGCCGGAAAGGAATTCCAGATTTATGTATTTTAGGAAGAACATAGAATCTCGCACAACGGGCGTATGAAGGTTTAAGATTATATTTTATGTTTTGGCTCAGAGTTTTTGATAAATTTCTGTATTTCTTTCAATTGTTTATCTGAAGGATCATTCTTTATTTCTTTGAAAGGTCCTTTGAAGGACCATTCTTTATTTCTTTGTAAGGTTGTTTGACGGGTCTTTTTCCTTTCTCGTAGTACTTTATGCCGGTCAATAACAGATACATTACATTCTTTTGAATGAACCGGTTCACTTACATCACGAAGCAACGCCGACGCAAGATCAGCTGCCGCTCGGTCGCTGATGCCTCGCCTATCGCACTTTCTAAAAATGCAGACAGTGTCATTTGACGCCTAGGTTTCGAAAAACAACGTGTAGTGAAATCGTAATCTTTCTCCGAGGCCAACAAATGACTAGGACCCGGCTCGTCTGGTTTTCCTGCAGAATTAGTATTTGTATCATCTTCTGAAGGATCATCATCTACTCGCAGGGCCGATTTCAGTGATGCAGTTTTCTGTAATTTCCTACGGACATGCTCTTCCCTATCACTCCACTCTTTCGGGTTGATCTTTTCTTCAGTACACTGGTGGTTTTTGCGTCAAGCCCACCTACTATCATTCTTCTGTTTGTTCTCTGGTCCATCAGAAAGTCTCGCTCTTTCACGGGTACCTTTTTTACAGAGCTGCTTTTGCAGGTTCTAAAACATTTGCACTTGCATGAGCATATGTCAAAGATACGTTGCAAATCTGCACGAAATTGTTCAATCTTCTTTCGGTAGGTTTCATCCATTCTTGCAGCGTGTTTTTTCAGCTTTCGGATTTCAGTGTTGTATGCGGTAATACGCTTTGCAACAGATTTGTGGAGAGATGTCGGAAGAGATGCTTTCTTCCATATACTTAGCACTTTGTCCGCGACAATACTTGCTATTTCCGATGCAGCAGGCTCATAATTTGCACCTTCCTGCCTAAGAGTATTCCTCACAAGGTAGTAATGGCGCATTACATTTTCGTACGTAGGCAACACATTTTCATGCATCTCCTTATAACTCCCGAGGATAGGGAAATCAGCTTTATTTCTTGTTTCAGCCATCTTAAGTAGTTGGACGACAAAACGAAAATGCCGGTACGATCCAATCAACGTCACTAGGAGTGAAAGAAATTGTTGCATCATTATGACGCAAACCTGCCAACACTCTCTCCCAAACGGACCTGTGCGACTGTGATGAGATGACTCAGCGAGTTCGCAAACAGAGCTCCGCTGTGAGAGAGGGGGTGGGTTGACATGAAAAAGGTAACAAAAATAAAACAGAGCGCAAAACAGCAAGTTAGGTTTCTGAAAATCAACAAGAGGTTTCCAAAAAGTATGAGAGGGGGGGGGAGTGTTAATGTTAAGCCCAAATTGGTAACCATAAGGCTGCTGTCAAACTTAATGCTTATGCAACTTATCATGCCATTTTTGGCAAAAATTACATACTTTAAGGGATCTGGGGAAGCCTAAGAAATTAACTCATGTCTGCTGAACTTTTACCCGTGTTTATACACTCAAAGGTGATATTAAATAACATGGTGACACAGTTTTTTTTTTATATATTTATAATATGGAGAAAGCGGGTGTTTTTAAACCATTTTTCAATATAACTTTCAAACTTCGAGGTTCTTGGGGCAGCCTAAGATATCAAATAATGTCATCCATATTTCGGGGGGTCATTTCAGTAGTAAAATCGCAACTATTGCACATGGTGACGTTTCAAATAAAAAAAAAAGTGTTTTTCGCTCCACCCTAGTGATCATATCCCCTACTAAAGACTGGATTTTTCTTGGCAGCCGCCTGTCACATGGACGTTTCTGTCCAGTTGTGCTCGAAGCTACCTTTTCAATAAAGTGCCTTTGGATTCCTTGTTTGGACGGTTTTGTTCACTTGTCCCATATTCTTACATCTTGGGGATCTTATGGTATGATTTGAGTTGATGTAGAACACTTCTGCACGACGTTACATTCGAAAAACCGTCTCGTCCTTAATTTTTGCACGCCAGTGCATAAACTTCCTACTATCGCACGCTAGGCAATCTACTTAAAAAATAAAATGAATGCGTAACGTTAAATAAAAGAAACATTATAGATATGTTTCGTTCATTGGGGAAAAGAACATAGAACTTAATTAGCAACTTACCGAACCAAATATGCAATCAGTTTTCTCCCCCCCCTTCCCATTTTTAGCACGTCTTTTGTAAAAAAAGATCGTGCTTATGTTACCGGTTTGTCCGTCCGTCCGTCTGTACCCACGATATCTCTGCAACTATTAGTCCGATTTGAAAATTTCTTTTTGCATTGTGAAGCTTGAAATATGCGAATGATGATCCTTCATTTGGTTTTTTTTAAGATGCGCAATTTCGCCGCTAGAGGGCGTAAATGCAGATGATGTCGAATTAAAAAATACGTTTTATTCCACATATTTGCTTCTACACATCCGATTGAAAAAATGAGTTTATCTTTCGATTCCATTTATGTCGAAAAGTGTTTTAGATATAGTTGCTTTTTCAAATTACGCATAGATTTTTCGCTAGGGGGCGTAAAAGTAAATTACATTTTTCCCGATAACTCTTCTTCTAAATCTCCGACTTGAAATTTTTTTTCTTCGGCGGATACACCTCCTGATGGAAAGTCTTTTGCATATAATTTCAAATTTTTGGTAAAGAATACTTTAACCACCTGGGGGCGTAAGAGTTAATTTTTGCTTCTGATGTATTTGCCAAAAAATCTGAGCTTCTAAAATATCGATTGAAAAAATTCTTGCGTGGACTGATGCCACTCACATCGACACATTTTTTCGGAATATTTCCTTCTTAAAATATTCCACAGTTTCTCCGCCAGGGGACGTAGACGTATATCTTATTTTTGTCAATATCTCTACTTCTAGGAGTCCGATTTGAAAAAAATATTTTTTGTTGGATAGTGTTTTCAGTGTGACATGTTTTTCATATAATTTCAAAATTTTCAAGTAATTCATCGACTTTCCGCTAGGAGGCGTAGGGGTAAATTGCGCTTCCCTCGATATCTCAGCTTCTAAATCTCCGATTTGAAAAATTCTTTCTGCACCGGATACAGCTCCTGATGGGAAATCCTTTGCACACAATTTCTAATTTTTGTAAAAAAATGGTTTGGACACCAGGGGCGTAAATTCTAACTTCCGCTTCTGATGTATTTGCAGCAAAATATGAGCTTCTAAATTCTCGATTGAAAAAAACGTCGTTTGTAGACCGATACTATTAATGTTGACAAACCTTTAAAAAAAATTTTTTTCTTGAAATAATGCATGGTTTTTACGCCAGGGTGCGTAGATGTATATCTTATTTTTGTCAATATCTCTACTTCTAGGAGTCCGTTTTGAAAAATTCCTTCTTTGTTGGATAGTGTTTCCAGTATGACATGTTTTTCATATAATTTCAAAAATTTCAAGTAATTCATAGACTTTTCGCTAGGGGGCGTAAAGATAAATTGTTTTTCCCCTACTTGTTACTTGTACCAATGGGGAGGGGTACTAAATTATATCTTATTTTTGTCAATATCTCTACTTCTAGGAGTCCGTTTTGAAAAATTCCTTCTTT
Source organism: Macrothele yani (assembly GCA_039090855.1). Classification (NCBI taxonomy): domain Eukaryota; kingdom Metazoa; phylum Arthropoda; class Arachnida; order Araneae; family Macrothelidae; genus Macrothele; species Macrothele yani. The sequence continues at coordinate 97,632,705 of CM077023.1, read as the reverse complement.
GTTGGATAGTGTTTCCAGTATGACATGTTTTTCATATAATTTCAAAATTTTCAAGTAATTCATAGACTTTTCGCTAGGGGGCGTAAAGGTAAATTGTTTTTCCCATACTTGTTACTTGTACCAATGGGGGAAAGGGGGGGTACTAAATTGACCCAGCACCGCGACCTAAGATTTATTGTGCATCCCCAGCCCTAATCTCGAAAGAGACCAGATGCACGAGCAAAAGCAAGAATGCTCTTGACTGGTACTAAAGAGAGATCACTTGGTCTCAAGTTGTGAGTACCAAAGTGTTCAAGCCTGAGTGCTGCAAAAAGTCACAGTCACAAAGAAAATGCAAGGAAGTCTCCTCTTTCAGATGGCATCCTCTACAAAGTGGATCCTCTTTCACCCCAATCAAATTAAGGTGCCTGTTAAGACGACAGTGTCATGTAAGTAGACCAACAATCAGTCCAATATCCTTTTTGGCAGTTTAAGGAGTTCCTTAGCCCTATGAGGCAAGTGTCCTTGATTTAGTTCCTCTGCCTGCCTTTGACCCCTGGTAGCATGCCAAAGGTCAAGCTGCTTAGTCCTCAGCAGCCTTATAGTTAGTCCTCTGGCCACACCAGAGGCGAGCCCTAATGCAGGCTCTGGACCATAAAAAGCCTGCTCTGCCCCCTCTTTAGCAAGGAAGTCAGCTTTCTCATTACCTTCAATACCCCTATGTCCTGGAACCCAGAACAGTTGCACTTTGTTCCGGTTTGCCAGTTCAGTTAGGGTCTGGAGGCAGTTCTAAACAATTTTGGATGAAATGCGGCACTGACAAAGTGCCAGTAAAGCTGCATTTTAATCTGGATACACATATTGTGATACCTTTTGATCAGACATTCTGAGGCGCATGCTAGAATAGCATACACTTCAGCTTGGAACACGGTAGCATGCCTTCCAAGGCTTTGGCATGAACCATAACCTCTGGATAGGCAACATTCCCCTGCTCCAACTCCTACTTTTCTCCTGGAGCCATCAGTAAACCAAACAGTTTCACCGCGGCACCCAGGGACAAAGGACATTTCCCATTCACTGCGACTGGGAAAGTTCACACTGAATGCCTTATCAAAATGATATTTTACTAGCATATTGTCGGTTCCCATTTGAAAGATGGGCTCCTTACAAAAATACTCCTGAATAGGCTTGGTATGGCTGCCAACCCACAACGAGGGTCTCCACATGCCATTGCGGTATAATCTATATGCCCCCATAATAGCCTCACCCTCAATATGAAGGTGAAGTGGCAGAATATCAAGAAGCAACTCCATTGCAGCTGTTGGAGTAGTTCTCATTGCTCCTGATATAACTATGCAGGCCAGCCTTTGTAACTTGTTAAGTTCAGCCTGCACCGTGCAGAGGTTAACTCTGCGCCACCACACCGTTGAGCCATAAGTGACCATAGGTCTGGTGACCATAGTATATATCCAGTGCAAGATCCTCGGGTTGAGGCCCCAGGATTTGCCAATAGCACCTCTACATGACCAGAACACTTTCTTGGCTCTGGCAATACAGTAATCTAGGTGCTGTTTCCAGGTTAAGCCTCCGTCCAAAATGACTCCCAGGTACTTAACCTGTGTACTGAGAGGAACTGTTTTCCCAAAGAGAGCAATATCTCCAAGATTCCTCTTTCTAGTGAAAGGCACAAGGGTGGTTTTGTCACGGTTTACTGATAGACCAACCTTCCTGCACCAATCCTCAACAAGTCCCAGTGTTCTTTGCATTACGCTCGAGACTGTTTTAGGGAATTTTCCCTTGACTATTATGGCCACGTCATCTGCATAGCCAAAACAGTCGCAACCAGACCCTCCAGGATCCCCAGCAGTTCATCCACCACCAGGCACCACAACATGGGAGAGCAAACTCCTCCCTGAGGGCAACCCCGGCAGGTGGAGACCGACAGTCTCCCCGAGAAGCGAGGCCATGACCGTTCTGCTTGTAAGCATGGCCTTAATCCATTGACACATGTTCTATCAACACCATGTCTTTCCACAGCTCCCACAATGGTCTCCGTAGAGACACTGTCAAAGGCACCTTCAATATCAAGGAAAGTGGTAAATGCCACCTCCTTAAATTCTAGTACCTTTTCCAGGCAACTAACAATGCCATGGAGAGCTGCTTCTGTTGATTTGCTTTGCTGATAGGCAAACTGAAATTTTGAGAGGGGTTTAGGAAGTAAAACCACCTCTCTAATATGCCTATCCACTATCCTCTCAAAAGCCTTTGAGAAAGAAAGATGTTAGACTAATAGGTCTAAAGGCCTTTGCCTCCTGGTAATTTGACTTACCTGGCTTGGGAATAAATATTACCCTAGCATGTCTCCAAGCACTTGGTATATAACCAAGAGCAAGGCAGGCCCGATAAATTTTGCACAAGAGTGGAGTAATTATCTCCAGTCCTTGCTGCATCAAGATGGGAACAATTCCATCGCAGCCAGGTGATTTAAATGGTTCAAAAGAATTAATAGACCACTTAATCCTAGAATAATTGACCACCTCCCTGGCAACCTTCCAGTCCTCCTTTTTTGCACGCCGGTGCTCAAGGCCAGCTGTGTGTATGCCAGTGGGGTCAATTATAGTTGAATCTGGAAAGTGTACACCTAGCATTTCTGTTAGTGTTTCTTTACCAGTTTTTGTGAAGCTCCCATCAACCAATTTGATGAAGTTCAGGCAATTTGCATTGTCCTTAGCCACGATTTTCATAAATCTGGCAGTACTGAGAGTATCTGAAATACTTCCACAGAAATCTCTCCAAGAGGCTCTTTTTGCCTCTCTAATTGCTTTGTTGTACTGTGTGAGGGTGTCTTATATACCGTCCACTCACCAGTACGTTTGGCTCTATTAAAAAGCCTTCTAGTTTTACCTCTAAGACTGCTAAGCTGTTTATTCCATCAAGGAATTTGCCTTGGTAAACTAGCAGTCTTGGCCTGACAGTTTTGGTGGTAAGATTCGAGAATAGACCGTTGCAACTGGTCAACGGCTAACTCGAGATCTAACACCGAGCGCATGTTAAATTCCATGCCTCCAATATGTGCCGCCAGATCTTCCCTGAAGCCAATCCAATTGGTCCTTCTGGGATTTCTGACTTGCACCAGCTGTTGTCTTACATCGGCAACTGAAAAGCAAATATATCTATGATCGGACAATGAAGGTTCACTAGATACATGCCATTTAATAATGCGGTCAAACATGTTAGCACTACAGAGGGTGAGGTCAATGACTTCACTTCTATTAGAAACAATAAAAGTGGGCTCATTGCCTCGATTAAGAATATAAAGTTTAGTACTTACCAAATATTCCAAAAGGTTGTCCCCTCATCTGTTGCAATCGCTGCTCCCCCACATGATATGGTGAGCATTGGCATCACAGCAGACGATGAAGCGTCTTCCACCTGACTCACAGAAGTGGACAATGTCTCTTACCTCCTGAGAAGGAGGTGGTTCAGGTTCATCAAATGGTAAGTATGCAGAGACGGCAAACAGCTCTTGTCTGCCACTATCAGATGACATAAAAAGTTTAATCACGGTTGTATCACCTGTGGTAAACTCGGGAAGTGGCATAGCATGATGTCTTTTGCTCACCAGTATACAGGTCCTTGGTCTCCTACATGATGTATTATAGAAGACGGTAAATCCTGCTCCTTGTAAGCCCAGGATCTTCCCATTATGTATCCATGGCTCTTGAATGAAAGCCAGATCAACATCCTCCGCAGCACAAAGCAGCAGATGCAGACCGACTATGGTGAAGGTTGATCTGGATACATTTCATGCAGTTCTCCATTGTGAGATAGGCATGGAGACTAAGTGGTAGAAGGATCAGAATCCACCCGGTGGGTGCTGGAAGCCAGCTCCACACCTTCATGGACACCACCCAGGCCCATCACATCCACCTCCTCAGTCTCCCCCCCACCACACACCACCACAACTGGACCTGCGTCCTTCCCTGCTTCCAGACCATGGCCAGGGGAAGACAATGCAGCTGTTTCTGGCTCCACAACTGCAGAATGAGGCTTTTCCATTTCTGTGTCCTCCTTTGAAGTGCTAGGGCCCTGGGGGTCATGCAGTACTTTAAATTGACCCTCATCGACCCCAGTGTAGGCAGTGAACCTGGCTTCAGCAATTGCTTTAGCCGATTCCCTGTCTACCTGGAAAATCCACCTGACGGCCTTAGGATCTTGTACCTGATCCAACACACTCCAGTGGTTTATGTGTAAACTGCTGTTATAGGCACACAAACTCCTGCAGAGGACGTTTGGATCCTTGGTCCAAATATCCTTTGTCCTAAAGTCAACCTTGATCGGTTTTGGAAGATCACTGGCCCTCATCACCTTGAGCCCAGTGCCCCTCAAAACCTTATCATTTTATTCAAAGGCTGATGTTAGCCATTGCCCTGTTCCCTCGTTCTCACAAAGGTAAACAAGAGTTCAGGGAAAAGCTCTTGATGCGCGGTAGAGGTTCTCCTACTTGAGAACCATCCAACCGCCTCAAAAGCTCCTCCTGAATATTCACAACCTCACTGTCATCAAGCCACTCGTTCGGGAAGTTTTCCTTCACGATGGCCATCCTAACAGTGGAGACAGTCTCACCATAAGTGCTGGGACGAGACTCGTCCATGCTCCTTTTGGTCGGCTTCATCACATCTGGGGAAGGGGTAGAGAGAACAGATCTCTGCCTCTTGCCTTTCTTGTCCACCACCGGTGGAGAAGTATCTACAGATGTGGGTCCCACTGAACTCGACTCCTTGTCAGTTTGACCCTTCATCTGCCTTGCTAACTTCCTTCTGATGTTGCGCTTAGCAGTATTGCTAAGTCGCAACTGCCGCCCCGGTGGCGCAGTGGTCTAAGCGATGGCCTCTGATCATTCGTCCGAACGGGGTCCGGGTTCGAATCCCGGTGAGGCATGGATGTTGTGTTTGTTTTACGGCACTGGCTCTCTCCCTTCCCTGGAACCAGTGACCCTAAATTAGGGACGGGCGACTGCTTATAGCCCATTGAGTTGCTCACGGTGGTCGTTAAACCTCCAATCCAAAAAAAAAAAAGTCGCAACCCTTCCTTGCTGCCTTGCTAGCAATTACAGACTCTTTTGGCAACCCGGTATCACCTGCTGCCTCCACATGTCTTGTTTGCTTTTGCTGAACAGCTTCCCCCACCTTAGCCTGAGAGGTGTTCCCAGAGCAACTGGGCCTCACCTCAGGATCAACAGATCCCGGCCTTGGCTGGGAAGATGCTGCTTTTTTAGGTTGGGTACTGACTTAGTCAGACCCTAACCCAGGGTTTGTTGTGTCCAAAATAGTTTCCATATTTGGTCCCACGAAACTGGAGGAAAATAAAAAGCCCCCCCCCGGTGGCGCAGTGGTCTAAGCGATGGCCTCTGATCATTCGTCCGAAAGGGGTCCGGGTTCGAATCTCGGTGAAGCATGGATGTTGTGTTTGTCTTACGGCACTGGCTCACTCCCTTCCCTGAAGCCAGTGACCCTAAATTAGGGACGGGCGACTGCTTATTGCCCATTGAGTTGCTCACGGTGGTCGTTAAACCTTCAATCAAAAAAAAAAAAAAAAAAAAAAAGTCAGCCACCCGGTAATCCTCCTATCCCGGGTGGAAGGCTCATTACGACAGGGTTTCGCCTGGTGCCCTGAAGGGATCGTTAACGATACTGATATTTTACTATCTCAGTATCATTCAGCCCTCAGCACGATACCTCACACCTTGGCTTAGGTAGACCAGAGCCTCAGTTAGCCAGCATGTTTCGGACGCTCCAAAATGAGGAGCTACTGTAAATCACAGCACCTAATCCACCTGTTTCCACCACCCCACTATGAGGACGTTGAGGTTGGTTTTCTGGGGGCTGCTTTTGCCCTATATCTTTGCTTCGAAATCCCTGATTTGAAAAATTCTTTTTTTTTTTTTTTTTTTTTTTTTTTATTGGAGGTTTAACGACCACCGTGAGCAACTCAATGGGCTATAAGCAGTCGCCCGTCCCTAATTTAGGGTCACTGGTTCCAGGGAAGGGAGAGAGCCAGTGCCGTAAGACAAACACAACATCCATGCCTGACCGGGATTCGAACCCGGACCCCTTACGGACGAATGATCATAGGCCAGCGCCTTAGACCACTGCGCCACCGGGGCGGCGAAAAATTCTTTCTGCACCGGATACAGCTCCTGAGGGGAAATCCTTTGCACATGATTTCTAATTTTTGTAAAAAATGGTTTGGCCACCAGATGGCGTAAGCCTTAATTTCCACTTCTGATGTATTTGCAGCAAAATGTGAGCTTCTAAATTCTCGATTGAAAAAAACGTCGTTTGTAGACCGATACTACTCATGTCAACAAACCTTTTAGGAACATTTTCTTCTTGAAATAATATAGTTTCTACGCCAGGGGCGTAGACGTATATCTTATTTTTGTCAAGAACTCTACTTCTAGGAGTCCGATTTGAAAAATCCTTCTTTGTTGGATAGTGTTTCCGTTTCGAAATGTTTTTTCTATAAATTCAAAATTTTCAAGTAAAGCATAGACTTTCCGCTAGGGGACACAAAGGTAAATTGCGTTTTCTGCTTTATTTCTGCTCCTAAAACTCCGATTTGAAAAATTCTTCCTGTATCGCATACAAGACCTGATGGAAAATATTTTTCACATAATTTCTAATGTTTGGCCACCAGGGGGCATAAGTGTTAATTTCTGCTTCTGATGTATTTGTAGAAAAATCTGGGCTCCTGAAAACTCGACTAATTTTTTTTTCTTGGACCGATACTGCTCAAATGGAAAAATCTTTTGAGAATACTTTCTTCCTAAAACAATGCAAAGTTTTCCCACCAGGGGACGTAAAGTCACATCTTATTTTTGTTGATATCTCTGTTTCTAAGAGTCCGATTTAAAAAATTGTGTTGGAGAGTGTTTATGGTGCGAAATGTTTCTCATATAAATTCATGTTTTTCGTAACGCACAAATCTGCAACCAGAGGGCGTAAGCTCGCGATTCCGTTTACAGCAACATTTGCGGGATTAAAAACCCGATTGAAAAACTTCTTTCTTCCGTCAGATACTATTGTTTTTCATACCGGTTCCATTGACTTTGAATAGCTTTGATAAATTTAATTTGAGTCAGAAAGGATTCAAAAGACGTGCTTATTACACCCGAAAATTCGGTGTCATCTTTCTTGTTTTCTTTTGAAATTAAAATTCGAAGGAACACTACCAGGTGTTAACTGTCTTCAATTCGTAGTGTCATCATATTTAAAATCCTCGACTGCACTCGCAAAAAAAAAAAAAAAAAAAAAAAAAACGCAAATTGGCAAAAAGTCTTAATAAAGGGATTTCCATCGAAAGTATACATAAATCCCTAGAATTTTGTCTGGTCAGGAGACGGGATATGGGGTTATATCTACCCCCACCCCCCGAAATTTTAAATTAAATATTAAGGTGTAAATCATGCAAATAAATAATGTGAAAACCCTTCAGTCTGGCGATGATGTCAGCAGACTTTAATGGAGCTGGTTCCACTCTGTCTGTCTCTTGGCAACAGCAACGGCACTCCAGAATACCAGAAAAATAATGGTTCAAGTCAGAGATGCCAGTGCTTTCATTTATTTTACACTTGATTAATCAGGGCAGTAGATTAATTTGACAAAAATATTTCTATTTTACCCAATAGAATAAGTATTAATCCAATAGTAAAAAGTATTAACAACCATCTTGTTTTGAATTTTAGAAGGCAACTAAGTGATAGCAGACCTGTAACATATCTGAATTGAAAAAATGTGATTCATTTTACTATGAATCACATTTGTACTTCAACAGAAATATAAATGGGATTTGTAGAAGAAAATTACTATTGCTGGTATTTCCCCCCTTAAACAGGTTTTAATGGTTCTTTCTAAAAGCATGTGAATTAGGTTGTTGCTGTATCAGAAATATTAATGTTTCTGAAGAACATGTTGCAGCATTCTGATAATGGTGTACAAAAAGAAAAGCAGCAGCAGCCTTGCTTAATTTTCAAGTATTCTCAGGAGACCATGTAAAGAAAAAATTGATTCTGCATGATACATTCTTTTAAAGAATTGCTAACCCACATTCTCTTCTGGTATGTGGAAATGTTACATTTTGTAACTGTTTTTCAATCAGAATTATGTGTTCATATGTGCTATACATGTGGTCGAATCCAAAGGGAGCATGGGAAAAATTCGAGTTATCAAAGAAAATAATATGTGAATAGAACATGTGCAGGAAATTTTAAGTTCGAGTTATTGAGAGCCAACTGTATATATAAAGGCTGCATTTTGTTCTACATGCATGAATGTATCATGAAATCAATCGACCCAGGAAGAATCTAATTGCTAATAACAGGTACACGACATAAGTAATGGTATTAATGGCAAGTGCTTAGGTTTGAAGTAAAACAAAAATGTGAATATCAACAGTATGGAACATAACTCAAACAAATCATTTTGTAAACTTCTGTGAATCATGAGCATATGTCAACCATGAAGCAGATAATTCCCATATAATGTTTTCATAATGCAAGTAATGTCCAAGACAAGAGAATTGAATCTGCCATGTGCTGCATTTTATTTTAGTAGTAATACTTCCTAATGCCTCCCTTTAGAGCTATTAGTATTTCACATGTTAATACTGATTTTCATTAGGTGGGGTGTTGTGGGAGAGAGAGGCATGCACAAATTGTGTATTGCGATAAAGGATTTTGTGTATTAAATTATCACAACTGAATGTTTCATTAACAGACCCTGTTCATAAAATATGCCATACAGCAGTTTACCATTTTTATTCCTAAATAAGAAAACTAGTGTACTTTTGTCTCATTTCAGGTTTGATTACTTTCTTTAATTTAACCACTTGGCTGAAATGAAGTTATGGCATTTTCATTTAATCATTATGATTGTATCATTTCAAATTTATTTTACCATATTTAGCTATTAAATACCAACATATACAATGATGAAGATTATGTGCCTTCTCACGTTTGTGACAGTGCTTTTGTGTCAGAGGCCTCTGAAGAAGTTGCAGAAGCAACATCACCCCCAAAGCCTTCTTGGAACAAAATAACTAAAAGGAAAAGAAGTTCAACATCACATATTGAAACTGTAATAGATGAATTACACAGGAAATGTGTCAGATCTCTACAGAAGATGAATTTGATGCATTAGGTAACACTGCAGAAGAGCACATCTAAGGAGATTGTCATTGCAAAGGACTCTTCAAGTGTGGATAATATGTAACTACATCTGATCAGTGAAAAACTGCAGCACATAAGTTGGAATATTTTTATCCAGTTACACCATGAATCATCTCATAGTGTGATACTAATATGCATTTTGTAAATGTAACTGTTAAATAAAAGTTCATGTTGATTTATTGATACCAGATTCATGTGTGCCCTGATGTAATTTATTGTGCATGTTTGTGACGGTCTTTACATGTCTTTTAGAATTTTTTTTTAAGGAAAATGCATGGGTCAAAACCTGTTTAAATAGGAAACACCCCTTGTCCTTAGATGTCAATAGTATTGAGAGAATGGTTAACTTCACAGGGCAGTGCCCACTACTGGATCCAGATACAGTCAGCTATCAACTACTCCAGCCCATGAAAGGCATAGAGTTTGTTTGTTTTTTAGGGGGAGGAGGGGAAATAACAGTGATACTTTTTTCTATTCTATATACATTCTAAAATACATTTCTGATTCTGGCATTTTTTTTTAATTTCTTTTTCATTTTGCAAATCAGATTCAGATCTGAAATATAAGTGCATGATTATAAAGTTTTGCTTCCCTTAGAAATTGCAACTCCACTTGAAATTTCTCAGGGAGACTTATGCCATTATCATTTCCGTGATATCAAGTATTGCTTTTTACATATGTAATATGTGTCTCTTTATTTTTTGGCCAGGTTATTTAGGACATTCCATGTAGTACCCACAGTTTTCTTTAAATAAATTCCATTTTGTGTTTGATTGAGAGTACAAATCCATGTGCTGTATGTGTGTAGCATATGAACTTTTTTAAGTATGAAAAATGAGCCTGTGGGAGGAAAAACTGATTATGTTGGAATTGTATTACATCTGCCCAGTGTAATGCTAATTGGGAATCAAGGCAACAGTGACCACTATATTGTAATGCATCTCATTTGTTGAAAATTTTGCTTTATTAGATACTTATGATAGGTACCTAATTTTTTTGGATAATTTAGCACTGTTTTTCTATCACTATTATTTTTATACCCTTTGAATATCTTTTCTTTAACTTGGGGGGGGGGGGGGGGGCTGGCTAAATATGTCTTTGTGTTGTGAGATTTCCTGAAATTTGCAGCAACACTGGTAGAGGGAAACGAGACTTGCTTCTTAGGCTTGAATAAACAACTAAATTAGGATTTAATGGAAATAATGGGATGTAATGCCATAGCATTTTATTCAGAGTTGACATTTGTAACATAGGTAATTTAAAATCATTAAAATATAATGTTTTACTATAAACTTCAATGAGAAAAGCTTAACCTTATCTCACTGGTAATTTAGGAACGGGTGACTGCTTATAGCCCATTGAGTTGCTCATGGTGGTTGCTAAACCTCCACTCAAAAAAAAAAAAAAAGTCTCACTGGTTGTAAATATTTTTAAATTGTATAGCAGTAACACTAAATACCTATGAAGACTAAATGACAATGAAGTTAACTACCTTGAAAACTCACATGTGTTTGTGTTAAATATATTCATTTCTGTGGAGTGACAAGAAGGCGAGTTTTCAGTATAAATAGCTTCATTGTCCTTTAGTCTTCATAGGTATTTAGAATTAAACTATGCCTTCTATGTCCAGTAGTTTCTCGACTGTTTACCATATGAAAGAATGTTGATCTTGTCAACTGTCTGGAACAAAAGGGAATGAAAAGTACTCTGAAGTTTCAGTTACTGCCCTTCCCCCATCTTGTACTTCTGAGCAGAAGTATGGCAACAAATAAACCAGAAAAAATGTAGTTCCTGTTACAAACACATACAGATCCTCCAAAAATTATGAATTAAAGTTAATGTTGCAACTGAAATTCTGTGATGTGCCCAGTTCCAGGTTTTCATAATCACAGTACAGTATATGTAAAATGTGCTACATTATACCCATGTAAATAGCTCTACCTGCACAGTTAAAGTACAGTTACATCCACAAATCTATCAGTACAATTGCAGATGATCTTTAGCAGATCTTCAGTATGAAGTGAGCATTTTACCACAAAACACGGTTTATATTATGTACCTGCTACATTATGCTCATGTAAACAGCTATTTTTTAATTTCATTTATTTATTTTTTGTATAGAGCCACTGCATTTGCTTAATGCATAGCAATTACATTCAATTGGTAATCAAACTGATTTACCAATCATTTGCATAGAGACTTGCAGGCAGTTTAGTAATGGCTAAGAAGTTATAATCCATTCCAGTTTTGACAGCAGAACTATTTGTAAAATATTGTGGATATTGCACAAAAAAAAAAAAAAAAAAAACTTATTGTTGCTTTCAAATGAGCAATTGAGTTCTAATATTCCCAAACATTGAAGATCTGTGTGTCATGTGCTTGGAGGAGTATCACCAGCATTTATTTTATGTTTTTGAGGCAGACCAATGACTACATAATAAATCACAATTTTCATTTCCTTTGTTCATGGGAAAAAAACACCAAAAAACTCTAAATCACCTTTGGCTGTAAAACTACTGGCTGCAACAACTTGCTTCTTCAGTTCTGTAAGTTTGACAATGACCACTCACAAGTGGTAACTGCTAAGGAAGGTTAGAGGGGAGGGGGTGGACCTGATTAAGCTTTCGGATCCTTGGAGACTACTCTTTTTCAAAGCATGACTAGAGGAACCCTTGTTTCCTAATGATCCTACTACATAGCTTATAAAATAATAATCAAAATAAAAGCCACCCCCCCCCAATGTTTTCTCATTAAAATTAGTACACTGGTTAACAAACAATTCAGTACACATGAAAGGAAACAAAACTTTTCTAGGTAAATAAATCTTTCAGAATAATTTTCTCTGATCGTATGATCTTCCAGTTTTAATCCTGAGCAAATTCAATGTAATGAATGACAGCACATTGAAATTGTAATATAAAACACATGGGAACCAATAGTCCTTATCAAATTTTATTAAATCAATCAACATGACCCATAGTAAATTGCAAAAAGAAATCTGTCATCATGAAACTGATTGTTCATCGTTCAAGCTCACAGCTTTATATTTATACATTCTAGCTCAGTTACGACAGCTTCACAGAAGAGTACTGATGCACAGAACCTGCATGGAAAAATAAAATGTTTTGCAATTGCTTTGTAGATTACCATTAGAATTATCTCTCTGTATGTAGGTTGTATGAAAGCATACTAGTTATGAATACATTAAGAAATTTTGGAAACACAGAAGCACTTTTGATGCAACTTAGTTCTTGATCACTTGGTTTACAGGTGATCAAGACCCAAGTTGGGTCAAAAGTGCTCTGTGTTTCTAAAATTTAACATAACTACAACATGCATTTTTACAACCTACATTTACCTGTTATGTGTGGATTGTATTCTTATTATTCCTATCTCTTGGGATATTATGTGTACCTTACAAAATCTTACAGTAACTTCTAAATTCTGTTAGCTACTGCTTCACACAATCTCAAGTCAGAATTACATACTACTTGACCACATGTTTATGAATCTACAACACACCCCGTGTGATTTATAATACTTAGGAGCTCCCTGCTGCCAATGTAGTAAACCATATTCTGTGGGACTTCCAAAATTCTAGTGAATTAGTAATGATAAAAGAAATTCATTAACATTATGATGTCATTAAGTAAAGTTGGATTTGATTGATTCATCTACACTACATCTGTATTGCAATACCAGAATATTGCAGTTCCTATAAATGTTATGTGACATCGCCAAACCACAGCAGTAAGCTGAGGCATTGGCTTCTGACCATTTTCTCCGAGGTGTGCCACAGTTCCAGTCCAGGTGCGACAGGAATAGTGAGCTTGTTTGATGGCGCTAACTCTATCTCTTTACTTGGAACCAGTGGCACCTAAATAATAAGGGTCAGACCTTAACTCATGATTTGCTCATGGTAGTTATTAAAACCCAAAACAACAACAAAAATTTGCACCAGTGTTTAAATACCCAATGGTCCACAGGCCATTGGTCAGTAAAAGTTACATCAGACCACTGAATTATTTATTTTACTGGAGCAAATGGTCAGTAAATTTTATTTTTGTCATGTGAAATGAAAAATGCAATTTTTTATTGCCATTTTTACTTTTTTATGGTAAATGTGTACATTCTGAGTATGGAAGAAATGTAGAGTAATTAAAAACATGCCTAACAAAATCTGCAAAAAAAAAAATGTTATTTTCTTTATTTTTATTTTTTTACAAGTGTCAGCAACAATTTTTAGGTGAATAGTAATGCAGCATGCATGCATCACCTTGTTATTAGTTGGAAACTGCCATTCAGCCAGTTCTAAACACAAACTTCACCCTTGGCTTTACTGATGAATGCCAGTTATTTTAAGTTTGCATAGTTAAAAAAATTAATCCACTTTTTATTGTTTTGTGTTTTATTATTTGTCAGCATCTGTATGCACTTTCTGTTGTTGAAAAAAAATTATGTACTGAAATGAGGTGCGCCAGTTTTCGACTTACAACCTGTTTTTTCTTCATGGGAAGTGGCGTTTTTTCGATCTACTGATTTGTATATTCTTGTGGTCCAATAAATAGACTTGTAGAAGATTCGTTTCTAATACTGTGATCAATATTTCGCAAGATCGTATTTCTACATGTTGTACATAATGTACGCATCCTATATCCACTGCAAACTTCTGACGACAACTTTGAGATAACTCTGTTCATTCGATATAAATACATCAGAGATGAAAAATCATCTCCTGTAACTAGGTAACGTAATGTTACATCTTTATTTTGTTTATGCAGGAAGAAGTGGGGACAGCCGCCCCGGTGGCGCAGTGGTCCAAGGCGCTGGCCTCTGATCATTCGTCCGTAAGGGGTCCGGGTTCGAATCCCGGTCAGGCATGGGTGTTGTGTTTGTCTTACGGCACTGGCTCTCTCCCTTCCCTGGAACCAGTGACCCTAAATTAGGGACGGGCGACTGCTTATAGCCCATTGAGTTGCTCACGGTGGTCGTTAAACCTCCAATCAAAAAAAAAAAAAAAAAAAAAAAAGAAGTGGGGACATATGTTTGCCTTCTGTATATTTGGCCGCACCCGATTCAAGAGTTCCTCTCATTTTACTTTCCATGGGTCGTAAACGATTTCTATGTGATTCTGGACCTTTCAGCGCGATCTCCCGTTATAACGTTTCAGGCACGAGAAATCTAATCTCACACTCACGTCTTCTTTTGAGGTACAAACAGTGCAATTCCTCATTTTAATAGCTCTTCGGCGTTAATACCTACGCCAGCCTTTCCAAAACGTTGATCTGCCATATTGTTTACATAAAAATTCTGCACCACGCTTGAAGCAAACACTTGAAGCGTGTAAACGGACTCCGCTTTCAAGTTTCCCCTTTCATGCTGACTTGAAAGCTACTTGTTCAAGCCAACTTGCCCGGTATAAACCAGCCTTAAGAGGTGCTACCACTAAATTAATCTCACTGGAATTTTTTAGGGTTATATTGTTGTCGATCGAACAAGAAATTGCCTGTGACCTAGATTTGAAGACACTTGTTGGTAATTTTGCAAATAAAAGTATGCAAAATGAAATTTTAATTTACGTTGGACCAGTCAAGTAAATCGATGTAGTTCCCATTAGTTTCTTTCCATTTAGATCACATTGTATTTTTTGCATCTTGAAATTATTGAATATAAACTGTGATGCCACACAAATGAATTACATAGATTTTTTGGGCCATTGCCTAAGGCGCCAAGCAGCGGAGCACCGGTCCTGGATGGTAGAATATGAGCTAGAAAATGCATAAAAACATGTTACTGCCTATATTAAAAAGCATTTTTACTTTATACTTATGTCAAAAAGAAAAAAAAATCTGCTCTCTACCTTGAAAGTTTAGGCAGGCTTGGAAAATCTGTGCATGTGCATTCAAGCTATTAGATACAAAGTATTTTGTTGTTTAAAATCTTAACTAAGAGTGTAGACTTGTCTTAAAAGTTGGAGGGGAGGGCTTGGTGGCTGCTATGATAAGTTTAGAGGACAGGAGCAGTTATGAAATCATATTTTGTTCCTTAAAGAATTGCCGTAATAATTTTAAGAGATGTGTGCAATATTTTGTTTTATTCACACAACTAAAAGGCATAAGTTTTGCAAGGTAAAAGTAATTAAAAGCGTTTAAACGTTTATGGAAACATTTCGAATGTTAAGTCGCCTTTCAATCAAATTTGGTGAGATTGAATAAAAAATATAAGTAATGCCAGAGTGTACCTGACCCTCCACCCAGACCCCGAGTGCACCTGACCCTTCACCCGGAAATTTCAGCTGGTGGCGTTTTTAAACCTTACAATCCACTGAAATTATATTTCACACTACGGAAGGTTGAGAGCAATTTTAAAAACATTTAGCCTGAGGTAAATTTTAGGTCACCCTATGCCACTAGTGGTTATTAGTGGTGGGTCTCTCATACTATGCTGCCAAATAGGTGTCTATATTACTTACTCACACCAATTGATTCCAGATCGGAGAAATTCTCCATTTGTACAGAATTGGTTTACATAGGGACAGCCGGAGGAATTCTCGATATTTGTGTCCCATCTCAGTTTCAGCTGGGTTTAAAATGTAGTGCCTAAAACACACTGTAAAAATATTTTATTGTATTTCTCGAGATGAAAAGGATAAAATACCTGGCAGTATTTTTAAATTTTAGATGAAATGGAATATATTGTATGTGAGTGTGCGGTACGGAAGGCGGGGGGGGGTCGTGCCATGGCGGCACCTAGGGGTCTCAGAGGTTCTTAAAGCGTCCCTGGGATTAAAGCCTTAGTAGGGCCCTAGACTAAGACATCTGAGTGGGCCCCTAATAGCTAATGACGAAAATTCATTGAAGTCCGTTAAAACACGAAATATGCTTGTGATAATACGTAGTGCATTCTTCAAACTAAGAAATTACTTGTAGTTTTCATAAAAAGTCATCATTTTCCGCTTTTCTCACAAGAACATGAGTTAAAAGCTTAAGATTCCTAGATTTTGTCTTGGAATTTAATAATTTAGCATTTTATAATTTTCTTGGTGCATCTTTTTCGTTATGCAATGTGAAGTCTCAGTTGATTTCGTCCATTAATGGTTCCAAGTGCAAACACAGAGGTGTGTGTGGATAGTAGTGAAAAAGCTGAAACTGTCACGCCGACCTCGCTGTACACAACATGAAACGTTTGCCCTTAGTGACTCACTGCCTTGAAACCTTTCCTAGCTACTTCTTGTGATTAAGTGGAAATTATACGAGAGAAAAACTATTTTACACTTCGCTCTACATATGCGGTACATATATGTCGTATTATTATTTGCGATGTAGCGGCATGTTTCCTGGGCCCTTGGTAATGGTGGGCTCCTAGCTACAGCCGTTACCCCCCTCCCCCAATTTGGTCCTGGCGTTGCACCTGGTCCATGGACTGGGCCGCGGATGGCCTAGTGGTCAGCGTTCATGACTGCAACAGAGGAAACTCAGGTTCGATCCCAGGTAGTTACGAACCACTAAATATCCGTCGTGCGTTGGATGGACACGTTAAGCTGTTGGACCCCGGGTACTGGCCCCCCAGTAATAAATAAGGGCGTCTTTATCCCCCTTTCTACTTTGCTTCTGCGTCACTTTCCCATTGGGCACTTAGCCCAAATCTCCTAGCTTCCTATTTCTAAGGGATGTTTAAGAAGACCTGGGGTTCTTCCTAAAATCCTTTATATATGATCTGGTCTGGTCCATAGACCCTGCCGGAGAGTTGAAATTCATGAGAAGGGTTTTTTATGCTATGGCAAATCAGGAATACTGCCTAGATTCCGGGGTGGTTTCACAGTAGGGCCGGTTCGTTCCTAAGTACCTTGGGTTCTGCCGCCCATGGTTGTCAATCACCTTTTTTCTTGTGTGTTACTTTAACGTACCTAGAAAACAAAAAAAAATGAAAGGTACATGTCTTGGTAGCAAAAGCATAAAGCTAGATTGTGTAATTATTTCTCAAATTCAGGGCCGCGGGTGGCCTAGTGGGCAACGTTCGTGACTATCATGGAAAGGACCTCAGGTTTGATCCCAGGCAGGTACGAACGCTCGATCCACTAAATATCCACCATGCGTTGGATGGGCACGTTAAGCCGTCGGATCCCGGGTACTGGCCTCCCGGTAATAAATAAGGGCGTCTTCCTCCCCCATTCTACTTCGCTTCCGTGTCACTTTCCTATCGGGCACTCTAGCCCAAATCTCCTAGTTTCCTATTTCTAAGGGTTGTTTAAAACCTGGGGTCAGACACTCCTTTCCTAAAAAAATCCTCTACATACGATATGATATGACCATTTCTCAAATTTACTGTCGCAAGTGTTCAACTCGCTGGGTTTCTATATTACGGCAGGATGGTGTAATCACACAGCTGCATGCACAACAGAACAATACGGCAAAATCTTTGAAATAAAAAAATTCAGATGAGTGAAAAAGAGGTTTTAAGTCCTATTTATTAAAAAACTGTTACATCATACAGATAGAGCAGTGATTTTTTTTTTTTAGTAGAGTGTGTATCTTGCTTAACAAAAACAGGCAGATTTTCTGTATGTAATGAGCTGTTAAACTTACAAAGGGAAACTGAACAAGATGTTATGTCCTTCTGTCGCGTTTTGGGGCCACTGCGATTGCAAATTACATCCCTGACAAATTTAAAAAATAACTGATTAAATCTCAGATAGAAGTCAAAAATTGTCAATCATAATTGACAAATCTATCTCAGAGACCAACAAATCAGTACTGATTGCTTAGGTTCAAACAATAATTTGCCCAAAGGACTTAATTTTTTTTATTCATATCGTCGAGTTGAATAACAAAGAAGCTTTTACTATTGCGGAATCCAGAGGAGTATAGTCTGTTCAATTTAATCTGGCAGTTGGGAAGGATTTATTTTACCAGTTTTAGGGGAGCTTTGTATCATACGTAGCGTGCTTACAACTAATCGCTTCCAACCCTCTTGGAGCAGGGCAATAAACAATGACAATACGGGGTGGAGTGTTGGCGGTCCCTCCTAATGTTGATTCCCTGTGGTGTTTACAGCTTCTCCTTCAATGGTCTTTGTGGGAGGGAAAAGAATAAGAGATTCTTGAACATCACAAAAGACCCTTTCAGACTACTGTTACTGATTTCTCAAGCTAGCTTTGTAGCAAACAGATCTTTACTCACGGGTTTTTTTTCCTTTTATCTTTTTTTTGTGATACTGTTAATATTATTGCTCACAACTATGGCATTCAGCACACTGAAAGCTGGAAAATTCATGAAAAGCCAAGCTAGGGAAATTAGTGGGAATGTAATAATGTTCATGGATGAAAAAAAACTAAATGGAGTTCAGTAAGTGGATGTCAAAAAATCCAATGAACGCGTATTTAGGGCCACTGGTTCCACGGAAGGGAAAGAACCAGCGCCGTAAGACCGGCACAGCATCCATGCCTCACTGGATTCGAACCCGGACCCATCTAAGAGGTATGTCAGAAGCCACTGCTTAAACCACTGCGAAACCGGGGTGGCTGAAATCTTTTGATAGCTTATTTATTTCGTACACATCTGTAATTGGGTGAAATTTTTATACATTAAAAATTCGTTTGAATCATTATATTTGGATCATATTTTATTTTGCCCACTACTTTGATGTAATTTCAACAATGAACCCGGTGGGGGGAAGGGTCAAAGCAGAATTGGACTGGTGTCAACATTTTTCAACCATGCATTTTTACATTTTCTTGCTAACACTGATTCGTTTATGAAACGGGTGTAGGAGAACTGGCCACAAAAAATTTAAGGGGCCGTATAAAAATTGTATTTTTGACCGCTTCGTGGACAGGACCCCCAGAGGTTGGTTATCTGAATCATATAAAGTTTCCGTAATTTAGTCTCTTCTTAATTGCGATTATTAATGTAATTCTTTATAAAAAATGTTTATGGTCTTCAACTCAACAAAATATTTCAGGAAAACAAAAACAACGTATTTCTGGTTGTATTGTAAATGCTGGAAATCTCTTGGTTGGACAAGAAATTGTGACTTCCAAAGTGGAATATATAGAGCTATGCAAGACAGTATGAAAAAGTATCACTGAAGACGTAAGGAAATTCAACTGTGAACAAGTGAGGAAAGCAATTGAAAACAACCAAAGCCTAAAGATAGCAAAGGGACATCTCAGTAAGGGAACAAAACAGATTATGGCACTGAGAAAAGAAGATGGTTCTGTAACAAGAAATAGAGGCGAAATTTTGACAAGAGTGAAAGATTTCTACTCCAAATTATATGAAAGGGATGATACATGTACTCCAGACATCATGAAAGGTACCAGTACCAGAGTTCTTCCAGTCCTCCCAGCAGAAGTTGCACATGCAATCAAGAACATGAAGTGGGGAAAAGCTCCAGGAGAAGATGGAATTACTGTAGACATCATACAAGAAGCAAGTGAAGAAATCAAAACAGTACTCGCCCAAATTTTCACTCGATGCCTTAATGAAGGGAAGATTCCTGAGGATTGGAACAATGCTACAATGATCCTGCTACATAAAAAAGGTGACATTGAGGATCTCAGGAACTACAGACCTATCAGCCTCCTATCAGTGGTTTATAAAATCTTCACTAAAGTTCTTTCACATCGTTTGAAGGTAACACTGGACATGGCTCAACCGAGAGAACAAGCTGAATTCAGGAGTGGCTACAGCACAATAGATCATATCCACGTACTGAGAGAACTAATTGAAAGAGCGAGGGAATATGAACTTCCATTGTGCATGGCTTTTATCGATTATGAATAAGCCTTTGATTCGGTGAAACCATCAGCAGTTACAATGGCTCTCAAATCCTATGGTATTGAAGATGCATACATTAATATTATTAATAACATCTATGAAAATGCAAGTGCAAAGATTCGGCTCTTTGAGAATACAGCACACATAAAAATTAGAAAGGGAGTGAGACAAGGTGACACCATATCTCCGAAGCTCTTTAATGCCACATTGGAAAATGTCTTTCAATCACTGAACTGGGTAAATAAAATGATAAAGATTAATGTAGATTATCTAACCCACCTTCGTTTTGCCGATGACATAGTCGTTTTTGCAACTACCCCATCAGAGCTGCAGAGTATGATCCAGGAACTTGCTGACAAGAGTAAAGAAGTGGGATTAAAAAGGAGCATTCAGAAGACAAAATTGATGTTCAATGGTTTTACAAGAAATGAAGATTTATCGATTGATGGAGAAAAGCTGGAGATAACAGACACGTACATTTATCTTGGACATCAGATATCAAGTGAGGGTCACACTGATGAAGAAATTAATCGGCGTACAAAACTTGCCTGGAGAGCTTTTGGAAGAAACAGCATAATTTTCAAGAGCAATATGCCATTATGTCTTAAAAGAAAAGTGTTTGATCAATGCATCTTTCCAGTGCTTACGTATGGTGCAGAGACGTGGACCTTAACTAAAAGAGACATACAAAGGCTGCAGACAACTCAAAGAAGAATGGATAGGTGCATCCTTGGTGTAACCAGGAGAGATAAGAAGAGGAACTCGTGGATCAGAAAAATGACAAAAGTGGAAGACATCATGATCAGAGTTAAATCCCTGAAATGACAATGGGCTGGACATACTGCCAGAAGAACAGACCATCGATGGACAGCCGAAATTTTAGATTGGATTCCAAGGGACAGGAAAAGACCCAGAAGAAGACCACATGGAAGATGGGTGGATGAAATTCGAAAGTATGCGGGAGTGACATGGAGGAGACTGGCACAAGACAGACCGTTGTGGAGGAAACTTGGGGAGACCTTCATCCAGCAGTGGATTGATAATGGTTGACAATGATGATGATGATATATATATATATATATATATATATATATATATATATATACTATACTGTGCAAATTAATTGGGACAAAGTAAAAAATCACTCTTTTTTTCCAAAACTATGCCTTTATATCATTCTATGTCTTGATATACACTGATAAATACCTGTATTAGTATGAAGTATGTCCTCCTTTAGCAGAAATGACCTCTTAAATTCGTTTTGGCTTTGACTCCACTAATTGAGTGCACATATTTTTCACTTCAACCACACTTTTATAGCATTCGTTATCATGCGTTCTTTGGTTGTACAGTCCATTTTACCTAAACGTCTCTTCAAAATATTCCACAAGTTTTCTATGGGATTTAAGTCTGGTGAATTTCCAGGCCAATCAAGCAAATTAATTTGATTTTCCAGCATGAAATTCTTGACCAATTTCGAATTGTGACATGGGGCCAAGTCATGTTGAAATGTCCCGTCAACAGTTTGCAAGAATGGAACAATCCTACGTTGTAATATTTCTACGTGCTTGGCTGAATTCATCATACCTTGAACAGGAACTAAGCTTCCAGTGCCATTTGATGAGAAAAAACCCCAAAACATGTTTCAGAGGGTGTTTTACAGTTTGTTTGACATGCTCAGGTCTTAAGGGTTCACAGTTGTTTCGTCTAACGACATTTGCTTGGTAACCTGCACAAATAAATGAGTTTCATCATTGAAAATTACCTTTTTCCAGTTGTCAGGAGTTCATGATTTATATTTTTTTCCCATGCTTAACGTTTTATCTTCATTTTCGCATTCAAATATTGTTTTTTCGTTGGTCTTCTTGCCCTCCGGCCAACTTCCAGAAGCCTACGGTGTACAGTTGAATCACTATCACAACCACTAGCCAATAAATCTCTTTGAAGGTTGGTGCTTGTTTTTTTTTTTTTTTTTTGGGATTCATTTTACTATTTCTGATTAGATATTTATCGGTTTGTGGAGTTGTTTTTCGTTTTCTTCCACATTTACCTCTCCTTTTTGGAGACGATGATCCAGATGTATTGTATCGCGTAAGCAGTCTTGATACACTTGATTTGCCTACACCAACTGCAGAAGCGATATCTCTCACTGTCATAGAAGTGTGATCCTTCAGAGAAATTATTTTTGCACGCTTCCTTGGAGAAATATCCATTTTTCAATACACAAAAGCAACACATATTCACAGAGAGCTAAAACTAAAATCCACCTGTCACACACAAAAGCTCACAACTGAAGCTGAAGTGCCTATTTCCTGTTTAAAACAGGTCAAACCACATTCTTACTATCAAGTTCTAACAGTCACACCACCGCACAGCTGATAAAACCGGTTTACGTGGGTTTCCGACATCAACTGGCGATCACATTACAATTCTGAGAATAAAATAGCTTGTCCCAATTAATTTGCACGGTATAGTATATATATATATATATATATGTTGTCATCATTGTCAACCATTATCAATGATATATATATATATATATATATATGTCATCGGGATGTAAGGTCAGGTGATGCGTAACATCACAGCCTCTCCTTGACAAATGTCAACCCCGCCTTCTCGTGGTGCATCCTGTTCCCACTAAAGGGGCTCTGGCGACCGCCCATAGCGGTATAACTATACCATCGGGATCAGAGGAAATTCTATCCCACACTCACCAACCCGCTTGGCCAGCGTGGTGAGTTATGGCCAAACCCCTCCAAAATGATTCCACAACTTAAATCTTGGCCCTCAGTCTCCGGCAGCTGGAATGTACCTGGCCAAGGCAGCGGCCAGTGCGACATGAAGGCAGAGGGTGCTAAGAATCCCCGGAGGACCGGACTAGGCTGCCATCTGATGCTGACCTTGGCTACTTACAATGGACGCTCCCTATCTTCTGATTCAAGGCTTCTTGAATTGGAAGAGGAACTACAAAGGATCAAGTGGGACATCGTGGGGCTAAGTGAGGTAAGGAGAAAAGGAGAAGATCTCATCGAACTGAAAAGTGGACATCTCTTCTACTATCGTGGGACAGATACTGGCAGAACTAGTGGTGTTGGATTTATAATAAACAAGAAACTGAAGGATAAAGTTGTAGAAGTTGAAAGTTCCTCTGACAGAGCTGCACGACTTGTTATCCAACTCTCGAAAAGATACCAGGCTCAGATTATTCAAACTTATGCACCCACCACAAGTCATCCTGAAGAAGAAATTGAAGAATTTTATGAGGAAATTTGTCATCTAAATAATAAAGGTAAGCAGCACTTGAAAATAATTATGGGAGATTTCAATGCAAAAATAGGGCAACGACAACAGAATGAAACTTCAGTAGGTAAATTCGGTCATGGCAACAGAAACCAGCGTGGAAATACTCTCGTTGAGTTTGCAGAGGCAGAAGGGTTTTTCATCTTGAACTCCTTCTTCAAGAAAAAGCCACACAGGAAATGGACATGGAGACATCCAAATGGGACGACAAGTGAAATTGATTTTATTATGTGTAACAAAAAATTCGTCATAGAAGACTGCAGTGTGCTAAACAAGTTCAACACAGGTAGTGACCATAGATTGGTGAGATGTAAGATGCACCTCAACACTAAACTTGAACGTGGCAAGCTCATAAGACAAACAAAATCTATTGACATAACCAACCTTAAAAAACACCATAATACCTTCAAGTTAGAACTGAAGAACAGGTTCTCTGCTTTAGAAGGCCTAACATCGGAAGAAGTGGACATCTCTGAAGTTAACAGAAAAGTAACCAAAGCTCTTATGGAAACAGCAACAAAATTAGCTGGGTCTAAGAACAAGTTGCATGTGAACAAATTATCAGAAAAAACCAAAATGTTGATGCAAAAAAGAAGAGAGATGAGGACAACTAAAGAAGATGTGACTTCCAAAGTGGAATATATAGAGCTATGCAAGACAGTAAGAAAAAGTATCACTGAAGACGTAAGAAAATTCAACTGTGAACTAGTGAGGAAAGCAATTGAAAACAACCAAAGCCTAAAGATAGCAAAGGGACATCTCAGTAAGGGAAGAAAACAGATTATGGCACTGAGAAAAGAAGATGGTTCTGTAACAAGAAATAGAGGCGAAATTTTGACAAGAGTGAAAGATTTCTACTCCAAATTATATGAAAGGGATGATATATGCACTCCAGACATCATGAAAGGTACCAGTACCAGAGTTCCTCCAGTCCTTCCAGCAGAAGTTGCACATGCAATCAAGAACATGAAGCGAGGAAAAGCTCCAGGAGAAGATGGAATTACTGTAGACATCATACAAGAAGCAAGTGGAGAAATCGAAACAGTACTCGCCCAAATTTTCACTCGATGCCTTAATGAAGGAAAGATTCCTGAGGATTGGAACACCGCTACAATGATCCTGCTACATAAGAAAGGTGACATTGAGGATCTCGGAAACTACAGACCTATCAGCCTCCTATCAGTAGTTTATAAAATCTTCACTAAAGTTCTTTCACACCGCTTGAAGGTAGCACTAGACATGGCTCAACCGAGAGAACAAGCTGGATTCAGGAGTGGCTACAGCACAATAGATCATATCCACGTGCTGAGAGAACTAATTGAAAGAGCGAGGGAATATGAACTTCCATTGTGCATGGCTTTTATCGATTATGAAAAGCCTTTGATTCGGTGAAACCATCAGCAGTTACAATGGCTCTGAAAACCTGCGGTATTGAAGATGCATACATTAATATTATTAATAACATCTATGAAAATGCAAGTGCAAAGATTAGGCTGTTTGAAAATACAACACACGTAAAAATTGGAAAGGGAGTGAGACAAGGTGACACTATATCTCCGAAGCTCTTTAATGCCACATTGGAGGGTGTTTTTCAGTCGCTGAGCTGGGAAAACAAGGGGATAAAGATTAATGGAGATTATCTAACCCACCTTCGTTTTGCTGATGACGTAGTCATTTTTGCAACTACCCCATCAGAGCTGCAGAGTATGATCCAGGAACTTGCTGACAAGAGTAAAGAAGTGGGATTAAAAATGAACTTTCAGAAGACAAAAGTGATGTTCAATGCTTTTACAAGAAATGAAGATTTATCGATTGATGGAGAAAAGCTGGAGATAACAGACACGTACGTTTATCTTGGACAGCAGATATCAAGTGAGGGTCACATTGATGAAGAAATTAATCGGCGTACAAAACTTGCCTGGAGAGCTTTTGGAAGAAACAGCATAATTTTCAAGAGCAATATGCCATTATGTCTTAAAAGAAAAGTGTTTGATCAATGCATCCTTCCAGTGCTTACGTATGGTGCAGAGACGTGGACCTTAACTAAAAGAGACATACAAAGGCTGCAGACAACTCAAAGAAGCATGGAGAGGTGCATGCTTGGTGTAACCAGGAGAGATAAGAAGAGGAACTCGTGGATCCGAAAAATGACAAGAGTGGAAGACATCATGATCAGAGTTAAATCCCTGAAATGGCAATGGGCTGGACATACTGCCAGAAGGACAGATCATCGATGGACAGCCGAAATTTTAGATTGGATTCAAGGGACAGGAAAAGACCCAGAAGAAGACCACATAGGAGATGGGTGGATGAAATTCGAAAGTATGCAGGGGTGACATGGAGGAGACTGGCACAAGACAGACCGTTGTGGAGGAAACTTGGGGAGACCTTCGTCCAGCAGTGGATTGATAATGGTTGACAATGATGATGATGATGATATGTCATCATTGTCAACCATTATCAATCCACTGCTGGACGAAGGTCTACCCAAGTTTCCTCCACAACGGTCTGTCTTGTGCCAGTCTCCTCCATGTAACTCCCGTATACTTTCGAATTTCATCCACCCATCTCCCATGTGGTCTTCTTCTGGGTCTTTTCCTGTCCCTTGGAATCCAATCTGCCGCCCCGGTGGCGCAGTGGTCTAAGGCGCTGGCCTCTGATCATTCGTCCGTAAGGGGTCCGGGTTCGAATCCCGGTCAGGCATGGATGTTGTGTTTGTCTTACGGCACTGGCTCTCTTCCTTCCCTGGAACCAGTGACCCTAAATTAGGGACGGGTGACTGCTTATAGCCCATTGAGTTGCTCACGGTGGTCGTTAAACCTCCAATCAAAAAAAAAAAAAATCCAATCTAAAATTTCGGCTGTCCATCGATGGTCTGTCCTTCTGGCAGTATGCCCAGCCCATTGCCATTTCAGGGATTTAACTCTGATCATGATGTCTTCCACTCTTGTCATTTTTCTGATCCACGAGTTCCTCTTCTTATCTCTCCTGGTTACACCAAGGATGCACCTCTCCATTCTTCTTTGAGTTGACTGCAGCCTTTGTATGTCTCTTTTAATTAAGGTCCACGTCTCTGCCCCATACAAAATCACTGGAATCATCATCATCATCATTGTCAACCATTATCAATCCACTGCTGGACGAAGATCTCCCCAAGTTTCCTCCACAACGGTCTGTCTTGTGCCAGTCTCCTCCATGTCACTCCCGCATACTTTCGAATTTCATCCACCCATCTTCCATGTGGTCTTCTTCTGGGTCTTTTCCTGTCCCTTGGAATCCAATCTAAAATTTCGGCTGTCCATCGATGGTCTGTTCTTCTGGCAGTATGTCCAGCCCATTGCCATTTCAGGGATTTAACTCTGATCATGATGTCTTCCACTCTTGTCATTTTTCGGATCTACGTGTTCCTCTTCTTATCTCTCCTGGTTACACCAAGTATGCACCTCTCCATGCTGCTTTGAGTTGTCTGCAGCCTTTGTATGTCTCATTTAGCTAAGGTCCACGTCTCTGCAACATACGCAAGCACTGGAAGGATGCATTGATCAAACACTTTTCTTTTAAGACATAATGGCATATTGCTCTTGAAAATTATGCTGTTTCTTCCAAAAGCTCTCCAGGCAAGTTTTGTACGCCGATTAATTTCTTCCCCAATGTGACCCTCACTTGATATCTGCTGTCCAAGATAAACGTACGTGTCTGTTATCTCCAGCTTTTCTCCATCAATCGATAAATCTTCATTTTTTGTAAAAGCATTGTACATCACTTTTGTCTTCTGAAAGTTCATTTTTAATCCCACTTCTTTACTCTTGTCAGCAAGTTCCTGGATCATACTCTGTAGCTCTGATAGGGTAGTTGCAAAAATGACTATGTCATCAGCAAAACGAAGGTGGGTTAGATAATCTCCATTAATCTTTATCCCTTTGTTTTCCCAGTTCAGTGATTGAAAGACATTTTCCAATGTGGCATTAAAGAGCTTCGGAGATATGGTGTCACCTTGTCTCACTCCTTTTCCAATTTTTATGTGTGTTGTATTTTCAAACAGCCGAATCTTTGCACTTGCATTTTCATAGATGTTATTAATAATATTAATGTATGCATCTTCAATACCGCAGGATTTCAGAGCCCTTGCAACTGCTGATGGTTTCACCGAATCAAAGGCTTTTTCATAATCGATAAAAGCCATGCACAATGGAAGTTCATATTCCCTCGCTCTTTCAATTAGTTCTCTCAGTACGTGGATATGATCTATTGTGCTGTAGCCACTCCTGAATCCAGCTTGTTCTCTCGGTTGAGCCATGTCCAGTGTCACCTTCAAGCGGTGTGAAAGAACTTTAGTGAAGATTTTATAAACCACTGATAGGAGGCTGATAGGTCTGTAGTTCCTGAGATCCTCAATGTCACCTTTTTTATGTAGCAAGATCATTGTAGCGTTGTTCCAATCCTCAGGAATTTTCCCTTCATTAAGGCATGGAGTGAAAATTTGGGCGAGTACTGTTTCGATTTCTCCACTTGCTTCTTGTATGATGTCTACAGTAATTCCATCTTCTCCTGGAGCTTTCCCCCACTTCATGTTCTTGATTGCATGTGCAACTTCTGCTGGAAGGACTGTTAGAACTCTGGTACTGGTACCTTTCATGATGTCTGGAGTACATGTATCATCCCTTTCATATAATTTGGAGTAGAAATCTTTCACTCTTGTCAAAATTTCGCCTCTATTTCTTGTTACAGAACCATCTTCTTTTCTCAGTGCCATAATCTGTTTTCTTCCCTTACTGAGATGTCCCTTTGCTATCTTTAGGCTTTGGTTGTTTTCAATTGCTTTTCCTTACTAGTTCACAGTTGAATTTCCTTACGACTTCAGTGATACTTTTTCGTACTGTCTTGCATAGCTCTATATATTCCCCTTTGGAAGTCACATCTTCTTTAGTTGTCCTCATCACTCTTGTTTTTTGCATCAACATTTTGGTTTTTCCTGATAATTTGTTCACATGCAATTTGTTCTTAGACCCAGCTAATTTTGTTGCTGTTTCCATAAGAGCTTTGGTTACTTTTCTGTTAACTTCAGAAATATCCACTTCTTCCGATGTTAGGCCTTCTAAAGCAGAGAATCTGTTCTTCAGTTCCAATTTGAAGGTATTATGGTGTTTTTTAAGGTTGGTTATGTCAATACATTTTGTTTGTCTTATGAGCTTGCTACGTTCGAGTTTAGTGTTGAGGTGCATCTTACATCTCACCAATCTATGGTCACTGCCTTTGTTGAATTTGTTTAGCACACTGCAGTCTTCTATGACGAATTTTTTGTTACACATAATAAAATCAATTTCACTTGTCGTCCCATTTGGATGTCTCCATGTCCATTTCCTGTGTGGCTTTTTCTTGAAAAAGGAGTTCAAGATGAAAAACCCTTCTGCCTCTGCAAACTCTACGAGAGTATTTCCACGCTGGTTTCTGTTGCCATGACCGAATTTACCTACTGAAGTTTCATTCTGTTGCCGTTGCCCTATTTTTGCATTGAAATCTCCCATAATTATCTTCAAGTGCTGCTTACCTTTATGATTTAGATCACGAATTTCCTCATAAAATTCTTCAATTTCTTCTTCAGCATGACTTGTGGTGGGTGCATAAGTTTGAATAATCTGAGCCTGGTATCTTCTCGAGAGTTGGATAACGAGTCGTGCAGCTCTGTCAGAGGAACTTTCAACTTCTACAACTTTATCCTTCAGTTTCTTGTTTATTATAAATCCAACACCACTAGTTCTGCCAGTATCTGTCCCACGATAGTAGAAGAGATGTCCACTTTTCAGTTCAATGAGATCTTCTCCTTTTCTCCTTACCTCACTTAGCCCGACGATGTCCCACTTGATCCTTTGTAGTTCCTCTTCCAATTCAAGAAGCCTTGAATCAGAAGATAGGGAGCGTCCATTATACGTAGCCAAGGTCAGCATCAGACGGCAGCCTAGTCCGGTCCTCCGGGGATTCTTAGCACCCTCTGCCTTCATGTCGCACTGGCCGCTGCCTTGGCCAGGTACATTCCAGCTGCCGGAGACTGAGGGCCAAGATTTAAGTTGTGGAGTCATTTTGGAGGGGTTTGGCCATAACTCATCACGCTGGCCAAGCGGGTTGGTGAGTGTGGGATAGCATTTCCTCTAATCCCGATGGTATAGTTATACCGCTATTGGCGGTCGTCAGAGCCCCTTTAGTGGGAACAGGATGTACCACGAGAAGGCGGGGTTGACATTTGTCAAGGAGAGGCTGTGATGTTACGCATCACCTGACCTTACATCCCATCACTGGAATATATATATATATATATATATATATATATGTATAAGTGAAAGATTTCTAAGAAAAAGTATCACTGAAGACGTAAGAAAATTCAAAATTCAACTGTGAACTAGTGAGGAAAGCAATTGAAAACAACCAAAGCCTAAAGATAGCAAAGGGACATCTCAGTAAGGGAAGAAAACAGATTATGGCACTGAGAAAAGAAGATGGTTCTGTAACAAGAAATAGAGGCAAAATTTTGACAAGAGTGAAATATTTCTACTCCAAATTATATGAAAGGGATGATACATGCACTCCAGACATCATGAAAGATACCAGTACCAGAGTTCCTCCAGTCTTTCCAGCAGAAGTTGCACATGCAATCAAGAACATGAAGCGGGGAAAAGCTCCAGGAGAAGATGGAATTACTGTAGACATCATACAAGAAGCAAGTGGAGAAATCGAAACAGTACTCGCCCAAATTTTCACTCGATGCCTTAATGAAGGAAAGATTCCTGAGGATTGGAACACCGCTACAATGATCCTGCTACATAAGAAAGGTGACATTGAGGATCTCGGAAACTACAGACCTATCAGCCTCCTATCAGTAGTTTATAAAATCTTCACTAAAGTTCTTTCACACCGCTTGAAGGTAACACTGGACATGGCTCAACCGAGAGAACAAGCTGGATTCAGGAGTGGCTACAGCACAATAGATCATATCCACGTACTGAGAGAACTAATTGAAAGAGCGAGGGAATATGAACTTCCATTGTGCATGGCTTTTATCGATTATGAAAAAGCCTTTGATTCGGTGAAACCATCAGCAGTTACAATGGCTCTGAAAACCTGTGGTGTTGAAGATGCATACATTAATATTATTAATAACATCTATGAAAATGCAAGTGCAAAGATTCGGCTGTTTGAAAATACAACACACGTAAAAATTGGAAAGGGAGTGAGACAAGGTGACACCATATCTCCGAAGCTCTTTAATGCCACATTGGAGGGTGTTTTTCAGTCGCTGAGATGGGAAAACAAGGGGATAAAGATTAATGGAGATTATCTAACCCACCTTCGTTTTGCTGATGACGTAGTCATTTTTGCAACTACCCCATCAGAGCTGCAGAGTATGATCCAGGAACTTGCTGACAAGAGTAAAGAAGTGGGATTAAAAATGAACTTTCAGAAGACAAAAGTGATGTTCAATGCTTTTACAAGAAATGAAGATTTATCGATTGATGGAGAAAAGCTGGAGATAAAAGACATGTACGTTTATCTTGGACAGCAGATATCAAGTGAGGGTCACATTGATGAAGAAATTAATCGGCGTACAAAACTTGCCTGGAGAGCTTTTGGTAGAAACAGCATAATTTTCAAGAGCAATATGCCATTATGTCTTAAAAGAAAAGTGTTTGATCAATGCATCCTTCCAGTGCTTACGTATGGTGCAGAGACGTGGACCTTAACTAAAAGAGACATACAAAGGCTGCAGACAACTCAAAGCAGCATGGAGAGGTGCATACTTGGTGTAACCAGGAGAGATAAGAAGAGGAACTCGTGGATCCGAAAAATGACAAGAGTGGAAGACATCATGATCAGAGTTAAATCCCTGAAATGGCAATGGGCTGGACATACTGCCAGAAGGACAGATCATCGATGGACAGCCGAAATTTTAGATTGGATTCCAAGGGACAGAAGAAGACCACATGGGAGATGGGTGGATGAAATTCGAAAGTATGCAAGGGGTGACATGGAGGAGACTGGCACAAGACAGACCGTTGTGGATTGTGGAGACCTTCGTCCAGCAGTGGATTGATAATGGTTGACAATGATGATGATGATGATGATATGTATAAGTGAATATTCTTCCAAATGATGTGTTTTGGGGAAGCATTGTCAACTTCATTCGGGCCGCCCCGGTGGCGCAGTGGTCTAAGGCGTTGGCCTCTGATCATTCGTCCGTAAGGGGTCCGGGTTCGAATCCCGGTCAGGCATGGATGTTGTGTTTGTCTTACGGCACTGGCTCTCTCCCTTCCCTGGAGCCAGTGACCCTAAATTAGGGACGGGCGACTGCTTATAGCCCATTGAGTTGCTCACGGTGGTCGTTAAACCTCCAATCAAAAAAAAAAAAAAAAAACTTCATTCGGGAAATGTATCATCTCGCATTGAATCTACGCGTCACGAGGCTAGTTAGTACAAATACATTACTGGACGCAAATTTTCTCCGTAATTATTGAGATTTTTGCCCAATCATCGTACTGAATTCTGTTCTGATCCTGTTGCAAATTTTGTTCTGTCTCTACAGGACACAAAATGTTTAATTGAGTGTCACATGATACTGTACTTATCTTCCCATGATAAAGTTTACAGAACAAAAAACCCCACCTAATTCCAATAATTTTAGACAAAGTGCGATGATATATAAAAGACAAAAAAAATAAGTGGCATATTTAACTAAATAATTGCTGAGTGGCTGCCAACTTGATTTCGGACAAGTAAAAAAATTCCATTCGTTCCGCCTTGTCTCATCTTTCCGCACAGGAAATAGTTACCTTTTGTTTAGAGGACCTGCAACTACCGTTACATCCAGGTGCGAAATACGTTCTCAACGTTACTCTTATTACTACTGCATTTTATAACCGATCTAACAAATAAATCGCCTTTTCAATCGCTATCCATCAAACACGCGATAGAAAGTCATAGCATCGAAACTCGCAGGAGCGCCATCTCGCGGTTTCATGAAAAGAGGGAACTAAAATTAATGCAGCGAGGTATTAACGCACTGCACGCTATCTCTTCTAGCCACTATACCTTTAGTAAACAACGAGATGTGGCAGATTCTTGCCGTACAAAGCTGAACTTCAAATGTCGGACAGTTAACTTACGGTTTTCCAGTCTATGCATCTTAAAGGTCTTTGCATTTGACAGACCATATTCTGCAATATTTATTCCGACGGAAATGTCGTCTTTCGTCAGAACATTGCTTTAAGGTCATTAATCGGATCATAGAACGGTTCTTTCCTGGACGTAATGGACCTTATTCATGTGACGTCAGAAGTGGATTTCTGCGAACCAACATGGCTGCTGATTTAATTTTTACAATCTTAGCGTCATGGAGTATGCCAACAAATTAATAAAGCTACAGGGCGAAGAAGAAGAAATTAATTTCTCAGAATAACAACTCAGGTTTGCAAAAATACACCAAAACAATTTTGTGTTCAATGTTTATTTCGTCTGATAGAGGAGAACATCGACATTAGTCCCTCATGATGAACTTTCTAATGAATCATTTCTCCTACACGGTATATTAAATTTTCATGTTTTTATTGTCGTACATTGGCGAACCTTTTTTTGCAAACAAAACATTTAGAAGCCCAGGAAAATACGTAATATGAAACAAACTGGGGTTAAAAAAACAACTAAAAATTTCGCACTATTGCACGCTTGGGAATCTGCTTAAAAATAAAATGAATGCGCAAGATTAAATAAAAGAAACGCTATAGATGTTTGTTTCGCTCTTTGGGGAAAGCCATCAGTTTTCTACCTTTACTTATTTTTTTCCTTTTTGAAGTTGCAATTCGAAGGAACACTACGAGGTTTCAATTGCCTTTGATTCGTAATGTAATATCCAAAATCTTCTTCATTTAAGTGTGCAGAACACATTCCAGAATGCAAATTGGGACGGAAATCACTGAGTTTCATTTTACACAGCCATTCCTTTAACAATTTCGGACTTTTCAGATTAAAACTGTAGAAAGTTATTCCTTCCTACACACATTTTAGGTGGCAGGATTTATTAGCACAATAATACGATGAGCAAGAGTTAGGCATGTCGTAAATAAGTTTACGAAAATCGCGAATTTCTTGAACCCCTGCAACGTAATGCCTTGTTAAGCAGTGGGAAAACGCATATAAACAAACCATTGTTGGTCCGCGGCAATGGAAAAAGCTTTCCCATGATAGAATGCTAGCTGAATAAGATCCATTAATTTATTTAATTATATGCCAGAAAGACAGGTTTTAATTCTGCACGAAACACGTCTCTACCGTCCCTGGAAATGTTTGAGAATACGAACAAAATCATCTTTCACGCAAGGCCCTCTTACCGGCCAGCCAGAATACCTCAGAAACATTCGATTCGTGAATACACCGAACGCCGCCCCGGTGGCGCAGTAGTCTAAGGCGCTGGCCTCTGATCATTCGTCCGTAAGGGGTCCGGGTTCGAATCCCGGTCAGGCATGGATGTTGTGTTTGTCTTACGGCACTGGCTCTCTCCCTTCCCTGGAACCAGTGACCCTAAATTAGGGACGGGCGACTGCTTATAACCCAATGAGTTGGTCACGGTGGTCGTTAAACCTCCAATAAAAAAAAAAAAGAATACACCGCACGCTGTGTTTCTCTTGTCGCTTGAAAAATGGCAGCACTATACCACTCGCGAAACGTCAGATTACCCGTGATTCCGGGTTGGTTGTTCTATTGCAGCAGACGACGCAGCCCAGGTATGAAAGTGCATCGGTTATTTGTTGCATCTGCTTTATTTCCGCATTGGTCAAATGAAGATCACGGAGAAACAAGATACAAACTAGTCTTTTATGTCTGCATCTGCTTTATTTCCGCATCAGTTGTACGAATTTTCTGACTGCTATGAAAAACACGTTTACATCTGCTCTGCTCATAGTGATATAAAATCGGTTTATCGGTAGTACAGGTATATCATCTGTGACGTCAGCATGCTTTTCTTTTTTTTTTTTTTTTTTTGATTGAAGGTTTAACGACCACCGTGAGCAACTCAATGGGCTATAAGCAGTCGCCCGTCCCTAATTTAGGGTCACTGGTTCCAGGGAAGGGAGAGAGCCAGTGCCGTAAGACAAACACAACATCCATGCCTGACCGGGATTCGAACCCGGACCCTTACGGACGAATGATCAGAGGCCAGCGCCTTAGACCACTGCGCCACCGAGGCGGCTCAGCATGGTATTCTACAAGGAGGTTATATTACTGGAGACACCACTCCTATCCACCAAGCATTGGCCGCCATAAATCACCGTCTGTGCTGCAAATGGCGTCATGAGCAGGCACGACGCAGCCGCAGAAGAGAAGCTGCTTGGAAAAGAATGGAACAAAAGCTTCTAAGCGTATAAACAGACAAAATGAGTAA
This sequence comes from Macrothele yani, assembly GCA_039090855.1. Taxonomy (NCBI): domain Eukaryota; kingdom Metazoa; phylum Arthropoda; class Arachnida; order Araneae; family Macrothelidae; genus Macrothele; species Macrothele yani. The sequence continues at coordinate 97,597,991 of CM077023.1, read as the reverse complement.
TTCAATAATCTTTATCAATGATACACGAGCTTACTCTTTCATCAACGGTATAATTTAGTTCATTTTGCCTGCTTGTGACGTCACACCACAGATTAGATGTGACCTATGGCGGCAGAGCCAGTGGTGTCTCCAGTAATATAACCTCCTTGGTATTCTGCTGCCCCGGTGGCGCAGTGGTCTAAGCGATGGCCTCTGAACATTCGTCCGAACGGGGTCCGGGTTCGAATCCCGGTGAGGCATGGATGTTGTGTTTGTCTTACGGCACTGGCTCTCTCCCGTCCCTGGAACCAGTGACCGTAAATTAGAGACGGGCGACTGCTTATAACCCATTGAGTTGCTCACGGTGGTCGTTAAACCTCCAACCAAACCAAACCAAACCTTGGTATTCTGGCCTTGTGAACAAGGAGGAATTAGCGGACGATCATGAAATTTACATATGTTAATGGGTCGAGTTTACGTAGGTGTGATGTTAATTTCGGGACCAACCGGTGAGCGCTTACGCCACAGCACGGCATAATATGCATATTATCGTCGGTTAAGGAGTACGGCGAAGTGAATGTAATCAGTCGTCGGCGTACGGACACGTGCGAAAACCCTGAAGAAGCTGCAATGCCTGGACATAGAAGACGTGTACGATTTCAGCAGTTATCGGACTTTGAGCGAGGTCGTCTAGTCGGACTCCGCGAGGCCGGGTGGTCGTATCGCGGAGCGAATTGGACGGGAAGTATCGGTGGTGGAACATTCCCACACGAGAAGACGTGGAACCGGGAGTCACAGACGGATTGATGAGCGGACCGATCGACGCATAAGAAGAGCGGCGTTGTCAAGCAGAAGATCCACTGCGGTGACGCAAATCCGAGTTGCCGTTGCACCTGAGGTGACTGTGCGAACAATCCGCAACCGTCTACTGGATGCAGGACTACGTGCACGTGTACCTCTGACTCCAGCCCACCGTCAGGAACGGCTGCAGTGGTGTCGCCAACGTCTACACTGGAGAACGCAATGGCGATCTGTCGTGTTCAGCGATGAAAGCAGATTCTGCTTGGGAGCCTCCGATGGCCGTATGCGTGTTCGCAGATGAACAGGGGAGCGTCTCAACCCTTCTTGCATCCGCCAGCGACACACAGGGCATACACCTGGTCTCCTGGTGTGGGGAGCGATCAGCTATCACTCCCGTACACAACTAGTGTTTGTACCGGGTACGTTAAACAGCACCACCTACATCAACAACATAATTCAGCCCGTTGTTGAGCCATTTGTAAGGTCGGTCCATCGTGGTGTCTTCCAGCAAGATAACGCACGCCCACACATGGCACGTGCAACGCAACATGCACTTCAGGGTGTGAGACAACTTCCATGACCTGCACGTTCACCGGATTTCTCCCCCATTGAGCACGTGTAGGAATTTATGGGACAACGACTTATCCGGTCTCCACGGTCAGCCACGACCATCCCCGATTTACGCGTCCAGGTTGAGGATGCTTGGAACTCAATACCCCAAACTTACATCCAACATCTGTACGACAGACCCCATGCCAGAATTGCACAGTGTGACGCAGTTCATGGTGGTTCAACCTCGTACAAACCATGTTACATGGAAATGCTATGTTTCAGTTTACCAGCAAATACAGCTGTATTTTGCCATAATGTTTTGATCACGTTATCTTCTGTATTCCGTTATTATGCTGTATGAATTTCGTTGGTATCAGACGTCTCATTTTTAGTGTTCTTTTTTTCACTTTCCGCCAGTGTATTTCGGATAATGGTGACAAACTTCGGTTTGATTATTCTGAGAAGTCAAGAATATCTGATTTCGTCAAGCATCTCCTGCAATTAAAATGATTTACTAATGAAAAAGTGTGTGTTCGTGCATTATCTACGAAGATTGTTGTCTTTTTATTGCCCCTATTATTATATCATGTAGCTCTGTTACAAGCCTGTGTTTGCTATCTGTTTAGTTACAATAACGACAGAGTGCCACGATTTGCACTTTTTGATTTAGGCTTTTCACTCATTTATTCCAGGTTTTCCTGTTGAATTTAATATGTATTAGCTTTTTTCGCGTGGATTTTATTGCTACTGACTTTTTTCTTAGAGAACACATTTCAGTATTTGTCTGTTAGTTAGAGCTTTTCTCAGATCTTTGCTTCATTTCTCACTGGACACTTCAGTGAATGCAAGTTTTTTCACCTCCAGGACTTCTACTCATACAGTTGCTGGTTAATCTAGGGGAGTGTTGAAACTTTTTATAAAGCTAAAAGTTAGTTTAATAGCCAACATGTCTTTTGGGTAGAATTAAATCTCCTTGGCTCCTAGTTTTCTTACGAGAGTTTGAGCACACCCTCCCGCAACTCACTTTCTTTGAGTTTTCAGTTTTTCACTTAGTACTACCACTTTTAAGGTTATTTAGGAGTTGGTGTTGGGTTTTTTATTTTATTAGTTTGTTCTATATATTTCCTACCCAAACCACCATAGATTTAGTTTCTAGTGCACCTGGGTTCAGTGGCGTAGTTAGAAATTTCTTAAAGGGCGGGAGATCCATGGGTATGGTTCATTGGTGAAAGCCTCATATATGCATATATATCGCTTTAAATTGTGCTAACTCTTCCCTCAATGGGGGGGGATCCAGACCAAGAGACCCCCTTCCTCCCTGGCTATGCCTGGGTTTTTATCTGGAGCTTCAGCACAGTTTTGGGGAGAAAAGCAAAAAAATCGTTAAATTATTGCCCAAATAAAATTCTTTTTGGTGTTTTGGTCTGTTTAGAGACCAGGATTATGCTGTTAAAATGATTTATGAATAAATAAATTAAAGTTCAAATCCCAGGAAAATTACTGGGATTTTTTACCTCAATTATGCATGAATAACCAGATTTTGCTCTGATTTTTCTAAGTCTTGGAAATTGCTTCCCAGAGCTTAAGAAAACACTTTTTATTGAAGAGTTAAGCTCTCCAAAGGGCAGAGAACCTTTCAAGGGTCAGTTTTATCCAGATATTAGTGATTCATGGATAGACAGAGAGCCTATAGCTTTTACTTGTTCAATGTTGTTGAAGTGCAGTGACTTGCACTTAATGAATCAGGAGTTTCGCTCTTTGATTCTAAGTTTTCTTGTTGAGTTTAGCAAGTGCTGACTGATATTTTTTGTGTTGATTTTATTGTTACTGATCTTTTTCTTAAATAGCATCTTTAAATACCAGTCTGTGAGTTGTAATTTTTCGTAAATCCATCTTATCCAGTGGGCATTTCTACACACGTGGGTTTTTCACCTCAAGGGACATCTGTTCGGAAGGTTCCTGATTGAACGGGGAGAGGGGGTCACTCTAATAGTGGCATTAGAGTGCCTCATTTACCCAACTTGTCTGTTTGTTACTAGATGTGACTTTGGCTTTAAGAAGTCAAATGTGAGCAGTAACACTATTGGACAACCTAACTTTTAGTTAGAAGGTTGTAACCTTTTGTAAAGCTAAAAGTTTATTGGACAACCTTACTTTTAGCTAGAATAAAATATTCTTGGCTCCTCTAGTTTTTTTTTTGTTTTTTTTATGACAGCTTGAGCACACCATCCCACTGATTCACCTTTTTGTGAGTTTTCACTTTTAAGGTTATTTAGCTGTTGGGAGGGTGGGGGTGTACTACGTTATTTGATAAATTTCCTTGCAAATTCACCATTGATTTAACTTCTAGTAAACCTGGATTTTTATTTGGAGCTGAAGCACACATTTGGGAATTGTGCATTATATACAGCAAAACATCAGTTTTATTTAAAGATTTTCAATAAAATACTCAATTACATGAAAGAAACTGTTGGCTCACTTTTCATTATTGTGTATTACTGTTTCAATGATGTAAAGATAAATTTTATTATAACAAGCCCCCCCACACCAAAAGAAAAAAACATAATTTCGAAAAGGGAGGTTGAATAATGAGATTAGAAATAATGATATTTAGAAGTACCAAGTGGATGTATATATTTTTTGGATAAAAAAACAGACAACACAGCTCATCATTGTTTTTACTACATAGAATAATTCAATGAAACTACTTAAGATGCCAAATTGTTTTGCATTTATTTGCAAATATAGTATATTTGAAATAAATACCAAAGCAGATATATTTAGTGATGGCATATGTTTACTTTTTATTGTTTTAAATAAGAAATAATGTATGGCGGTTCATGTTTTGGGGTTTCAAAATATTTATTATAGAAAGTATGTTTTTAAATAAATTAGTCCTTTCATTACTTTTTTTCTTTTTGATGTTTAACAACCATGTAACGTACCAGGAGATGTGACGTACCTGCCAGAAGGACGCACACGACATAAAGGTAGATAGGAATCGGAACAAATGTCCGCGTAGCTTAATTGGTAGAGCAACTTATTCCGAGTGAGTGGACCCGGGTTCGAACCCGGCGCAACCAAAAATGACGGAGAAATTCACTTCGTTATAATGGCGCCCGAACTATCCGGATGACCCGACCGTTCAAAATCTCGTATTGGTGTGATGTTATTTCCACACCGCGAGATAGGAAAAATAAGAGAATCCCTTCTCTAGCACTTCGAAAACAAAAAAAAAAAAAAAATAAAATAAAAATAAGAGGGAGATGATGTAACGTACCAGGAGATGTGACGTACCTGCCAGAAGGACGCACACGACATAAAGGTAGATAGGAATCGGAACAAATGTCCGCGTAGCTTAATTGGTAGAGCAACTTATTCCGGAATGAGTGGACCCGGGTTCGAACCCCGGCGCGGATAAAAATGACGGAGAAATTCACTTCGTTATAACCAATGTGAGCAACTCAATGGGTTATAAGAAGTCATCAGTCACTAATTTATGGTCACTGGTTCCAGGAAAGGGAGAGAGAGCCAGTGCCGCAAGACAAACACATCCATGCCTCATCGGGATTCAAACCAAAACCCATCTCGGACGAATGGTCAGAAACCAGCGCTTAGACCACTGCACCCCAGGGCAGCACCCATTCCTTACAATCTAAAATCAACAACAGAAAGTAATGTTATGTGTATACATTTGTGAATTTCACACTCTTCTGACAACCCCCTTCCCCTCCATTGGTCAAAATTAATTTTCCTGTAATTCATAAATTGAATTTGTTGCACTACAGGGAAAATGTATTTCAACCCTTCCAGGGATAGGGGCAACTTAACATGTAAGCAGGAACACCATGTGTCCAGGAACAGAATCGAAAGTAACCATGTTATATGCCTGCTTCCACTTATGATAAGAGGGTTAAAATACATTTTTTAGATAAACAACAAATTCAATAAAAACTGATGTGAAATATTTTGTGACACTGACAAAGAAATTGTTAGATTTAATTGAGAAAGCACTGGTTCCTCCCCACTACAAGTAAAGCAGCTTTTTACCTTCTATTGCAACTTTTTTTTGTTCATTCATTTTCTGATAATATTTATCCTTATTCTAGATCAAACCCATAACACTTATACAGGGTGTTCGGAAAGTAACTGTGCACCTAGGCTACCGTTTTGTTTTCACAGTTATCAAGTGCAGTATGTGCCACCGGAACGTAATAAAGTGGATTCTCCCAGTCACAGCCGATCGCGGGAACCCATGGGGCTCACGGCGCATGCGCAGCAAGCTGCTCGAAGCGTCGGTTGCCGCATTGTGGCAGTTGAGTTCCAGAGGTCAACAGAGACGAGTTGTTGTTACTGTAAGTATCGAAGTTATCGTGTGTGCTGTTGTTGTTCGGTTTTTCGCACTATGGTTCTTTCAATTGCGGAACGGCCGCCCCGGTGGCGCAGTGGTCTAAGGCGTTGGCCTCTGATCATTCGTCCGAAGGGGTCCGGGTTCGAATCCCGGTGAGGCATGGATGTTGTGTTTGTCTTACGGCACTGGCTCTCTCCCTTCCCTGGAACCAGTGACCCTAAATTAGGGACGGGCGACTGCTTATAGCCCATTGAGTTGCTCACGGTGGTCGTTAAACCTCCAATCAAAAAAAAAAAAAAATTGCGGAACGTGTGTTTCTGGTTGAATACGTCTTTCGAGAAGGCAATGAATACACCGATTTAGTGCGACAGCAATATGCTGCCAAATTCCCAGACACACCTGTACCTCATCGTAATGAAGTTCGTCGACTTATTGAGAAATTTCGGGCGACAGGCTCAGTGTTCGACGCCGAACGAAGCGGGAGACCAACTAAACTTACCGATGGGAAGTTGATGGACATCTCTGACTCCCTGCTGCGGAGTCCATCAAAATCATTGCGCAAGTTGGTGCAAGAGGAAAATATCGGGCTTGCGACAGCGCATAAAGTGGTGAGAGAATCATTGCACCTCTACCCATACAAAGTAACAGCGGTACAACAATTACAACCGGTGGATCACGTAAAACGACTCCGGTACTGTGAATGGTTTAACAATTAACAATTTTATTCAAACGAAAGCTGTTGCTGTTCTTGATGTCACCTTCTTTACAGATGATGCGTGGTTTCCACCTCTCTGGGTATGTTAACGCACAAAACACACGATTGTGGTCCACAGAGACTCCTCATGCTGTGTCGGAACGACCCTTGCATGACCAGAAAATCGGAGTGTGGGTTACGCTATCCCGACGGCGCATTGTCGGGCCATTATTCTTTCAGGACACCGTGAATAGTGCACGTTACTGTTGCATACACCACGACTTCATCGGCCGTCTTGAAGAAGACGAAATCACCTACAGCTGGTTTCAACAAGATGGCGCTACTGTGCACAGAGCTCACACCTCTATGAAACTTCTGAATGAGGTTTTCGGCGAACGTGTCATCTCAAAAAACCTATGGCCCCCTCGCTCCCCGGACCTTACTCCACCAGACTTTTTCTGTGGGGCGCAGCAAAATCTGCTGTGTATCGTGATCGCCCACGCACGCTTGATCAATTACAAACTGCAATAACTACGTTCATCAGAAACATCTCACAAGCAGAGCTGCAGCAAGTGTTGGCAAATAAACTGAAATGGGTTCAGCGCTGTATCGACGCTCGTGGAGATCACTTCGAACATTTTTTCTAAGTGCACAGCTTAGGTGCACAGTGACTTTCCGAACACCCTGTACATAGCACCCTGCATGATCTAACTTCATCCTTTCAAACTCAAATCCTTGCTTTGTTTTTATCAAAGATTGAAACAATGTGTTTATTTTGTTTATACGCCATGCAATCAGGACTGCAATCATGTGTTAGGAAAAATATCAGTACAACAGCTGAATTTGCATGATGCATTATATGTAGGTTGTATCAGCCAGTAGTTAATATGTAGGTTGTATCAGCCAGTAGTTAATATGTAGGTTGTATCATGAATGCAAACCTACATACGAACTATTTGGCTGTTGTCGCAGCCAACGAGAGAGATCGTATGTTGTTGGCTGTATAGGCTGTTATATAAATTGAATGCACAAATTGCAGGAGTGTTAATTTCTTTGTTTGTTACTCAGTTTTTTTGTAACTTTCTTAAAGTGTATATGTGGAGGACAAGGTAGTTTGTTTTTTTTGTTTTTTAAAAAGAAATCCCAGACGAAATTCTCGACTTTATAACATGTTTTCTTTTTTTAGCCAAAAATTAAAAAAAAATTCCTGCTTACAAAATATGCTATTGGTTACATATTATGCCAGCAAGACTGCATTTAAGTAAAACTTTGGCAACTGTACATTAGAGAAATGAACAATACTATTTATTCATGTGCTAATGGCTATTGAAAGTGCTTCATTTCTCAAAGATTGCAACTTAATTTTTTGAAGGCGTCATTTTTTTGCTCATAAATATCACGTTAAAATTTGCATGCATCTACGTATATATACATTTGTTTGATTCCTGCTTGTATAATTAATACCAACACAAGATGTTAAGTTGATGTTAGGCTGGCCATCAAAAATCATAATTGAATTTTTAATTTAAATGTGCACTATTGTAATATGCAAACTCTAGTCAGTGAAAAACTTTGTTAATTGGGTAGATGAACCTTTATAGGAGGGCATTTGATGCAACACGAGCTGTAGACATAATTTTCCATGTTCTACCCATCACCTTCTTTTGATAAAGGTTTCCCCCCACCCCTTCTGTACCGATAGGATTTACTGTAAAAGAAAAAAATAAATCATGTTATAATCAAATTTATTTTAAAGTAGTTACTCCTACAGTCTTCATATTGTATTGTGTTGAGGGGGAGAGAGATTTGCTTGCTTGGCATCTTTAGCTGTAGCCGATGATTATATCACTTTAAGATGATAGTGTCATTAGAGTGCCTCATTTACCCAACTTGTCTGTTTGTTACTGGATGTGATTTTGGCTTTAAGAAGTCAAATGTGAGCAATACTCCAGATTTGGGTGGCAAACTTACTCTGCAGGCCTTTGTGGTCCCGTTACTTGGGATACAGTTAGGGGTACTTTGGCCTGTATCTTCTGTTAGTAAAAGCTTTTTTTTTTTTTTTGATTGGAGGTTTAACGACCACCGTGAGCAACTCAACGGGCTATAAGCAGTCGCCCGTCCCTAATTTAGGGTCACTGGTTCCAGGGAAGGGAGAGAGCCAGTGCCGTAAGACAAACACAACATCCATGCCTGACCGGGATTCGAACCCGGACCCCTTACGGACGAATGATCAGAGGCGAGCGCCTTAGACCACTGCGCCACCGGGGCGGCAGTAAAAGCTTTGGAAACATACATTCAGTTATAGTCAAGTTATCAGATCTGTGTTATGGCAATGGCTGGTTTCAACTGTTTCCTATAAACCTTAAATATTTGTCTAGCACTGTAATATGGGATCACGTAGTTCACAGGATAACTAAAACTTTTTAATCTTGGAGGGGGGGGCATACTTCATTTATGAATTGATCTCACTGAAATTTATCATACAAAATTGAAATTTATCATACAATGTACGGTGTTTCATAGAGCCAGTTTGTAGTACCGTGAGCATATCACCCAGTATGTGCATGTGAATCACAATTTACAGGAAAACAACCCGTGTATTTTTAGTTTCCTGTAAATGTGAAATTGTGTGCACAAATTACTTTTCTATAGATATTAATTACTAATTTACAGGAGAGTAATTTCTTCATTCTTTGATTTTTCTTTTTTAACAATCTGCAATTAAACGCTTTTTGTTCTGCTGTAGATATAGTAAAGCTATTATTATGCACCCATTTAAAATGAATCATAACTGATAAAAGAAAAAGAAACATATTCGTAGTGCCCATTGCATAATATTCAATGTGAGGGCATTTCCCTTAGTCCTGTATGAATTACACACTGCAATTTTTAATCATTTATTTTATTGCACTTTGGTACCATGTAAAATGTTGGATTACCAGCAGTATTTTACTGTTGATAATTAAACACACACACACTACAGACAGCATAGACTGCCTTGCACAAGAGAAAATATCACACTGTTGAGACTAATTTCAATCATCATATATCTTGTCAGACAATAGTATTACACACAGAATTTCTTCAAGGGAGGGGTCCAATAAAAATCCACGGGACAGGCGCAAATGCATCATGTGCATAAATACCTAGGAAGGAAGTGAATGTACACATATCACTAAGCTGCTCTCCGAGACCCAGAGGCCAGCTCCAAAAAGAAATACAAACTTCCAGACACTCCCACTTATTGTTGTCATATCAAACTTCGCCATTTACACCGATCTTGACATACAACTCGTGTTTCACTGATATCCATTACACGCCGTACACAAGATCTTTTATACTTCATACTCATAATCTTTTTCTCATGCAGACACTCCTGAATCTGATCCACCCATGTCTTCCTTGGCCTTCCTCTGCCTTTCCTTCCTGCCACTTGGGCTGAAAATATATTCTTAGTAAGCATTTCATCACTCATTCTTTCAACATGGCCAAACCACCGAAGCATATTGGTCTCCACCTTGCTAACAACATTTTGCTTTATATCACACAACTGCAATACATCTTCATTCCTCACACAATCAGATCGTGTCTTGCCACAAACCCCACGTAAGTAACGCATTTCTCCAGCACACAAACGACTCCTATGATTCTTCTGCAGTACCCAGGTTTCACTGCCATACATCAGAGTAGGAACAATTACTGTTTCATACACAGCCATGCGGGACTCTCTAGAGAACCCATCATTCCTGTGAAAAACTCCCAGAGCAGCTATGACTTTCAAAGAAGAATTCACTCGCCTACTGATTTCACCATCCAACTTGTTCTCTCTGTCAAACATGCTTCCTAAATACACAAATTCACTCACCTGGTCAACCACAGTGCCATTTATACTTTCATTACATTCAGTGCTACCCATTCCTCTCTCAAACACCATAACTTTGGTTTTTCCCTTATTTATACTCAGTTTGAATTTCATGCAAACTTCGTGCATCCGAGTCAACATACTCTGCAACTCACTTTTGCTCTCTGCCAACAGGACAGTGTCATCAGCATACAGCAATCTGCACACATGGATATCACCAAGACATAAACCACTATTATCTATTTTGGCCTCATGCATGCATGTGTCCATAAATATATTAAACAGCCATGATGACATTACACAACCTTGTCTAACTCCTGCACCAATGGAAAACCATTTTGATAAAACACCATTCACTCGTACACAAGCTCTACTATACCAGCATAGCCGCCCCGGTGGCGCAGTGGTCTAAGGCGTTGGCCTCTGATCATTCGTCCGTAAGGAGTCCGGGTTCGAATCCCGGTCAGGCATGGATGTTGTGCTTTGTCTTTCGGCACTGGCTCTCTCCCTTCCCTGGAACCAGTGACCCTAAATTAGGGACGGGCGACTGCTTATAGCCCATTGAGTTGCTCACGGCGGTCGTTAAACCTCCAATAGAAAAAAAATACCAGCATACATGGCTTTTACACTATTAAGTAGATTCCCAGTAACACCATATTCATTCAATACCTTCCACAAAAGTGTCCTATTGACTCGGTCATAAGCTTTCTCTAAATCTATGAAGGAAGTAAAAACTTTCTTCCCAACAGCCAGATACTTTTCAATCATCATGCGTAATGCAAAAATCTGGTTAGTGCAGCCTTTACCAGGCATAAAACCACTCTGAACAGCCCACACTTTCTGTGATGTAAGACCCAGTACTTTTTCAATAACAACCTTACCAAACACTTTCCCTGTCACACTCAGTAGGCTAATACCACGATAGTTCTTGCATTCAGTCTGATCACCTTTTCCCTTATACAAGGGAACAATGATAGGATCCTTCCAATCCCGAGGGACCATTCCTAACTCCCAGCACAACTGGCAAATTTCAGTTAACCAGTCAATTATAGAATCACCACCATACTTCAACATCTCTGCAGTTATGCCATCAACTCCTGGAGCCTTACCATTCTGAAGAGATTTTAGAGCTTTACACACTTCTTCTCTTGAGATCCCTACTGTGCTTTCATCCCTCATTGTGACATCATCTGCATCTGTCTCAGAATCATTTTTGCTCTCCTGATCTAATAACTCACAGAAGTATTCGCCCCATCTATCACTTAACTCATTGGGCTCCAATATCATTTCCCCAATCTCATTCTTCACACAACTTACAACTTTGTTTCCCCTATTTTTCCTGAGTCTCATGTACTTCCAGAAGGATTTTCTATCTTTCCAAAAAGCCAGTTCATGCCTTTCCACTTTCTCCTTCCTATCTTTTGCCTTACTGTGGCGAACCAGCTTAGCAGCTTCACGCTTCTTACAGCGATATTCATCCACAGAGACTCTACCTTGCAACATCCCCAAATAGGCTTCCTTCTTTTTCTTTACTGCCTCATCAATCTCACTCTTCCACCAAGCATCACCTCTATTGTTACCCACTATTGTGGTGCCACAGACCTCTTTAGCAGCAGTAACACAGTTCTTAAAACATTCCTACTTCTTTTCTACATCCCTCTCACAAGATTTCAGATCCTTCAGTCGTTCTCTGAGTAAGTCCGAATACCGCTGGTGGTCTTCAAGGAGCCTATCAACCTTTATTCTTTCTATCCTGGGTCTCTTCCTACTCCTTTTCCTCCAACCAACATTAATTTTCACTCGTGACACTACCAAATAATGATCAGAACCAACATCCGCACCTCTGATCACACGGGTGTCAACAACTAAGTGTTTCAAACGCTGATCGTAAACAACAAAATCTATCACACTCTTTTGACCAAGAGTACGATTTTCCCAAGTATATGTGTGTATATACTTGTGGTTGAAAAATGTATTAGATACACACAAATCATTCTCAATGCAGAGTTCACTTAATCTTTCACCATTATCATTCACACAAGGATCATTAAACTTACCAAGAACATTGTCAGAAATTGCATTCTGCACACCTACACTAGCATTGAAATCCCCTGCTATTATAACTTTTTCTTTAGCACCAAACTGGCCCAAAACAGCCTTTAGCTCATTCCAGAAATCTTCCTTCTTATCAGAATGTTCCGAGTCACAAGGAGCATACACTACAACAATTACAATTCTCTGAAGTTTCACTTTCAAATGAATCCAGAGAATTCTCTCCCTTATACAACTATAGTGAATCAAGTTGTTCTTCATCTTTTCACTTAAAATCACACCTACACCAGCCTGTCCTCTCATATTATCCAATACTCCAGACCACACACTCACCGTGCCATTCACTTCTTCTACCCCAATTTCATTCTTTTTGGTTTCATTTACACACAGCACATCCAGTCTACACTTATTCATCTCCTCAATTACCTCACTCATCTTGCCATTTATACCTCTAGTATTCCATACACCAATCTTACATTCACTCAGTCGAGATCGCCTTCTCATACGCCGTTTAGAAAGTCCAGGTCGATTCTGTGGTGGACCGTCCTTCTCAAGTGTGGTAGGTCCACCATATCCCACACTTGAATCATTCTTAATATTTCTTTTTCTAAATGTATACACTATATTGACAAAAGTCACCGGACACGTAGAACAGAAACACAATATAGTATTTATTGACATATATTAGTACGGTGTTGGTCTGTCATTAGCCTTAATGCATGTACTGACCCTTCGAGACATGATATCGACAAGGTTTTGGAACACAGTGGTAGTATGAGCTTTCCATTCAGTATATAATGCTGCTGCTTAGCAATAGACCTTGGTTCCAAACTTCTTATGTGGCACTCTAATTCATCCCATAGGTGCCCTATGGGATTAAGATCAGGGTTTTTTTCTGGCCGGTCCACACACAATTTTTTTGATTGGAGGTTTAACGACCACCATGAGCAACTCAATGGACTATAAGCAGTCGCCCGTCCCTAATTTAGGGTCATTGGTTCCTGGGAAGGGAGAGAGCCAGTGCCGTAAGACAAACACATCATCCATGCCTCACCGGGATTCGAACCAGGACCCCTTTCGATTGAATGATCAGAGGCCATCGCTTAGACCACTGCGCCACCGGGGCGGCCCACACACAATATGGAGTTATCATCAAACCATGCCGTAACAGTCCTTGCTTTATGGATCAGTGCATTATCCTTATGGTACAAACAAGGCTCGGTTCCATGGTATTGCCATAGAGTTGGTAGGGCATAATTATCCAGAATATCGAAGTAGACGTGCTGGTTAACAGGTTTGTCCATGATAACCAATGGGCCGGGACCATACCACGAAAAACACACCCACACGAGTACACTGCCAGCTCCAAACTTGACTGTAGGAACAGTACACTGTGGTAAATAGCCTTCCCCCGGCTGCCGCCATACCCACACGCGGTCATCAGACTAATGGATTGTGTATCTGGATACATTAGTCAATGGGACCCATTTTCATTGATCTACGGTCCACGATAAATATTCTTTACACCATGCTAAATGGAGATTAGCATTCCGAGTGGAGGTGAAAGGCTTACGAGAAGATTCCAGCATTTTTACTTACCTGTACACTGAGGTCTTGTGCAGTACTCTGTCGATTAGCTGTAACGACTCTCCCGAGGCTTTGACATCCTCTATCACTGATCTGCTTTGGTTTGCAGGCAAGTTTTGCTGCTTCGGGCATGCCGTGCGTCTTCCATTTATTCAGTACATCGAAAACAGTTGACTTGGGTATGTTTAAACACCTTTCGGTTTCTTTTATGGACAATCCTAACAGTATTTCCTTTCTCAAAGTCAGTTCTCTCCCGCCATGACATTTTCACTCAACCTCACAGTGCGATAAGATCGTGATCAGCTGCAGGCTTGTTTTTATACCGTTTGCAACTGTACCCATCATCTTAACAGCGCAGCGGATCCGTTCATTTGCTTTCGAAGGGGTGTCTGGTGACTTTTGTCAATATAGTGTATTTCAAATACGTGGAAATAATGTAAAAAGACGAAGTCATCGCTCTGTCCACGTTATTTTATAAACAACGCACAGCAACTGAAAAATTGTTGTTCTGACACCGCTGGGATTGAACCCCAGATCTCTCGATCACTAGCTGAGTGTGTTCGCTTTACACTATGGTGCTAACAATTCACAGTGCTATGTGTGGTTTATCAGTCAGCAACTGACTAAACAAATCCATATTGATGGGCTCAGCAACTGATATGTCCCCATCTGGTGGCATTAACAGGACAAGCTATTTAATTATAGCCAATAAATCCAAAGGACAAAAGAAATGGTAAATATATTTCAAATATGTGGAAATAATGTAAATAGATGATGTCATCACTCTGTACACGCTATTTTATAAACGCATCGCAACTGGAAAATTGTTGTTCCGACACCACTGGAATCAAACCCCAGATGTGGCAAAGCAGCTTTAGCTTAATGGGATGAACTCTATTATTGGACACTCTATTACAGATGTTAAATAAACCACACATAGCATTGGCACTGTAGCGTAAAGCGAACTTACTCGGCTAGTTATCGAGATCTGGGGTTCGATCCCAGCGGTGTCGGAACAACAATTTTTCAGTTGCTATGCGTTGCTTACAAAGTAACGTGGACAGAACAACAACATCGTCCATTTAGGCTATTATCTTCTTGGACATTGACAGCTAAATATCCCAATGTCTTCCCAATGGACTTTTGTGGGTTTGCGCTCCTAAAATGAAAACTTGGAAATTAACAGCCCCAAACCATGGACAGTCTATGGAAAGCCCGTAGGAAATAATGGTCCAGCATAAACACAAATTTTTTGCAACTAAGCCTGTTACAGTGGAAATTATGCTGAAGAGCTATAGTTTGAAACTGTGGCTACCAAATTCAACAGTATCAAAGTGGCAACATGGCATTAGCTAGTTCCAAGGTACGACAAAATGGTTCATTCTTAACATAATCATCCCTCCCAATGTCTGTACCTGCATTTTTCAGATATATTTCAAGGAAAAGAGGTTAGTAAAAAATACCTTATTCATTCTGTGTAAGTTTTATTGCCTTATGTGGTGAAAATGATGTGGCTTTAGCTTAATGGGATGAACTATGTTTATGTGTATATACTGACATTTTATATGTATATATATATTTCAGATATATAGTTTTATATGTATGTATCTATATATTTCAGATGGGGCAAATGGGATTTACAGTTTGACAGTATTCCACATTATTGTCCAAAGGGGTCTGCGACCTCATTGCACTACCAAATGTACACCAACATACCACATTTATACACACGAGCGAAAACATAAAAAAAATATATTCATAGTTGAGACTCATCAGGCACACTGTGTGCCATCCCCCCTCGTCTTCGTTTTTTTTTTTTAATTTTATTGGAGGTTTTTTTTTTGATTGGAGGTTTAACGACTACCGTGAGCAACTCAATGGGCTATAAGCAGTCGCCCGTCCCTAATTTAGGGTCACTGGTTCCAGGGAAGGGAGAGAGCCAGTGCCGTAAGACAAACACAACATCCATGCCTCACCGGGATTCGAACCCAGACCCCGTTCGGACGAATGATCAGAGGCCATCGCTTAGACCACTGCGCCACCGGGGCGGCCGTCTTCGTTTGCAATGTACGTACTACACTACTACACGGGATGCCTACATCAGATATGGAATAAGCAGCAATAACAATTATTTGAAGGCTATAACAACAATTATTAAGAGAATTATTATTGGCTGCCCGAAAAGCATTCAAATAAACAACTAAGGGTACTCGTAATCTGGTTGCATTCAGTTCTATGTCATTTCTGACAGTCTACAGCCATAAAAATATTCCCACTGGGTTACAAAATTTGAAATTCAAATACTTCCATATATATAAACATTTCTACAAAACCTTTGTTAATTATTACAGTTCTTTTACAGCGAAAACTGAGTTACATACAACATTTTTAATTCGCTGGAGTCCAACCACCACGACAATATTTGTTTACATTCTGCGACTCACAAACTCCGATCTATTAACAAGTTTTCCGAGCGCCGAGCCGAACGAAACGCGAACGAATGTATGACGTCACGATTCCTGAACGCCATCCACTTTAACGTCGACCTTGTGAACTTCGTATCTGCCGTCTATCCTCCTCCAAGGTCAACGGATGTGGTTGGCTCATTGGGTTGGTTCTAGAATCGAGCTTGGTTCTAGCCTCTAGCGATATTGTCACAAGAGAAATAATGTATCGATAGCTACTATTCTATCGCTCTATCAGAGTTGTATCGATAGCTACTATTCTATCGCTCTTTAGGTGTTATCGTTATCAGCAAAATCAGGTGGTTGGTGCTTGGAGGAGTGAGTACTGGATCGGTTATTTTGGAGTTGTGGAATGGTGTGGTTATTTGGTCTGGGAATATGACTGTTGATGGGAAAGACTGGGATCTAGACAAAGTGGATGATGGTGTTATTCGTAAGTAAATTTTGCTGTCAGGGGCGTTTATAGAATTTAATTCGCGGGAGGAGGGGCAGAAAATAGAAGTTTTTGAAATCCATGAGGACGAAAAAAAGTTAATGAAAAATAGAAGAAAAAATTAAAGCATTATTTTCTAATGTAAGTTGATGCGCATTTATTAAATTAAAGCATTTTTTCTTTTGTAAGTCGAATTTTAACAAAAACTGAAACACTTTTCGTGGAGGGTGGCCCCCATCCGTCTAAATGTCTAAATACGCCCATGTTTACTATAGTGTGTATTTGGTAGAAAATTGTTCTTGTGTTTATATGTTGTGAAATTCAAGCATAAGCACTGAAACTGGGAATGGTGTGTTTGTGTAATCCGCCTTATATGTTCTGTAGGTTTTAAAATCACAAAGCCGCTGGATAGTGCATAGGTATTCCTAGGTGATGGGTCTGGGTTCGAATCCTGTGAGGCATGGATGTTGGTCTTACAGCACTAGCTCTCTCCCTTACCTGGAACCAGTGGCCCAATATTAGGAACGGGGACGTCTTATAGTCCATTGAGTTGCTCACGGTGGTCGTTGAACCCCCAATTAAAAAAAAGTGTTCCTAAGCATGCACGTGGATTACCAGATATCATTTGTAATTCGAGGTAGGTTGGCGTGGTGTGTTTGCTCCTCCCTCTACTGGGCATTGTGAATAGTCACTGGGTCATTTCATATTAAATCCATGCAGAGAAATTCATTCCAAACCATGACAAACTTTGGTGAGCATGTGTGGGTTACACAGAAATATGTCAAATTATATATCGGTTTTTTAATTCTTTTTATTGGAGGTTTAACAACCACCATGAACAACTCGGTGGAATATAAGCAGTCGCTCGCCCCTAATTTAGGGCCGCTGGCTCCAGGGAAAGGAGAAAGCCGGAAGACAAACAGAACATCCATGTCTCACCGGGATTCGAATCCTGACCCATCTCAGATGAATGATCAGAAGCCATTGCTTAGACCACTGCGATATCTCTGCACCAAATTTAGTTTCTGAATAATGACATCATGAAAAGGGGGGGGAGATCATAACCTTTAGTATTTCAAGAGCTATCCAGAGCCCGCTTAAGGTTTTATGGGGCCCTAGGCACAGTAAGCATTACGGGGCCTCTACAGCAAAATGATAATCCCATTCTGAATAGTAACTCTCTATATTTTTTCAGGACAGTTTTCTGCCTACACTTTTGTATAATGTTCTATATGTTGCTGTCTTATTTACTGAAAATTTAATTACCCTACACTTCTACCTGAGGTTCCATTATACGACAACTTCGCACGCTTATCTTGGGTTTTTTTTTTTGGTCCACGATTGCTATCTACTTCATCCATGAATATATCTGTTGGGCCGGTTCTTGTTTTTTTTTTTTTTTTTTAAGAATCTTTGAATTTGGAACTTCATCCTCTTCCGATCCTACTTCTACAAATGGAATGGCGGCTTGGTACTACACTTTCCAATGTCTTTTTTGTTTACTCTTTTTAGTTTTCTCTCTCTGTTAAACCTACATATACGCATTTCACATGGACTATTCATTGTATTCAGCAATACCCCACACTATTTCTATTTTGTTTTCAAACAGGGATTATGGACACCGGCAGAGACGTTTTTCTATCCCGCGTGTGGTTTTCCCGAGCGTTTTACCCCAACCCCCTTCATAAACATATCGACGTATGTCAATGCAACCGCTAGGCTACTTTACTTCGAAATCATATGGTAGAGGGGTAAATCCATGTTAAGTGGTCCAACAGAGGTTGCTTAACCACTTTAGAAAAAAATAATTTTTTGTTTGTGTTTACCTATATGAATGTAGAGTTCAAAAAATTTTTAAATTTTTTCTTAACTCCAATGGCGACCATTTTTGTTTCATGGCGTGCGC
Organism: Macrothele yani; assembly: GCA_039090855.1. Classification (NCBI taxonomy): domain Eukaryota; kingdom Metazoa; phylum Arthropoda; class Arachnida; order Araneae; family Macrothelidae; genus Macrothele; species Macrothele yani. Next base: position 97,579,309 of record CM077023.1, on the reverse strand, counting down.
TGATTTTTTTGTTTGCAGGTGTTTACGGTAACTTACATTACTCAGGACTGGGTTATTCTAGTTTACTGAAACAAACTCCATTCTCTTCATAAAGAAACAGTTGAAAATTTTGATCTAGTACACATCTTATTAATTTTGCTTCCAAATTGGTCAAAATACACACTGAAATTTGATGTTTAGATTGAATAAATTTCAATTTTTAGAGGGATATTTCTCTGGAAGGGGTGTACTGTCAGACACAATTTTTTGGGAGGGTGTAAGTGTACTGTATTTACAAAAAAAAAAAAAAAATCTTCATTGAGATGTGTTTCCTTTAAAAGTAATAATTTTTCAAAAACAACAAAAATCGGAAAAATTGCAAACTTTGACACCTTATATCTGTTGGGACAAAGTTTAAAAAATATGAAATTTTTGCAGGTAAAAGCTTTTTGATGTATTAAACTGCTGTATAAATTTCATCTTTGAGATTTGGCTACAAGCCGAGAACCCGAGATACAGCACCTTAAAAATCCTGCAGAAACTGTTTTTTTCAGCGTGCAATAATTCTTTTATTTTTCTCATCAATGTCAGAATAAATTTCCTTAACTAAATAAAATTGTTATATTAAGGATAAATAAATCTGAAAACCGGTTAAAATTATAAATAACAAAAATTAAAGGAAGTGTTGAAACATCAATTATTGGATCTGGCATGGAAAACCCAAGTTAATGGATAAATTATGTTAATTATCAAGTTAATGAATAAATTATGTTAATTAATCAGTGTTAGCAAGCAACAGATAAAGAGATGAGATGTAATTTGTTAATGTATTTCAGGTCTGAACAAGTGTGTATGATCATTAAAAATCTGAAGACGACAAGCTCTAAAAACAGAAGAATCAGAGAGCATGTGCAGACTTATTTGTGACACTGCTAAGTTTGTGAACAACATGTTAAAACAAGTCATTCCTGTAGAGCTATTCTGAACAAGAGCAATTTTTGTTTTCTAAAAGGGTATGTGCTCTGAGGTAACAACAGTGTGTAAGTGTAAGTACCACGAGAATAAATTTTTGATTAAATACAATCATATTTTTTCTCGCATTTGTTGTGATCCACTCCAGTTACACAAAAAATGTATAACTCAAGGACTTAGAGAAATTACACTTAGCCATTTATCCAAAGAAAAAACATCCATGTTTCTCTTATTCCTGGCAAGTCACTGTGTCCCACTTGCTACACAAAATTTTTTGTTGTACAAAAACAAGAAGCAAATAAGAAAGATAACTATTTTTGTGAGCTATCAGTGGAACTTCTTGATAAAATTGACTCTGCATGTTCTATCTTAGGGCTCTCTCTGGCTCGTAAAATAAGAAAATTCAGTTCTGAAAAAAGGGCTAATGCATTAAAAACAAAATTGAATAAGGTTTCAAATACAATCAGGAAGAATCTAAAGTCGTCATTCGACGAACCAATTTCTCCATGTAATCAGAGTGTATTTTGACCAATTTGGAAGCAAAATTAATAAGACGTGTGCTGGATCCAAATTTTAGACTGTTTCTTTACGCAGAGAATATTGGTGTTTGTTTCAGTAACCTAGAATAAACCAGTCCTGAGTAATGTAAGTTACTGTAAACACCTACAAATCAAAAATCAGCGCGCACCATGAAACAAAAATGGCTGCCATTGGAGTTACGAAAAAAATATTCTTTTTGAACTCTACATTCATTTAGGTAACCACAAACAAACAGAAATTTTATTTTCTAAAATTGTCAATCAACCAATTATTTTTTTTCTGGATCGCTTGACATGGAATTACCCAGTGGTTGTAACTCTGTACTGAATATGGTTTCCCTGATGTCTGCTTGGACGGGTTTGCATCTCGAATTTAACATTCTCGTGATCATCCCATTTCTATAGTTATGACGATTATGGGCAAAACACGTAACAATATTAACAAAGAAAGGTGACTTGATCACGCTAGTTACGTTAACTAAAACTTTTACAAAAAAGTTCGTAAGTTGGAAGCTTTCGACCTTACTGACAAGCCAAAGTATACTGACAAGCCAAAGTATGTAAATCTTTCTTCTGTCACTATTCCTCCTAGCTTGGATAAATTCTTATCATTAGGCCCAAAATTTTCACCTGCTCTTCCTATCAATCTTCCACAAACTGTTTCTGTTATAGAATCAGCCATCCACAGAACTGAGACTGTTCAGCAGCCTATCCTTCGTGCCAACGCTGCTGTTATCTTATCCAAGCAAAATTCTGTGCCAATCAAGTACTCTTCTTCTTGTTTAGAAGAATTCAGGTCATTTATTCAAGAAAATGACCTAGCCGTATGCAAAGCAGATAAAGTTGGTTGCCCAGTCATCATTGGTAAAGAAACTCTAAACCAAAAAGTGCTTTCTTTTCTTACATCTGCTAACTGCATCCCTTTACAGTCAGACACCATCAACTCACTCAAAAACTCAGTTGACAGATTAGCTAAGAAAGAAACTCTTCAATCCTTCCTTGGTGATATATCACCCCCTCCTTACTTTAGAACTCCCAGGCTCTTCCTGCAAGTGAAACTGCATAAAGCTGGTAACCCCATCAGACCTTTGGTGGAATATTCTTTTTCTCCAGCAGTAAACCTTGAAAAGAGATTGGTCCTCAAATGCAAATCCCTGGCAGCCAACCATCCTCATACAGTTGTCTCTACTTCAAACTTCATCCACAACCTTCCTAATTCCTTTCCTCCTTGTGATAATCTGTATACTCTTGATGTAGAATCTTTGTTTCCCTCTGTACCATATTTTGATTCCTACATGCTCCTCATGAAGAAATTGATTCTTCATTTTAAACCCCCCGGTCCTCTTATCAAAGATCTTTATGATTGTTTCCACACTATTCATCAACATAGTTGTTTTGTTTTCAACAAAATTGTGTATAGGCAACAATCTGGTCTCCCCATGGGCTCACCTCTTTCCCCTCTGCTTGCTGAAATCTACATGCAACATATTGAAGTTTCCATAATTCCTCTACACCCTTTTCAACCTTCCCTATGGTTAAGATATGTAGACGACATTTTCATTAGCTGGCCACATTCCGAGTCTGAGCTACAGATACTGATCAACTCCATTACAGAAAAATTTCCTTCCATTAAGCTCACTATATCTAAGGAAGAAAATCACAAAATTGATTTCCTGGATGTATCTATCTGCAGAAACGCTGATCTCTCCATTACTCGTTCCATCTATCGAAAACCTTCTGCAGCCACTGACATCATTCCCTACAGGTCTTGCGCCCTGCATCTCTGCGGGCTTGCAGCATTGGGGTCCTGCATCCACGGGGCTCATATCGTTTGCAACGGCCGGCTCTCTCTTCGAGAGGGGCTCTCCAGGATTTCTACAGTGGCCCTTTCTCATGGTTTCCCTGCTGTTGCGGTCGGCTCCCTCATGGAGAGGTATGAGGACCATTCGAGGGTCGAGTGCCTCCTTCCTCACGAGAGGGAAGAACCTGAGGTTCTGTGGTTCTGTTCCTTACCATCCTTCCTATGCTTATAAGTTACAGATTCTTTTTGGAAGTTTTGGTTACCATCTTGCCATTAAATCTACCCTAAACATCTTGAAACTTCTACAAAGGGATAGGGACAAGGTTGAAAGCCTGAACCTCCCAGGAGTTTACTGCATTCCTATCTCTTCTTCTACTGGGGATAACTTATACATTGGAAGCACATACAGGAGCATTAGCCATAGAATTTTAGAACATAGAAAAGATGTTTCGAAAGGCAATCCCAACACTGCCTTGTCTGTTTTGACAATGGGGGACACATCTGCAGTTCCCCACTGGGGCGGGGCAAGACGAGTTGCTTCGTTTGACAATCGTTTTGCCCTCCGTTGCCGTGAGGACATAGAAATTATTTTCAACTCAATGACTTGCAACTCCGAATCTCCTCTCTACATTCCGTTGATCTGGAGATCAGTTCTAAGTTTTGGCAACAAAAATAGGAAAAATTCAAATGTAGAATCTGGCAACAATCTTAGTCCTCCATTGGCGTGATGAAGACCTAAGATAAGGTCGAAAGCTTCCAACTTACGAACTTTTTGTAAAAGTTTTAGTTAACGTAACTAGCGTGATCAAGTCACCTTTCTTTGTTCTATAGTTATATTAGTTCCCAATGATGGCTATTTTAAGGGCTGCAGAAATATCAAAAAGTAGGAACTGTACACCAAATTGCACTCAAAATAGTATAACTATACTAAAAATCCAAAAATTCTTGCCGTAGAATAAAGATAAAATTTTCCAAGCTTTCGCACATCAACCAGATGGCTTTCTCAAGGAAAGTAGACTGCAAACTGGATAATAGAACGTTTCAACACTTTGAACGTGGTGACTTGACTAGACAATAAATGATTAGGAGCAAACATGATATTTTGAAGAAACGAGGTCACGTTGGTTGGGCACGCGGTACAATGGTAGAGAACTCAGCATTATTTGAAGAATTGATTCCAAATACGTGGCAACTCCAGAGAAACGCTATCATTCAAGCCTCGCAGCTGGTCAGGATTTCAAGGTTTCGCAAATGGCGATAGATTTGGGTGTGGAGTATAAAGCCAATTTCTTTACATCACTCCATATAGGATCGGCGGACTTGAACTTGACTTCTCTTGATAGGGCAGTGGTTATTTTCCCGTCTCTTGTATCTCTTTTATGTTCACTGATTCTAATTCCAAACGAACATTTGGTCATTCTGATGTAGTATCGCCTGGAGCCGTCCGGATATTTTAGTGGGATGGCATAAACACCTGCCTCATTGAGAAGAGGGGGCTTGTCAATATTTCTCTTAAGCATCTTGTATAAAGATGCCGGAGACGTTATGCCAACACCGAAGTTCATCCTCCTGAGCGCGTTTTTGAGTTGATGGAAACATTTGGTATGTAGGGAATAGAGCCCAGATAGCAAAGTTGCGGCATGGAAATATTATCAGCACTGCTGGTTCTGGCTTTCTCTATGAAGTTATGCATCTGGTTCAAAGTATATCCTGTCTCAGTGACCAATTCGACAATGTTTCTTAGTTCGGATTGTCTAGAACAAACATCGGATGAGATAGTGAAGGCTCTTCTAATTCGAGAACGGAATAAGGCGGTCTTGTAAACATCAGGGCAGAATGAACTGCTAAGCATCAGGTTGGGAATGGAGGTGGGTTTATAATAGACTTCCGTATGAAGGCGGTTGTCTCAGATCCCAAAATTCTTCGGCAGACTTAAACACCACAAACCCAGCAATCCATTGAGACCAATCGTGTCCAGAAGATCTGCACCGACGTACCACTTAGAGAAAGCGTTAACCAATTTCTTAACTAATCATCTACCGGAGTCGGACTTTATAATAACCTCCACTCCAGATTTTATCACGAAAATCAAGCAGCTTACCGTTCAACAACGCGACATTATCAGCAGTTTCGACGTAGTTTCTCTTTATCCATCGATCCCCATACCAGAAGCCATCAGAGCATTGAAAGAGGCTATATCTAATTCATAGGCTTATTCTCAGGAGTCTTGCTTCAGCATCTTCAAAATAATGGACTTGGTCTCAAATTCCAGCTACTTCAGTTTCCGAGGGCAAATCTCGAAGCAAGTAAATGGCGCTTCGATGGGATCTTTGCTTTCAACCGTCCTTGCGGAAGCAATACTTCGCCCCATTGAGCAACACATATTCACCAATATCACCCCAAGACCTACCACCTGGCTACGATATGCAGACGACATATTTTTTATATGGCCACATGGAAAGGAGACTCCCGTTTTTCCTCGATAAAATAAATTATATACACCCTACAATCAATTTCACCATGGAGCTTGAACACAACGGTACCTTACCTTACCTTACCTCGGCGTCTCAGTGAGCAAATCACATGACAACCACCTTCATATGGAAGTCTATTATAAACCCACCTCCGTTCCCAACCTGATGCTCCGCAGTTCATTCTGCCCTGATGTTTACAAGACCGCCTTATTCCGTTCTCGAATTAGAAGAGCCTTCGCTGTCTCATCCGATGTCCATTCTAGACAATCCAAGCTAAGAAACATCGTCGAATTGGCCACTGAGGCAAGATATACTTCGAACCAGATGCATAACTTCATCGAGAAAGCCAGAACCAGCAGTGCTAATAATATTTCCATGCCGCAACTTCGCTATCTGGGCTCTATTCCCTACATACCAAATGTTTCCTATCACCTCAAAAACGCGCTCAGGAGGATGAACTTCGGTGTCGGCATAATGTCTCCGGCATCTTTATACACGATGCTTAAGAGAAATATTGACAAGCCCCCTCTTCTCAATGAGGCAGGTGTTTATGCCATCCCACTAAAATATCCGGACGGCTCCAGGCGATACTACATCAGAATGACCAAATGTTCGTTTGGAATTAGAATCAGTGAACATAATAAAAGGGATACAAGAGACGGGAAAATAACCACTGCCCTATCAACAGAAGTGAAGTTCAAGTCCGCCGAGCCTATATGGAGTGATGTAAAGAAATTGGCTTTATACTCCACACCCAAATCTATCGCCATGCGCGAAACCTTGGAAATCTTGACCAGCTGCGATGCGAGGCTTGCAATGACAGCGTTTCTCTGGAGTTGCCACGTATTTGGAATCAATTCTTCAATTGATTCCAAATACGTGGCAACTCCAGTGTGCCCAACCAACGTGACCTCGTTTCTTCAAAATATCACGTTTGCTCCTAATCATTTATTGTCTAGTCAAGTCACCGCGTTCAAAGTGTTGAAACATTCTATTATCCAGTTTGCAGTTAGCTGTCTACCTTCCTTGAGAAAGCCATCTGGTTGATGTGCGAAAGCTTGGAAAATTTTATCTTTATTCTACGCCAAGAATTTTCGGATTTTGAGTACAGTTGTACTATTTTGACTGCAGAAATATGTTGAGCAATGAATAAAAAATTATGCAGTTCAATTAATTATTGTAAACACTTCATAAGGTTTTTTTAAGGAATTTAAAATTTCATTATGTAAATATTTTAGAGATTAAATATTTCCAAAACAAAAGTTAAATTTTATGTGAAAAAATCACGATGTACATAATATGTCATTAGCTAAATGGATAACTGGAAATGTGATAAGATTCCATTAATATATGCAACATTACGTATGTCTAAACATTGTAATTTGTAAACCGCATTGTAACATTATTATTCCTAACCAATAAAGTGTGAAATTAGAAATGGATAATCACTGAATAACCACTGTTCCTGTGGTGCATGTCGTAAACAAAACAAATGTGAGAGTTATTGTGTATCAAACCCAAGAATGGTAATTACATAGTTTAGATACGCCTAGGTGAATATTGTTCACCATGTTCGGTCAATGGGACCGGGTAAAAACTGGTCACCAGGTCCCGACCCTGTTCACCTGACTTAAAAAAATAAATATCAGGGAGTGTAAATCAGTCTCTTTAATTGGGGAGCCAGATTTTTAAAAAATTTTTTATTTTTCACCAGGTCCTGTTCATCGGACCTAGGGCAGGGGATGCCAGAATTTAGCAGCTACTCAAATTCACAATGGTAGAAATTTACATAGGTTTTTACCTTCCTTTGCGTGAAGCAAAATCCTCAATCACATCATAAAAGTTAAGTTTTCTTGTGATATCACCTTCAATGGCCAAAACTGCTAAGCCACTTAATCTTCCTTCTGATATTGAGGATCTCGGGTGGGTTTTAATATGCTTCAGAACTGAGAACGAACGTTCGCTGGAGCAGTTGGAAATTGGTGTGGAAAGTAGAATTCTCAGTGCAACTTAAACATTTGGAAACGTGTGCATCATATCCAGAGAACCTATTCTTTTTAGCCTCTATGTCGTGTCTTCAACATTTGACAAAAATGCACGGAACTGCAGAAGTTCATCAGCAAAGTCGTCATTTACGTCTTCCAAATATACTAATTGAAATTTCTGTGATTCTTCACATAAAATATTGTTCGGCATATTTTTACAACATAAAGAACGAAATCTGGATTATAGAAACAAATAAGCAGTTTTTCTTCTGTTAAGGTGAGCTATAAGAGTGTCACATATCACATAGTGGGTTTTGTATATAAAACTCTCCCTGTCGTTTAAGTCGATATCAGTGCTTGAATTGTCATCCAACATTCAGCTTTTTGGAATTTTTTTCCTTCTGTTTGGCTTTATAGGCCTTATCTTTCACTAATTCCACTGCCTCTTGTTCGTAAATTGCAAAATCGCTTCAGACACATTGCATAAAGCTTTCTAGTGAATCATATAGTGGCACAATTGCTGCCATGCTACAGTTACTGGACTGAAGTACTTTGCTAGCACAGTTCATCCTTTGAAGTACAGTGTCCCAAATAACTGTTAAAAGAGCTGTTTCAAGGGTATTAATTTTTAACTGAGCTTTTTGCTTTCATGCCTTGTACTAGAAGCTTCACTTGCATCAACAGAAATAATTGTTAAAGCATCTCTGATGGAAAGGTAACCTTTTTGCAGGGCTTTTACAGCATCAGCATTTGCCAACCATCTTATACTAGACAATGACTTGATGGTGAGTCCACCAATAACTTTCAAAAGGTTTGTGTGCAAAATCTCCCACCTATGTGTAGACACAGAAAACAAATTGTAGAGGCTCTGAATAAAGCCAATGAAAGATATAGCTGAATTACAGCATTCTACTGCATTAACGCCAAGAAGATTTAGCGAATGTGCCGAACATGGCACATATTCAGCAAGGGGAAATTTTCCCTTTAATCGGACTTGCAGCCCTGTATATTTTCCCGACATGTTACTCGCACTGTCATATGATTGACCTCTGCAGTACTTGAGATCCAATCCTATTTCTGCAAACAAAGTGACAATTACATCATATAAATGCTCGAATCGATGACTGTGAATCGGTATAAATGTAATAAAACATTCCACTTGCTGACCCTGTTTGTCAACATAGCGGATAATTAGAGCTAGTTGATCCACACGGCAAGTCTGAAGTGGAATCCACAATTAGCCCAAAGTATTTTGCTTCCTTGATCTTGGACAATATTTCCCGAAGGATTTTTTCCGACATTACTTTAACTTTGATTCTTCTACTGTTGTTGAAGAAAGATAATTTACATGGCCTTTTCCGTTATTTCCATGGGAACTGAGGTGCTCAGCCAAGTAAGGATCAAAGCTGCTTAGCAGTTCAAGAAGACCCAGGAAATTGCCATTGTGAACAGAGTACAAAGTTTCATTGTCACCAAAAAAAAAAAAAAAAAAAGGCATCCCTCATTGTGAAATAAACTTGACCACTTCTACCACACACAGTAGAACTTTCTTCCAATAACTGCATTCACTACTATATTGCTCCACAATGTTGCTATCAATACTTGCTGCAGCTATTGATCGTTAGGACAATGCACATACGGATTGTCTATGGGTAGAAGATTTTTCATGTGCGGCAAGCCTTTCACAAATATTCTGAAAATCCGTCTTTACAAATGGCTTGATCACTCAAGCTGAAAAGTTTGCACACATAGCAAAACACAGAGGCAGCACTTGGCAAATAAATTAGCCAGTCCCTTTTTACAGATTCAGCATTTTTCTTAACTCGAAAGAAATAGCTCTTGGAGCATAATCACCCTTTTTTCCCAATGAGCCGCCTTGAACTTTCAGTTGGTTCGTTCAATATTTTGCTCAGGTTTATGATGAACAAAATATTCACGAAGGTTCTCATTTATGGGAGGCCACAATACTGGATCATCGTAACTTATTGAGTTGTGGTAGATGACTGAGTAGTTGGTAGATTGCTGCAATCCTTATTGTGCAAACCAAAAGAACTGGCAGCATTAGCACATGAACTGGGGGGGGGGGGCATTTGTACTGGGAAGAGTAAACTTTTTGATATCTGGTAGCTGGATTTGTTTTAATTTGATACCTTTAGTTATTTGAACAGTAATTCATAGTCTACAGCGTTTGAGAAATGTTTCGTATTCATGAGTGAGGAAAATACTCATTTATGTACATAATATAGTGGGGATCTCTATGTTCTAGCAGTCTCCTGTTTTTGATGTAAATGATTGTAGCATGGACATAGATGTAGCATAAATGTAGCATGGACATGGTCATTTTCCACAACCACAGAGCCAGAAAATCCAGATATTTTAGTGGTCTTCACTGGAACTGGGACTCAATAGTGCAGATGAATTTGAACACTCTGAAGAGGGGGAAGGCAAAGGCTCTCTGTGATTCACGTTTTTGTGAACTAAAAATTTCTCAATGGCCAAATTTGCGTTTTTTGCCTCAATAAGATCTTTAGTCTTCTTCTTTCTCTCAGAAGTACCTGACAAGTACTTTCTCATCATAATTACTAAACAGCTGCTCAGACTAGATACTACGAATTACTGTTTAAATAACTAAAGGTATCAAATTAAAAAACAAATCCAGATACCAGATATAAAAAAGTTGATGAAGTTGAATACTAAAAAGGCGATGATACAATCATACAGTTGAACAAACATGATTTTACTTTTATAAATGTCAACCAATTTGCTCGAAAAAGTGATCTTTCGAAGCATTTGCTCATTCACACGAGGGAAAATCCTCACCAGTGGGATGTATACTCCAAACGACTTGCTTGGAAAATTTTTCTTTCACAGCATATGCTTATGCAAACAGGTGAAAAGACTTACCAATGTGATGTACCAAGGAATTTGCTTGAAAAAGTGATCTTTCGAAGCATTTACTCATTCACATGGGGGAAAAAGCCTCACCAATGTGATGTATACTCCAAACAAAAGGTAAAAGAGATCATACACTACATTTTTGATCCAAAAAAGTTTCAACACCCCCAAAAGTACCCAATTGAACGAGGAAAAGCCTAGGTTCACCAAAGTGCTGGTTGAACATTAAACAGTAAGTATAGTAAATTTTACTAAACTTGAACAGGGAAATGAAGGTGATTCGTGTGATAACAGTCAGTAGAAGTAATAAAAGCCAAAAAAAAAAAAAAAAAACAGCAATAAATATTAAATAGTTTTTGATATAAAACTAGAAACAAGCAACCTACTTGGTACCTACGCTGATCCCCTAGAAGCCAGCTGAAATGTTTCGTAAATTCTGAATACCCGGAAATAACCATAATGCCCTAAACACTGATGAATCATTTAATAATATCCTTAAGAACAGTATGTCAAGGATTAATATAATAAAGAAGGGCAAATTTATTAATATTAAAAGCAAATTGCCAACTTCATGCCTCACACAGTGTTAACAGCTATTGCATAGTTTGCTCATGTCAGTCTTAAGATGGCTGGCGTGATGTTTCGCTGGCCTCACTTGTATTGTATTGAGCCAACAGAGAGTGCTTTCTCCCCTTATTCCTACCTCCATGGTCAATACCCAGCGAAACCATGGTCGACCTGAAAAAATAAATATTTGTGACACACCACGTTATATTCTCTTAACATGCATAATCGTCACAAGATTGTAGTCTTTGAGATCAAGAGTAAGGGTGATGGTTTAAAGAGGTTCACGGTATTTTCTTTTTTGATTTTACTTACATGCATTTTGATAGAAAATATGCTGCAATGAAGGATATTTTTTTGTTCCATGTTCACTATATGCACTCATAGAAGTCTATGGTGCTAGTGCTATGGGAAGCCCACTAAGCTGTTCCATAGAATGTAATAGTTGCAAATGGTAGCCTAATCACTATGAGAATTGCATTTGATAGTTTTGCTGTGTTAAATGTATTGGTTAAAACTTTGTTCGCTCTTCAGTTTTTCAGAAATGACAAATTCTGCGGATTGTCTGTAGTTTCTACAGATTTTTAAGTGTAACTAATGAACAACGGCTGAAAAAACTGGGGATTTTTGTTCCATGTTCACTGGTTAATAACACAAAAGTTGAGGCACGCATGTTGTTTGTAAGTATCACCAAAACATTAAACTTATGATGTTGCCAAATTAAATACAAACTATAAAGACTTACTCAATCTTCTTGTTTGTGATTTGAACAAGGAGGATTGTATATTTGACAAGTTCACCGATTGTCCGGGTGGACAATATATACAGGAAATATTATCAAGTGAAATGGACGAAATGTCGAATGAAATAAGTTTCGAACAGTAGGTCAGTACAGACAGAGCTGAACTGGTTACAGTTGTCCAGCAAATAGATGAATTTGTGGATACTTTAATTGAAAAATTATTATAAAAAACAACAACACCATTTTGTGTCAAAGATTCAGGGACAATATTTAAGAGAAAAAAAGATAACCTTATCCAGTCAGAGTGTTTGTTATTTGCAGACTTTTCAGAAAATTTCACGTTCACCGTATAGGATGAAATCCAGAGTTATCACTGGGTTAACCAACAAGCCACAGTTCATCCATTCGTTTATTACCACAAATTAGAAGCTGTGCAGAAGTCTTTGTATTATAAGTGATCATATGGAGCACAACACAGCAGCAGTCCATGTATTCGAGGCTCATCTAATTTTGGACATTAAACATGTGACACCTTCAGTGAAGAAAATTATTTATTTCACTGATGGTGCTGCCAGTCAATATAAAAATAAAAAGAATTTCGTTAACAATTGCAAACATTTTGATGATTTTGGACTTGAAGCTGAGTGGAATTTCTTTGCTACATCCCACTGCAAAAATGCTAGTGATGGAATAGGTAGTACTACAAAAGGGAAGTATCAAGAAGTAGTTTGCAAAGTACATATGCAGACCAAAATTTAACAAGTAGTTTGCAAAGGACATATACAGATCAAAATTTGACACCACAAGATATGTATAAATTTTGCTCTAAAAAAATTATTTGCATTGCATACGTCTATGTATCAACTGATGAGGTACAACCTAATTCTGCAAGACACAAAGCAAGATTTGTAAATTCCAAAATAGTACCATACACAAGAGATTATCATAGAATAGTTCTCCTTGATTCATCTCAAATAAGATGCTTTAAAACATCCCAATCATCAGAATTTGAAGACGTACTAGTGTCCTCAATCATGTCATCAAATACACTCATCATCAAAAAAATAGTTGCATCCAGAAGGAAGCAACCGACAGGAATGAAACTTGGTGGGTAGGTTTAACATTGTGAGACATGCAAATGATTCAAGTATCACGCTTGGCCGCGCATGTGATGCAACCAAGGAGGGATGATTGTAGCGCTGTACCTGGCCAGCTATATAAGGCCGTCCCGTTGCATATGCTTGCCATTCTGACTCCAGCTGTTGTGTTGGTTGCATACTTTACAAGAGAAGTATGTCTCCGAGAAAAGTTTGGAAGCAATTCGTGCAGTCGGAGGAGTTTGAGAGGGACAGCATTGTCAGGCTCCGGGAACTGGAATGGTCTTATTACTGTATTATGCACCATACTGGTCGTGCGGATATCACCATAGCACACTGTTGGCAGCAGTGGATAGAACAAGGCATGCAACAGCTACAGGAAGGGTCTGGGAGACCTTCACGAAGAAAGAGGGATTGGAAGGTTTCACAGAGAGAGAGAGAGAGAGAGAGAGAGAGAGAGAGAGAGAGAGAGAGTGCCGACAGATTGTCCAACATGTGCGGAGTGACCCAACAGCCACAATTTCGGATATTCAGTGAGCAGTGGTGCCCTCCATGCATTGTCCAATTAGTGCCAGCACCATTGACAGATGGCTGCACATTGTAGGACTACATGCACGCAGATCATTAAAATGACTGCCCCTAACAACAGCGCATCATCGCCAAAGACTGCAATGGTGTCGTGCTAGACTGTCGTGGAGCAGTGCTGAATGTCAGCAGGGGATCTTCAGTGGCGAGTCCTGCTTTTGCCTTGGATGAGACAACCACCGAATCCATGTGTGGAGGCACCATGGTCAGTACCAAGCTCAATGGTTTGCTGTAGAGTGTCACACGTCCAGAAGGCCTGGTGTCGTGGTTTGGGGTGCAATTGTCTATGATGCCAGATCATCTTTGGTGTTTATTACAGGCAGTTTGACAGCCCAACGTTACATTAATGAGGTCCTGCTACCAGTGACCCTACCTTTTCTGAACTCTCACTTCGTTACGATTTTCGAACAGGACAACGCTCGTCCAGATACTGCTGCTGTCTCGAGAGCTGGCCTTCAAGGCACTGACACTCGGCCATGGCCAGCCGCATCGCCAGACCTATCGCTGATTGAAAATGTGCGGGATGCTATTGGACGTGCTATCCACACACTCCACCCCTACCCCATAATCTGCAGGAACTGCGTGAGAAGATTCAAGCTGCATGGGATGGCTTATTATAGGACACCATTAAGAACCTGTACAATTCCATGGCAAGACTTCTGGCATGCTGTGTGACCAAACATGGCCCGACGCAATATTGAGAGACATTACTTATTGGCATGTAGCTCAATAAATATTGCCCATATCAGTCTAAAGTTTAATCATTTATTGTTCCTGGTAACTGGGCCATTCCATGCCAGATCACCCAAAGGCATGCCACCCACACATCTCAGATTTTTGTGAAAACTGGCACAAAGTATTGTACTGGTAAGATATGAAACCTGTTAAAACTTTAGGTCAGTCGGTCCAGTAGATCTTGAGTAATGCCATTTAAAAATCTTCAATGGCCATTTAAAATTTTTTGTAGCTCTACCTTTAAAGTTTTTGTGCTATGAGTTTTCACAACTACATTGAAGGACAAAAAAATTCATAACTTCACAACTAAATGTTGCAGCCACGTAATTTTTTTTTTCTTAAAGGATCTGCATGATCCATACCTTTGGGAACAACTTGTTTCTGCACATTTTTAGAATTAAAATAACACTTTTTTTTTAATTTCACGACAAAAGACATGGGAAAATGAGGCCACATTTTTATTAAACAAAACAATTTTTTTCAAAATGAGTCCGAACTTCAAATTTGCTAAAAATATTTTCATGTGTGTATTATAACGTAACCTTTTAGCAGGAGAAAAACATACTTTGGGCAATTTTGGCAAGAAGAAAAAAAAAAAAAAAATCCAAAACGGCATGTTTCATTTCATATATGGAACATTCTGACATATTACCCAATTTTTTAATTAAGTGGTTGCTAGACCATTTTATGCTCCTTTCCTCGCCATAGTTTAACCCCATCAGTGAGTAGCTCAAAATAATTTTTATTTTATTTTTATGTGCCACCTTCTTGGGTATAGGTTCATTTTTCTTTTCTGCTACAGGCCAAATTAGGGCTTCACACTGGCTTTGAAAAAAAGGCAATTGCTTTCCTCTTATTGTAGATCGAAAGTTTTGGTTTTCACTACCTTAAAGAGGACATTTTCGGCTTACAGAAAATGTATAGAAATGACAGAAACTATTTTTTTTAACCTTGCTTAAAATGCCATTGAAATCTGCAATACTCATGGACTGTTAAGGTGACTGGGATTTCGAACCCCAAGTTGGGAATTTTCGTGTAATAACTATGGCTAATAAGAGTTTTCAGCTATGGAGAACTTAAGTCTGGGTTTGGTCCCCTCCCCTCCCACTCAAAGTTGAAATTTTTTTCAACTTTTGTAGATTTCAAGGTTACATATCTCAAAAGAGGGACCAGATAATTTTTTCCCACCAAGGATACCCCTACCGGTACTCAACAAAACCTGTGAGTTTCATTTTGTGGTTCAAACTGGTTTAGAAGTTGCAGGCTCGGAAATATTTGTGAATAAATGGTAAAGCACTCAGAAATGCACAAACTGATGAATAGTTATGCTTATTTCTGTTTTCAAAATATTTTCTTAAGTCTTATGGAATTATATTTTAAACACCTTTAACTACCATATACTATATGTACAATTTATACTTAAGTAAATAAAAAAACTAAAAAAAAAAACCTTACCGGAGCACAGTTTGCGATTTACAAACTTTAGCAGCAACACTTGTCTAGATGTATGGCCTTACAAATCTGTGAGTGCACTTGCAACTCACTATATTTGTTACTGTTGAATTTAATATTTTGACCAGTTTCAATTTGTAACTGCCGTAATTTTCGGACTAAAAGCCGCGTCGGCGTAAGGGCCGCAGGTGAGAAATTTTGCAATCTTGGAAGCAAAAGTTGTCGTAAGGGTCGCACCTGTGAAGTCGTGGTGCTGCTTAGAAAGCTAAATTATCTTCCTTATTTTCATGAATTAACTCGTGCCCAAAGTGATTATATGTATACTTTTAAAGGCTAATTCTGCAACTCAGTGTTGATCTGCTTTATACACTCATTTTTTCATACTGGCAAAAATTTTTATTTATACATTTTTATTAATCATGCTAATGATGTTATTTGTTTGCCTTTATTAAATGCTCAAAACCATTTATGTAATCTATATAAATCACAGTTAATCTTAAGACTCCCGTTAGAATATCGCATTGCTCGTAAAACCGCACAATTGTCTAAATTCCATTCAATGTGGATGTCTGCTACAGGATGGTTCTTTGTTCACCACAATACAATCCGTCTTAGAAGTAATTAACTTATAAATTATCGCTTGTAATGCTTTCAATTAATGTTTTCTTTAATAATAAGTTACTTCTATGTTATGCTTTTTTTCTCATGTAGAGATGTTTTTGTTAGAATGAAGTTGCACTTCCTTTTACCAGCTGCCTCGCACGTGTTCGTGGATCTGGCCGCCAACACTTCGAAACAGCGGTGCCGCTTTCTCTCTTTCAAGTGGTTTGACCTACTTTCATTTACTGCGCACTGAGCCTTCACGTTGAGCTCCACTTTTATATGAATGAGAAAGCTCTCCCTTTTTGTCTTTTCCAGCCGAAGCCTTCAACTTCCACTATCGTCAGTCAATAAAATAAATAAATAAATAAATAAATAAAATGGAAGCAAAACTCAGGAGCACAGAGCCAAGAAATACCTGTATCGCATGCCAGATTAACCAAGAAGAGTGAACAGAATTTGTCTTTCCGTCCCGCCAGTATTGTTTGGAATAGGTCTCTGCTAATGGAATCATCCTGGGGTGGCTTTTGCATATCTCATGTTCTTAAGCTTTTGTTCAGGGAAGCGCCCATCAAACCGGTCTCCCCACCCCAGTGAAAATCACTGTTCCTTCCCTTTGTTGCATCGCACCTTCCTGCATGATGTATGCTGCAGCCAACAAAAGAGATATGCTGGGCGCGCTATCCACAGAAGCCTCGGACGTCACGCTACTCGTTTGTGTGCTTATGTCCCCATTCCATCCCCCACTCCCCCATGCAAAAAGGGCATTTGAGTCAGGCATTCCTGTTCTTCCCCACTTTCCCTCCTAAACCAACATCAGGACAGCAGAGTTATCATTTAAATAGATGTGTCTAATGTATGAGTAGAAGGGGGGGCATGATCACAGTCGAGTTTGTGAAAAAAAAAAAGACGTGGTTTGAAAAAATTTACTAAGCATCTGCATGAAAAAAAAAAAAGGGAGGGAAGAAACAGTCTTGTAGAAAACAAATTCGGCATAAGGGCCGCACACCCGAAAAATTTCACTTTTAGTAACGTAAGAGCCGCAGCTCTTAGCCCAAAAATTATGGTAATCAAAACGCTAGCCTGCAAAGCTGTGCCCACAATCGCCAGTCAAATTGCCAAAGTTTTTTTTATAGTTGCCATTCTTAAAAATAATTGCCACTTATGCTATCTTAAGTTGTTTCTTTTCTTGTTTTTTGTTTTTAAGAATACAAGCAACTGCAAGGATTAGGTGTCTCTAGATTTCTTAGTAATTTTAATAAAAATATAAACTAATGGAACAAACCATTTTATGAATTATTTTGACATTGAATGATACGTTTTTGTATGATTTATAAATGAATTTTTCCTTGGTTACATAAGAGATAAATTAATTATTTTCTCTGCCAGTTTGAATTAAAATTAAACACAATCACTAAATTTCATATGAAAAAAAAACTTTGACTGAACCAGGTCTTCAGCCTATTTGGACAGGCTCTATATTCTTTCTGTTGTAGTGTTTACCTCAACCGAACAATATATGTGTCAGAGGTACTTCACAAGCATTATTAGGCCAATAAAAAGGTGGAGAAGGCCCATGTGGGTGCATGAATTGAACAGTCACGCCACCTTCATCATAGTTAATCTTTTCAACAAATCCCACATACCAACAGGAATCATATACACATGCTACGCAGCAGTTGACATGTAACTTTAACTCATCTTGAAAATTTGTTACACTGATTTCGGAAATAATGCTGTAATATTTTTCAAAAGTTAATCTCTTAGAACAAATTCTGAAATTGGGAAGTGGTGTAAAGTGGTGCATTGTGCATGTACCAGGAAGGGCTTTTGCTTTCTCAAAAGGGGACTAAGCTGATTATGCACTTTGTTCATCTCTTCTGCACACACAAAGAAAAATATAGTTTCTTTTATATTATCTAAATTTGCAGAAGTTATACATTGTTTCAGCAGATGTTATTTGTTGAGCTAAAGGTTGCTGCCAACTGGCTTTTGTTGTTAGCCTTTTTACAACTGCACCAATACCATCATGACTTGCCATGGCTTGTTGCAAAAAATGACCACTTCCCTACCAATCTAAAAAAATCCCATTCATGATAGCGCAAGTTCAGAAAATTCTTGCAGTTTTTATATTATGCAGAACAACCATCAGTGAAATACTCAATATTTCTCACAGTCTGTTGTAATGCACAGCCTCTTTTCTAAACTGAAGGAAGTAGAAACATCCACAAGGACTAGAAATTTTAGTAGGAGGCAAAAACAGATAGCAAGTGAGGATAGAACTTTATTTCTTTATTTTGAAGTCCTGTAAGAAGGAATGATTTTGGGTGGGGTGGGGGCTCAACATTCATTAGTACTTATGGCAAGCATTTCATTATTGATACAAAAAAATTAAGTTGTATGTTCTCTTTTGTTCATTTTTTTAAAAGTATTTACGTGCACTGGATGAAAAACTAACTTAAAGAAAATTCCTGTACCTTATTACAACCTTACATTCAACAGGTTAAATTACTTTTATTTGATTGCACATTTAATATAAAAGTAGAATATTTCTTCTTGTTGAGTTTAGGTACTATGTACTTAAAAAAATCTGAAGATCCAAAATTAATTCTTTTATTTGCTGATGACATGAAACAAGCACATGCGAGCATGTGTGTGTTCTCTCCCAGACTTAAGTTCTCTATCAAAACTATTCAACTGACAGATTTTTTCTTACATATGACCTGTTTCTATGGCAATGTATTTACAAATTCCGTGTGGGTAGTATTCACAAAAGTTCATGGAACTTTGGTATAGAAAATAATGTGCACAGTTAGTTGTTATTAATGAAAAGCAGGTAATTTTATAAAGACAAATTACTGTACTTAAAGAATTTACAAGTGTGTGCTTTGGTGAGAAAAATAAATGGAATGAAATGAAATGTAACAATTCTTTGCAACATGCCACTCTGGAAAACTTTAAAAAACACCTGGAGAACCTGGAAAAGTCAGGGCCTTCTCCCACCCTAGTGAATGCAGCAGATACTGACACCAGACTTTGTTTCTGCCCCAAGAAAACACACTGTCAATT
Organism: Macrothele yani; assembly: GCA_039090855.1. Lineage (NCBI taxonomy): Eukaryota > Metazoa > Arthropoda > Arachnida > Araneae > Macrothelidae > Macrothele > Macrothele yani. Next base: position 97,559,820 of record CM077023.1, on the reverse strand, counting down.
GGATGCATGAAGGTAATTTTTGTAAAGGAGCAATTCACATGAAACAGTGTTCAATGAGGGATTGAAACTAATTTCATGGGAAAGTAGGAGGGATGAGCAGTAAAGAAGCTAATAAACCCTAAACAATATAAATCATATAAAAAAAGATTGCTCATGTATATGAATTTTGTACATTTGAAGTCTCCTCATTCCCTTCTTACTTAAAAACATATTAGGAATGCACTGTTACTCTGCTATATCACCAATCTATAGGAATCTTATTCTGGAAACATTCATTGTTCTGTTAGTTCCACCTTCAAATTAGATGGTTTAAAACTCAGGCTTCACACGACGATAACACATAAACAGAAAACGAGCGAAAACGCACAGTCACATATGGTAAAAGGTTCATTTATCGGTAGCTTTCGGTCGTCCTATGACCTTAATCACCCGCGATCGACTGGATGGGCTGGTTGCCAGAACTACAATTCGAAGTTGTGTGTATCAAGGTCGTAGGACGACCGAAAGCTACCGCTAAACGCACCTTTTACCATACGTGACTGTGTGTTTTCGCTTGTTTTCTATGTTCAAATTAGATGTTTGAAAAACTAATACTGGAGATAATTCTATTGAAATAATACGTTACTTTGTGCATATACTGTAAATGTATAAGTTTTTTTTTTTTTTTTTTTACGGACCAGTGGGCATTTTTGTGGACCAGCGGTTTGCAAATTCTAGTGGTCTGCTGGGCCAGTAAAATATTTATTTCTAATTCTAACACTGATGTTGCATGTGCTTATGATAAAAAATGGTAGATTATAAAGATTCAAGGCATCAGTGAGGAAAACGATATGCAAGTTCACTTTTTTCATCCACATGGGCCACGAACATGTTTCACATTGTCATTTCCACCGGACATTGTATGGGTTCCTATGAGCCATGTTTTACAAAAACTGACTCCAATGGGCGTGACGACAGTGAATGGCCATTCTTACAATATCACGGAAAGACTGTAATAACATTTCTCAAACAATTAATTTCTTTCTTTCAGTATAACTAGAACATCAATAGAACTGTAAAGTTATGCACTGGAAATAATATTTCTTTTTTTATATTATGCACTACAGTGATAGTAGTTCTCTACAGAAATTTGTTCTAATGAGATGGAAAATTGCTTATATTAAACCCTTTTTTTTAAAAAACATGAAGAAAGGAAAAACATAAGTGAGTCAGACTTCTGTCCCTCAAAACTATCAATTCATAGTGCTGACAATCTGGTTTCACTACAGAAGACAACCACTGAATTATTACATTATTTACCCAAACCAGCACAAAGATTATGCTGAATTGAGCAGATTTTTTATGTGGCTCAAAGTATTACTATATTAAAGTATAAACGTTAAACATTTACTGTTCATCACGTTGCTCCTCGTATGAACACAGCCCTCCGACATGATCTCCAATATATAATGCGCCATAAAAGTAATTCATATCAACACACATGATGGACCGTAAAAGTTATTCATATCAACATAATAAACAGCACACTCCAAATCACATATACACTGCTGGCCACCCAAAATGCAACATCAAGAATGAAGCATCCGATTGACCTGAAATTCGCAGCATGCGTCGCCTGCGAGAGGATATGCAAACGATTAGCATTGCAGGGCATATGCAAATCATGTGCGCCCGGCATGCCACCAAGAAGCACTATAAGAAGGGTGCACAGAAAGCAGGGTGTAAGTAGTGGAAGTGTGTTGTGCTGCCGGACCTGGGTGTGGGAAGCTTCCTGATGCCTCGTCGCAAAATACAGCAGTCATTCCAGCACGTTTCGGAGTTTGACAGAGGACGAATAGTGGCTTATCGCGACAGAGGTTTATCGTACTGAGACATAGGCGCCCGTGTGGGACGACATCCAGCCACAGTGAGGCGAGTATGGATTCGGTGGGTGCAGGAGGGACGGACGGACCGACGTGAGCGATTTCTCCGATTCCAATTGATGTTACACCACCAGCGAGTGCGGTGGCAGTGGGCCGTTGAACGACGCACGTGGACTACGGAATGGCACGACATTGTCTTCTCCTACAAATCCCGCTTCTGCCTGCAACACCATGAGGATGGTTGGATCCGCGTGTGGTGGCACCGTAAGCTATAGACTGTATGACGCCTGCATTATGCATCGCCATACCAGTCCGTCGCCTGGCGTTATGGTTTGGAGAGCAGTTGTATATGACACCCGCACCCTCTCTGGTACGCATCGCCGGTACACTCAACAGCCACCGCTACATCTCCGACATTTTGGAGCCTGTAGTCTTGCCTTATCTGCAGGACTTGCCAGCGGCCACGTTTCAACAGGACAATGCGTGCCCGCACATGGCACGCATCGTGCAACAATTCTTCACGACCCACCAGGTGTCACTGCTGCTGTGGCCTGCGTGTTCTCCTGATATGTCGCCCATCGAACACGTCTGGTCGCTGATCGGCAACCGAGTGGCCCGGCAAGCACCACCCACGGCTACGCCTGATGAACTGGACCGACATACCCCAAGCCCACATCCAAAGCCTCTTTCGTTTGATGCCGCGGTGTGTAGAGGCCGTTATTGCCAGCCATGGGGGCCACACGAACTATTGCTGCCTGCGTGTTCCGCAAGTCGCACGGGCCTGTAAGCTCAATCGTTTCATCTTTGTATCTGTTGTTATGTGTCCATTAAATCTGGCTTTGCTATCTCGTGTCCTTCTTGGTGTTGCATTTTGGGTGGCCAGCAGTGTAGTTTCAAAGCTTTCCCTAGAGGAGCAGCAGATGTTTTATTCTGCTGTTGTGAAGTACTTTGTGACAACCGGTGATTATATTATCAAGAAATTTCTAGTAAATAATGTTCTAAAGAATGCTGAAGTTGCCAATTTGAGAAAAATCGAAGATTCAAGTTTTGCAAGCATAAGATATTTTTTGGTCTTTTTTCCTTTTATATTGGAAATTGGGAACAAAGAGTGCCAAGATAAAGCACTAGATGAGTTGGAAAATGAGTTTTCTTGTCTTGAGCTGGAAGATCTATCTGTGATCATAGAAAAACATGAGCATATTGATGTGCTGTGGCTGAAGTAGGTGAAATAAGAAGGGCTGATGAACTTCTGAAATTTGGTAGGTTGGCCAAGATTGTGCTGTCATCCTGCTCATCTCCCATTCCAGTGCAGAGTGTGAGAGAATCTTCAGCCTGGTTAGAAGGAACTGAACTGAATACCATTCTCTCATGTCCAACAAAACTTTGAAAAGTTTGTTGGTGTTGAAGACAAAAAATCCCAAGCCTTGTTTTCAGCAGAAATTCAGTGAAGAATTGTTAAAGAAGGCCAAAAAAGCCAATGCAGCTTCATTGAATTCTGCTGTAGCTTCCTCTTCTGGTTAAAACACTAAGCAGAACAACTTTGTAAATCTTCTTATTGCATCTTTATGGCAATAAATCACTAATTAAGTGAATTAGTTTACATGCAAGTCTGTAATGACTTCACAACCAGAAAGACTCAACTTACCTCTAAGGTCTTGGCTTCTTTCCTTGAAAACACTTCATGCACATTAGCCAGAATGATTGTTATGCAACTGGCTTTTTGGGTTTAAACATTCTTCATATCTGCACCTAAGTTGCTGTTGTTATTCCTCAGGTCATGAATATTCTTGTTTTCATTCGTAGAATGCCACAATGTGTTGACTTCTTACATTTGTTTAACATATGTGATACCTTATTTATATTAGACACATACTCACTAGCATTTGAGTGTTGTTTCCCCCCTTTTTTTCTCCCTTTCTCATTACCTTCCGTTCAAACACACACTGCTAAAATCTTTACTCCTTCTCAATAAATACATACATACATACACAATAAATACCCACTTATATCACACATATACTTGTATTCTATACAAACACTTTTACATACTATTTACACACCTCATTCAGACCACTCAATATAAAATCTCTATCTACATAACTTATATTATCCTATTTACATCTCACGCTTGTCAAACTTCATGTCAACTATGCTCTACGTAGCGCTCCACCTGCCCTATATCTTGCAATACTTTGCTGCAACTGGCCGAGTAGGGTTAGCATTAGCAGCAAAGTATTGCAAGATTTGAGGCTGGTGGAGCGCTATGTAAAGCATAGTTGACATGAAGTTTGACAAGTGTGAGATGTAAATAGGGTAATATAAGTTATGTAGATAGAGATTTTATATTGAGTGGTCTGAATGTGGTGTGTGAATAGTACGTAAAAGTGTTTGTATAGGATACAAGTATATGTGTGATATAAGTAGGTATTTATTGTGTATGTATGTATGTATTTATTTAGAAGGAGTGAAGTTTTTAGCAGTTTGTGTTTGAACGGAAGGTAATGAGAAAGGGAGAAAAAAAAAAAGGCGACAACACTCAAATGCTAGTGAGTATGCATCTGATATAAATAAGGTATCGCATACGTCAAACAAATGTAAGAAGTCAACACATTGTGGCGTTCTACGAATGAAAACAAGAATATTCATGACCTGAGGAATAACACCACCAACTTGTGTGCAGATATGAAGAATGTTTAAACCCAAAAAGCCAGTTGCATAACAATCATTCTGGCTAACGTGCATGAAGTGTGTTCAAGGAAAGAAGCCAAGACCTTAGAGGTAAGTTGGGTCTTTCTGGTTGTAAAAACTTTGTAAATATTTGTAAATGGAACACTGAATTTTTCTTTTATCTACATGTAAAGAAGATTTATGGGCACTAATATTATATTATCCTGATATACAAGATGAAGATTAGAAGGTATGTAACATACAGTTTTGAATGCAACGTGTAGGTACTCTTAAAGTGAATATTTCCTTTTTACAGGAAATGCTTAGTTAGGTATTGAAACACCACAGGTTTTGCGAGGCTAACCTTGAACAAAATTAAGATTTTACTTTATGGTTTTTTAAATTATTATTTTAAACACAGATAGTACCAGTTTAGTTATTGTGGCGTACACAGAGATTTTTACTGCATATTTATTAGTATAATAATTATGTTTTGTTTTGTGGTAAATGGCGTTCGCGCAAAAGTTTTACTGATGCACATTTTCCAAAGTTGGCAAGTATGCAACACTAAGAAAGAATCTTGCTATTCAAATGAAATTTATATCACAGATTCCTCATGGTACAGGAGATAACTGCTTACATTTGTAGAGCTAGACAAGAATTTTTTGCTTCAAAACTCAGTACAGTGTGAAGTCACCTGAAGCAAAAATAACAGCCTCTACATGGCGTGGCATTAAATGGAAAAGGTTTTTGATATCCTGGGAAATAGCTTGCCAGGCTACTTCTATGTGAGACCAGAGTTCATTTGTGGTGACTAGCAGAGGCACTTGATGGTGGTCAGTTGCTTAGCACCATGTCCCAGACATGTTCGATCGGGGACATATCTGGCGAACATGCAGGCCAGGGAAGAAGCTGCATCTGCCATGCATGGGAGAGGTCTTGGATGTTCTGGGCCATGTGTTGCAGAACATTGTCGTGCTGTAATATAGCGCCAGAGCAACTCTGAAAGAAGGGTATCACCTCTGCCTCTAAAACATCTCTGATATATCACTGGCTGTTGAAAGTTCCCTCAATTTGTATCAAGCGAGATTGCGAATTGAATCCACTGGTGCCTCAAACTATGATGCTTGGCGTTAGGCCAGTATGACGCTGCAAGGTTCCGTTCACTACAATGTCTTTGAACCCATATGCAAGCATCGTGGTGCATGAAGTTGAATTGTAACTCATCAGAAAACATGACCTGTTGCCAATCAATGTGCCAATGTGTCTTGTGACCCCATTGCAGTGTGAGGCATCTGTAATATAGGGTCAAAGAAATGCACAGCAATTTGCTACTAGCGATCAGTCCTCTGTTAAGCAGACTAGGTTGAACTGTGATGGAGGACAAAGCCTGACCTGTGACAGTGCAGCACTGCTGTGCTAACACCATGGATGTCACCGTGCAAGTGATCTCTGCCATGTGGTAGAGGTGTCCATCCCATGCAATTTTGCAATCCATTTCCAAGTTGCAAAATCTTTAAATCCTTGGAAACTCGCTTGTAATCAAACCCCTCCCCATCTTCTCAAACTCAATCTTAGTGATTGAAACCCAATTAAACCTTTTGATTTCCCAAGCGTTTATTCCATCCCAGTAAACACCTTCCAAAAATTGGAAGCACTTTTAAATTGGAAGCACTTACTGTGGTATTAATTGGCATTTGCCCGAACACATTTCCTTCGTCAAGAAAGGGAATACTTAATACAGCGTTATCTTTATTAATGCTAAGTGACACATCTGCAGAATTCCAGCTTGGCAAAATACAAAATGTATTGCCCTTTTCATGAATTGCTCATACGTTAGGTTTTACGAAAGCTTAGAAATTTACATGTGCATTAATCCTTGCAATTTGGACTCACTCTATCTTATTCTTATAATTTGGAAATATCTTTTCAAATCTGGCAACACCCGATTCAACATATTTACCATCTTGTGCCATCCTCATTTGCTGTTAGGCTGATGAAGGTAGAAGCTACTACTGAAACATTCCTCCTTTTTAAGCGTTTGTCATGTACAGTCGTGGCCAAAAGTCCTGCACCTGTAACCGAAAGTCAATTTTTGATGTTTGAAGCAAACTTATGCAGCATAATGGTAAAGTCAGTAATACATGCTATACATCATTTTAAAGAAAATTTTATGCTGAATTCAAATATTTTTACAGAATGATATTGCCAGTAATAGAAGTGAAGTTATAAGCAAAAATGTGCAAGTGAGGAAACACAAATTCAGTTCTGAAAAAACATTCTTGCCCCTCTAATTCACTATAGCTTTCTCCAACATCCGCTATTGATATATAAAAGGATGTAGAAGCATTTGCCGACTTAGAACGCAGCTGCTTATAGTCAGTTGACGGAAGTTTATGCAGAATTCCTGGTGATATTTGAATTTCAGAATGTCAAAGACCCGAAAATTGGTCCTGCCTCTTCAAACCCGTGCAAAAATTATTACTTTGTGAGGGATTCAGTAGTCGTAAAATTGCTGTTAAATGTTGCTGTGATCATTTCACTGTCTTGCACACCATTAAAAGAGTTGCAGAAACTGGATGTATGGGAACAGAAAAAGAACAGGTCGACCAAGGCTGTGTACTGAACGTGATGATCACATGTTGATTTATCATTCCTTAAAATCAAGGTTTCAAACAGTCACTTATTTAAGAAATGAGTGGGATAATGAAGTACGCATTATTGCATCTGCACGTACAGTTCGTCATAGGCTGCAAGAAAATGGACTGACTGCATGAAAAGCTGAACAAAAAACCTTTCCTTACTGAACAACAATGGCTCAAAAGAATTGCTTGGGCCAAGGCACACAAAAATTAGACTGTTGATGAATGGAAAAATGTTATTTTCAGTGATGAAACAACTGTTACTATTTCTGCTAATAATGGAAATAGTTATGTACGTCGTCGGGCTGGTGAAGGATATAAGGTGTGCTGCACTCAGCCAACAATCAAGCACCCACATTCGGTGATGTTATGGTCTTGTATTTCAGCCATTGGTGTTGGCTATCTTCACATTATTGATGGCACATTGAATGGATCAAAATATGTGGATATTTTGGAATCCAAACTGCAACTACATCTGCACAAGACATGAGTTTGAGGAATTTTATCTTTCAGGATGATAACACGCCATGTCATTGGTCAAAGTTGGTTGACGAGTGGTTTAATCAAAAAGTTATAAGAAAACTTCAGTGGCCGGCACAGTCACCGGATCTTAATCCCATAGAAAATCTGTGGGTGAGATTGAAGCAAACGATCCGTCAACAAGGACCCACATCTAAAACAGCATTAATCGAATTTGTAAGGGTGTACTGCACTGTGTTATCGCCAATGGACAACTAGATAATCTCATTAGTTCTATGCCAAGAAGATGCACTTTGTTACTAAGAAATCGTGGTTATCCAATTAAATATTAAAGCATATTTTGCTTGTTGGTAAGTTATTTTAAGTGTCCTGCAAGTTTTAATAATGTACTGTACAGTAATTTTATGTTAAAATCATTATACACTAATTTCACAAATTCCACCATTTTTTGCTTTTTATGACTAGATGCTGTATTTTTGTTTGTAACTTCACTTTTATTACTGGTAACAACATTCTGTAAAAATATTTGAATTCAGCATAAAATTTCCTTTAAAATGATGTATAATATGTATTCCTGACTTTACCATTACGCTGTATATGTTGACTTCAAACATCAAAAATTCACTTTCAGTCTACTGGTGGCCACGATTGTAACTGTCATGCGTTGATTTCTATCATGTCATTTAGAATTCTTTTCACTTTTCATCTGTTTCAGCTGCAATGTCTCCAGCAAAATTCACAATGTTTGAAAGTGATGTACCTAACATAAATATCTCTTTTCTTCGAGAGTTAGATAACTGGTATAAGGAACAAGGTTATTCCATGCTGATGGACTTGGTTCATGCATTTAACACACAGTTTCCAATGCCTTTCATGATTGATTTAGTTCATTGTCATGGAATATAGAAGATTTTTCTCTTGATGTCTTCCAGTAGTTTAAATTTTTTACAGCTCACCATAAAGACTACAAACTTATGCAGTTGATTTTAAACTTAGGTGATGTATTTTTCTGGCATGTTCTCCAAGTAGGTGCCATAACATAACACCTGTAGGCAAATGTCTAGCAGAACAACTGGAAGAACTTTCGAAGTACTTTCTTGAGACATTTCGATCACAAGATCAAAAATGCAAAGACAACAGTCATTTATAATACGAGGGGCAGTAAAAAAATTAGTTGCATGCGTCCACAATTTCTTTTGTATAAAAGATATTTGGATGCAATGTGGGTACCATCTGTAATTTCTCCCGGAAGCCACCGTGTTAACATTGTCAGTGTGTTGGGAATTGTTTGTCTGTTATCACTCGTGAAAGATGTGTCCATTGGAAGTAGCATGCAAATTTGAAATCCGCACAGAATTCCAATTTTTGTTTGCCAAAAAGTTGAACCCTACTTAAATTCAACATCAGTTAATTGAAGTGTATGATAACAAATCATTTTCAGTGCAGGTGATCACAAAATGGTTTTCGTTGTTCAAGAAAGGACGTATGGATGTTGCAGATGATTACCGGGAGGGAAGGCCATGAACTTCGACGGCAAATGAAAATGTGGACCTCGTTAACGAATTGATTTATGCAAACAGGCAAATCACAGTGGACAAGATCATGGATGAATTGAATATTTCGCATGGAAGTGTGCACCACATCATTACTAAGCGTCTTGAGTTCCAAAAAGTTTGTGCTGATGAGTGCCTGCTTACTCATAGAGCAACATAAGGTACAACATTTTCAAGCCGCTCTTGCTGTTTTGGATCATTATCATAGAGAAGGAAATGAATTTTAGGACCATATCGTGACCAGAGAAGAGACTTCGGTCCACTTCTCATCAGAAATGAAGCAGACTTAATGTGAGTGGAAACATTCACATTCTCCACCTCCAAAAAAGTGACGAATTGTTCCTTTCACTGGAAAGATTATGCTCACCCTTTTCTTTGACAAGCAAGGGGTTGTGCATTATGAATTCATGCCAAAGGGCACCACAATTAATGCAGCATCATATTGTGAAATCATTAAGAGGCTGCGAAAGGCGATTCAAGATCGACGGCCAGGAAAACTGTCAAGAGGCATTTTGTCCTTCTGCATGACAACATGACAACCTTTTGTGTCACGAAAGCCCTCCTTGACAAATTCAAATGGGACACAGTGATTTCCTTGTGATTTCCATGTGTCCTTTTGCCTTGTGATTTCCATGTGTTCGGCTCCATGAAAAATTATCTTGTGAAGCGACGATATCACTCCAATGAAGACTTCAAAAAGTGACGCGAGAATGGTTATGGCAAGTTGGATCACAATTTTTTCAAGAAGGGATACACAAACTCGTGCCACGCTATGATAAAGGTTCAAATAAACTAGGTAATTACATTAAAAAATTAGCTCTTGTATTGTATTTCCTACTTAAGTATAAACATTTCCCAAAATGTTAATTTTTTTTTTTTTACATGCAAGTGCAACTAGCTTTTTGACTGCCCAACGTAGAATTTAACAGTTTCTCAGGGATAAAGCATTTGAAGCAAAAATCCAGTTTATTATCTGTGTTGCCAGTTTTTGATAAATCTGAATGTTTCTTTCAGTGCAAAGGGCTTTTGTTCATTTGCTGTACTTGGAACTATCAGGAATAATCAGAATGCTTATGTTAAGGTTCCTAAAACCAGAAGTTGCTGGAAACAAAGAAAGGTGTGACTTTTTAACTCCTGACTTGAAGAAGGAAAATTATGTAGGTTAAGAGAGAAAAAAAAAAACTGTTGGACATACATATAATCAGTATTATAATTCTGCTATTGAATCTTATCATTTCTCATTATTTTGATAGGGCAAAGGGCTTTGGTCCATTTGTTATACTTGGAACTATCAGAATTAATCAGAAAAAATTATATAATGGGATTTTGGTTAGTATAAACTACCAAAACAAGATTTTACGTGGTAATATAATTGAATAATAGTTACACACTATATGTACAACTGTTTCACACGTTATATATGTTCTATGTGTCGTGTGCATATTTGCAGCAATAACATCTTTGCATTCATTCTTCATATATGCCTTTGAAATATTATTATATGTTTAAGTTATTATGTCATCTAGCACTCACCTTGTGGAGGTGTTTCATAACAGGATTCTTCATCTTGTATCTTGAAATTGAAGTATGCATATGGCATGTCTTGGACACGTAGACTATTCTTGTTGCAAAAAGGCCATGTTGAAATTGCGAACAGAGTTTAAGTTCAAATAAAATACGACTATAGATACAATACAAAGAATGCGTAAAAGAATTATATACAATGCAATTAAAATCTTTTACCATCAACATGTGTCGTCAAGAGGGAATGGACTCAAACTAGGACTATACAAACAGACATCAAATAAATTATCATCAATCTCTGAACAATGCCAGACAACCATTGCAATACGCACATGACGCCATAAAAAACCACCGGACATGGAGGTGCCTTAGATATATAAGAACTTAGAACATCGATCCAGGATGCATACCGTTGATAATGGCCAAAAGTCAGTCGCGACGAAACATATCCGGTGGTTTTTTATGGCGTCGTGTGCGTATTGCGATGGTTGTCTGGTATTGTTCAGAGATTGATGATAATTTATTTGATGTCTGTTTGTATAGTCCTAGTTTGAGTCCATTCCCCTCTTGACGACACATGTTGATGGTAAAAGATTTTAGTTGCATTGTATATAATTCTTTTACGCATTCTTTGTATTGTATCTATAGTCGTATTTTATTTGAACTTAAACTCTGTTCGCAATTTCAACATGGCCTTTTTGCAACAAGAATAGTCTGTGTGTCCAAGACATGCTATATGCATACTTCAATTTCAAGATACTAGATGAAGAATCCTGTTATGAAACACCTCCACAAGGTGAGTGCTAGATGACATAATAACTTAAACATATAATAATATTTTAAAGGCATATATGAAGAATGAATGCAAAGATGTTATTGCTGCAAATATGCACACGACACATGAACATATATAACGTGTGAAACAGTTGTACATATAGTGTGTAACTATTATTCAGAAAAAATGATATTAAAACACAAACTGCAGTAACTAAAATAAGCATAATGCTTCTATTGCCCAAGCCATTCTTGAAACAGTGTCAATCAAAATAAAAAAGAATTGCAAAAATCTCAACATAATCAGAATTCTGAGAAACAAGCTGGCGGTCAGTCAATCAAAATTCAATGATCAAACACATCATGTGTAGTTTCAACACAGTAAAACAGCATTTTCAACCTGACCCCTTTGGATTTTTATGAAACTTTGTAGATTTGTTAACATACACAAGAAATGAATGTGTGCCAATTTTTAGCACAATAGCTTTTAAATTTCCTAAAATAGCAGGGTTTAAAATTCAAGAAATTTCCTAAATTTCAGTGTTTGTATGTTGTAGAAGTACTTATAACTGAAATTCTTTTTATCACAGATTGATGAGGTTGTTTTTTTAAACCTCTCTTCACTGACTTTAAAATGATTTATTACTTAATGCATAATTTAACATTTTTAATTCCAAGGTTTGATATTAAAAATGTTTTACAAGAGAAGAGCTAAGTTAGTTGCACAATTTAAAATTTGACCTTAAATTTCTCAAGTGACATTTGGATTTTTTTAAAATGTGTGAAATCACATGACATGGTAATAATATGTTATAAATTTCAGGGTGGCAATTGAAGGGCATCAAAAGTTACAAGTATATGTTAAATTTACACGCTCAGTAAATTTACACTATGACTAAAATGTGCAGGTTTCACTGGTCAATAGAGAAGCTTCGTAATCTAGCTAACCAGCAGCATAAAAAGGAAAATATATGCACTATGTTTGGTGATGGGTTACTTTCATTTATAATATTTATAACAATATGAAAACTTTCATCATTTTAGTATCTTAGCAGTTCAGTTTTAAAAAAGGGTATGAGCTATTTGCTGAAAAGAGCTGACATATAATGCATTTGAACTTGGCACTGATATCTAATTTTAAAATCTCCAAAAAATTATCTTCTTGTTCAGTGATGGCAATTTTATATCGTAATATTTGAAGAAAACTATTTTTATGTTGAATAAAGAGCAAAGTTTGCACCAAGTGCATCACATGAAAAGCTTTGTTATTTTGCAGTTAGACTGCTCACTTCAAACTGGGAAACAGTTGCACTGTAGTGTATATGTCATAATCAGCATAAGCTTTCTGTGTCATTTTAACTGTGTTGGCAAAATAAAAATTTCTTGTACTGGAAGTGTTCCCGAGTTTTCAGGATCTTGTGAGATTTTGTAAATTCATCTAGTTGCTGTCTTTTCTATCCACTTTTTGCAATATGTTGGGTCTTGGTAAGTTTAAAATATCCTCTTTGAAGGCATATATACACTGAGTGGCCACTTTATTATGACCACCTGACAGTTTTAAGCAAATGAGCTATGGCTGCACGCTGTTGCCGCCAGAGGGTTAGGCTAGTATAAAAAGGGAAAGCTTAGTGCTTGCGACAGTAGTAGAGGGGATTTTTGGGTGACAAGATGGGTAAAAAATGCTATTTGACAGACTTTCAGCGTGGGATGATTGTAAGAGCTCGGAGCCATGGAGCGAGTATCACCAAAACCGCCGCATTCGTGAAATGTTCCAGAGCAGCTGTTGTGAAAGTGTTTAGAGACTGGACTGTCAGCCAAAAAAACTGGGTCTCTACGTGCAACGTGTGGTCGTCATCAACTAGTGACTGCTCGGGCGGAACGGAGAGTGTCCAGACTCATAACAGAAGGGCAACAGTGCAGCAAATTACAGACCTTAATCAAGGATCCCCTCAAATGATCTCTGCACCCACTGTTCGTTGTACACTGCATTGGATGGGATATGGCAGCCGAAAGCCTTTTCGAACACCTTTGCTGTCTGCAGTTAACAAGAGAAAATGTCTCCATTTTGCACAGGAGCACAAGGATTGGACAGTCGATAATTGGAAACAAATTATGTGGTCCAATGAATCACGTTTCAGTTGCATCATGCCGATGGCCGAGTGAGAATTTGGTGGAAACAGCACGAAAGCATGGACCCCAAATGTATTGCTACAACCCTTCAAGCTGGTGGAGGCAACGTTATGGTTTGGGGAATGTTTTCCTGGCATTCTTTGGGCCCTTTAATTCATGTTCATCAACGTCTGACTGGCACATTATATCTAAACATCGTTGCGGACCAAGTGCATCCTGTCATGTGGATGGTTTATCCCAATGGCAATGGCTACTTTCAACAAGATAATGCATCCTGCCATAGTGCTCGTATTGTACAGGATTGGTTTCAGGAATATGCCGGTGATTTTACTTTGCTTAGGTGGCCCCCACAATCTCCAGATCTCAACCCCATTGAGAATTTGTGGGATGAAGTTGAACGAGCCATCAGACAGCTGGATCCACAACCCTGCAATCTCACACTCCTGGAAAGTGCTATTCATCAAGCATGGTCTCAGATTTCACAAACTTCCTATCAACATCTCGTGGAGTCCATGTGACGAAGAATCGCCGTAGTATTAATGGCAAAAGGTGGCCCAACGAAGTACTGAGGGGGTGGTCATAATAAAGTGGCCACTCAGTGTGTGTGTATATATATATATATATATATATATATATATATACACACACACACACACACACACACATATGTATATATATAAAATGAAAACATTACAGAACAAAAATAAAATTTTTTATATATATATTAAAGGTGTACTACAAAGTTACCCTACTCATCCGGAAACTGCGCACTGCAGCAAGAACCACTGGTGGAGTATACAAGTCAAATTCTCTACACCTTCAACCAAGAACTTCCCGTATAAATCCCTGAATCCCACTGAATTAACACACCCAAACTAAAACTCATAATTCATATACAACAATAATAAAAATAATAATTTTAAATTTCTTGCAGGTTTCTCCTGCATGAAACCTGAACCAGGGTTTGGGGGCCGGGGGAGTCTTTCCCTGATGAGTGGCTCTCGGTCTCCAACCCCAAGTGTTTAAAATTATTATTTTTATTATTGTTGTATATGAATTGTGAGAGTTTTAGTTTGGGTGTGCTAATTTAGTGGGATTCAGGGATTTGTATAGGAAGTTCTTGGTTGAAGGTGTAGAGAATTTGACTTATGTACTCCACCAGTGGTTCTTGCTGCAGTGCGCAGATCCCGGATGAGTAGGGTAACTTTGTAGTACACCTTTAAGAGATTTTTTATGTATTTATTTGCATATGTGTGCCAGCTGCAATGCGCAGTACTCTGTACAATATTAGTGGCTGGAAATATAGTTGTATTTTAATAGTGCTCTTTCATACTTTGGACTTAACATGGATATCTCGGAATACAGAAATTTCATACAGCATCAGCCGTTGAGCTGGATAAACAGGGCTGCGAATTTGGATGAGGCAGCGGGTCTGAATTCGATAAGTAAGATACCAGCTCCATTTAAGTTTATTCGAAAAATTAAAAATATCAATAAAAATAAGAAAACCAATACATATCAAAAATATGTTACTTCACCTCCATTTTCAGTTGGTGTTCAGGGGGATTCGGAGTTGATTGAAAAAGATGGTTTAGCCTGTTTTAATTGCAATTTTAACTTCAGTAGATGTGGTGATTCAAGATGCAAGACATGTAAAGTTATGTGTATTGAACAGCTGGATGAACAAGAGACCTCACCAAGTTTCTGCAAGGTCAAGAACTGTATTTATCTTATCACATGCAATACCTGTAATATAAAATATATTGGTCAAACTTCGAACTGCTTGAATCTGAGGATTAACTGTCACAGGTCTGATATTAAGAATTTTAAGAACAAAGGTGACATTGAACTGATACATTTTTATCAGAGGCATGATTTTGAAGATATTACCATTACTATACTAGATATAGAACATAAGTAGAAAACAAGACTATGGATGGATAACCATCAAATGTTGATGCATAGAACTTTATACCCCTATGGACTTAATAACATCTTCAACAGTGAAAGAATGTTCCCATATGATGTTGAAAGAAATGTGCAAAAAATGATAAATGAAAATCCAACAAAACATCAAGAAGTTAGCCACAGGACAAAAAGAGGAAATAGAGGTAATGGGAAAAACAAACAGAAATTTCTCAGTTTTGTGGATTTCATCAGGGATCTTGAGGATGTGGTTGAGAGTAATTTTGGTATATGTAAAGTTATTGCAGCTCTTCATTACTTGAACAACAGGAAAGTTAAAGCCCTTTTAAGGGAAACAATGAAAATTAAAATTAATAATGGATATGTAAGAGATATTATCATTGACCAGTGTAATTTTAGAGTAAAAAAAGCCACAGGTATTTTAAAATTAATAAACAGAAAATTCTGTGTCATGAGTTATCCAGGTTAAATGGTTTGATAAGATACCTTTCAAGAAAATATTCAAGGCGAGAGAGGTGCTGTTTCCGCTTAGAGAGTCATTCCAAGTGGTCCCTTCCTTTGCCTATGTTTTACCTGTAGGAAGAAGGGTGTTCAACTATAATGATTTTTGCAGAAATTTTGGAAATATGGATGAGGATGATTTACCATGTATGTGTCAAGACAAGTTATACAAACGTTATGTGAATCATAGCTATGGACATATTGTGACTGGAGATGTTGGTATTGAAAACATAAAGAATTGAGGAAGCTACTAAGTTTTGGTACTAACTTCAGACCAAATATCTTTGTACCCATCAGAATTATCAAAATTTTTTTGTCCAGGGACCTGCATGGTTTTATCTATGAATGGTGTGATAGAACTAGTACTACAGTTGAGCTTTTCTTTCAATGGCTGAGTTCAGTTCTGGAGGGATTATTAAGATCAGTCGATAAAAACTTTAAAAGAAATGGTTATATTAAGGGTTGGAGGAGTATTAAGGCTCAAATTAAAAAATTGCAGAATGATTTCATAGTTACCCCAATAGATAAAAGTAGCAATAATTATGCCTTCATTTGCAAATTTTTTTATCACCAGGTACTTGCTGTAGAACTATCCAATGAAGATACATATAAAATAGTAAGACTGTACTCTAAATACATTAAAAAAGCAGTTGATCAGCTTTAATAAATTATTATTAAAAATAAATAAAATGCAATTACAATTTCCATATATTTTTGCAATTCCAAAATTCCATAAACAGCCTGTAAAATTCAGATTTATTACTTGCGGAATAAACAGTTATAATAATCAGGCTTGTAAAATTAAAAAAATTATCTATTATTTATGGCCAAATTGAAAATACTTCATGGATTATTGATAACAATAGAAAAGTTCTGGATTTTGTTAATTCTATTAATCATACTGAACTACAGATTACTACATATAACTTCACAAATTTATTTACCTCAATTAATTTGAATGATCTAAGGAGAATTTTGGATGTTTATTTTTTCAAGTTTGGTCTGCCGCTTGATGTTACATTTGAATATTGGACAATCTTATGTAATTTTTGCATTTTGAATAATTACATTTATGACAACAAATGACTGTATGTACAGATAAAAGGTGTTCCGATGGGTTCTTGTTGCTCTCGTCTGTTAGCTAATCTTTATCTTCATCACTACGAGGAGAAATTTAGTTCACCTACAATTTTTTTCCTTCAGATACGTTGACGATTTAATAACATTTTTATCTGGTACCCCTTCTATCCGAATTAATGACATCTATCCTCCAGGACTAGTGCTTTGTGAAACGGGATCTAAAGATCATGTGCATTTCCTTGATATGGACCTACTTCCCCAAAGTCAGGGTATCATTCTGAATCTTTTCGACAAAAGAACACATTTTAGTTTTGATACCAATGTTTTAAGTAGCTGGTATTCCAATGCCTCTAAACACGTACTTAGAAATATTATTATTTCCCAATTCATCAAATCACAAGAATATGCAATAATCAGTCCAATACCACAAAGCAGTTAAAAATACTTTTTTCTTCTTTTTTAAAAAAATAATTATCCGTTAAAATATTGTTTATTTCATTTCGAAAAATTATTAACATCTTTTAATTCAGGAAAATCTTATAAAATCAGACTATGTAACATTACTACTTTTTAAGCTTTGGACTAATTTTTCTTCGGGCCTCAATTTAAAATATCTTCCTCCGAGTCACCCCAGAGCATTTAACCTAACATTTGCTGACATCCATTAAAACACTAAAACACAAAAACAATTAATTTTTGTTAGTTTTTTGTGAATTCCAACAGAGGTGTCGCCATAGGACATCATTTGGTTACTTTCAAACATTCAAGCTATGTCTGGGAGTGGGCTCAGCAGCTGTTGGTACGCTTTTGCATGATATGGAGGGGGGATGTGTTAGGATCAAAGTTTAGATTTATTGGAGTTCAGTGGAGTTGTAAGGTTTACAGCTGTTTCATTTCAGGCAAGTTTTTGTATTTAAGTTCTGTGTTGTTGGTTCAGGTAGGGAAGACCAGGTGTATAACACTAAAAAAAGGAAAAAAAAATTAACCCTTGTTTCGGAAATCACATATTTCAAAGACACCTGCATGAAACCTGAACCAGGGTTCGGGGGCCGGGGAGTCTTTCCCTGATGAGTGGCTCCCGGTCCCCGACCCCAAGTGTTTAAAATTATTATTTTTATTATTTTTGTTATTGTTGTATATGAATTGTGAGAGTTTTAGTTTGGGTGTGTTAATTTAGTGGGATTCAGGGATTTCTACGGGAAGTTCTTGGTTGAAGGTGTAGAGAATTTGACTTATATATGTATATATATATACACACTGAAGTGCCAGAAAAACTGGTACACCAGTATAATACTTGGTAGGTCCCCCACGGGAGCGCAGGACTGCAGAAATATAACGGGGCATGGACTCCACTAGCTTTTGGAAATATGCTGTAGGCAATGCACACCATACTTCCTGTAGCAATTCGGGTGTATTCCGAGGTCTCGGATTCCTGTGCTTGATAGTGCGTTGCATGGCATCCCAAATGGGTCCAACCCATCAGCATGAATGCATGACATGAACGGGTGTACCCCGTCAGAAAAGATGCGCACATAGCGTTGACTGGTCACAGACATTTGTAGACGTACCGGGGATCCCAGTGAAGTCCAGCTAAACACACCCTGTACCATTATGGACCCCCCACCAGCCAGTACAATTCCCTGTTGACAGGCAGGATCCATGGCTTCATGGGGTTTGTGCCACAGACGAATCCTTCCATCTGCCCGATACAGTTGGAGACGCGACTCGTCAGACCAGGCTTCTTGTTTCCAGTCATCAAGTGTCCAGTGGTGGTGTTGCAGTGCCCAAGCGAGGCACATAACTCTGTGTCATGTACCCATCAAGGGGACTGGAGTTGGGCGTAGTCTCCCAAAGCCCATATCTTGCAGGGTACGTTGCACAGTCCGGACACTGATGCATGTTGAGGCTCCAGCATTGAATTCTGATGATACCTGCGAGAGTGTTGCACGCCTGTCGCGTGAAGCGATTCTTGACAGCCGACGATGGTCATGTTCACCCAATATGTTTTTACGGCCACACTGGTATCGTAGGTTGGAGATTTTGCCGGAATTCTTGTAGTCACGGTACACCCTTGCAATGGTCGTCCGTGAAAATCCGAACTTTGTTTCTACCTCTGAAATACTATGGCCCATCTTGCGAGGGCGAACTATGACACCGTGTTTAAAATCCGCTTAAATCGTTATTACTTGTCATTCTTATGCCGAAAACAGCTCTGACAGCTGGCAAGGATGTCTATCGCTTTATATATGCATTAGCGGATGCAACCGAGTACGCGCATAGGGGACATTGCTATGTATTTTGCATAAGCTCGTGTGTACCAGTTTTTCTGGCACTTCAGTGTATGTATGAACAGGAAGGCCCATGAAGATAATAAAACAAAATTTTTACTTCATCCGTGTCTTCAAAGATGTTCAAGACACAGCCAACCTACAAGTGTTCTGCACAGAGACGTCACTAAGACCAGATATATCTGCAAGTGCTATCTCACATATATTAGAAGTAACATATTCTATTTTGCTGACTGTAGAATTTGAATAAACTTGTAGTATGTTTTTGCCCACTAGGATAAAACGGTGAAGTTTGTGAGTGTAGGGTGGTGTTCTTGATGTGTCAAAATGTGGCAACAATAGCTTTTTTTCAGCTTCATACTGACATTCATTGAAGCAGGGGTCACGCTACCGATCACATTCTTCACAATTTGAAAAAAAAAAAAAAATGTTTTGGTGAAATTATTTGCGCTACTTCAGATTACATTTGGCAAAAAAAAAAAAATTGAATGTGACAAATGGGTTGGCGAAAACTTTAAAAAGCCAGAGCAACCGCTACTGAGGTATTCAAAATCACAAGCTGGTATGTTTTTGATTGTCGAGTTATATAATTGTTATGGTGTCATAATCTGCATTACTATATATGGCCTTTGTAAACTTGCTTCAGCTGCAAGGCTTTTAAAATTGCCACTAATGCCATTTCTAGCACTATTACCATGGGATGTTGCATAAAAGTGCCACTGTTCCAAAATCTATTAATTTTAGCAGAAATTGATCACATTTTTTCTTGTTCTTATATTGTGCTGCTGATTCATCTAAATAATAAAAAATGGTTGTCTTTTCTTTAAACTTTTATTGAGATATGCAAGCACTGCTGAAAAAGATGAACTGCTGTTGCATTGTGTTGTAATTTCTTCAAAATTATGCCATAATTTGTGCATTTAGTTTTCCCTGATTTTTTGTAATATGCAACAAATGGGTGAATTGTGGCTTGAAAATTATTAAAACAAATGGAATCCTAAAAAATTATTTGAAAAATGAAATCCTTGAGCAGAATCCTAGAATCCTTTGAAAATTATTTTAAAAAATGGAATCCTGTAAGAAGCTTTAAATATGCCCCTAAACCAAAAAAAAAAAAAAAAAAAAAAAAAAACCAACAAGAAACCTAATTTTTAAATCTGAACTGTAAACTTTACTCTTAAGGACAAACCTGATTGACTTTTAGAAGGAAAGACCACTGCCACTGGCTAAAGCAGTTTTTTTTTTGCTGTAAATAAAACATTAATAAAGACGCTTATTTAACCATTATAAAAAAATTAAGCATTAAAAGGGTATCTTATATTGACAAACATCCCACTCAAATGTTACATAATAAGCTTTAATCCATGTACTGTAATATTTTTTAAGAATACAGGTTGGAATATATGTGATACATTCTGAAACTTATTGAAAGCAAAATTTCTTTGTAACTTTAGAAATTGTCAGATTGCACTCCCAAAATATTATCATATGTCTAGGTTCAACATATAATAAAAATATATATTCAAAATTCAAATAATTAAAAATTCAATAATTTGAAAAATTCAAATTTGAAATTCCAAAATTTAAAATTTTAAAAATTAAAATGATAATTTTATGAGTTTTTTATTATCTTAAAGCTTGTTTAATAAACTTTTTTCTATTAAAACCAGAGACAAGTGGATAGCACATTTTTATCTCTGTTAAAAGTTGAATGGTTACAAATTTTCAAAAAATGCAGAGAAATTCAAAATTTTGACCTTTTTTGTTTTCAAAACATTCCAAAAGAAAATTCCAATTTTTTTTTTACTGTGTAAAGAGTACCTTCTCAACACTTTTTGTTAAAATCTGAGATGTTAAGGTTGAGTGCTGTGTTGATTTGACATGGAATGACTTGTGTTCAATATGATAAGATGTGTATATTTGGTTTTGTACATTTACAATATTTGTTTAGAATTTTAAAATTATTTATATAGTTTCTAATTTGTGAAAAGTGATAAAGGAGTTGTAAATGATGACTACAGAAATCGTAACTTATGTGTATAACTGAGTTTTGATACAACTTCTGTTAAATTAACTTTTAGATAAACTAATTTCAAATGCATACTTGCAGGCGGTGTAGGGTCATTCCATGTCAAATCACCCAGGGCATGTCACTCGCCCATCTCAGATTTTTCTGAAAATTGGTACAAAGTATTGAACTGGTGAGATATGAAACCTGTTAAAATTTTGAGGTCAGTCGGTCCAGTAGATCTTAAGTAATGCCACTTTAATCCTCCCAGTGGCAACGAAAAGCAGATCTGAAGCCTTCCTCAACAGGTGGCTTTCCCTGTGTGCAACAACATGCCCAACGGTGTCAACTTGGTGACCAGAACAACCTCCATTTGGTCACAGATTAAACCAGTTTTCCTTCCCGAAATTGTCAGCAGTTTTTACAGGCGGCTGTACACAAGCACTTCAGGTTTTTGTTTGCAATGCCAAAGGGAAACTTATAGCACATGTAAAGTGTTTAAACAATAAAAAAATAAAACAAAGTACGTAGACACATGGAAGCCGTTTAATTATCTCGAATTTTTGCTTTTACAGATTACACAAGTACTCGAGGTAGGGTGCTGTTTACTGTTTCTTCGTACTTTTTTATTTTTATGCATCAATGTATCTGTGTGCAGTGTTTATTATTATTATTTCTGTGTTTCTGATACTTCAAAATGCTTTTATTATCGGAAAATTATTATGAGCTAAAGATAACATTTTTTGTTATTAAATTTTATCTTTCCATTTTTCATTTAGAGCTTCAGTTTTAAATTTATTACTTTTAACAAACCTGCAGAATGCGGTTTTCAACTAAAACATGTATACCTGAAGAGAAATAACTTAGGGAAAGTGCAAATCATCAAAACTTATTGAAGTGCTTTTTTTCATTGATCAGTTTATTATCCTAATGGGAAATGATATAAGTGTTAAGTGAAGTTTCCAACTTTGCCCAGAGAAGTAATGTTTTTTCCATTAGAAATCTAATTAAAAAATTTAACTATACATAGCAGAATTGTACTGAAATTACAGTGATAAAAAGTTTTGACCACGAATATGCAAGAAATTTGCAAGCACATCAAACTTTAAATTAAAATTGTGGTGCAACTGCCAGAGGTAGGCCCCAAATTTTATATACACATTGTAGAAATGGTAGTCTATGGCTTAACGCCAAAGAATTCCAAAAAAAAAGTCGCCTCTTCCACAGCCCTCTCTACACACACATACAGTCCCCATTTGGAGAATTTTGTAGGGTTGGTGCAGCACTACATTTTCAGCAGTGACAAAACGTTAATAAGAGATAAAATTTGTATTTGTCTTTCTTGATGAATGTTCAACGAACTGCTTTTTTGCTTTATGACAAACCCAGGCCCATTTTTGAAATAATAAATTTTTTTAACTATATGTAGCAGAATATACATGTATATACACTGATGGCCACCCAAAATGCAACACCAAGAAGAACACAAGATAGCAAAGCCAGATTTACTGGACACATAACAACAGATACAAAGATGAAACGATTGAGCTTACAGGCCCGTGCTACTTGCGGAACACCCAGACATCAATAGTTCGTGTGGCCCCCATGGCTGACAATAACGGCCGCTACATGCTGCGGCATCGAACGAAAGAGGCTTTGGATGTGGACTTGGGGTATGTCGGTCCAGGCTGCTTCCACACGTTGGCACAGTTCATCAGGTGTAGTCGCGGGTGGTGCTTGCTGGGCAACTCGGTTGCCGATCAGCGACCAGACGTGTTCGATGAGCAACATATCGGGAGAACAGGCGGGCCACGGCAGCAGTAACACCTGGTGGGCCGTGAAAAATTGTTGCACGATGCGTGCCACGTGCGAGCACGCATTGTACTGTTGAAACGTGGCCGCTGGCAGGTCCTGCAGGTAAGGAAGGACTACAGGCTCCAAAACGTCGGAGATGTAGCAGTGGCTGTTGAGTGTACCGGCGATGTGTACCAGAGGGGTGCCGGTATCATATCCAATTGCTCCCCAAACCATAACGGCAGGCAACGGACTGGTATGGCAATGCATAATGCAGGCTTCATACAGTCTCTCGCCGCAGTGCCGCCACACGCGAATCCGATCATCATGGTGTTGCAGGCAGAAGCAGGATTTGTCGGAGAAGACAATGTGCCATTCTGTAGTCCAGGTGCGGCGTTCAACGGCCCACTGCTGCCGCACTCACCGGTGGTGTAACATCAATGGTATTCGGAGCAATGGGCGCTGTGCGACAAATCCCCGCTCCCGCGGATGACGTCGAACGGTACATGCTGACACAGGTTGTTGTGCAACACACCCTAATTCCTGTGCTAACGTTCGTGATGTGGCGGTTCGAGCCGTCAATGCCCGCCGCACAACATGTCGGTCCTCTCGTTAGGCGGCGTGCCGCGGCTGCGGCAATCGCTCACGTTGGTCCGTCCCTCCCGCACCCACCGAATCCATACTCGCCTCACTGTGGCTGGATGTCGTCCCACACGGGCGGCGATGTTTCGGTATGATAAACCGCTGTCACGATAAACCACTCTTTGTCCTCTGTCGAGCTCCAAAATATGCTGGAATGACTGCCGTATTCTGCGACGAGGCATCAGGAAGCTTCCCACGCACAGATCCGGCAGCGCAACACACTTCCACCACTTACGTCCCACCTTCTGTGCATCCTTCTTATAGTGCTTCTCGGTGGCGTGCCGGGCGCACATGATTTGCATATGCCCTGCAATGCTAATCGTTTGCATGTCCTCTCGCGGGCGACGCATGCTGCGAATTTCAGGCCAATCGGATGCTTCCTTCTTGGTGTTGCATTTTGGGTGGTCAGCAGTGTATATATATATTAGCACAAATTGAAGGATTCCAAAGAGTCTTCCTTGTTAGAAACGTTGGCTTTTAATCCAAGATTTCCTATAAAGGGGAATCTGGGAGGAGGAGGTGACATTGCATGTAGGTTTACTTTGCACCACATTCTAGCATCACAAAGTCCATCGTTATTTTCAAAATCACTTTCGGATTCATCACTACTGCTATCGTTGCTTGAACTGGACGATATCGCTCTCCATTTCAACTGAATAGCTTGCTTACATAATGCAGAGAAATTAGTTTCCCGTAAAATAGCAAAAGATCCACACACTTTAAAATTCACTTTCGAAAAAAGCTAGCAACAGAAAATCATTTTAACAAGGAACATTAAGAAATCAAAGGATTACAATTGGAGGGAAAGGATTGTTTGTTTACTGTGACTTGCAATGTGCATATGTAAAGGAATGTTGAGATAACATTTAGCAGAAAAACAGGTGCAACTAAGAAGTTTAGAATTTTGATTGTTTGTTCAGTTAGAAATTAAGGCTATTCATAGCAGGAATAAATGAAGCTTAAAATTCCAACAAACAGTAAACTACGTAAAAATGCAACCTTCCATTTCCATGTGATTGAAAAATGAGTTAGTCCAGGTGGAACACTGATTACAATCTCTTAAGGGAGTATGCTCCTTGACAAAGAACAAGCTGAGCATGTTTAAGCCGCTGGCAGAGTAATCCCACAGAACGATCTCACCTCGTTTAAGCCGCTGTAAGAGATAGTGGGTGGCCCTGTGCTGACCACATTCAAACCGGTAGGGGAACAGATATCAGGGAACGTCCTCTGCACGTCTAAGATGCTGTGGGACCAGATTACCATGAACAAGCTGAATACGTTTAAGCCGCTGGGAGGGTTAAAAAATTGGGTAGTTCTGCCTTTAAAGGTTTTGTGCTACGAATTTTCACAACTAAACTGTAGGACAAAAAAATCCATAACTTCACAACTAACTGTTGCAGCCACATAATTTTTTTTCTTAAATGATCTGTATGATTCATACATTTTGGAACAGCTTGTGTCTGCAGATTTTTAGAATTAAAAGAACACTTTTTTTTTAATTTAATGACAAAAGATGTGGAAAAAAGAGGCCACATTTTTATTAAACAGTTTTTTTCAAAATGAGCCCCACTTCAAATCTGCTAAAAGTATTTTCATGTGTGTATTATAACATAACCTTTCAGCAGGAGAAAAAAATATGCTTTGGGCAATTTGCAATTTTGGCAGGGAAAAAATAAATCCAAAATGCTGTGCTTTACATATGGAACATTCCAACATGTTATTAGCCAACTTTTTAATTAAGTGGTTGCTTGACCATTTCACACACCTCTGCCCCATAGTTTAACCCTATTGGTGAGTAGCTCAAAAACAATTTTTATTTTATTTTTATGTGCCACCATCTTGGATATAGGTTCATTTTTCTTTTCTGCGGCAGGCCAAAATATGGCCTCACAAATGGTTTTGGAGAAAGGCAATTGCCTTCCTCTTATTGTAGAGCGAAAGTTTTGGTTTTCACTGCCTTAAAGAGGACATTTTCGGCTTACAGAAAATGCATTGAAATGATAGAAACTATTTTTTTTAACCTTGCTTAAAATGGCATTGAAATCTGCAATACTCACAAGCATAATCACCATTTTTGATGGACTGTTAATGTGACTGGGATTTGGAACCCCAAGTTGGGTAACTATGGCTAATAGAGTTTTCAGCTATGGAGAACTTAAGTCTGGGTTTGGTCCCCCCTCCCCCCTCATAGTTACAAAATTTTTAACTTCTGCAGATTTCAAGGTTACATATCTCAAAAGAGGGACAGATTATTATTTTTTTCCCCACCAAGGATACCCCTACTGGTACTCAACAAAACCTGTGAGTTTCATTTTGTGGTTCAAACTGGTATAGAAGTTACAGGCTCTGAAATATTTGTGAATAAATGATAACATTTCAGCACTCTGAATTGCACTGAAACTGATTAATATTTATGCTTATTTCTGTTTTCAAAATATTTTCTTAAGTCTTATGGAATTATATTTTAAACACCTTTAACTACCTAATACTATATGTACAATTTATACATAAGATAAAAAAAAGCAACTAAAAAAAAACTTACCAGAGCATATTGTACAGTTTGCAATTCACAAACTGTAGCAGTAATACTTGTCTAGATGTATAGCCTTATTTCTGTGAGTGTGCTTGCAACTCGCTATATTTGTTACTGTTGAATTTAATATTCTGACAAATTTCGATTTGTAACTGATCAAAACGCTAGCCTGCAAAGCTGTGCTCACAATCGCCAAAGTTTTTTTTATAAAAGTTGCTGTGCATAAAAATAATTGCCAATTGCGAAAAATGTGACCAACATGGCCGCCTATTCCAAGCCCAAGCTATTTTTTTTTTTTTTTTTTTTTTAAGAGTACAAGCAACTGCAAAGATTAGTTCTTACTAATTTTAATACAAATATAAACTAATGGAACAAACCATTTTATTAATTATTTTGACATTGGAATGATATGTTTATGTATAAGTTATAAATGAACTTTTCCTTGGTTACATAAGAGATAAATGAATTCTTTTCTCTGTCAGTTTGAATTAACACTAAACACAATTACTGATTTTCATATGAAAAAAAAAGCTTTGACTGAACCAGATCTTCAGCCTGTTTGGATAAGCTGTATGTTTTTCCTGTTGCAGTGTTTACCTCAACCAAACATAATATGTGTGTCAGAGGTACTTCGCAATCATTATTAGGCCAATAAAATGATGGAGAAGGCCCATCTGGTTGCATGAATCGAACAGTCACATCACCTTCATCATAGTTAATCTTTTCAACAAATCCCACATACCAACAGAAATCATATACACATGCTATGCAGCAGTTAGCATGTAACTGTAACTCATCTTGAAAATTTGTTACACTGATTTTGGAAATATTGCTGTATTATTTATTATATATGTATTATCTTTGCAGAAGTTATATATTGTTGCAGCAGATGTTATTTGTTGAGCTAAAGGTTGCTGCAAACTGGCTTTTGTTGTTAGGTTTTTTACAACTGCACCAATACCATCACATGGGGACTTGCCATGGCTTCAAAAAAATGGGAACAGGCGAATTCATCAAACTAATTCGTCGAACGCAAATTCATCCAAAACAAATTTATTGAACAAACAGTTCACCGAAAGAAGACTTTATCGGAAAAAGTTAAACAAATTCGACGAATGCGAATTCATCACATGCAAATTTATCGAACAAGCAATGTGACGAAAGGCAACTTTTTCGAAAAAAATGAAACAAATTTATTGAAATAGAGTTTTGGCCAAACGGACAAGTGCAGGCACCCACTTTAGGGGCCGTCAAAAAATTGCATTTTTTCGATTTCAGACGTGTGCAAAGGCCTAGGGATTAATATTTAATGTCTCAGTAAAAGAGTAATAATACTATTCTTTGTGTTTAAACCTTATGAATCTGAGCACGGCGCAATATATTCATAACATTTACATAACAAATCAAGCTAATAATGTTGCACTTTTACTTAAGCATCAAATATTATTAAACAGACCTAGGCCTTATTAACAGTTTTTCTTCCATTGTATTCATATTCATAATGTCTAGACACCAAGCTTAGTTAGTATGATTGCGCTTTTACTTAAGCATTGCATATTAATGCCTAGGAGCTTTTAACAGTTTTTATTCAATCGTGTTCATATTCATAAGGTTTAGACACCAAGTCAAGTTAGTATTATTGCACTTTTACTTAGGCATTAAATATTCATGGCAAGGTCTAAGCCTTTTTAACAGTTTTTATTCCATCGTGTTCACACTCGCAAGGTTTAGACACCAAGTCAAGTTAGTATTATTGCGCTTGTACTTAGGCATTAAATATTAATGCCTAGGCCTTTTTAAAAATTTTTATTCCACCGTGTTCATACTCACAAGGTTTAGGCACCAAGTCAAGTTAGTATCTATGCGCTTGTACTTAGGCATTAAATATTAATACCTTGGCTTAGACCTAGGCCTTTTTAACAGTTTTTGTTCCATCGTGTTCATACTCACAAGGTTTATACACGAAGTCAAGCTAATATTATTGCGTTTTTACTTAGGCATTAAATATTAATGCCTAGGCCTTTTAAACATGTTTTATTCCATCATGTTCATATTCATAAGGTTTAAAAACCATGTCAAGTTAGTATTATTGCAGTTTTACTTAGGCATTAATGATTATTACCTTGGCATAGACTTAGGCCAAGGTATTAATATTTAATGCCAAAGTAAAAGCACAATATTACTAACTTGACTTGGTGTCCAAACTTTATGAATAGGAGTGCAATAGAATAAAAACTGTTAAAAAGGCCTACTCGTATGACTATGTATTAATATGTAATGCCTAAGTAAAAGCTCAATAATACTAACTTGACATGGTATCTAAACCTCATGAATATGATCATGATGGAATAAAAACTGTTAAAGAAGCCTGGGCCAAGGTATTCATATTTAATGCCTAAGTAAAAGTGTTAAGTATACTAACTTTACCTAGTGCCTAAGCCTTATGAATATGAAAAGGATGAAATAAAAACTGTTAAAAAGGCCCAGGCCAAGGTATTAATATTTAGTGCCTAAGTAAAACTGCAATAACACTAACTTGGCTTTGTGAGTATGAACATGATGGAATAAAAACTGTTAAAAAGGCCTAGGCCAAGGTATTAATATTTAATGCCTAAGTAAATGCACTACAATACTAACTTTATTTGGTGTCTAAACCTTGTAAGTATGAACAAGATGGAATAAAAACCGTTAAAAAGGCGAAGGCCTAGGCCAAGGTATTAATTAATATTTAATGCCTAAGTAAAAGCGCAATAATACTAACTTGATTTGGTGTCTAAACCTTGTGAGTATAAACATGATGGAATAAAAACTGTTAAAAAGACCTAGGCTAAGGTATTAATATTTAATGCCTAAGTAAAAGCGCAATAATAGTATCTTAACCTGGTGTCTAAACCTTACGGATATGAAAACGATGGGATAAGAACTGTTAAAAATTCTTAGGCCTGTGTATTAATATGTAATGCCTAAATAAAAGCACAATAATACTAACTTGATTTGGTGTCTGAACCGTGTGAGTAAACTGTTAAAACGTCCTAGGCGTGCTAATATTTAATGCTTAAATTTAAGCGCAATAATACTTAATAATACTGTCCGGGAATAGTAGGCATGATGAAATCAAAAGTCTGATTCTTGTTTGACTCCCTAATGGTTTGGTGGTCATCCTACATGAAAGTGTAATCTAAGAAGTAAAAAAATGCAAGTTTTATACATTCCCCAAACGATTTTGTGGCCACTTAGCCATATTCCAATTATAGTAAAAGTTTTCAACAAAAGAACCATAATATTGTATCTTTCGGTGATTTCACTTTCGATAAATTCACACGAAGCCCTAATTTTCGAAGAATTTACTTTTCGACGAATTGTCTGTTTGAGGAATCCGTTTTAGATTAATTCATTTTCGATGAATTCGTTTTCAATTAATTCACCTAGAACCAAAAAAAAAAAAAAAAAAATTATCACTTCCCTACCAATCTGAAAAAATCCTGTTAATGATACCGCAAGTTCAGAAAATTCTTGAAGTTTTTATATTGTGCAGAACAACCATCAGTGAAATACTCAATATTTCTCACAGTCTGTGGTAATGCACAATCTTTTTTCTAAACTGAAGGAAGTAGAAACATCCACAATGACTAGAAATTTTAGGAGTCAAAAACAGAGATAGCAAGTGAGGATAGAACTTTATTTTGAAGTCCTGTAAGGAGGAATGATTAGGGGGGGAGGGACTCAGCGTTCATTAGTAACTATGGCAAGCATTTCATTATTGATACAGAAAAAAATAAAATTAGGTTGGACATTTTTTTTGTTTTTTCTTCCCATTTTCTTAAAAGTATTTATGTGCACTGGATGAAAAACGAACTAAAGAAAATTCTTGTACTTTATTACAACTTTACATTCAACAGGTTAAATTACTTTTATTTGATTGCCCATTTAATATGAAAGTAGAATATTTCTCTTTGTTGAGTTTTGTACTATGTACTTACGAAAAAAATCTGAAGATCCAAAATAAACTATATTATTTGCTGAGGATCTGAAATGTGTATGTGTGTGTGTGGTCTCCCAGAATTTGGTTCTCCATAGATGAAAACTACTAGCCATAGGTATTACACAAAAATTCCAAACTTGGGGTTCCAACTCCCAATCATCTTAAGTCTATCAAAAAAGGTGATTATGCTTGTGAGTATTGCATATTTCAACGCCATTTTAAGCAAGTTTAAAAAAAATAATTTCTATCATTTCTATGCATTTTCTGTAAGCCAAAAATGTCCTCTTTAAGGTAGTGAAAACCAAAACTTTTGATCTACAATAAGAGGAAAACAACTGCCTTTCTCCAAAATCATTGTGAGGCCCTATTTTGGCCTGCCGCAGAAAAGAAAAATGAACCTATATCCAAGATGGTGGCACATAAAAATAAAATAAAACTTGTTTTGAGCTACTCGCCAATAGAATTAAACTATGGGGCGGAGGTGTGTGAAATGGTCAAGCAACCACTTAATTAAAAAAATGGCTAATAACATGTTGGAATGTTCCGTATGTAAAGCACAGCATTTCGGATTTATTTTTTTCCTCTCCAAAATAGCAAGGTGCCCAAATTATTATTTTTTTCCTGCTGAAAGGTTATGTTACAATACACACATGAAAATACTTTTAGCAGATTTGAAGTGGGGGCTCATTTTGAAAAAAATTGTTTTGTTTAAAAATGTGGCCTCATTTTTCCACGTCTTTTTTCATTAAATTAAAAAAAAAGTGTTGTTTTAATTCTAAACATGTGCAGAAACATGTTGTTCCCAAATGTATGGATCATGCAGATCATTTAAGAAAAAAATTATACAGTTAGTTGTGAAGTTATGATTTTTTCTTTTTTGTCCTACAGTGTAGTTGTGAAAACTCGTGCGAAAACTTTAAAGGCAGAGCTACCCAGTTTATAAACTGGCATTACTCAAGATCTACTGGACCAACTGACCTAAAATTTTAACAGGTTTCATATCTCACCAGCACAATACTTTATACCAATTTTAACAAAAATTTGAGATGGGTGGGTGACATCTCGTAAAAACGCTGGGTGATTTGACATGGAATGACCAGCTACTGATTGGTTCAGTAACCTTAAGGACAGAAGAATTGCTAATTGGTACACTACAGAAAGTCTCCCTGTAGTTCTGCAAAAGCTCTCCATGGAAAGTTTAATTTTGCAATACATTTTCTTGAAGGTAAATCCCATCAAACTTATTGTGCAGCCTGTTAGTTCTCCTGATTAGTGATGTGTGACTTTTGGTTATTTTTTAAGCTCAAAAAGCATTTTTGAGAATGAGATTGAATCCACTATGGTATGTTTTGTATCAGAGGATTATGAGAAGTGACTGGCTGAGTGCTTTTGAGTTGTGGAAAATTCACTAACAGGAGTACACTGATGCTGAATGCAAATACTTAAAAATTTTTCATGTTCCAAAAGTTTCAGAGTGACCCTCACATCTGCTTTGTTTTTGCACTTCTCATTTTAAATTTTAAAAACAAAACTTGACAGCTGTTTTACTTAGAAAAAACTAACAAAAAACCAGTACTTTTCCATGTGGAAATATACAATTTTTTAATATCGCTAGGTTTTTGAAATATTTTCAAAATAAAATAGTACCTGAGGTTTTCTTTTTGCATTTCTGAAGTCATTTAAAGCTATGTGTAATCATGTACATATATAATCTGTTCAGTTTCGCAGTGCTTGTTAAAATCTTAATTTTAAATTTTTGCATTTGAAATTTCTTTTAATCTATAGGAAAAGTTGGTGAAGTGCAACTCCGAAAATATGGAAAATTTCTGGATGAATATGGTGTACAGCTTAAAGGAATTGAACATGCACTGGATGAGACAGTTGGTGATGTTTGGGATGCTGATTTTGATCCAATCAGACTTAAGGTAAAACTATATTTTTCATTTTATTTCTTGTGCTGTACACAAGTTGTTTGTTCAGAAATAAGTAACAATTATTCTTTTATAACATTAAAACATTTTAATCACTTTTGTTATCTGTGCAACTACACATGTGTCATAAAATATTAATGTAACTATGTAGACATGATATGGTTAAGAATAATTTTCCAGTTGTAAAGAAATCAATTACTAAA
Organism: Macrothele yani; assembly: GCA_039090855.1. NCBI lineage: Eukaryota > Metazoa > Arthropoda > Arachnida > Araneae > Macrothelidae > Macrothele > Macrothele yani. Next base: position 97,527,300 of record CM077023.1, on the reverse strand, counting down.
ATTTATTGTATTATGCATTTTGACTGAAAAGTATTTGTCTGTTGATAAGAAAGTTCTTGCTGCATTTGTAAATTTGGAGAGGGCTTATGACAGCAAATGTGATTCTCTGGTAGGTCTTGAAAAATTATGGTGTAATTAGAAATTTACTTGAGTATGTGAAAGCCATGCATGTTTTGCAGTAGAATGTCTGCATATAAATAGTATTTTATCAAATTGGTTTTTATTGATGTAGGAATCAGACAAGGTTGTATAATCATGTATATGGATGTAATGCATGTATGTATGCATGATGCCAAAGTAAACATTACTAGTTTGTCTTGGGAATTTCCATTCATGCAGGTGCTATGCTGATGACAGTCTTGTTGTCAGAGAGCAAAACTGATTTATAGAATATGTTGTCCTAGGTGAACGAAGTATGTATGAAATGCAAACTGAGTGTAAATAAGGAAAGAACCAAAATCATGATTTTTAAGAAAGGAATGGCTAAGGTCAGTCAGAATGGTATGAAGTTAGACCCAGTGAATGAGTTTTATGTATGTAGGAAGCATTTTTGACAGAAAACAGATTAGAAGTTTTGCTTAAGATGTAGAAATTAATGGAGTTAATTCAGCTTTGAAAATCATAGCTGTTTTAGAAGGATTTCACAGTTGCATTTACAACTTTTAGTTGTATACTGAAAAGAATACAATTGGAGTTATCTTTCCACTCTGTCTCTCTCTCTTGCAAGAACAGTACCTCTGCTTTTAAATGTTTATTTGCTGAATTTTTTTTTTCCTCATGGACAGAAAGAACTGATAAGATTTCAGACATCACTCCTTCCTTCTTGATCACCAGTTGGTCTATTCATTCTCAGTAATTACCATAGTTTTTGGAATATAAGATGCACTGGTGTATAAGACACATCCTTATTTTTTGAGGAAAATTTAAGAAAAAATAAAATGGCATTTTAAAGGTTTTTATTAAGAAAAATAAAATTTGATGCATAAATACAGCAGCTTATGAGTCATCAATTGCGATTTGCAAAATTAGCAATGTTCAGTACTGCTGATGAAAACAACATAGAGAAATGTCGCTCAGTCTGTCAGCCAATGGCATACATACGCTGCAGGATTTGCATTTGATGTCGCACCCTCATACAGCCAATGTCCTTTGTTCATGAATGGAATACGGGATTACACCATACAATACAAATTTTGATATTATCTGACTTATCATCCTTGTCATATTTACACCAAAAAATGGATCGTTGTCTTCAAAATTTGTGATGTCCTTTGTTATTGGTTCAGATGACCATCTTTGCTGCATGGCTGATTTGCCTAAGTAAGACTGTCTTGGATGTAATAGTCCATTGGCATTCTGTGGCTTACAAACAATTCCTAGGAATGGGAAAGTGTTTTTTTTTTTAATCTGAAGCTTGCAAAGAACTATTCAGAAAAAAATATTGTCAAAGAAGCAAATGGGCTGACATCTGCACATTGTTGGCAAACAACAAGAAAGCAAGACTGTGAGATGTGACCACATCTTCTGTTGTAAACTGCAAATAAAAGTGTGTTTGCCAGCTATAGTGCAAGCAAAATTTGCACATTTCACGAATGGATTTTTCCAAAAATTACTTCTTGTTAAACCCCCAACAATCCATTAGGTCACCCATTTCATTGTCACCTTGAAAGAAATTTTGCAGCAAGACACTTTAAATGCACTTAAACAGGACCTTGAGGTTCTAAACAAAGCTATTACAACCAAAAAGTAGTGGATACCTTTGTGTAATTTGACGCACACAGCTGCATTAAAAGTCACGTCTCTGAGCGTGGTGTTCACATTATTCTGTCCAACCCCTGTATATATACTGTACATATATAAATTACTGGGATGTAAGGTCAGGTGATGCGTAACATCACAGCCTCTCCTTGACAAATGTCAACCCCGCCTTCTCGTGGTGCATCCTGTTCCCACTAAAGGGGCTCTGACGACCGCCAATAGCGGTATAACTATACCATCGGGATTAGAGGAAATGCTATCCCACACTCACCAACCCGCTTGGCCAGCGTGGTGAGTTATGGCCAAACCCCACCAAAATGACTCCACAACTTAAATCTTGGCCCTCAGTCTCCGGCAGCTGGAATGTACCTGGCCAAGGCAGCGGCCAGTGCGACATGAAGGCAGAGGGTGCTAAGAATCCCCGGAGGACCGGACTAGGCTGCCATCTGATGCTGACCTTGGCTACGTATAATGGACGCTCCCTATCTTCTGATTCAAGGCTTCTTGAATTGGAAGAGGAACTACAAAGGATCAAGTGGGACATCGTCGGGCTAAGTGAGGTAAGGAGAAAAGGAGAAGATCTCCTTGAACTGAAAAGTGGACATCTCTTCTACTATCGTGGGACAGATACTGGCAGAACTAGTGGTGTTGGATTTATAATAAACAAGAAACTGAAGGATAAAGTTGTAGAAGTTGAAAGTTCCTCTGACAGAGCTGCACGACTCGTTATCCAACTCTCGAGAAGATACCAGGCTCAGATTATTCAAACTTATGCACCCACCACAAGTCATCCTGAAGAAGAAATTGAAGAATTTTATGAGGAAATTCATCATCTAAATAATAAAGGTAAGCAGCACTTGAAGATAATTATGGGAGATTTCAATGCAAAAATAGGGCAACGGCAACAGAATGAAACTTCAGTAGGTAAATTCGGTCACGGCAACAGAAATCAGCGTGGAAATACTCTCGTTGAGTTTGCAGAGGCAGAAGGGTTTTTCATCTTGAACTCCTTTTTCAAGAAAAAGCCATACAGGAAATGGACATGGAGACATCCAAATGGGATGACAAGTGAAATTGATTTTATTATGTGTAACAAAAAATTTGTCATAGAAGACTGCAGTGTGCTAAACAAGTTCAACACAGGTAGTGACCATAGATTGGTGAGATGTAAGATGCACCTCAACACTAAACTCGAACGTGGCAAGCTCATAAGACAAACAAAATGTATTGACATAACCAACTTTAAAAAACACCATAATACCTTCAAGTTGGAACTGGAAAACAGATTCTCTGCTTTAGAAGGCCTAACATTGGAAGAAGTGGGTATTTCTGAAGTTAACAGAAAAGTAACCAAAGCTCTTATGGAAACAGCAACAAAATTAGCTGGGTCTAAAAACAAGTTGCATGTGAACAAATTATCAGGAAAAACCAAAATGTTGATGCAAAAAAGAAGAGAGATGAGGACAACTAAAGAAGATGTGACTTCCAAAGTGGAATATATAGAGCTATGCAAAACAGTACGAAAAAGTATCACTGAAGACGTAAGGAAATTCAACTGTGAACTAGTGAGGAAAGCAATTAAAAACAACTAAAGCCTAAAGATAGCAAAGGGACATCTCAGTAAGGGAAGAAAACAGATTATGGCTCTGAGAAAAGAAGATGGTTCTGTAACAAGAAATAGAGGCGAAATCTTGACAAGAGTGAAAGATTTCTACTCCAAATTATATGAAAGGGATGATACATGTACTCCAGACATCATGAAAGGTACCAGAGTTCTTCCAGTCCTCCCAGCAGAAGTTGCACATGCAATCAAGAACATGAAGCGGGGAAAAGCTCCAGGAGAAGATGGAATTACTGTAGACATCATACAAGAAGCAAGTGGAGAAATCGAAACAGTACTCGCCCAAATTTTCACTCGATGCCTTAATGAAGGGAAGATTCCTGAGGATTGGAACAACGCTACAATGATCCTGCTACATAAAAAAGGGAACGTTGAGGATCTCAGGAACTACAGACCTATCAGCCTCCTATCAGTGGTTTATAAAATCTTCACTAAAGTTCTTTCACACTATTTGAAGGTAACACTGGACATGGCTCAACCGAGAGAACAAGCTGGATTCAGGAGTGGCTACAGCACAATAGATCATATCCACGTACTGAGAGAACTAATTGAAAGAGCGAGGGAATATGAACTTCCATTGTGCATGGCTTTTATTGATTATGAAAAAGCCTTTGATTCGGTGAAACCATCAGCAGTTACAATGGCTTTGAAATCCTGTGGTATTGAAGATGCATACATTAATATTATTAATAACATCTATGAACATGCAAGTGCAAAGATTCGGCTGCTTGAAAATACAACACACATAAAAATTGGAAAGGGAGTGAGACAAGGTGACACCATATCTCCGAAGCTCTTTAATGCCACATTGGAAAATGTCTTTCAATCACTGAACTGGGAAAAACAAAGGGATAAAGATTAATGGAGATTATCTAACCCACCTTCGTTTTGCCGATGACATAGTAATTTTTGCAACTATCCCATCAGAGCTACAGAGTATGATCCAGGAACTTGCTGACAAGAGTAAAGAAGTGGGATTAAAAATGAACTTTCAGAAGACAAAATTGATGTTCAATGCTTTTACAAGAAATGAAGATTTATTGATTGATGGAGAAAAGCTGGAGATAACAGACACGTACGTTTATCTTGGACAGCAGATATCAAGTGAGGGTCACATTGATGAAGAAATTAATCGGCGTACAAAACTTGCCCGGAGAGCTTTTGGAAGAAACAGCATAATTTTCAAGAGCAATATGCCATTATGTCTTAAAAGAAAAGTGTTTGATCAATGCATCCTTCCAGTGGTTACGTATGGTGCAGAGACGTGGACCTTAACTAAAAGAGACATACAAAGGCTGCAGACAACTCAAAGCAGCATGGAGAGGTGCATGCTTGGTGTAACCAGGAGAGATAAGAAGAGGAACTCATGGATCATAAAAATGACAAGAGTGGAAGACATCATGATCAGAGTTAAATCCCTGAAATGGCAATGGGCTGGACATACTGCCAGAAGGACAGACCATCGATGGACAGCCAAAATTTTAGATTGGATTCCAAGGGACAGGAAAAGACCCAGAAGAAGACCACATGGGAGATGGGTGGATGAAATTTGCATGGAGGAGACTGGCACAAGACAGACCGTTGTGGAGGAAACTTGGGGAGACCTTCATCCAGCAGTGGATTGATAATGGTTGACAATGATGATGATGATGATATAAATTACTATATGCATTATACAGGGTGTTTCAAAAGGGTGTATATGCAACCAGGTGCACCCCCAGAAATTCGGAATGCGGGGGTCTGGCTCTGCAAGTAAAAATGCTTATATGTACTTACACGACGTGACTGTTATAATAAATGTTTTGATCTGTGAAAGAATTTAATACATTGTTTTCATGAATTATCCAGCTGCAAATGGAGTTTTCATTGTTTTTACTTTTAATAAAACCACATATTTCAGAAAAAGAGTTAACCACAAATGTAATTATTTTATCTATTGCTATATTATAGCTTCAGAGAATGTATTTTAGAACAAATTCTATAATGCGTGATTTCAGCAATTATGAAAATTGAAATTCACCAATTAGGAAAATTGGAGAACAGTTAGAGAGTTCGTCATCCGATGTCAAGCAGTCTGGCGCTTGATTCTGACATTGTTGTAGACAAAGTGCTTTGAGGGCTTTGTTATAGAAGTCCTCGAAAGTCAATGAGACGTGCATCTTAGGAACCTGGCATTCTGCATGTGACTGTGTAGCACATTCTACGATATCGTTTGCATTTCGAGCCGTACAAATTTACCATCGTCACCAGCTGAAGACAGATGATGGTAAGATATGTAAAGATTTCTGTACGGAAATGATCAGTCGGATAGAAGAAAATGAAGACTTTCCGGAGGCTATCGTTTTCAGTGATGAGTGCACTTTTCACATGAGTGGTCAAGTCAACACCCATGACTGAAGAATTTGGGGAAGTCAACATCCACATGTCATCGTAGAACATGTTCGTGACAGAGCCCCAAAGTTAACATTTTTTGCTCCATAAGCATGAAAAAAGTGTACAGACCCTTCTTTTTTGCTGAGTCTGCCGTTATTGATATTGTGCATTAAAGATTAAAATTGTTGATTTTTTTCCAGTGGACAAAATCTAGTGGCCACTTTCCTTACGGCTATTTCGTGTTGTATATACATTTTATCACTGCACAGCTTTTATTTATTTAGACAGTTAAATTTAAGCTTAGTGGTTACAAGGGCCCACTGTGTGTGTGTGTGTGTGTGTGTGTGTGTCTCTATTGTCCAGTTGAATTAAATGAATAAATATAATCTTAAAAGTTATATTTTTCTTCAACCACATCAACCAAATTTTCTAGACAATTTTTATTGGAAAGATAATTTAATCATTTTTATTTGGTCTCTCGCTATGTTCACAAATAAAATCTCTCAATCTCTCCACCACAAGTTGATAGCAGTGGATGAGCCAAAATTTTCAAGCAGTACTTTATTTAATTTGCTGTATTTTCTAAAGTCATTCTTTTCATGAACATCGTCTTGTCATCAAGGACATAACCCACAATGCTTGCATTCTCGTAACTTCTGCATTGCTTGGCATAACAGTCAGCAGTATTTAGTATTTCAACAGTTTGTGCTATGACCTTCATGTACTAAAAATTGCTTGTTTTTATTGTTTCTCTAGCAGTTTTTAGTGAGTTATTGATGGTCGAAAATGTTCAGACATTATGTTTCAAAGCTGCTTCCATTCTACTAAATTTTTCTTTTCATTCCATTTTTTTTTTTTTTTTTTTGGTTAGGTTCTTCTTGGTGTCAAAATGAAAACTGGCTGTATGCTTTCAAAAATGAATTTCATATCTTATAGCAGAATCATTTTGTGGTACAGCTGAGATTGGCAGAAATGTGATACCAACCTGGTCACTTTATTTTACAGACTCGCAATGATTCCTGACCACTAACAGAAAATATTCAGTAATTTCCTTGGTTGTTCTAATAAATATTACATTAAAAAACATTGATAAACCTTCACAAGTGTTGAAAAAATAGTCGTGACGAAATAAGAAGACTTGCAGAGTATCCAAATTCCTTTGGATTCTGCCAGGGTTTTTTTTTGTTTTTTAAGGGGGGTGGGGTCAGAAAACGTTCAGTTTTGGTAGAATTTTAAAGATTAGTCATTTTTCCTGTTTGCCCACCACATACCTTCCAAATACTATGAATTCTCCATAGTCACTACGAAAATCGTCGATCACTGCAGAGTACGGGAAGCATCGAATATACTATGGAAATCAAAAACAAAAATCTGGCGGGGGGGGGGGGGGGGGGTGTTCTTCAAAAAATGTTCAGTTTTTTTTGGTAGAATTTTAATGATTTGTCATTTTTTCCTGTTTGCCCACCTCAAATCTTCCAAATGCTACGAATTCTACATAGTCACTATGGAAATCGTTGATCGTTACGGAATACGGGAAACATCAAATATATTACGGAAATAAAAAATCTATGAAATAATGTTATTCAATCATTTGTTCAAAGTTTATTTTCATGTTTACAAAATTCTAACATTCAAACATTTTTGAGACTGTTTATTGGTTGTTTTTAATGTTGGAAAATTTGTTTGATATAATTTAAGCATCTTTATGCCGTTCGTCGCCTAAAATGATTGTTTTAGCACGGATGAAAATGTTCCGTAGTTTTCTAAATTTCGAATTTTTCTTACCCCAAGAGGCACTCTCTTTTCACTTTCTGGTTATATTTTTTCTGATTATGTTTCTCGTTTTTAATAGATTCATTAATAGTGAAAAAGAACAACTTCATATTTTAAAATTTTTTTCTAATGAAGTGCATACAGATTTTTGATATTTAATTTTGCTGAAAAACTTGTGTTTACCCATCCCTTAGTAATATTTTACTGTATTAAGGGGCAGACAAGAGTTTTTTTTTTTTAATTTTGTTTAAAGCCAACTTCACAAGTGCAAAGGAAATGTGACTCAGCGTCGAATGAAAGACTGCGTGCGGCGGTGGAAAGTGAAGTCCCAATTTTCTACCTTTGATTTCTTTTTGTAAACAAAAGGGAAAATGCTTGCCCATTTTGTTTGATGATAAGCAAGAAGTGTCTAAGCAATGGAAAATCGTGCATTTTCAGAAAAACCAAACTTTAAAAAACGAGATACTGATGACGGGTTGTGATGCCACAGTTCCATCTAAAGCCACAGGTGTCCATTCCCGATATGGTTACTTTGTGCACCAACTTAAGTGGAAAAACAAACAACTGCCCCCGTTCTTGAAGAGTGAATCTATAAATAGATCGTACCCACTTATTTGCAGAGGAAAGGGCTGTTTTTCACCGTCCGTGAGTTGGATGATTTGAAAATGCATTTCCTATAACAGTAGCGTTTTAAAAACGCAAATTAAATCTTTAGCAATGAAAAAAGGCAAATTTTTGAGCGTGGGGACTAAAGTTACTTTTTCTACTGGACATTTTATTTTATCCAATCGCCACGTGGCGAGTGGCGACCGCTAATTTTAATCTTTATTGTGCATCTGGACATGCTGCAACAGTATGTCATTTCACAATTATACGACGATGACCACGATGGACACTTACACTTCCAGTAAGATGGAGTACCTCTGCATTACGTAAACGATGTAAGGTTGTAATTAAACACCAATTTTACCGGTAGGTGAATTAGTAGAGGTGCGCCTGTAGCATGACCACCTCGTTCCTGTGACTTTACAATGCTAGATTTTTTCTTGTGGGGCTTTGCTAAAGATTGTCTATGTACCACCACTACCAACCAATATCGATGAGATGTGTACAAGAATTACTTCCGCCATTGCTGCTGCTATGCCTGTTACATTGCGTGTGCCAGGGAATTGACTACAGATGGGGACGTTTGCAGAATTACTGGAGGCAGTCAAATCGAAATTTGACTCTGTGTTGAAAGTGTTTTTCTACATTTTCACAGTAAGACTATAATTGTTCATCTGTTTACTATTTCCGTTTTATTTTCTTGCAAAGTTGTATACCCCTTTTGAAACACCCTGTACAATGCATATTGTAATTTATAATTTATATTACTTTAAATTGCTGAGTTTTTAATTTGATTTCAACACTTCGTATATTTCTTGATTTTTTTTTTCCCTTGCTTGTTCCTGAGTTTCTCTTAAACTTCACAGTCACCCCTGCACTTACTCAAAATGATTATTGAGAACTATTTACACATCTTACTGCCAAATGCTGAAGCAGTTCTCTTTTAGATTTTCATTGGTTCTTGGATACCAAGCATATTCTTTATTTTTATTGTTGTGTTCCACAAATCTATTGAAAATGTCGCTAATAATTTTTGTTGGTTGATTTATTATCTCTGCTTTCATGATGTGGATTTTCAATAGTCCATTGTTTAAAAATTGATTCATAATCCACTAAGTTTTTACTTCTCATTAAGTATAGCAATCACCTGATTACATATGTATCACAATAACACTGTTCTTGTTTCATCTACAGTTGTGGTGTGTTCTTTAATTCTTGTTCCCAATTTTGGATGTAATTGTCTACTAAAAATATTTAATTACTATATCATGTAATTTACATGGCGTATGAATTTTGTAAACTATGTTCCTTCTTTCTATCTTATGTGTTTTGTGCTATTTTTTGCCTTTGTTGATTAACTAATTTCTTCATTTTCTGTGCTGCAGTGGCTGTTTTTATTTCAAACTTTTGTAGTTCTATGCTTAAATCTGAAACTTTGCTCTCCATAATTGTCCAGGGGACGGATTTGTATTGAGTGTCCTTCATTAATTTATTTTCCTCTTTTTTTTTTTTGTGGTTCTTTACTTTCTTTTGTCTATTTTAAGTTTTTGTCATTATCATGAGAGTTTTCCTAGCAGAATGATTGTCAGTATTTTAACAGAAATAAAAGAAAGTAAAGATTCATAGAAAATGGAAAATATATCAACAATGAAAGACTGTTCTCAGTACAGATTTAGCAAACAACTAAAAAGTCAAAAATAGAAATAGCTACCACAGAAAGAATGCTCTGAAGAAATTAGTAAATGAGCAAAGGCAATACGAACATCATTTGCAAAATTCATCTGTCATGTGATATTGCTATAAAAACACAATTTATTATGTATACCACACTTGTCCACAAAGCTGCCTTACCCTGCCACAATAATGTGGCTGGTAGAAACCCCCTTGGTGGCTATAAATAGATCAGATGCCTACCTATTGCGTAGTGTGGGCCACAGACGGCATAGTGGTCAACTTTCATGACTGCCATGGAAAAGTCTCAGGATTGATCCCAAGCAGGTGCAAATGCTCGAACCACTAATGCAGTGTGTCAGATGGGCACATTAAGCTGTCGGACCCCGGGTACTGGCCCCTGGTTATAGATAACGGTGTCTTCCTTCCCCTTTCTACCTCACTTCCATGTGACTTTACTGTCATGCACTCTAGCCCAAATCTACTAGCTTCCTACTTTTAAGGGTTGGTTTAAAACCTAGGGTGAGACACACCCTTACTAAAATCCTCTACATAAATTTTAAATCTCTCTATTGTATAGTGTACACTGTGACTGTTATCATGGGTGAACATGGGGACATGAATGAGTTTGATCATAGGCAGATACACTATCTACCAACAAGTAATTGGACACCCCTGCAATCGACGATATCTGCGGTCCTGATACACGTCTCGGCCACCACCATTAAATATCGTGTGGGAAACAACAACGCAACCAGTCGCATGCAAGATGCCACGCAGTTCGGAACTCTCTGATTTCGAGAAAGGTGTAATCGTCGGGTATCACAGAAATGGCCGATCCATACTTGACATATCCAGCGAGTTGAAGTACCCAAAATCGACAGTGACCTACGTGATTGGCAAGTGGAAGATCAGAGGTGACTGTCGGAATGTTCCCCGATCCGGCAGACCCACAAAACTAGGAGTTAGAGACCGACGGGTGCTGGCCAGAGAAATTCAAAAGAACCGCACCAAATCGATGGGCCACATCCGCGAGGAGTTTCAACAGGCATCCGGGAGTATTCTTTCAATGAATACCATCCGTAAGGAATCCCATCTGCTCGTTTATCATGGACGTGCTGCTGCCCACAAGGCTTTGATCACCAAGTCCAATAGTGCTGCTCGGCTAACGTGGTGCAAAGAACGTCGACAGTGGACCATTGAACAGTGGAAACAGGTTCTCTGGAGCGACGAATCAAGGTTTTCCCTCTACCGTTCGGATGGCAGGGTCTGGGTCTGGCGTCTGCCTGGAGAACGCCTCCTGCCGGAATGTATTGTGCCAACTGTGAAGTTTAGCGGCAATGGAATTATGCTATGGGGGTGTTTCTCCTGGTATGGCACGGGACCCTTGGTCGCAATTCCTGGTAGACTCAACGCCGAGACCTACTGCACCATTTTGGATGACCATGCGCTTCCTACATTGTGGCAGTTTTACGGGGTGGACCCATGTTACTTTCAGGATGATAATGCCACCTGTCATGTTGCGAGGTCCACCATGGCTTGGTATGGTGACAATGGGGTTAATCGAATGGACTGGCCTGCGCAGAGCCCAGACCTTAACCCTATCGAGCACCTCTGGGACGAGTTGGAGCGTCGACTTAAGGGGTCCCCCCACCGTCAGAAATCGGTGAAGGAACTGACCTGTCTTCTTCAAGCCGAGTGGAAGAAAATACAGCTAGCTGTCGTACAACGCCTGGTTGAGAGTATGCCCCGGAGGGTCGCAGCTGTAATCGCCGCTTGTGGAGGCTCCACCAACTATTGAAGATGAATAAACTTCGTTTTCCTTTGCTATCGCAGGTGTCCAATTACTTGTTGATAGATAGTGTAGTTGGTATGAGGAAGGTAGGGTGCATTGTGAGGTATGGCTATTAAATAGCAAGACTGATGCTATAACTTCAGTTAAATAAGAATCTTACATTTTTAACTCTTACCGCCTTCAATTTTACTCCCCTTATGCATCAACACATCACTGCATTCTGATCTTCCACTGGGTAAAGCAGTGCAGTGTATCCCATCTGGTGTAATTCCTTTGAGAATTTTGGCCATTCTCTTCTTTACCACAGTAACTGATTCAAAACAGGTCCCATTGAGTACAGATTTGACTTTAGGGAAAAGAAAAAGTCATACAGGGCCAAATCTGATGAGTAGGCTGGATGTTCAAGCACTGTTATAAGTTTCTCGGCTAAAAACTGCTTCACTGAGAGTACTGAATGAGCTGTTGTGTTGTTCTGGTGAAGGATAATGCCATTTTCCCACAACTCTGGCCTCTTTCTTCTGACTTGCTCTTTTAAAATCATCAAAACCTGTTTGTAGTAATACTGGTTCACTCTGCCAAAATTTCATCCTTAATGTCAAAGAAAACAACTGTTTGCTGTACTTTCTTCATTCTTGGTGACATTGGTGTTTTCCAATTCATCGAATGTTTTTTCATTTCAGAGTTGTATTAGGAAGTCCAGGTTTCATCACAATTGATAACACTGTATAAATGGTGATAAGCTTATGTAAACTATTAACTTTAACACTTTAAATATTTGATAAGCTTATGTAAACTATTAACTATAGCATGTAATAATTAATATTTAATGGAATTTAACTATTTAAACTAAAATTGTTTAATATATATTCTAATTGAATTATATTAATTAAATTAATATTAATTAATTCAGTTAATTATTAAAATTATCAGTGTTTATTCACACAAATAAAATCAAATGATGAATTCCAGTCTTCTGTTCTTCATATTTGCAAATCTGTTAAGGACATTGTCCACTGATATGAAGATATCTCAATGAACATGAAGAAGGGCAAGGCCAACCAATCTCTCTTGGGTCATTGTTGTTCTTAGCCACGTTTTCAACCTTTTTAATGCTGAAAAACTCCTTTCACTTGAAGCAGTGCTTACTGGTAGGGTTCACAATAATTTCAATGCTAAATCTATGCCAGATCTTTATCACAACAAGAAAAAGTTGCTAAGGCATTACTTGGTAATTCTTCAGTTTCACATTTTTCCTAATTTTCAACCCAGAGGTCTATCTCTGACTTGATTTTGAACACCAGAATTTCTTCTTTTTCTGCAACAATAGGCGCCAATTACTTAGAAATGTCTTCCCCAATTGTCGATATTTCTGATTTTGACTTTTTCATGATTTCTGCCGATAATAGCGAATTAGATGCTAAAGAATTGAAAATAGTAGAGGGGAATCTAAAATCAAGGTCTTGAATCACGTTTTCTAACAAAGGGATGAAAATGGTGATTATGAAGTAATCTCCGGCAATATCAGTGATGATGTTGCACCTGTTTTTTTTTTTTTTTTTTTGACTCTTCTAGGGAGGGAAACGGATAAATCCAACTTTTTATGATATAGCTTTGTAATTTCCACATATAGATTGCTGAACGTTTGTTTTGCATTTTCTGTTTTCCTTTAACACTAATGTAACATTTTGGATCAGTTCTTTTTTTTTTTCAGTTCTTCTCGGGCGGTCGTAGTGAGCGATGGGTTTGCCTCCTCGGGGCGCTCCGTGGTAACAATGGCACACACAACAGCAACTAGGGCCTCTGTGAATCTTGGAAAGGTGCAAGCTAGTTCTGTGTGACATTGGTGAAAAGACCCCAACTCACTGGGTTTTGTTCCAGAATCCTTAGGTTGAATGACCAACTGGAACCCTCAGCTGTGGGCTAATATCCCACACTGATGTACTTACCTGATTAAAAAGACAAAAAGAAATATTAAGAATGACTCAAGTGTGGGATATGGTGAACCTACCACACTTGAGAAGGACGGTCCACCACGGAATCGACCTGGACTTTCTAAACGGCGTATGAGAAAGAGATCTCGGCTGAGTGAATGTAAGATTGATGTATGGAATACTAGAGGTATAAATGGCAAGATGAGTGAGGTAATTGAGGAGATGAATAAGTATAGACTGGATGTGCTGTGTGTAAGTGAAACCAAAAAGAAGGAAATTGGAGTAGTAGAAGTGAATGGCATGGTGAGTGTGTGGTCTGAAGTATTGGATAATGTGAGAGGACAGGCTGTGTAGGTGTGATTTTAAGTGAAAAGATGAAGAACAACTTGATTCACTATAGTTGCATAAGTGAGAGAATTCTCTGGAATCGTTTGAAAGTGAAACTTCAGAGAATTGTAATTGTTGTAGTGTATGCTCCTTGTGACTCGGAACCTTCTGATAAGAAAGAAGATTTCTGGAATGAGATAAAAGCTGTTTTGAGCCAGTTTGGTGCTAAATAAAAAGTTATAATAGCAGGGGATTTCAATGCTAGAGTAGGTGTGCAGAATGCAATTTCTGACAATGTTCTGGGTAAGTTTAATGATCCTTGTGTGAATGATAATGGTGAAAGATTAATTGAACTCTGCATTGAGAATGGTTTGTGTGTATCTAATACATTTTTCAACCACAAGTATATCCACACATATACTTGGGAAAATCGTACTCTTGGTCAAAAGAGTGTGATAGATTTTGTTGTCTACGATCAGCATTTGAAACACTTAGTTGTTGACACCCGTGTGATGAGAGGTGCAGATGTTGGTTCTGATCATTACTTGGTAGTGTCACGAGTGAAACTTAATGTTGGTTGGAGGAAAAGGAATAGGAAGAGACCCAGGATAGAAAGAATAAAGGTTGATAGGCTCCTTGAAGATCATCAGTGGTATTCTGACTTACTCAGAGAACGACTGAAGGATCTGAAGTCTGATGAGAGGGATGTAGAAAAGAAGTGGGAATGTTTTAAGAACTGTGTTGTCACTGCTGCTAAAGAGGTCTGTGGCACCACAATAGTGGGTAACAGTAGAGGTGATGCTTGGTGGAATAGTGAAATTGAAGAGGCAGTAAAGAAAAAGAAGGAAGCCTATTTGGGGATGTTGCAAGGTAGAGTCTCTGTGGATGAATATCGCTGTAAGAAGCGTGACACTGCTAAGCTGGTTCGCCACAGTAAGGCAAAAGATAGGAAGGAGAAAGTGGAAAGGCATGAACTGGCTTTTTGGAAAGATAGGAAGTCCTTCTGGAAGTACATGAGACTCAGGAAAAATAGGGGAAACAAAGTTGTAAGTTGTGTGAAGAGTGAGATTGGGGAAATGATATGGGAGCCCAATGAGTTAAGTGACAGATGGGGTGAATACTTCTGTGAGTTATTAGATCAGGAAAACAAAAATGATTCTGAGACAGATGCAGATATAATAATTATAATAGTAAATTAATAAATTTATATATGAACCTAATTAACTAACTAGTCTTCACAGCTTTCATCATCCTCTTTTCTAACTTTTACCAAGCCTGTCTGCTCTTAATCATTTTCCACGCTTTTAAAAATCTTTAGCTAATAGTTCTGTGTTTGGCGCTCTTTGGCCAAGCCTGGCCCTTGTGCCACTAAAATCAATTAATTAACTAACTAACTAACAGATGCAGATGATGTCACAATGAGGGATGAAAGCACAGGAGGGATCTCAAGAGAAGAAGTGTGTAAAGCTCTAAAATCTCTTCAGAATGGTAAGCCTCCAGGAGTTGATCGCATAACTGCAGAGATGTTGAGATATGGTGGTGACTCTATAATTGACTGGTTAACTGAAATTTGCCAGTTGTGCTGGGAGTTAGGAATGGTTCCTCGGGATTGGAAGGATGCTATTACTGTTCCCTTGTATAAGGGAAAAGGTGATCAGACTGAATGCAAGAACTATCGTGGTATTAGCCTACTGAGTGTGCCAGGAAGAGTGTTTGGTAAGGTTGTTATTGAAAAAGTACGGGGTCTTACATCATTGAAAGTGTGGGATGTTCAAAGTGGTTTTATGCCTGGAAAAGGCTGCACTAACCAGATTTTTGCAATACGCATGATGATTGAAAATTATCTGGCTGTTGGGAAGAAAGTTTTAACTGCCTTCATAGATTTAGAGAAAGCTTACGATCGAGTGAATAGGACACTTTTGTGGAAGGTATTGAATGAATATGGTGTTACTGGGAATCTACTTAATAGTGTAAAAGCCATGTATGCTGGTAGTAGAGCTTGTGTGTGAGTGAATGGTGTTTTATCAAATTGGTTTTCCATTGGTGCAGGAGTTAGACAAGGTTGTGTAATGTCACCATGGCTGTTTAATATATTTATGGACGCATGCATGTGTGATGCCAAAATAGATAATAGCGGTTTATGTCTTGGTGATATCCGTGTGTGCAGATTGCTGTATGCTGATGACACTGTCCTGTTGGCAGAGAGCAAAAGTGAGTTGCAGAGTATGTTGACTCTGATGCACGAAGTTTGCATGAAATTCAAACTGAGTATAAATAAGGGAAAAACCAAAGTTATGGTGTTTGAGAGAGGAACTGGTGGCACTGAATGTTATGTAAGTATAAAATGGCACTGTGATTGACCAGGTGAGTGAGTTTGTGTATTTAGGAAGCATGTTTGACAGAGAGAACAAGTTGGATGGTGAAATCGGTAGGTGAGTGAATTCTTCTTTGAAAGTCATAGCTGCTGTGGGAGTTTTTCACAGGAATGATGGGTTCTCTAGAGAGTCCCACATGGCTGTGTATGAAACAGTCATTGTTCCTACTCTGATGTATGGCAGTGAAACCTGGGTACTGCAGAAGAAACATAGGAGTCGTTTGTGTGCTGGAGAAATGCGTTACTTTCGTGGGGTTTGTGGCAAGACACGATCTGATTGTGTGAGGAATGAAGATGTATTGCAGTTGTGTGATGTGAAGCAAAATGTTGTTAGCAAGGTGGAGACTAATATGCTTCGGTGGTTTGGCCATGTTGAAAGAATGAGTGATGAAATGCTTACTAAGAAAATCTTTTCAGTCCAAGTGGCAGGAAGGAAAGGCAGAGGAAGGCCAAGGAAGACATAGGTGGATCAGATTCAGGAGTGTCTGCATGAGAAAAAGATTATGAGTATGAAGTATAAAAGATCTTGTGTACGGCATGTAATGGATATCAGTGAAGCACGAGTTGTCTGTCAAGATCGCTGTAAATGGAGAAGTTTGATACGACAACAATAAGTAAAAATATGTGGAAGTTTGTATTTCTTTTTGGAGCTAACCTCTGAATCTCAGAGAACAGCTTAGTGATATGTATGTATGTATGGATCAGTTCCTTTTGCTACTTTAGTGTCAAAATTTTTCTTTTGTAATAACTTACTAACACTCTGAGTAAAGTTCAGCGTAAAAGATATGCAATAGACAGCAACTATAAAGTTTGTAGTAAACATAGTATTCAACAGGGTTTGCACTGAAGATGATGACTGGCTATCTTTCCAGCTGGCCACCAATTCCAATGCGCTGACAATTTCGAGAAAGTTTGTTTTAAATCTCAAAACCGCTTGCTGCCTTTCTGCCCACCTAGTTTCACACAATTTCTTCAACTGCTGGTGACTAGAGTTTTCTTCCATCAGAACTTGTTTCAGAACTTTATTCTGCTTTGGCGAGACATTAAAGAATTTATGATCTCTTTAATTGTGCCTATAGCATTGTTGTAGTACTGCCATTGATGGCAGTACTTCCGCCATCTGAAGAAGGAACTCTTGGAGTTCCGAAAGATCTCGTGGGCTTTAGTGTCACTTTTGTTTTCACATGGTTTTAGAACTCAATAAAAAAATATATATATTTTATTTCTTGCTCAGACGGCTTATGTTAGTTTTTGGTATAGCATTGTGGACATCTTGGACGGAACTTGATTTCGAAAATGATAAATTTAAAGATTTAAAGCATGACTGTAGCTAGGGCATTTAATAGCATTTTTTAGAGACTTCTGCAATTCCAAGACAGCTCCTTTCTGATCTGAAAGGTCAGTGGCTATAGCAACACAGTCATTAAAAGCTATGCCAGATTTTTGCAAAAAGAAAGTACAGTTTTTGCGAGTACTTTTCCACTAACAACAGGTTCCTCTTTGAAGTCTTCAAAATTTTCGTTATGAGTATCAATAAATGATACAAAATCTTTAAAAACTTGATATGCTTTTTCATCAAAATATCTCACAATTATGGACATCTGTGACCCCCGACTAATATCAGTAGTCTCATCAAAAATAATTCCATAGTATTTGTTTGCTTTAATTTTATTAAGGACAGAGTTCAAAATTTGATCTTCACAAAACTTAATTAGTTCATTTTGTGTGGTGTTATTTATGTATGTTGCTCACGAACTTGTATTTTCCATAATATTTTTTAGCTTCTCATCACCTCTACATGATACCGTAACAATTTCCGAAACTTCATTTAGATTTAAGTGACTTTTGTCATTGTCAGAAAATTGTTCATCAACTGATAGAAATGACATTTTGTCATAATCCCTACGGCCACGCAACACAAAGTTTTGGCGTCCCCAAAAAATAATGGACTCGATTATTGGAATCAACCTTTTCCTATTCTACTTGTTTTGAAGCTCACGGGCTGAATCTAACTTCATCAACACTCCTTCCTTAAGATTTTCATAAATTAAAAAAAAAACTGAAGCACAAAAAAAAAAAAAAAAAAACAGATTCTTTATGGTATTTATTTTTCTCGTGAACAATTAAATCTCCATCTTTGTCCAGTAATTTAGAATATTTATCCAAAGGCACAGTAACAAGTTTTTTTTTGATGGAGTGGCTTTGTTTATTCCTCTGTATTTATTGGAAAACAAGAGACAATACTTGCAAAATAAAGCTTTAAGTTTGCATGAATATGTTAGCCAATTAAACTAACTGAAATGCTTTTGAGAGAGATAGCATTTCACTTTATTATTTTTCTTATGCACTGAAGAAGGGTAAATCAAATTTTTACCTGGAGTTCATGCACATTTCAGAATATTGTATTTTTCATGATCTATTATTGAAAAAATGCATTGCTTTTTAACGTAGAAACCCACATCAATTTTACCATCAAATAGAGCAGGCTGAGGTCTATCTGTTGCCAGTTGTTCTACAAATGCGACATTCTTTGGCACATGCGTATTTTACGTGGATTGAGCTTCACATGAATGCTGCTGCTGCTCCAACTTTTCAATACTTGCTGAAACAGAAATGTCATCTTCTCTGCCACTCAAACAAGGAACAGAATCAGTTTCACCACAATCCTCTTTCAACTTTTTCAAGAAACAATCTAATTTTTGGCGTTTGCTCATTTTCTTTTCTAAAAGCTACTGGTGGTCAGCAAAACTGGCATGCTCATTCACCATGTAGGGACTGGGCTGGGGAGTGAAGTCAAAGGTCATATGACACACGCGATCAAGAAGGGAAGCTTTTGCTGTGGCGTAAAGGGCCTCTGTCAGTACACTTCATTTGGCGGTCCAAATGGTAGTACTGAGAAGCCCACAGTAAAGGGACAGCACATGTGTATCTTGCCAAACAAGTTCTTGCTGTTCGGCAGTTGCAAGTCCCATTGTGTGCTTATTCTGAACAAAGAATGAATTTTTTTAAATTAACTCCATAATTAACATCTGCAAAAGAGAGAACATTTATGTACTTGAAACCAAAGAAAACATTGGGAGCAGTGTGAAGCTGTTAAAGACTCATGTCTTAAACAGCTAAGATCTGCATTTTTTTAAAACACACGGAAAGGTGGGAAGGCTGTTGCCATTGTTGGTTTTTCATCCTGTAATGCAGGCTTTCCAAACATACCAATTAAACCATCAAGTATGGCGGCACTGCTGTCGTGTGTTTTACATTAGCCCTTTCCCCTATGGAGCGTATTGGAGCCTTCCCTTCTTTTCACCCTTTATAGATTCCTTGCTCCTGTCACCCAACTCACCCCTAGATAAAAAGTACATTGTGCTGCCATCTTTCGGTTTAAAAAATGTACAGTAAGTGGAATGAGAAAAACTGTCAAATTTTCTTTTATATCAGTCGTTTCGCATGGTTTATATATTTTTTCTATCCACCAAAATAAATAAATTTTTACCTTCATTTTCACAAGTCTGGGAGTAATTATCCCTATCTCCCCCCCCTAAAAACCGCTATTGGACCACCATGGGGTCCCTTATACCTATGGAGATCACCGTCACAACACAAGGCTTTGTTGATGTACTTTATGACTACCTACACCTACCAGTTTATGTCCCACAGCAGGATGCCTTCTTTCAACAAGACAATGCCCCATCACTTTACTTCTGTTTGACAAAGGAGCTGATTGGAGGAGGGAGGAGCAGCATTCCAATAAGTTTGCAAATCTCAAATGGCTCTCTTCAGATCTGAACCAAATTAAGCATCTGTGGGAAGTTCATAGATGGATATCCTGGAATTGTGGGCTGCAGTATCACCAGAGCAATCTCCAACACATACCACATGCGACAATGTATAACGTCCTATTTTCAAATAAAAGAACCCTAACAAATGTTGCACTATTTGCTTTGCCATTTCATTGATTTCCTACTTCATCAAAGCTTCAGAAATCTTTCCAGTTACATGAGCATTGCAAGATTCAGTTTTTTAAATGACAGACTGTATTTAAAGAACTGCTCTGTATTTGAAATCAAATGAAGGTCCTGCATTTGCAGTTTGCTATAAAAGAAATTTCAAAATAACTCCAAGCAGTGCCTTTCTTGAGGAAAAATATGTAGTGAAATATTAGGCCCAGTCATTCAGTTGTAAATAAAGAATTTGAATATACCATTCAATTCAGACTGGTAAAGTTGTTTCAGTCTTTTACTGTAAAAACATGTAAATTAAGATGTCTGGTGATATGTAATATTTGTTGGTGAAAAACCTTTCTTTAAACATGTGCATATGTTAATTGCTTTCAGTTTATGCCTTTGGAAAGAACAACAGTTTTGAACTTGGTATCAACTGACAATAAAGTGCTCAACAAGTTGATAACCGTTCTAGCAACATTATGTTGTGAGATAGATGAATTATGCTGTGAAGCAAAAGCCAAGTTTTATCCAGCATTGCTGTTTTATGGTGAAGGTGGTATGTATTAATTTGACTGCAGAAATGTATATTTTTTTAGAATAGCAAATGCTATGTTATTAGTTATCATTTGTGTATTTTTGGTACATATTCAATGTCATTTGTTCTTTTACATGTATTTGTGTAGTACTTACATTTTATTATTGGCTCAGTCTGTATTTACTGAAATTTCACACTTGTTGTGAACATACATTCAAATTCACACCATGAAGCCTAACACCACCAAACTTTGCATACAACCATTTTTTTTATTTTGACGTTGGTTAGACCTAGACTATATATGACCCGAAACTTTTGTTTCATATATTATCTAAGGTCACTTAGAGTGTGAGTTGAAGGGAAGGGGCTTAAATATCCAGTTATATAGAGGTCTTCTCAGAAACAAAATAAATGTTGGTGTCTCAACTTTTTTTTTTTTTTTTTGATTCAGGGCTATTGATTTAGGTCATCGCACTATTTTAATGTGATTCTAGCCCTGGAAAAAAAACTTATTTCTCTGTGTAAATAGCTAATTTACGGGTCTTATAGAGGTAATTATTTAAAAGAATTGGTGGTCAAATTTTCGAACTAGGGCCTAGTTCATCATCAGGACTACATCACTGGAGTAGTTGCTGCCACTCTGTCAGAAGTGCCCAACTGCAATTATCATTCATTGTGGTACTTTTTCTCGCTATTTCCATCCCTTCTTCTAGCTTCCTCTTTACTAAGTGTGATTGGTGGGCAATTATCTTTACTGAGTTCCAAATTATGGAGTGTCCACTTGCTTGTTCATGTCTATCTAGCCCTGTTTTGATACTAATGATCCTAATAGCTGCCTGGTGTTTTTTCAATCAGATTTTAATACTCTTTCCTGTTTCTCCTATATAGCTTAGTCCACAGTTACAGTCGATGCAATAGACTACTCCTTCTTGCATTTGGATGTGGTTTTCTATCTGTTTTAGAGCTAGTAGGAACTTAACTTTAACTTGTTATTTAGATCTGGGGCAAGTCTGATATTATATTTTGCTCCAATCCTTTTTAGTTTTTCGAAAAGTCCTTTGTGGTATGCAATTTTGCTGGTGAATTGGAAGTTGTTTACCTGCTGTTTCTTTTTTGGCATTTTTCAAATAACTTCTTAATAAATGGGGAGGGGTAATTGTTTCCCCACCAATATTCTTTTTATTCTTCTTTGTGGATGTCTTTTTGGGCATCTGTCGAGACAAAAACATTAATTTTCTCCAAAATTTGTCTTGTATTATATTTAATATAGTTGGGTGGAATGAGTAGTAGTCTAACATCTTGCCTGTGTTAGTGGGTTTTCTAAAGATCTGAGTGAAGATTTTTCCATCTCTAGAGGTCAAGATTAAATCTAAGAAATTGATGCTATGTTATTTTTCCAGTTCCAAGGTGTACTGTAAAGAATTTTCCAGTGAGTTAAATTGTGCCAGAATTTGAAAGGGTAGACTAGACTGGTCATCATTATCTATAATAAATAAGACATCATCCATGTACCTGACAAAGAGAGCTAATATCGTGGGTTGGATAAGGATTTTAGCTTCCAGTCTACTCACATAACAATTTGCTAGCAGAGGTGCTAGCGGAGATCCCATTGCGAGTCCTGAAGTTTGCCTGTAATATTTCTTATCAAGTTGGAAGTTATTTTTGAATGAAAAATGGAGCAATTCATATATTCCAATTTTTATTAGCATTTCTCTATTATGGTTATGGTATACTATTCTTTCTGCTAGGTCATCTGCAATGAATTCAAGCAGGAGGTCAAGGTTAATGTTAGTGTACTTAGATACTATATCTAGGCTTGTCATTACTGGACGAAGTAATTCTGGAATGTTTATTTGAAAAAGGCCAAAAAAGAAGCAGCAGGTGAACAATTTCAAATTCACCAGCAAAATTGCGTACTACAAAGGACTTTTCGAAAAGCTAACAAGTTAGTAAAATCATGCAATGCTTTGATTATGATACGCTTTCCAACATACCAGAAATCATAACTCAAGTTATTACTCAAGTTTTGAGGATAATGGCTGTGGAATAAATATCGCTCCTGTGCCCTGACCTTTGACCCCATTTCGATGATATTGAACAGAATTGGTTCAGTATACCACCGGAACAACATACTAAAGTTTTGTTGCAATAGAAGAATTTTTACATAAGTTATGACGCATAAGGGCGATGGAATGGATCCCATTCTTATGTCCTGACCTTTGATCCCATTTCGCCCCTTTTCAACAGGGTTCGTCTCGAGGCTGTTCCCTACCACATACTAAAATTTCATCGAAATCGAACCATTTTTACGCAAGTTATCGTGCTGACAGACAGACGGACAAAGCTTCTTCAACCTACGGTTGGAAAGTTTAAACTAGTAAAATCATGCAATGCATTGATTATGATATGCTTTCCAACATACCAGAAATCATTACTCAAGTTATGAGGATAATGGCAGTAGAATAAATCTTGCACCTATGCCCTGACCTTTGACCCCATTTCAATGATATTCAACAAAACCGGTTAAGTATAGTTCTGGAACAACATGATAAAATTTTGTCTCAATCGAAGCATTTTTATGTAAGTTATAATGCAATAAGGGCGATGGAATGAATTCTGCTCCTATGTCCTGACCTGTGACTCGATTTTGCCCATTTTCAATAGGGTTTGTCTCCAGTTGGTCCCCTACCACATACTAAAATTTCATTGAAATCGAACCATTTTTACACAAGTTATGACGCATAAGGGCAATGGAATGGATCCTGCTCCTATGCTGTGACCTTTGACCTCATTTCGCCCATTTTCAATGGGGTTCGTCCTCAGGTAGTCCCCTACCACATACTGAAATTTCATTGAAATTGAACCATTTTTATGCGAGTTATCGTGTGGACGGACAGACAGACGGACAAAGCTGGAGCATATACGCTTCTTCAACCTGCATTTGGAAAGTGTAAAAAAGGATTGGTGCAAAATATAATATCAGACTTGCCTCAGATCTAAATAAGTTAAAGAAGTTCCTACCAGCTCTAAAACAGAAAGAAAATGACATCCAAATGCAAGAAGTAGTAGTCTATTGCATCGACTGTAACTGTGGACTAAGCTATATAAGAGAAACAGTAAGGAGTATTAAAGTACAGTTGAAAGAACACCAGTCAGCTATTAGAAACATAAGTAGCAAAACAGGGCTAGACAGACGCCTACAAGCAAGTGGGCACTCCATAATTTGGCACTCAGAAAAGATAATCGTCCACCAATCACACTTAGTAAAGAGGAAGCTAGAAGAAGGGATGGAAATAGCGAGAAGAAGTGCCACAATTAATGATATTTGCGGTTGGGCACTTCCGACGGAGTGGCAGCAACTACTCCAGTGACATAGCCCTGATGATGAACTAGGTTCTAGTTCAAAAATTTGACCGCCAATGCTTTTAAATAATTACCTCTATAAGACCCGTAAAAAGTTATTTACACCGTGAACCATGAATAAAGGAACCATAAATTCATTTGCGACTTAGCTTTTTAAATAAAGAATAAAAATTACATTAAAAATGATTACCATTCATCTTCAGCCATTATTTAAAAAGAATCTGATACAAAATATTGTTGCCACAAAAGTGTCTTCTTTCTTTAATTTCATTTATTTGTTCTTTGTGTGTGTAGCAACAGTATCATCTGGTTTATTTTTATTTAGAAGAGAAAATAACAACAGAGGCAAAACCACAGTTGGAATTGAGGGCAGCAGAAACTAACCAACAGATTCACCCACTGCAGGCTCGAGCATTTTTTCTTTCTGTATTTTTCTCTGAGAATTTTAACAGGATCATCATGTTCAATTTTTTGAAACCAGGTAGATTTTGTTCAGGACTCTTCACGCAACTAATCAGCATGCATGGTGCTTGCAACTTTGGTTTTATTACCAAATGTTTTGGCCTTTAGAAGGATTATGCCATGTCACTTAAGAAAACACATAAAATAGGGAAAATAACTTACCTATATACTTGTGTATAAGCCAACCCCTCCTACTTCAAGAGCTAAAAATTTGGGAAAAACTTTGACTTGTATATAAGCTGACATTAAATTTTACAATTTTGGAAAATACACATGAAATGAATTATGCAAATTTCTGAGATTATCTTCTGTAAAAGCCTTCAAAGTATACTATTCACTATCAGAGTTTCCAAAGAACTTAAGTAACATCAATCACATTACTTATGCAGCATTTTTTAAGAGATTTTATAACCATTTCTGGTGAAACTATATCCCCCAATTCTTCCACCCAAGAAGTAAAAAGGTCATGTCGGCTTTTTTCATGTTACCACTTTCTGTAAAACACTGTCTTTGCTTTTCGATTGTGCAGATGGCTTTCACCAGTGTGGAGCAGAAGACATATGCACCCATGCTTGCTGTAAAAGCTCAGGAGAGCAGAGATGCATGATTGGCTGTGACTCACCCCAACAGTTAAGTCATTTACGTGGTATCTGACTCAATACAGATTTTAGTAGTGAGATGGTACATACCAAGGACAAAAGTGATTACAATATCACAGCAGCAGGATGATTTCCTGCGGACATACAGTACACATTCCAGTCGGCTTTAGTACCACGTCAGACCACCTCATGCTCGGATACATACGGTCTGGCATGAAGTCAAAGAGATACCATATGTTACCATGGGACAGATTGGCCCACATTTCTTGCAACTGATGCTCTAAATCAAGAGCACTGGGACATAGAGAAAGCTGGCGTCTCATCTGGTTCCACACGTGCTCGATGGGCTAGAGATCAGGCGATCTGGCAGGCCATGGATGCGTCGAAGCATGACGTAGACAGTCCTGGAAAACCCGAGCTGTGTGCAGATGGGCGTTATCTTAATTGGAAAATGGCCCCGGGCCGCCCCATCAGGAAAGGCAGCACATGGGTGGACCCATGTGCCTCAGATCACTGCGAGGGAAGTCCGGCTGTCATACGCGATGGCTCCCCAGACCATTACACCTTCAGTTCGGGACGTGTGCCGCTGTACAGTGAGGTTGGAATTGTAGCACTCATCTGCGGTCCTCCACACTCTGACACAGTGGTCGTCCGTTCCCATACAGAAGCGTGATTTGTCGCTGAACACTATACGTCGCCAGTCCGTAGCATTCCACGTTGCTTGCTGCTGACACCACTGCAATCGACACCGACGATGGTCAGGTGTCAATGGCAGAAAATGTAAGGGCAGTCTAGAGTGCAGATTCACCTCTGCCAAGCATCTGGAAATGGTTCTGGCAGACACAGGAGTCCCTTGTACATCCTCTGGATATTGGACAAGGACGTTGTTGCATCTGTGCATGCTACTCTCACGATCCCACAGTCCTCTATGCTGGTGGTGTGTCTGGGTGCCTTCCCATGTCAATTGCTCCCAGCACGATCGCACCGTATTGTCTGACATGCCCAAATGACGGCTGATTTGGTGCGCCGGCCACCCTGCCTCTCTTATCCCGATGATACGGCTTTGTTCAAATTCCGTCAGTTGCCCGTATGCACACCTACGGTGGCTCCTCGGCATGTCTATTGCTCAGGGATCTCGCCTGACTCTTACAGTGCACTTTGGCATAAATCTAGAGCCCCTGCGCAGCGTCTTTTAAGCCCTAAGGATTGCGATTGCAACACCGGTCCCGGACGCGTGGGCATGTTGAATCACATGAAGCTTTAATCATTTGCATGTCTGCCCTACCCGTAGCTATTTGCCGAGTTTCACATTAATGGCACATTTTTTTTTTTTTGGTGTGCAGATTTTTATGACAATGAATGTATGTATATTTACATGTGTGTATACATATATATATATATGTATATATAGTTGTAAATATTCATCTCAAAGTGAACAAAAGTAATTTAATAACATTTTTAAGACCTGAAAACCTAAAAGCACAAAAACAGCAGAGATGAATTCTCAGAAAAACAACCAAAACAACATGACAAATATTTAAACACAGCCAAAAACAGGAGAAAAAAATTGCAATGCATACAAGCAAGGAAAAAAGAAATGCAGAAAATATTTGAAAGTGCTGAGCTTTGGTTTTATCAAGGACCAGCAAAGCACAACATTAACTAATCTCTACAAAGACCTAGTTGAACATTGGTTTCTGCCATGTCATATATGCACGTAAAGTACTAAAGACTCCCACAAAATTAAAAAACATTTTCTAAACCAAGAAAAGGTAAAAATTAAATTTGATAAAGCCAAAACTCAGCATTTTCAAAATTTTCTGCTCTCCCCCCCCCACTGGATTTGCAATTTTGTTCTCTTGTTTTTGGCTCTGTTTAAATGTGCGGCATGTTGTTTTGGTTGTTCTTCTGATAATTCTTCTCTGCTACTTTTGTGCATTTAGGTTTTCAGGTCTTAAAAATTTTATTAAATTGCTTTTGTTCACTTCGAGTTGAATGTTTACAGCTATTGGTTTTCTATACTCAATTTAGCAGCTTTTGTGCCAATTCTAATTGAAAAGTTTTGAATGATTTGGTGATTGCTTTTTTTGCTTGCAGTGCTGCTGGCTCTGCTGTTGCTGTGTGTGTTATTTTTCTTGAAATGGTTTTTTCCTTGCAAAGCTTTTCTGGTTGATTAGACTCGGAAGGTATGTGTTTTTGGCCTTTGTAGTTCTTTGCTCGACAATGATAGGGGTGGAGGCCGATTCAGATTTTTAATTTCTCCCGCTTGGTTAGGCTAGCAACCTTTTCCATAGCGTATGAATTTGCTGGCAAAGTTGATCTAATATTGTGTGGTGACAAACATTTCCTAACTTGTAAAGCTGCTAATCCTAACCTGTATCATGCAGTTGCAGATAGCAACTCAAATTCTGCAAAGTCTACAATACCGTTTATAAGCTTACCTGTACTGTTTGCAGTCTTAGCTATATTGGTCAAAGCAAAAATCCTCTTCATCTTAGGACTAATGGTCACAGGTCTCTTGCCAACAAATTTAATTCAAATAAGGTTAACCCTTCCCAGGGTGCTTCCCAGTATTCTACATTTTAGTTGGAACATTTCCATAATCATGGTTTTGATGAGTTTCAAATCGAGGTTTTGCACATTATCCCTGAACTTTTTGTTAGACTGGAAACAGTCCCCTGAAATTCTGCAGCATCAGTCTCTGTATCCTTATGGTCTCAATTCCACTCTTTCAGATAATAAGCTTGCTCAGCATAGGTTTTCCATTAGAGAACTTTTCTTTCTAGTAAACAAGGTCTGTTTTAAGGTAAAAGAGGACAGAGGCTTTTTCAAACAGCTAGCAGCGTAGATTTTGCTAATCTGCAACAATCTCTTTGTAGTTTTAGAAATAATTCTAAATTTGTTCAAAATGCTCTCAGCCTTCTTAAATCTTTTAAGTGCTCTGTCCTGAAGTGTATTTTCAAATTCTGGAATAGTTTTTAATTAAAATCCTGTGAAATTCAGATTCATAGCCAGTGGAGTTAAGAGTCACAAAAAGAAAATAGACCAGACTTTTGAAGCAATCTGGTAATAATTGAAGTCACGGCTATTCCTAGAACATATGCACTAGAGTATTTTTAAGGTTGGTTATTTGACATAACCAACCTTAAAAAACACAATAATACCTTCAAGTTGGAACTGAAGAACAGATTCTCTGCTTTAGAAGGCCTAACATCGGAAGAAGTGGATATTTCTGAAGTTAACAGAAAAGTAACCAAAGCTCTTGTGGAAACAGCAACAAAATTAGCTGGGTCTAAGAACAAGTTGCATGTGAACAAATTATCAGGAAAAACCAAAATGTTGATGCCAAAAAGAAGAGAGATGAGGACAACTAAAGAAGATGTGACATCCAAAGTGGAATATATAGAGCTATGCAAGACTGTACGAAAAAGTATCATCATGAAAGGTATCAGTACCAGAATTCTTCCAGTCCTCCCAGCAGAAGTTGCACATGCAATAAAGAACATGAAGTGGGGGAAAGCTCCAGGAGAAGATGGAATTACTGTAGACATCATACAAGAAGCAAGTGGAGAAATTGAAACAGTACTCGCCCAAATTTTCACTCGATGCCTTAATGAAGGGAAGATTCCTGAGGATTGGAACAACGCTACAATCATCCTGCTGCATAAAAAAGTGACATTGAGGATTTCAGGAACTACAGACCTATCAGCCTCCTATCAGTGGTTTATAAAATCTTCACTAAAGTTTTTTCACACCGCTTGAAGGTAACACTGGACATGGCTCAACCGAGAGAACAAGCTGGATTCAAGAGTGGCTACAGCACTATAGATCATATCCACGTACTGAGAGAACTAATTGAAAGAGCGAGGGAATATGAACTTCCATTGTGCATGGCTTTTATCGATTATGAAAAAGCCTTTGATTCGGTGAAACCATCAGCAGTTGCAATGGCTCTGAAATCCTGCGGTATTGAAGATGCATACATTAATATTATTAATAACATCTATGAAAATGCAAGTGCAAAGATTTGGCTGTTTGAAAATACAACACACATAAAAATTGGAAAGGGAGTGAGACAAGGTGACACCATATCTCCCAAGCTTTTTAATGCCACATTGGAAAATGTCTTTCAATCACTGAACTGGGAAAACAAAGGGATAAAGATTAATGGAGATTATCTAACTCACCTTCGTTTTGCTGATGACGTAGTCATTTTTGCAACTACCCCATCAGAGCTACAGAGTATGATCCAGGAACTTGCTGACAAGAGTAAAGAAGTGGGATTAAAAATGAACTTTCAGAAGACAAAAGTGATGTTCAATGCTTTTACAAGAAACGAAGATTCATCGATTGATGGAGAAAAGCTGGAGATGACAGATACGTACGTTTATCTTGGACAGCAGATATCAAGTGAGGGTCACATTGATGAAGAAATTAATCGGCGTATAAAACTTGCCTGGAGAGCTTTTGGAAGAAACAGCATAATTTTCAAGAGCAATATGCCATTATTATGTCTTAAAAGAAAAGTGTTAGATCAATGCATCCTTCTAGTGCTTATGTATGGTGCAGAGATGTGGACCTTAACTAAAAGAGACATACAAAGGCTGCAACAACTCAAAGAAGCCTGGAGAGGTGCATGCTTGGTGTAACCAGGAGAGAAAAGAAGAGGAACTCGTGGATCCGAAAAATGACTAGAGTGGAAGACATCATGATCAGAGTTAAATCCCTGAAATGGCAATGGGCTGAACATACTGCCAAAAGGACAGACCATTGGTGGACAGCTGAAATTTTAGATTGGATTCTAAGGGACAGGAAAAGACCCAGAAGAAGACCATGTGAGAGATGGGTGGATGAAATATGAAAGTATGCGGGAGTAACATGGAGGAGACTGGCACAAGACAGACCATTGTGGAAGAAACTTGGGGAGTTTTTTTAATGGTCAAATTTTCTGGCAGAACCCCTACCCTTCATCAAGACTACACTAGAATATGTGTTGCCAACCTTGGGTGAAACTCCAGCCTTTAAAATCGTTTAATGTAGTGCCTCGTCTTTTCTCTATTTCTAGACTTTCCAAAAGTTTTCTCTTGAAAAAGTTCTGCTGGTGGGATAGAACTTCTACTGAGTTCCAAAGTATTTTATGTCCAGTGGCTTGAACATGTCTGTCCAGTCCAGTCCAGTCTTGCTAGTCATGTTTCTACATACCTATCGCTAAGCTGTCCTCTGATATTCAGAGGTTAGCTCCACAAAAAAATACAAATCTCCAGATAATTTTTTCCGCGGGTGATCTAAGTGAGAGATGGGTTTGCTACCTCAGGGCGCTCCATGCTTACAGTGGCACACACAACAGGAACTAGGGTCTCTGTGAATCTTGGAGAGGTGCCAGCTAGTTCTGTGTGACATTCGCAAAAAGACCCCAACTCACTGAGTTTTGTTCCAGAATCCTTAGGTTGAATGACCAACTGGAACTGTCAGCTGTGGTCTAATCCCCCACACTGATGTATTTACCTGAGTAAAAAGATGTACCGTATATACTCGCGTATAAGTCGAGAAATTTGGGACAAAATGAGAGCTTCAAAGTAATGGGGTCGACTTATACGCGGGGTCTAAAAAAATCGTAAGTCAAAAAGTTCTTCCCGTGAGGCAAAAGGCAATCCCCCCCCCCAAATGCCGATGCGGTATTAATTACGAAATTGCAACCCTCCGAAAAAAAAAAAAAAAAGAAAGAAAGAAAGAAAGAAAAAACGACGATGTGGTAGAATTACAAAATCGCAAACCTAAGAATTTCTCCGCGCTTTGAGAAGTCTCTCTCCTGGCTTTGCGTATCCACAGCGCAGTCACAGCCGCGCATAGAAAGCTCCGCCCTTCCGACTACAGTTGATTGCACTGATCTTCGACGTAACGGCAAAGAATATCGCGCGAAGCGTTTTTCTTTGGTAACGGAGCCATGCGACAGCCAGTGTTAGGTGTTGCTTGTTCTTAATCGCACGTGTCTCGCTTCTCCTATTATGGGTGACACGGATTGTGTAAAGAAACGGATGTCCTATAATGCAGGATTCAAGTTGAAAGTGGTTTCTTTTGCAGAAAATACTAACAACTGTGCTGCTTCACGTCAATTTGGCATTAACGAAAAACTGATTCGAGATTGGCGTAAAAAAAAAACCGGACTTGGTGAAAATCGCAAAAGGCGCTGCGCTGCGGAACGACATCTTTCCCAGAGCTGGAAAGTGTCTTGAATGATTGGATTGTGGGCTGCAGACAAAATGGTTACATTGTAACGCAAACTGGTATACGTTTGCGAGCAATGAAGCTCGCAAAAGATGAAAAGTTTGCAAATAACACTTTTCGTGCCTCACCAGGTTGGTGCACAAAGGTTCATGAACCGCTATGGGTTGTGTCTACGCCAGCGCACCAAAATTGCACAAAAGTTACCTCGTGACCTCGAAGCAAAGATAATGGAATTTCAAAAGTACGTACTTCAAAAGAGAAAAGAGACTGCTTTTGAACTTTCCCAAATAGGGAACATGGATGAAACCGCCATGTGTTTCGACCTTCCTGGAAATAAGACGGTGAACCAAAAGGGCGAAAAAAATATCTTGATCAAAACGACTGGCCACGAAAAATCCAGTTTCACGGTTGTTCTTTCCTGTTTGGCCGACAGCAGTAAGCTACCTCTGGTAATTATTTTCAAACGCAAAACTCTGCCGAAAAGCGTTGTCTTTCCGTCTGGTGTGCTCGTTCGTGCCCATGAAAAAGGATGGATGAACGAATCCGGAACAATTGACTGGTTACAGAATGTGTGGAACAAAAGGCCAGGTGCACTTTTGAGGAAACCTTCTCTTTTGGTGTGGGATATGTTTGTTGCACACCGTTGTGCAGAAGTGAAAAAAACTGCAGAAAATTCAAAAACAACTCTTGCTGCCATCCCAGGTGGGTTGACATCTGTTCTTCAACCACTAGATGTCTGCCTTAATAAGCCCTTCAAGGACAATGTGCGGAGGTATTGGGCAGATTGGATAAGTTCCGATTTGCCGACTGAAACCAAGGGCGGAAATCTAAAGAAGCCGGATATCATTTTGATTGCGTGATGGGTCAAGGATGCTTGGGATGCGATACCTGCGGAAATGGTCGTGAAATCATTCAAGAAATGTTGCATTAGTAACAAACTTGATGGCACAGAGGATGATGAGATTTTTATGAGTGTTGATGACAGTGATTCTGATGACACAGGCATAGATGGGAATACTGATGTTTATGATGACGTGCCGATGACGGAGAAAGACTTTTTTGAACTGTTTTGCGAGTCTGACTCAGAATCGGATTTTGAAGGGTTCCGATGAAGTTTTTGGGTATGCAAATTAAATTTAGTATTATATATATAATTTTTTTCATTTTCAAATGTTTTTGAATAAATTCATTGAAATTTTTTTTTCTCATTCCAGGATCGACTTATACGCGAGTTTCCGATTTCTTACTCTGAAAGTGGGGGGATCGACTTATACGCGAGTTTCCGATTTCTTACGATTTTTTCCTCTGAAAGTGGGGGGTCGACTTATACGCGAGTATGTATGGTAGTCATGTTTCTAATAGCTGCTTTATGCTCTGCCAGCCTGGATTTTTATGTCCAGTGACTTGAATATGTCTGTCCAGTCCAGATTTGTTAGCCACATTTCTAATAGCTGCTTTATGCTCTGCCAGCCTGGTCTTAAGCTGTCTGCCTGTCTCTCCCACATAACTGAGACCACATTCACATTTGACATTGTAGCCTACTACTCCTTGTAATAAGGTATTAGTTTCTTTCTGTTTTAAATTCGGCAGGTAATTGCTGTTTTTATTTACCAAGCCTGGAGCTAAGTCTAATTTGAAATTTTTTACTAATCCTGTGTAGTTTTTCAAACAATTCTTTGTGGTAGGTAATTTTTCTAGTTAACAAGTATTCTGGAGTTGGTCTTTGAGTTCTTTTTTTTTTTTTAGCAAGAATTTTGTCAACTAAAAGAGCAGGGTAATTATTCTCCTGAAGAATGACCTTTGATTCTTTCTTTTGAGTTCATTTATCTACTTCAGAGGAGTTGAGCACATCTATTTTTTCTACAAATTGAGAGATTATGTTAGATTTTATGTATTCAGGATGGTTTGAATGAAAATCCAACATTTTATTGGTGTTAATGGTTTTTTTGTAAACTCTCATAACTATTTTTCCTCCTTGTAGAATCAAAGATAAGTACAGGAATTAAGTTGGTTGTCTCCCTGGAGTTCTAGAGTGAATTCCAATTTTTCATCCAATGAGTTGAACCAATTAAGGATGTCTACTGGGAGAGAGTTATTACTATTGTCTACCACAGAAATAATATCGTCCATATATCTCGCATGTAAACTGAAGATAGACAGAGTAATTAGAACTTCTTTCAGCTTCCCCACATAGTAATTAGCAAGGAAAGGTGCAACAGGAAAGCCCATTGCCAGTCCCAAGATTTGTTTTATAGAACTGATTACCAAATCGGAAAAAAATGTGTTTCAACATAAAGAACAGAATTTCATAGAGGCCAGTCAGCTCTGCCTTGTTGAGGTCGTGAAAATCTATTTTGTCTGCCAAATCTTCTGCCATAAATTCCAACAGTCGATCTTTGTCAATGTTCGTATACATGGCTTGAATATCTAGACTTACAATTATAGGATGGTCAAGATGTGAGAGATTCTCTCTCTCTTTTTTTAGGATATCTTGAGAGGTTTTTTAGTAAGGCAGGAGGATCTGGAAAGATGTTTTTCAAGTGATCAAGGAGGTAATATTGGGGATTCAAAAAAGGTGAATTTTTAGAATCCACAATAGTTCTAAGAGGTTCCCCTGGCTTATGAAGTTTGATGGTCTCATATAATTGCAGGATTCTGTGATGAATTTTTGAGAAGAACTTGAAATTTGGATGAAGTTGGTTGTTTCTTTTTAAGGATCTTATAAGTTTATTATAGTTTTTTTTAAAACAGATCTAGGGTTTTTTTTAATATTACTTCATACATTGGTTGTTGCACTCTTTTTCCATTTTTTAAATATATTTATATTTTTCTAGTAGCACAACAGACTTGCTCTTGTTCGCTTTTAGAGCTATTATTTCAGGATTAGACTTCATACATTGGTTTGTTAAGCCCCTTTTCCATTTTTTAATATATTTATATTTTTCTGGCAGCACAAGGGACTTACTCTTGTCCGCTTTTTGAGCTGCTATTTCAGGATTAGACTTTGAAGTCTTCTAGGGCTCTTAGGTGTACTGGTTTGGAATTCATAGGTTGCTTCTTATTGAATTTCTCATTTTTTCCCACATCATTCTTTACAATACAGGTAGTGTATTGATTTCTCAAATTTATCACTGTGTTGGGATTATCCTTTTCAACTTCATTGCAAATACATTCTAATTCTACAATAAGAGTTTGTAGAATTTATTGGTGGTGAGATTGTAATTACTACCTTTTTCAAGGATATATTTCAAGTCTACATTAACACCTTTTCCATGAGATCTACAGCATAAGAATTAGCCTTAGTGTGATTGGCTATGGTGGTACTAGTTTCTGTTCACATCAGCCACCTCTATTCTTTGAGTTTTAATTTTTTCATAATTTTTTTGTTTTTGTCAGTAACTGCTTTGGTTAACCAACTTTCTAATAGGTCTCTGTCATGATTTTTTGTGCAAGTTAGATCTGTGATCCAAACACGTTTTTCTAATGCTTTGCTTTTTGCCAGATCTTTGTATTTATTTTTAATTGCACTAGCCAGTGTTTTTTGCTCAATTTGTCTCACAAAGTTAGTAGATAAAAGAGTACTTACATTTTTGTTGAGTTTCAGAGATGGTGTAATGTAGTGCACTGCCTTGCACTTTTTCAGGAACTTCAGTCGGTAGATGCAACAATCTTGTTTAACCCTACAACCTTCCACTTGTTCTACAGTTTGCCATGTTTTTGACTCCATAAGCTTCTTTAAATATGGTAATAATTGAAGTCATGGCTATAAATTCCTAGAACATAATTGAAGTCATGCTATAATTCCTAGAACACATTCCTAGAACATATACTCTAGAATATACAGTGTATAACTGATTATGGGGTTTCCTTAGGAATAAAAATTATTTTTTAGTGGTCAAATTTTTGGGCAGAACCCCTACCCTTCATCAGAACTACACTAGAGTAAGTGTTGCCAACCTTGGGTGAAACTCCAACCTTTCAAATCATTTAATATAGTGCCTCTTCTTTTCTCTATTTCTAGACTTTCCAAAAGTTTTCTCTTGAAGAAGTGCTGCTGGTGGGATAGAACTTCTACTGAGTCCCAAAGTATTTTGTGTCCAGTGGCTTGAACGTGTCTGTTCAGTCCAGTCTTGTTAGTCATGTTTCTAATAGCTGCTTTATGCTCTGCCAGCCTGGTCTTAAGCTGTCTGCCTGTCTCTCCCACATAACTGGGACCACATTTGCATTTGACATTGTAGACTACTACTTCTTGTAATAATAATCATATAAGATTGCAAGAAGTCTTATAATAATCATATGGGATTACAAGGTCTTGTTACAAGAAGGAGTAGTCTACAATGTCAAATGCAAATGTGGTCTCAGTTATGTAGGAGAGACAGGCATATGTGGGAGAGAATGGAGAATGTTTGTGTGTTTGGGGAGAGGTTACATCATCCTGCCGTCTCCCCTTGAACGAGGCAGCCAGTATTTCCGGCATCTGGCATCTGGCCATGATTGAATCAGTCAGTAGTGAGGCATTACAGTGGCCAGTTGAACGTGGTGTCGCTTGAGGGTCGAGTGTTTCTGATTGAACATGTGTTCCATAGTGGAGGTGAATATACAGACGAAGTGAAACTTAAGTACAGAGAACAATTTTCTGATACTGAAGCACCCTATTGCAATGCAGAGAGGTGGTTTATTTTAAAGTTTCATAAAACCAGATCAGACAAGTGATTCAGATGTGTGGATGCATGTCTACTCACAGGAGGGGGCCATTTTCAGTGTTTATTGTAGCAGGTATGCTTGTAGTTGTTGTACATGTATTGTCTTGCCAAGCGCATAGTGACCTTTGACTCACCCTGTACATATTTTACTTGTATACATTGAAATATATGTGTACGTATTATTAAAAAAATTGAACCCTGTTTTGCATTTCATTCTTTATATCACATAGTGGCACATGGAAAGTGGTCTCAAAGTAAACAAATTGATGACTACTGCATTTTACTGCAGCACAAGAATTCCTATAACACTTCTCCAGAATTGCTTCCAAAATATAAAAATAAAAATGATATAATATATATATATATACACTGCTGGCCACCCAAAATGCAACACCAAGAAGGACACGAGATAGCAAAGCCAGATTTACTGGCCACATAACAACAGATACAAAGATAAAACGATTGAGCTTACAGGACCGTGCGACTTGCGGGACACGCAGACATCAATAGTTCGTGTGGCCACCATGGCTGGCAATAACGGCCGCTACATGCCACGGCATCGAACGAAAGAGGCTTTGGATGTGAGCTTGGGGTATGTTGGTCCAGGCTGCTTCCATACGTTGCCACAGTTCATCAGGCGTAGCTGCGGGTGGTGCTTGCCGGGCCACTCGGTTGCCGATCAGCGACCAGATGTGTTCGATGGGCGACATATCGGGAGAACAGGCGGGCTACGGCAGCAGTGACACCTGGTTGGCCATGAAGAATTGTTGCACGATGCGTGCCACGTGTGGGTGTGCATTGTCCTGTTGAAACGTGGCTACTGGCAGGTCCTGCAGGTAAAGGAGAACTACATGCTCCAAAGCGTCGGAGATGTAGTGGTGGCTGTTGAGTGTACCAGCGATGCGTACCAGAGGGGTGCTGGTGTCATATCCAATTGCGCCCTAAACCATAATGCCAGGCGACGGACCGGTATGGCGATTAATAATGCAGGCGTCATACAGTCTCTTGCCGCAGTGCCGCTAGACGCGGGCCCGACCATCGTGGTTTTACAGGCAGAAGCGGGATTTGTCAAAAAAGACAATGTCGTGCCATTCCGTAGTCCAGATGCGGCGTTCAGCAGCCTACTGCTGCCGCACTCGCCGGTGGTGTAATGTCAATGGT
Source organism: Macrothele yani (assembly GCA_039090855.1). Lineage (NCBI taxonomy): Eukaryota > Metazoa > Arthropoda > Arachnida > Araneae > Macrothelidae > Macrothele > Macrothele yani. The sequence goes on along the minus strand of CM077023.1, from coordinate 97,490,082 downwards.
AATCGGAGCAATGGGCATCGTGCGACAAGTCCCCTCTCCTGCAGACGACGTCGAACGGTACGTGCTGACACAGGTTGTTGCGTAACACACCCTAATTCCTGTGCTAACGTTCGTGATGTGGCGGTGCGAGCAGTCATTGCCTGCCGCACAACATGCCAGTCCTCTCGTTCGGTGGTGTGCTGCGTCTGCGGCAATCGCTCACGTCGGTCCTTCCGTCCCTCCTGCACCCACCGGATCCATACTCGCCTCACTGTGGCTGGATGTCATTCCACACGGGCACCGATGTCTCGGTATGATAAGCCACTATTGACGTGCTCTGTTGAACTCTGAAATGTGCTGGAATGACTGCCGTATTCTTCACACGCACAGGTTCGGCAGCACAACACACTTCCACTACTTACACCCCGCCTTCTGTGCACCCTTCTTATAGTGCTTTTCGGTGGAGTGCGGGGCACACATGATTTGTGTATGCCCTACAATGCTAATCATTTGCATGTCCTCTCGCGGGCGACGCATGCTGAGAATTTCAGGCCAATCGGATGCTTCCTTCTTGGTGTTGCATTTTGGGTGGCCAGCAGTGTATATATATATATATATATATATATATATATATATATATGCAACATGACAAGAGAGAAATAAGCAACATGACGAGAGAAATAACCAGTCATGAAATAACTAACACTCCAATCGTGATTGGTTGATCATCACTTTGCTTTGCGTCATGTCACTGAGGTGTAAATCGAGCCTAACACTTCTGTGAAATTATTCCACATGAAATATACATTTTCTGCCAATCGGTATCCAACTGATGTGGAATTAAACCACAACAAGAAAGATGACACTGGATTTTTGGTTGTAACAAGCACGTCTTTTGGATCCGTTCTGAAGTGAATTAAAGTTATCAAAGTTATTCAAAGTCAATGGAACCGGTTTGGAAAGCAATCAACCAGTTTCTACAATCAATAAAACATCCAGAAATGGAAACATCTACTTACTTCCATCTGTGGCTAAAAAGCATGTTATGAAATTACCAAATGGTGCACAAAAAGTTTCTCATAGACAGAGATTTTCAAATGGCATAGTTAAAAGAAAAAATATAGAAGGAAACATGATATAAGTCTACGTCTGCTAGAGGAAGAATTTTGCATAATGGAAAAGTTGAAAATAGACAAATATTCTTTGTGAAAAAAGCTTAGCTAAGGAAAAAGAATTTTCAAATATGTCTCCCGGAAGCAGAGATAGCAAAAAAAAAAAAAAAAGTTTCGACCTTAACACATATAGCTGGAAATCTTTGTATTATTTAAAGAGGCTAATGTTCCACTTCTCTATTTTAGCAAATGGCTTACAGTAAAGTAGAAATTTCTCAATAGTGTTTTTAGAAGCAGTGATAAGCTGCAAACTGAAGTACACAAACACCACCTACCAACACAACTGTGAACTACAAAATTTTTCATATACTAGCCTAAAGTGTTCTACAAGGTAAATGGCATCCGGTGTTGAAAGAATATTTCAAATTGCGCATGTAGAAACAGAGATATTGAGAAAAACAGGTTCAGCATTTGCCCTTCCTAGTGCTAAAATTGTGCATTATTTTGGGAAGAAAATATGCACACAGAGTTTGCATAGTTAGTAGTATCTGACCGAAGAGAGAAGCTTTTCAATCGGCGTTTTAGTCCCTCAGATACTGCTGTAGACAGAAATGTGAACTGACTCCCTCTAGTGGGGAGACTTGTGCATTAAGAAAAAGTTGAAATTATGTGAGAAACATTTCGCAGTGGAAACGCTTTTAAACAAAGAAAGAATTTTTCAAATCAGACTCTTAAAAGCAGAGATATCGACAAAAATAAGATAATCTACATCTCATGGCAGGAAAACCATGTATTATTTTAAGAAGAAAATATTCTTAAAAGGTTTTCGATGTCAGCGGAATCGCTCCACAAAAGAATTTTTTCAATAGAGTTTTCAGAAGCTCAGATTTTGCTGCAAATACATAACAAGCAGAAATGAACACTTATCTCCCTGGTGGCCAAACCATTCTTTACCAAATATTAGAAATTATATGTAAAACATTTCCCATCAGGAGCTCTACACTATATAGGAAGAATTTTTCAAATCAGAGTTTTAGAAGCAGAGATATGGGTCATTCCATGTCAGTTCAACACAGAAAAATAGCATTTTCAACTTTGACCCCTTTGGATTTTTATAAAACTTTGTAGGTTTGATCACATACACAAGAAATGAGTGTGTGCCAATTTTTAGCACAATAGCTTTTATATAACATTCAAGAAGTTTGTCAAATTTCAGTGTTTTGTATGTCATAAAAGTACTTATAACTCAAGTTCTTTCACAGAGTGATAAGGTTTGGATTTTTAAAAACCTCTTTTCACTGGCTTTTAAATGATATATCACTTAATGCATAATTAAAAAAAAATAATTTCAAATTCACACAATTTGAAATTTCACCTTGGATTTTTCGAAAAGTGACATTTTGATTTTTTAAAAAAAGTCATGAAAGTCAGGTGAAATTAAATTACATGGTGATAACATGTTGTAAATTTGAGGCTGGCAATCGAAAGGCATAAAAAATTACAAGGATTTATTAAATTTACATACTTGGTAAATTTACCATATGCCTAAAATATCCATGTTCCACTGATCAATAAAGAAGCTTTATAATTTAGCCAACTAGCAATATAAAAAGAAACACATATGTATTATGTCTGGCCAAGGCTGAACTGGATCCTATTAGGCTGTAACATTACCGTTGAAGACAATAGACTTTTGGTGATTGGCCAGTGGGCGTTAGGGACGATTTCAGCTGTTAGATGGCACTGCGTCCCAAGGTTAAACACCTCAGTTTCTGGGTTGTTTGAATTGCGGGATTGTGTATGTTCATCGTTTTTTCTTGTTTTTTTTTAACAAAACCTTCTAGTTTTAAAACCAAACTGTTGTTTTCACAACAAAATCCAACCCATTTTCAAATTGGTTTACTGCTGTGTGCCGATGTGCACATTTTCTAAGAAGAAAAACGTGGGATTTTCATTCCATGAGTTTCCCTCAAATCAGAACCTAAAGCAACTGTTGCTGAAAGAAATATCTTGTCAGGATTTTGCTCCAAATGACAAGTTACCTTCATCTGTTGTTTGTGGTAAGCATTTTCATTCTGATAATTACGTACCTAATTCAATTTTAGAAAAAAACCTCAGCTATATAAACTCATATTAAGAAAAATAGTAGGTAAATGTGTAGATTTGCGTTTTAAATTATTTCGTCGGAAAAATATTAGTACTTCGGAAAAGTGCGACATACAGGTTTTAGATTGTAAAAATTAGTAGCAAATGGTGCAGAAATTTTCTGTTTCAAATGTCTTTTAAAGATTTTTATCGTAACATTTACCTGTACGTTCGACACGTTAGGCCTACGCGGCAGCGTCTCTTCACAGCATCGAACTTGCAGGTAAATGTTACGATAAAAATCTTTAAAAGACATTTAAAATACGAAATTTCTGCACCATTTGCCATTAATTTCCATACTCTAAAATCTGTACGTCGCACTTTTTCCAAGTTCTAACATTTTTCCGACGAAATAATTTAAGACGCTAATCTACACATTTCGCAAAATCTCGGCCCTAGATCCTTGAAGAATAAAGGAGGAATGAGATTTAGACATGAATTACACCAGTTCCTACAGAAAAATTCTCTTGCCCAAGTACTACGAATTCAGAATACAAATATCCATCTGTTCATGTGAAAGTGAATATGAATAAAATCTCAAATGTAAATAATGATACGGAATCAGTTTGTTAATGCGAACAACGTTAATAGATGGCGCTGCGTCCCAACTCATCTTTTCTGTCCTCGCTGTTTTTGCTTAATGTTACAGCCTGATAGGATCGAGTTCAGCCTTGGTCTGGCGATGGGTTAATCTTGTTTATAAATCATTTTATGTAATATTTATAAAAAAATATGAAAATTCATATTAATATATTTGTAAAGGACTGATTGTGTTTACATTTATCCGCTAAGTGGTGCTGATGTGAATCTTTGAGATTTTATTCTGTTTGTTAATATATATATATGTCTGGCAATAAGTTTTCTGTTGACTTTCTGATTTTACTTTTGGTTTCGGAAGTTCTGAGTTGGAGTACTATGTGTACAAGTCGATGTAACACTTTCATGTAGATGTGAAATAAAATGTGCCATAAGTGCAACAGTTATTGTTTAACAAAGGCTCTCATCGAGATATGATCAGCAGTTGGATTGTCTACAGCATTCTTGAGTTTCAGGTATTCTGATTAGATAAAGGAGTTTGATTGCAGAATCCAAAAATCTTAGCAGTTCAGCTTTAAACAAGGGTACGTGTTATTTGCTGAAAAGAGTTGACTTAATGATTTGAACTTGGCAATGATGTCTAATCTTAAAATCTTCAAAAATTAATCTTCTTGTTTAATGATGACAATTTTATATTGTAACCACTGAAGAAAATTACTTTTATGTAAAATAAAAAGCAAAATTTGCATCAAGCGCATCACATGAAAATGTTTTCTGTGTGATGCTTTATGTTGTTTTACAGTTAGACTGCTCACTTCTTATTAATATCAGTTCAAAAAATGTAAAAATCACGTTATCTAATGAACGTTATTACGTGGCATATTATATTAAGTTCATTAGCAGGAATTCATAGAAGTCCTGTCATTTTTTCTGTTCTTCACGTTTTTACTCAAGTGCTCACTTCTAATTGGGGGAACAATTGCACTCTAGTGTAAATGCCGTAATCAGCATAAGTTTTCTCTGTCATTTTAACTGTGTTGGCAAAATTAAAAATTAATATTTCTTGCACTGCAAGTGTTCTAAGTTTTCAGTGTCTTCTTGTAAGATTTTGTGAATTCGTCCAGTTGCTGTCTTTTTATCCACCTTTTGCAATATGTCACGTCTTGGCGAGTTTGAAATATCTTCCGATATTCAGAGTTGAAGAAATATTCTTCTCATAATACATGGTAAATACGCCATGATAATTAACACATATATCTTATTTGAAGGGATATACATATATATATATATATATATATATATATATATATATATACTATAAAGATACCTAAGCAAAAAAATACATATATAATTTTGACTCACACCTAGTACAACATAGAAAAGGTTATGTATCTACCTGCGTGAGTAAAAGGTGAAAAGAAAAAAAAAGAAAATAAAACAACTGAATGTAGAAGGTGTCGAGAATACTGAGCCTTGGCTTTATCAAGGACCAGCAAAAACTCTGCATTTTCTCACTTCCACAAAGACCTAGTTGGAAATGGGTTTCTGCAAGGCCATAGATGCAAGTAACATTCCCACCTAAAATAGTTTAAAAAATATATATATAAGTCATGTCCTCCGTAGAGTAGCATGACCTAGCACTAGTTAACAATTTCGCTTGCATCCATTAACCTTCATGGCCCGACCCATGCTCTTCATCTGTTACTATTAAACAGAGAGAAGAAGATTAAAGAGAACTCAAGCTGTGAGAGTGACATAATAAATAGAAATGATTTTCAGCTATAACGAAATTCCAAGTTCGTTTGAGAGAGAATTTAAACCTGAAAAACAAATTTTACATTGCAATTAAAAAAGGAAATGTTAATTTATAACGAACAGATTTTTGAAAGAAAACTTGAGTCTAAAACCCCTACTCTACAACTTATGACAGCACGAAAACGAGAATAAGTTAAAGATAATAATTAACTAAAGAAAACTTTGTGAAAGTTATATACCTTAAACAGTTAGTTGCAATATGTACAAAGTATTTCAGCAGTGCTTTAAGTGCATAATTAATTAGTTATTAAGAACTTAACTACTTTGAAAAAACAGCGCATAGACAGCGCATAGAAAAGGAACAAGCTTAGCCATCTTCTGTTCCTAGGTACCACAAAAGACGCTCAAAGTTACAAAGAAAAGTAAGAGTTAAAACCCGCATAAATGTTAACAGACAAACCAATGCTTAAAAGCTGAAAAGCTAAAAAACGACAGAGAAAGGTACATGAAGTACAAACATTGAACTTATAAAACCTAGAACCCAAAAACAAGGAAGAGAGCTTACCTCTTGAGTTACAAAAACTTTTCTCCTCACAAGAGGAGAACATGGCTGACCTCTTCCGCCACTCCCTAGACGCTGGGGGGCAGTGAGGGTGGGGCTGATGGCCTCCTCATACAGCAAGAAACCAACGCGCGGAGATTTTAACCAGAGAAAAAAATATATAAACTTAAGACTGTGGATCTGTATGATCAGAATGAGCAGAATTAACTCTCCAGAATACATGAGAAATATTATAAAATACACGAGCAGTTTATTTAATAATCTTTGCATGTATTAAATCACCTTAGTGAGCTTCTATAGATTAATCAGAATCTTATTAATTTTAATGTTGGTTTTACTATTTTTAGTATAGCTATCCTAGTGATGAATAACTGGTTTTCTTTTTTATTTGTTTTTATTTTTCTTTTATAAACAGATTTTTAAGCTTTTTTTGTGATTTTGTTTATATTATTTAATTTTTTTTGTTTTAATAGGACCGTCATATCCATAGCACTAAGGTTCCTTTAGGTAGTTAATAGGCATCCTCTAGCCAACTTCCTTACGGCTTTGATTGGTCAGAATCATATTATTAACTGTGTAGAAAATTAAAGCAGATCTGCCAACCTTACTCTATTATTCAGAATAATTTTTCTTAAAGTTCTTTTGATGAAAGAAGAAGGAATTTCGTTCTCTAGAAAACTTTCTAATAGTATATTAATGTGGTAATTGAAGTCCAAATTGTTGCTGCAAATTCTTGAAATTCTTAGGACCTGAGAAATTAGTACATTCTCAATTACTTTGGTTGAAATGTTATTATTCCAGTGTAGATTTGGATTTATAATAAACAAGAAACTGAAGGATAAAGTTGTAAGTTGAAAGTTCCTCTGACAGAGCTGCACGACTTGTTATCCAACTCTCGAAAAGATACCAGGCTCAGATTATTCAAACTTATGCACCCACCACAAGTCATCCTGAAGAAGAAATTGAAGAATTTTATGAGGAAATTTGTCATCTAAATAATAAAGGTAAGCAGCACTTGAAAATAATTATGGGAGATTTCAATGCAAAAATAGGGCAACGGCAACAGAATGAAACTTCAGTAGGTAAATTCGGTCATGGCAACAGAAACCAGCGTGGAAATACTCTCGTTGAGTTTGCAGAGGCAGAAGGGTTTTTCATCTTGAACTCCTTCTTCAAGAAAAAGCCACACAGGAAATGGACATGGAGACATCCAAATGGGACGACAAGTGAAATTGATTTTATTATGTGTAACAAAAAATTCGTCATAGAAGACTGCAGTGTGCTAAACAAGTTCAACACAGGTAGTGACCATAGATTGGTGAGATGTAAGATGCACCTCAACACTAAACTTGAACGTGGCAAGCTCATAAGACAAACAAAATCTATTGACATAACCAACCTTAAAAAACACCATAATACCTTCAAGTTAGAACTGAAGAACAGGTTCTCTGCTTTAGAAGGCCTAACATCGGAAGAAGTGGACATCTCTGAAGTTAACAGAAAAGTAACCAAAGCTCTTATGGAAACAGCAACAAAATTAGCTGGGTCTAAGAACAAGTTGCATGTGAACAAATTATCAGGAAAAACCAAAATGTTGATGCAAAAAAGAAGAGAGATGAGGACAACTAAAGAAGATGTGACTTCCAAAGTGGAATATATAGAGCTATGCAAGACAGTAAGAAAAAGTATCACTGAAGACGTAAGGAAATTCAACTGTGAACTAGTGAGGAAAGCAATTGAAAACAACCAAAGCCTAAAGATAGCAAAGGGACATCTCAGTAAGGGAAGAAAACAGATTATGGCACTGAGAAAAGAAGATGGTTCTGTAACAAGAAATAGAGCGAAATTTTGACAAGAGTGAAAGATTTCTACTCCAAATTATATGAAAGGGATGATATATGCACTCCAGACATCATGAAAGATACCAGTACCAGAGTTCCCCCAGTCCTTCCAGCAGAAGTTGCATATGCAATCAAGAACATGAAGCGAGGAAAAGCTCCAGGAGAAGATGGAATTACTGTAGACATCATACAAGAAGCAAGTGGAGAAATCAAAACAGTACTCGCCCAAATTTTCACTCGATGCCTTAATGAAGGAAAGATTCCTGAGGATTGGAACACCGCTACAATGATCCTGCTACATAAGAAAGGTGACATTGAGGATCTCGGAAACTACAGACCTATCAGCCTCCTATCAGTAGTTTATAAAATCTTCACTAAAGTTCTTTCACACCGCTTGAAGGTAGCACTAGACATGGCTCAACCGAGAGAACAAGCTGGATTCAGGAGTGGCTACAGCACAATAGATCATATCCATGTGCTGAGAGAACTAATTGAAAGAGCGAGGGAATATGAACTTCCATTGTGCATGGCTTTTATCGATTATGAAAAAGCCTTTGATTCGGTGAAACCATCAGCAGTTACAATGGCTCTGAAAACCTGCAGTATTGAAGATGCATACATTAATATTATTAATAACATCTATGAAAATGCAAGTGCAAAGATTAGGCTGTTTGAAAATACAACACACGTAAAAATTGGAAAGGGAGTGAGACAAGGTGACACCATATCTCCGAAGCTCTTTAATGCCACATTGGAGGGTGTTTTTCAGTCGCTGAGCTGGGAAAACAAGGGGATAAAGATTAATGGAGATTATCTAACCCACCTTCGTTTTGCTGATGACGTAGTCATTTTGCAACTACCCCATCAGAGCTGCAGAGTATGATCCAGGAACTTGCTGACAAGAGTAAAGAAGTGGGATTAAAAATGAACTTTCAGAAGACAAAAGTGATGTTCAATGCTTTTACAAGAAATGAAGATTTATCGATTGATGGAGAAAAGCTGGAGATAACAGACACGTACGTTTATCTTGGACAGCAGATATCAAGTGAGGGTCACATTGATGAAGAAATTAATCGGCGTACAAAACTTGCCTGGAGAGCTTTTGGAAGAAACAGCATAATTTTCAAGAGCAATATGCCATTATGTCTTAAAGAAAAGTGTTTGATCAATGCATCCTTCCAGTGCTTACGTATGGTGCAGAGACGTGGACCTTAACTAAAAGAGACATACAAAGGCTGCAGACAACTCAAAGGAGCATGGAGAGGTGCATGCTTGGTGTAACCAGGAGAGATAAGAAGAGGAACTCGTGGATCCGAAAAATGACGAGAGTGGAAGACATCATGATCAGAGTTAAATCCCTGAAATGGCAATGGGCTGGACATACTGCCAGAAGGACAGATCATCGATGGACAGCCGAAATTTTAGATTGGATTCCAAGGGACAGGAAAAGACCCAGAAGAAGACCACATGGAGATGGGTGGATGAAATTCGAAAGTATGCAGGGGTGACATGGAGGAGACTGGCACAAGACAGACCGTTGTGGAGGAAACTTGGGGAGACCTTCGTCCAGCAGTGGATTGATAATGGTTGATGATGATGATGATGATGATAGTATATATAAGATGAACAAACCACTTGAAGGCTTTGCTTTCGAAGCCTTCAAGTGGTTTCTTCATCAGATGTAGTAAAAAGTTAAAAGTTAAAAGCGCTAGAGTATTTTAGTGAATAAATTTTAACGTGCCTAGATGGTTCTTAACTCTACTCTTTAGACTTAATCTAGTGCGTAGTTCATTTTACTAAGTGTACGACTTGGTGATATTTAATGCTTCCTGAACCACTAGTTCTTTTGGTATGCACATTTTTCATTCATAATACACACTTTCAATCACAAAATCTTGCTCCAGTGCCAACAAACTTATATCACCTTACGCAAAAAACTCAACACACAATTATTGCACATGGCATTTTTAATAAACTGCAGAGACTTTGGAATTACTCCTAAGTTCCTATGTATTCATGCTACAAAAAGTTCCTACGTATTCTGTGCACCTTGCCTTTTTGGAAAACTTAAACTGCATAAAAGACTTCACATCCTGTCCGACCTTTGGTTTCTAGCAAAAATAGCCCAACTAGAAATCTACAAATAGCACTTGCAAAATTCCTCAGCCCCTTAATGCAAAACTCTGAGTACTCCATTTGCAGTACAACTGCTGCTGTTTCAAGACTTAAAACAATTTGGTTCTTTTGGTCAACCTTTCATCATGGCTTCATGAGACACCATCTCTATGTTTCCGAACATTCCAGTCCACTCGCACATAACTTGATTAAACAAAAATTGATTCACCTCTTGAGATTGAATCTATTATTTCTACTCTCATTCAACACAGCAGTTAGATTAAATATGAAATAGTCATTCAAGATTTAGAAGGTAAATTTTTCCAGTCAAACTTTCCCAAACCAGCACTCTACTTGCGCTATGTAGATGGTGTGTTTGTTTTTGGACTCGTGGTGAAAATTCATTGCAGTCTTTATGTTTTTCTCTGCCATCTATAATCCCAACCATAAAATTCACCTGTGAATAGAGTCTAATGGCACCTTGCCATTCCTGGATCTTTTACTACATAGAGATCCTGTGTTTCAAAAGCTGTCCTTCTCCATCTATAGAAAACCAACTTACATACCTTCCATCCTTCCCAGGGACTCTCATAACCCATTTCATCAAAAAATTGCGGCATTTCATGCCTGCATCAGAAGAGCCTATGCCTGCACCTCTGCTGACATATATCGAGATGAAGAAATACAGCGAATTAAGGCCTTGGCACACAGCAATGGTTATGGGCCTGACTTTGATACTTTATGTGCCAAACACTCCTCAAGTTTCAACACATCTTTGAGATCTTAAGGGAACCTATGAAATATGTTGGTTCCATACAATATATTCCAGCAGTTACCGATTTATTACAACATGCTTGTCAGAGACATTCCCTGAATTTTGGCCTAAGTACAAGAAATATCTTTTTGTGCATCAGAAGAGATAGGGACTCTCGTAATATCCTTACTCTGCAGGTATCTACATAACATCTTTAGTTAAAGGTGTACATCCCATCACAGAAATCATAAAGAGTGTGTACATCGGAAGTACAAAAATACGTTTATGTACAAGAATTAATGAACATCGATGAACTATTACTAACGGTGGTTGCTCAACAGCACTGGCTAGAGCCTGTACAGACAAACAGTTCCACCCATTATGGATGACATAACCCTTTTAACCGGATACACTAATGACTGGTACCTAAGATATGGCGAAGCAGTTGTAATACATAGATTTTCAAATACTTGCTGCGATGATGAACCTCCCATTATTCTACCCTACCCTTGGAGACACCTTGTTAATGAAAAGATTATTTTTCGCTAGTTGTCGACGGGGGCTGCACCAAAACCATGACCTTGAACTGTGTTTAATTATCTCTTCATCAAAAACTGTACCTTCTCTTTTTAGCTGATGTTACTAACAGACGTTTTGAGTTACTCAAGATGCCTCAGTGTACCTGCACTCGACTATTATGAAAGGTGTGTGGTTTGTCGTCTGACCTTGTGGGGTCACTTTTTTTAAGTTTTTTTTTTTTTTTTTTTAACTTTTAACTTTTTTTACTACACCCAATAAAGAAGCCACTTGATTGAAGGCGTTGAAAGCACTAGTGTATTTTAGTGAATAAATTTTAACGTGCCTAGACGGTTCTCGACTCTACTCTTTGGACTTAATCTGGTGCATAGTTCATCTTACTGAGCGTATGACTTTGTGATATTTAAGGTATGTGACTTTTCCTTCTGCATAAGAGGTACTATAAACGTGTTGAACAGAACTTACAAAATAAGGTTATTGATGACCATTTTTTATCCTATTAATTACCGAAGATATTAAAAACGAGGAACATGATCAGAAAAAAAAAAAATAAAAGACTGTAATCAGAAAGGGAAATAATGGGGGGGGTGCAGCTTGGTAAGAAAAATCCGCAGTTCTAAAAATCACTGAATATTCTCATCAGTGCTAAAAGAATTTTTTGGGGTGTCAGACGACATGAAGACACACAAAATATATTGAAAAAATTATGCATGCAATTAAGAACATTAAATGGGAAAAAGCTCCAGGAGAAGATGGAATTACTGTAGACATTATACAAGAAGCAAGTAGAGAAATTGAAACTAGACTCCAAGTTTTCACTAGATGTCTCAATGAAGGGAAGATTTCTGAGGATTGAAACAATGCTACAATGATCCTTCTACATAAAAAAGGTGACATTAAGGATCTCAGGAACTACAGACCCATCAGCCTCCTATCTATAATCAATTCTAAATAGCAATCTGGTTGCAGCTACAATAACTGCTTTGTCTAAACTTAGGAACGAAGGCTTTCTACCACACGAAATTTCTGTTAACATGAAACCACCTCCAGGCCCATGTGTCCTGGAGATGTTTGGTAAGATAAAATTCCATATATTAAATCATCCTCTACAGCCTTTAGTTTTTTCATGTAATTCACCCTTTGGAAAAATCATAAGCAAATTTTTTAAAACCTGTGTTGAATCTATCCTCTTCCCCATTTTCAGCTTCCAACTCACTACAGGTTATTGAACAAGTTCGTTCCATTCAAACCCTGGGTACCCCTTTAATTTTTGCATCCCTGGATGTTAATAAATAAATACATCGCTCTTTCCACGTTCCAGAAACACACAGCAACCATCTGGAACGTGGAAAGAGCGATGTATTTATTTATTAACTGTCGCCACGTATTTGGAATATTTTCACCTGGATGTTATTTCACTATTTCCTAATGTTTCTATTGATGTTGTACATTCTTTAATTGAACAAAAACTTCTTTCTGGTACTAATATTTTACCTGTCCAGGTTTATGTTCTTATTTCTGTCCTTTGGCTTGTTGCCACCAGATCTTATTTTAAATTTGATATTATTTATCAACAAAAAGCTGGAGCACCCATGGGGTCGCTTCTTTCGTCTATTATGGCAGAGTTCATTCTTCAAGCCTTGGAGGAATGGGTACTTGGAACTTGTCCCCTTAAACCCATCCTCTATTTGCGTTATGTGGACAATATTCTTATATGTTGGCCCCATTCACATAACCATCTTACCCAGTTTTTGGATTTGATGAACTCTCAATACTCCACTATTCAATTCACTTTGGAGTTAGAACAAAATTTATCTTTACCTTTCTTGGATCTAAATCTTCAACGTAACCCTATTAACAATTCCTTATCTTTTCCAGTCTATAGGAAACAAATTGCCCAACCCATCATAATTCCGGTGAATTCCTTTCATCCAACTTCTGTAAAACTGACTGCATTTTGTTATTCGATAAAAGAGCCTATACTCATTCCATTGCTACACGGTTTCGCCCACTGGAATTGTCTTAAGATTTTTGACATAGCGGAATCTTTTGGATACTCTAATAGTACTATTTACTCTCTCGTTCGTAGGTATAACCATCTTAACTGTTCCACTCTGCAAAGGGACAGCCAAACTTTGACTTATACGGGATCTTTCGATCATTGACCTCATAGTTTTTTAAATCTCGGAACATTGTGCAAGGAAGCGGGTATGAACTTTGGAGACAAGACTCATAATTTATTTTCCTTTGTAACAAGTGACCGAGATAAGAAACAACTTAAATTTCAACATGGCATATATTGTGTATCTTTGAAAGCAGTTTCTTCTTCTAATGCAGACTGTTGTTACATCGGGTCCACGTTAAGGACAGTTCAGACGCATTTATCTGAACATGTATATGATTTGAAAACCTCAGCAACAACTACTGCCCTTGCTCGCTGTGTGCACAGAGGTTTACACATTCCTCAGTGGAATGCGGTTCGTATCATGGCTTCACCTAACTCTAAGGCTGCGACTCTTGTGGAAAGTTTATGTATCTATTTAAATCGAAAGATATCTTGTAATGATGAGTTACCTTCAGATATTCTCGTTGCTTAGTTAAATTTATTGAATGATTTACTCCCATATCTTAATCGTGTTACAAAACTACTTCCGATCAACCCCCCCTTCTCGTTTTAAACGTATGTCATTTTGTTGGCCTGCGCATGTATCAATCTACGTCATTTGACACATGTATTTAATGCCAGCCCAATGTTCTTGTGGGGGTTATTGACCTGATGATGATCTTTAGTAAGGTCGAAAGAGCTTGCCATTGTAAATACCATTACTTTAGCTTGTCACGAGTTTTTAACCAGTCATTAAATGTAGTAATCAAGTAATCATGAGCTAATTGTTGATGTGTATGTTTTTAGATCGTGTTTTTACTTTCGTCTTCAAATATTTTATTGTCAACTTAACACAAGTTTTAATACTACTTCAGTAATTCATAGCCTCCTATCAGTGGTTTATAAAATCTTCACTAAGGTTCTTTCACATCGCTTAAAGATAACACTGGACATGGCTCAACCGAGAGAACAAGCAGGATTCAGGAGTGGCTACAGCACCATAGATCATATTCATGTGCTGAAAGAAAATTGAAAACACGTGGGAATATGAACTCTTATTATGTATGGCTTTTATCAATTATGAAAAGGCCCTTGATTCCGTGAAACCATCAGCAGTTTTACAATGGCTTTGAAATCCTATGGTATTGAAGATGCATACATTAATATTAGCTGTAACATCTATGAAAATGCAACTGCAACGGTTCGGTTATTTTAGGATACAACACCAATGAAAATTGGAAAGGGAGTGAGACAAGATGGCACCATATCTCCCAAACTCTTTAATGCCACATTGCAAAATGTCTTTTGATCATTGAACTGAGAAAACAAAGGGATAAAGATTATTTAACTCACCTTTGTTTTGCTGATGATGTAGTAATATTTGTAACTGCCCCTTCAGAACTGCAGTGTATGATCCAGGAACTTTCTGATAAGAGTAAAGGAATGGGATTAACAGTGAACTTTCAGAAGACAAAACTGATGTTCAGTGCTTTTACAAGAAATGAAGATTTATCGATTGATGAGGAAAAGCTGGAGATGGCCGATACCTACATTTACTTTGGACAGCAGATATCAAGCAAAAGTCACACTGATGAAGAAATTAATTGACGTAAAAACTTGGTTGGAGAGCTTTTGGAAGAAAGAGTACAATTTTTAAGAGCAATATGCCATTGTGTCTTGAAAGAAAAGTGTTTAATCATTGCATCCTTCCAGTAGTTACGCACAGAAATGTGTACCTTCACTAAAAAGGACTTATAAAGACTGCAGACAACTGAAAGAAGCCTGGAGAGATGCATGCTTAGTGTAACTAGTAGAGATAAGAAGAGGAACTCATGAATAAGGAAAATGACAAGTGGAAGACATCACGATCAGAGTAAAATGCCTGAAATGGCAATGGGCTGGACATGTTGCCAGAAGAATGGACCACTGATGGACAACCAAATTTCTAGACTAGATTCCAAAGTACAGAAGAAGACCACATTGGAGATGGGTGGATGAAATTCAAAAGCATGCTGGAGTGACGTGGAGGAGACTGGTGCAAGGTAGACAATTGTGGAAGAAACCTGGGGAGACCTTCATCAAGCAGTGGATTGATAATGGTTGTTGTTAATGATATTGTAAAAATATAACTACTATTACTTATCAGATCAAATTCTGTGTCAGCAAGCAATATAGTGGATGTTATGGTTGAAGTCCTCATTATGGTATTGTATTTTTTGTTTCAATAAATAAATTTTCATTTAACGTTTGATGCTATCTTTATGCAAAATACTCGTGCGTAGATGCCTGTACAACACTGAAGCCTTGCCTGTATGAAATTTCAATCTTTGACATGTAAAACATCAACATACTTTTTTTTTAAGATTTGATGTTTACCAAGAATGTAATTTTAAAAATATCTATCATGATCTATGTCAGTTCTCTGAAATTAAAAAAAAAAAAAAAAAAAAAAAAGGATTTTCAAATAAGATTTTATTTAAAGTACAGTTTGTATTTTAGCTCCTTCTAATGGCTCTTTGGAGGGTGAAGCTCTGATCTACATCGGGAGAATGATTCCATTTATTCAGGTAAGGATCTAAACAATTTATTTTGTGTAAGACTTTCTGCCTTCCCAGCTCATACTGGTTGTGTCATTCATGTATGGATATTCATGACATGTGAGAGTTTTCGTTCCCCATTTATCTCCTTGCCTGATATGATTGTTTGAGAATGACAGCTCAACTGCCTAAGTGGTGTTTTACTTGTCCTTCCCAAGTCACCACATGCATGGCACTCTTTGGGGTCACTTTTATCATAGCACATAAAAGTTCATAACCTAACTTTTATAGAGCTAGCATGTCATTAAATAGGCATAAATTCTTTGTGTTAATCTTTTATTGTATTACTAGTTTCTTTTTTTATATTATGTAAGTATTTTATTCAACATTAATTTAAAATGTGCTACTGTATATTGCAGTATTTGAACACATTTTCTACTTCATTTATGAAAATTGAAATGAATTGTACAGGAAGTATTCATGAATATGGTCAGGGACTCCATCAATCTATTATTATTATTATTATTGTGTATCTTGATAGCATATGTTGAGAAATTCTTATTAAACTTTTTCTGTTAAAAATACAAAATATAGCTGGCCTGTATCTACTCAATACCTTAGTACCTTGTATAACTTGCCTTTCTGTGCAACAGCATTGCATTTCAACTGACACTTAACTGCCAGTAAACAGCTGTTCACTTTGGTTAGCTGCTGAACCAAGAGTAGTCCACTATTTGATGTGCTGTTGATTGTCTCTGGGCTGTTAATAACTTCCTGGTAGCTGAGGGGTCAGAGGCCTAGTTTTCTGACTGGTCGTTTCAGCTGGACACAGGTTTGAAACCCAGATGAGCCGTGGGTGGTGTGTTTGTCTTAGGGTGCTGGTTCTGTGTCCTTGGAACCAGTGGCCCCAAGTTAAGGACTTGTGACTGCTTATAGCCCATAGAGTTTCTGTCATGT
This sequence comes from Macrothele yani, assembly GCA_039090855.1. Classification (NCBI taxonomy): domain Eukaryota; kingdom Metazoa; phylum Arthropoda; class Arachnida; order Araneae; family Macrothelidae; genus Macrothele; species Macrothele yani. The sequence continues at coordinate 97,473,147 of CM077023.1, read as the reverse complement.
TATTTGTTAAAACCTGAAACTAAAACAAAAAAACAAATAAAATTTTTTGTAGACCACTGTTTTGTCAAAGTTAGACCAGACTTTCACCATGCTCCATACTCTAGTTACTTTAACTGTAAATGCTTGAATTAGAATAAAGCATAAATTTCAATCCCATTGTTTGACTATCTGAAAATTAGGTTTGCAGTTTACTTTAGAAATGACAAATCATGACATAAAATAAATATGGAAGTATTTTGATTTTATAAGATTTACTGTATGGAGATATTCACTTTCCATTCTCGCGGCTTGAAGGCCCAGTGATCAACTGCTACAAACTGATTATATTTCCACCTGTAGTTGGTTTATTTTCCAGTAAAGCATCTGTTTTATATGAAATTTGTGGATTTATCTTGTATATCAAAGATTTAATGGGCATGACTGAAATTATATATAAAATATAAGATCTAGCAATGGGGGAAGACCTGTAAAATACATTAAATGATTGCTAACCAAAGGCAGGTACTAAATAGGAATCCTGAGTAGTACTCTGTTGTACAAGATACAGATTAACAACAATGATGATGATGAGGATGGAATTTTTATTTAACTAAGCACTTGCAAAAAAAATTTGGATATTAAGTGATTAAGATTTAAGAGTGTTATGTTTTGCTTTTTTTTTTTTTTTTACCAGAAAAGTTTGTCAAAATAGAATAAGTCAACCTTCAGAAATAATACATCTTCTTCCTCACTTTTTTACTACACTTTACTGTATTGAATGTCTAACATCATTGTCTCCATTACTGTTACGGTTAACATCAATCACTTAGGACCAAATACTCTGCAGTGAGTAACTGATGATGAAGTCCTTCTCAGTTTCAAGTACTTCTTTTAATTTTAGACAATGTTTTATTTATGTCCAATGATTTTAAGGGAATATCAGTTCTTCATGAGACCAGGATCTCTTATATGTTTATCTAATCCAGTTTTTTTAGAACAGTTCTTCATTGCTGCTTTAAATCTACCTCTCAAATTTCTAACGAGTGACCTGTATCATCTATGTAAAAAAGTCCACAGTTACATTCTGCTTCGTAAACAACTCCTTGTATCAGTAAGATTTTTTTTTCATATTGGGTAACTTGAGGGAATTTTTTTTCTTAGTTTGTTGACAGGACTTGGGGCCAGTTTTATGTTATGCTTTTTACTAAATTTCTTTGGAATTTCAAATAATGTTGTGGTAGGTTATTTTTCTGGTGAATTTTAGTTCTTTATTTGTAAGGATTCCTTCTAATTCAGCTTTGTGTACTTTTCTCATTTTCCCAGTTGAGTCAAATTAATTTTTTTCCAGGAACTGATTTGCAATGTTTGTTTTTATAGGGGAAGAATGTTGTGGTTTGAAATCTATAATAAGGTGATAGTATTTTGTGTGTGTGTGTGTGTAGTTGATATAGATGTCAACCAGTATGGAATTTCCATAATATTTCAAATATTTGGGTAGAATTATGGAAGTATGTATGTACGTACATAATGACAAAATTACAGAAAATTGCCGTTATAGCCATTTGATTTTAGTGTTGCAGAAACGGGCATCAGATACTTCTGCTGAATCGCGGAATTCCGCTTTTTTGTAATCATTTCGGTTATTCTCAAGATGGATGTTGTACTAAATAGAATGTGGGATGGGCCATTTTCCATCGGGGGAGAGAATTCTGTCTTACAGAACTTCCAAAAACGAAAGTTAGATGGAGTAAAGATTTCTCCTGTAATCACCATTTTTCTTTACTTTCAATGCTGCCTCTGTCCAGGAAGTACTGTTGTTGAGTATAATTTTTTGCATAAATGTTTGTTGCCAATTTTGTTCAAGCTGAAATGCAATCTCCAAAACCGGAAGTTAGACGGAGCAAAAATGTCTCTAATTTCTAAATCCTGTTTTTCACAATGTTCCTTCTGCTCTCTATTGTTGTTAAATATAATTTTTCCATAAATATATGCAATTTCAGCTTGAAAATGGAGGAAAAATTTCAGAAAACACAAGTCGGATGCAGCATGAATTTCTCCCGTAGTTGTACCCCCCCCCTTCCTGCAATGTCCCACTGATTTGTATTGTTGTGAAATATTATTTCCCCCATAAATGTTTGCATTTCAGCTTGATAAGGACGGGGAAGCTTTTCAAAAACAGAAGTGATAAAATTGGAAAATTTGTAAAAATTGATACATTTTGTTTAAAAGTATTCATTCTGTCAATGTTACAATATCATCTCAAATAGGAAAAACTTTGATATATGCATTCATGGTATTCAGGGTGAAAGTTCATTTAGCATGATGGATGAAATTATTGTCATCTAAGGGCTTAAAGAAAAAAAAAAGAAAAGTGACATTAAAAAAATGGGATGGCAAAGTTATCTGCTGAAAGAAAAAAATTAAGCAATTAATGCTGTGCGTCTGCAAGGTCAACAAAAGACACATATGGCTGTGGAACTCTCTGAGAAGAAAGCAAAGCATGCTCACAAGAGGAAAACTGTGCTGATGTGCTATCAAGTACAGCAACAAAACAAAATGAGAAAGCACAACTTTTTGAAGGTATGTCTTTTGAAATCATTTTATTTTATTTTGAATTCAGTAATTTTGTACTGTGAATGCAGTGATGGGCTCCACTTCAGTTCAATATTTTCAGTTTTGCTTGTGCTACATTTCCTTCTTGTGTGTGCTTCTGTATGATTTTTATAGCATTATAATGTGTAGTCACATTAAATAGTCAACACTGTAGAGTTTACAAATTTTGATCAGAAAATGATATCTTGAGACATTTTCTTATCACCATATTTTAAGGATGGAAGATATGTAAAATTGTGGAAACTTTTTAAATGACCCTGATCTTATCACATGTACCTGTAGAAATATAATTTTCTGTAAACAAAGCTATTGAAGTGGAAAACTTAAAGGAAGCTTCTTATGTTTTACAGAATTACTTATGATCATGTGAAGTTGTGTAGAGATATGCAGAAGGTCAAATAACAAAAAAAAAACAAAAAAAAAACGAGCGAAATAATGCAGTATTTAGAAGAGCAGTGAGCTTAAAGAAAAAGTTCTTTATTTAAAATAGAAGAAAAGAATGTATGCAGAATGACATCACTGAACATGAAAAAGATGCAGATGCTTTTGTAGAAATAGGAGAAACCAAGTATGACATTTCATTGTTTTTAAAATCAAATACAGTTGAACCTGCTTATAACAAGAGGCTCAGAATCGTTGGAAATTCTCGTTAGACTTTGGCGCTCGCTAAATCCCTTTTGGGATGGAAAATTCCACCATGTGAAAATATGCATATACACTGCCGGAAAGTGAAAAAAGAACACCAAGAAGGAATTAGCGGACGATCATGAAATTTACATATGTTAATGGGGTCGAGTTTATGTAGGTGTGATGTTGATTTCAGGGCCAACCGGTGAGCGCTTACGCCACAGCACAGCATAATATGCCAATTATCGTCGGTGGTATTTAAGGAGTACGGCGAAGCGAATGTAATCAGTCGTCGGCATACGGACACGTGCGAAGACCCTGAAGAAGCTGCAATGCCTGGACATGGAAGACTTGTACGATTTCAGCAGTTATTGGACTTTGAGCGAGGTCGTCTAGTCGGACTCCGCGAGGCCGGGTGGTCGTATTGTCATATTGCGGAGCGGAATTGGACGGGAAGCATCGGTGGTGGTACGATGGTGGCATAGATGGTCCGAGGAACATTCCCACACGAGAAGACGTGGAACCGGGAGTCACAGACGGACTGATGAGCGGACCGATCGACGCATAAGAAGAGTGGCATTGTCAAGCAGAACATCCACTGCGACGCAAATCCGAGCTGCCGTTGCACCTGAGGTGACTGTGCGAACAATCCACAACCGTCTACTGGATGCAAGACAACGTGCACATGTGCCTCTGGCATGTGTACCTCTGACTCCAGCCCACCGTCAGGAACGGCTGCAGTGGTGTCGCCAACGTCTACACTGGAGAACGCAATGGCGATCTGTCGTGTTCATCGATGAAAGCAGATTCTGCTTGGGAGCCTCCGATAGCCGTATGCGTGTTCGCAGAGGCACAGGGGAGCATCTCCACCCTTCTTGCATCCGCCAGCGACACACAGGGCCTACACCTGGTCTCCTGGTGTGGGGAGCGATCAGCTATCACTCCCGTACGCTAGTGTTTGTACCCAGTACGTTAAACAGCACCTCTTACATCAACATCATCATTCAGCCCGTTGTTGTGCCATTTGTAAGGTCGGTCCATCGTGGTGGTTTCCAGCAAGATAATGCACACCCACACACGGCACGTGCAACGCAACATGCACTTCAGAGTATGAGACAACTTCCATGGCCTGCACGTTCACACGCCAGCCACGACCATCCCCGATTTACGCGTCCAGGTTGAGGATGCTTGGAACTCAATACCCCAAACTTACATCCAACATCTGTATGGCAGACTCCATGCCAGAATTGCACAGTGTGACGCAGTTCAACTTCGTACTAACCATGTTACATGGAAATGTTATTTTTCAGTTTACCAGCAAATACAGCTGTATTTTGCCATAATGTTTTGGTCACGTCATCCTCTGTATTCCGTTATTATGCTGTATAAATTTCGTTGGTATTAGACATCTCCTTCTTGGTGTTCTTTTTTCACTTTCCGCCAGTTTATGTTTATATTATGTATCCATATATATACACTGAGTGATCACTGAATTATGAGCACCTACCTAATACTTTGTAAGTCCTTTCACCTTCAGTATAACAGTTCTCTGATGTGGCATCAATTCGAAAAGATGCTGGAAACAGTTGTGAGGTGTGGCCAACCAAGCTGTGTGTAATGTGGCTTGCAATGCAAGTATGGAGGTTTAAAACTCAGGCTTCACGTGAAAATAACACATAAACATATAAAACGAGCGAAACACAGAGTTGCGCAGTACAGTAAAAGGTTCGTTTAGCGGTAACTTTCGGTCATCCTATGACCTTAATCAGCCGCGATCACCTGTATGGGCTGGTTGCCAGAACTACAATTTGAAGTTGGAGTGTTGGAGATTTTAGGAGAGAGATCCAAATAAATGGGATTTGGTGAGGGGTCTCTGAATTGCAGTTTTTGGTGAACAAAATTTCAATGCTCTCTTGGAAACGCAGAGATGCCTTGTTGATGAATGGGGTAACTTTTTTGGTTTCTATCCGAATGGGAATTGCAGAGGTGTCTTCAAGGGTTAGTGCAGATAAAGCTGTCTTTGGAAGACCATTGGAAACATCTTTTTTGTGTTCACAAGTCTTGTTTTGATGCTTCGGTATGTGCTTCCAATATACACTGAGAGACCAGAGGAAGTTGAAATGGGAATAACATAAACTCCAGAGGTGTCCAAGGGTGAGACAGGATCCCTGTCTTTAAGCAGGCACATTATTGCAGAAGGGTTTCGTTTCACTGTGAGAGTGTAGCCCATAATTTTGAAAAGTTTACATATCTTATAAGAGAAGGATCCATGGAAAGGGATGGAACCAATGAATGGTGGTTTTTCCATTATTATTGGTGAGAGAGCAGACAGATTTTTCAAGTGAGAATTTTGGAGGAATTTTTGAATTGTAGAAGGTGGGAACTGATGGGCTTTGGCAATTTTCTTTATGGTGTCAATTTCTTCATTGAAGGTAGATTCAGTGTTGCAGACAATCTTGACACGATTGACATAAGTTTTTAAGGGCTGCAAATTTGTGAGCAGTTGGGGAGTGGGATGAAAATGGGATTATGTTTGCTATTGCAGAGGGCTTTCTGTAGACAGATCTGTTGAGATGATTCCCTTGTCTTGCTAGGTGGACATCCAAAAAGTCAATGCCTTGCTGTGATTCTTCATTGATGGTGAATTTTATTGATGGGAACTTTAGGGAAATCTTTTTAAGAAGAGATTCAAGGTCAGTTCTATTGTGTGGCCAAATTACAAAAATATCATCAGCATATCGAAGCCAAATGGAAGGTTGTAGATTGTGTTCCATCACTATTTTTTTCCCCGATATGTTCAGTCCCTCTTTTCCACTCTCATATGCTGCTAGTACAATTGCTAAAAGAAAACCAATCACTCTCTGGCCCACTAACCAAAGACCTGTATGACTGCCTTCGAACTCTGAGAGATCTTAATTGTTTCAAGTTCAACAACAAATACTACTGTCAGCAAGGAGGACTTCCGATGGGTTCACCTCTCTCTCTCCACTTCAGGCTGAAGTTTTCATGCAACATATAAAAAAAAAACATAGTCATGGAACACAATCTACAATCTTCCATTTGGCTTCGATATGTTGATGATATTTTTGTAATTTGGCCACACAATAGTACTGACCTTGAATCTTTTCTTAAAAATATTTCCCTTAAGTTCCCATCAATAAAATTCACCATCAATGAAGAATCACAGCAAGGCATTGACTTTTTGGATGTCCACCTAGCAGGACAAGGGAATCATCTCAAGAGATCTGTCTACAGAAAACCCTCTACAATAGCAAACATAATCCCATTTTCATCCCATTCCCCAACTGCTCACAAATTTGCAGCCTTTAAAACTTATGTCAATCGTGCCAAGATTGTCTGCAACACTGAATCTTTCTTCAATGAAGAAATTGACACCATAAAGAAAATTACCGAAGCTCATCAGTTCCCACCTTCTACAATTCAAAAATTCCTCCAAAATTCTCACTTGAAAAATCTGTCTGCTCTCTCACCAATAATAATGGAAAACCCACCATTCATTGGTTCCATCCCTTTCCATGGACCCTTCTCTTATAAGATGTGTAAACTTTTCAAAACTATGGGCTACACTCTCACAGTGAAACCAAACCCTTCTGCAATAATGTGCCTGCTTAAAGACAGGGTTCCTGTCTCACCCTTGGACACCCCTGGAGTTTATGCTATTCCCATTTCAACTTCCTCTGGTCTCTCAGTGTATATTGGAAGCACATACCGAAGCATCAGAACAAGACTTGGTGAACACAAAAAATTCCAGTCAAGAATTCCACAGATCTATGGTACGATAAAAGTTCACAAAGAAGGCCATCCAGTAAGACCTATAATAGACACTAGAAATTTGCCACTCTCCAACATTAATTATTATTTACTTGGTCACCTCAGAGATATTTTCCCTTCTCCTTCCTACCTACTAAAAAATTCCATGCAGCTAAAAGGAAAACTGGACAACTTGCCAGAATTAATTCATCCAGTAATGGCAAGCCTGGATATAGTCTATGTATACCAACATTAACCTGGACCTCCTACTGGAATTCATTGCAGATGACCTTGCGGAAAAAATAGTATTCCATAATCACAATAGAGAAATACTACTTGGCATATATGAACTGCTCCTATTTTCCTTCAAGAATAATTTCTTCCAGTTTGGAAAGAAATATTACAGGCAAACTTCAGGACTTGCAATGGGTTCTCCACTAGCACCTCTGCTAGCAAATTATTATATAAGTAAACTAGAGGCAAAAATCCTTATACAACCCTCCTTGTTTGCTCTCTATGTAAGGTACATGGATGATGTCCTAATTATAGTAGATACTGTGGACCAATCTCTACCCTCTCAGATTCTGGAAGAATTTAACTTACTAGAGAATACCTTGCAGTACACCCTGGAACAGGAAAAAGACCATAGCATCAGTTACCTAGATTTAACCTTGACCTCAAGAGAGGGGAAAATATTCACTCAGCTTTTTAGAAAACCCACCAACACAGGGAAAATGTTAGACTTTTGCTCATTCCACCCTGATTATATTAAATCGAATACGGCGAGACAATTTTTGGAAAAAATTGAAATCCTGGTCTCTTTAGCTACTCAAAAAAATCTTCACAAAGAAGAATTAAATGAAATATTGGCAGAAAACAATTACCCCTCCCCATATGTTGAGAAAATATTTAAACAAGTGCCAAAAAAGAGGCAGGAAAAAACCAACTTCAAATTCACCAGCAAAATTACGTACCACAAGGGACTTTTCGAGAAACTGAAAAGGATCGGAGCAAAATATAATATCAGGCTAGCTCCAGATCTTAATAACAAAATAAAGAAATTCCTGCCAGCTTTAAAGCAGAAAGAATTGGACATCCAATTGCAGGAAGGAGTAATTTACTGCATCGACTGTAACTGCGGACTCAGCTATATAGGAGAAACAGGGAGAAGTATTAAGGTCCGAATGAAAGAACACCAAGCAGCTATTAGGAACATTGGGAACAAAACAGGGCTAGACAGACATATACAAGCAAGTGGACACTCCATAAATTGGGACTCAGTGAAAATAATCGCCCACCAGTCAAACTTAGTAAAGAGGAAACTAGAAGAAGGGATCGAAATAGCAAGAAGAAGAAGTACCACAATTAACGATAATTGCGGATGGACTCTTCCAATTGAGTGGCAGCAACTACTCCAGTGACATAGTCCTGATGACGAACTAGGCTTTAGTTCAAAAATTTGACAACCAACTTTCATGAAAAATAACCTCTATAAGACCCGTAAAAAAGTTATTCCACAATCACAAAAAAGATGTTTCCAATGGTCTTCCAAAGACAGCTTTATCTGCACTAACCCTTGAAGACACCTCTGCAGTTCCCATTTGGAAAGAAACCAAAAAAGTTGCCCAATTCATCAATAAGGCATCTCTGCGTTTCCAAGAGAGCATTGAAATTTTGTTCACCAAAAACTGCAATTCAGAGACCCCTCCACCAAATCCCATTTATTTGGATCTCTCTTCTAAAATCTCCAACACTCCAACTTCAAATTGTAGTTCTGGCAACCAGCCCATCCAGTTGATCGCGGCTGATTAAGGTCGTAGGATGACCGAAAGCTACCGCTAAACGAACCTTTTACCGTACAGGACAGTGTGTTTCGCTCGTTTATCTGTTTAAGTATGAAATTGATTGGTATATCCAGACTCCTGATATGCTGTTCCATAGTGTCTCACAAGTGCTCTGTGGGATTGATATTGGGGGAATTCGGAGGCCAATCAAGATGCTGGAAGTCTGAACTGTGTTCCTCAAACCATTCCTGCCCCACACTGTAATCTTGAAAGACACCGTTGCCATTCAGGAATAAGTGCAACATTGCTGAGGGTACAGAGTCAGCAAGCAATTCATGATAGTGGGCACCAGTCATACATTGTTCCATATGCACTGTGGGTCCAAGTTCCTGCCAGGTGAACATGTCTCCACTGGCTTGCACTGTGGAGACCATACAGGATGGATCAAGTGCCTCATGTTGTTTGTGCCAAATACACTGCTGGACAATTGCTAAGGACGGATCATAAACGGCTATATAGCGCATAAAAAAGTAAGTGTGGTTGGATGCCAAGTGAAATAAAATAATGTCAGAATGCCAGGACATTACAAGAAAGACAATTTATTGTGCTCTGAAATCCAGATGGCTTTGGAACGCGTTCAAGGGACAAACAGGCCATTTTGCCCAGAATACGTAAACGTGAAAAAAAATGCAATTACCTTCTGCAGGCGTTCCGGCGTAAGATGTCAATACGGGATTGGCCACCATGGAGGGCGATGCAAGATTCCACACGTCGTGTCATGCTTTGCACAACATTATCAAGCAGCTGTTGGGGTAATTTATCCCATTCCTCTGTCAGTGCGCGGATGAGGGTGTCTTTGTTTATTGGAGGGCATTGGCAACCAGCAAGACTCCTCCCCAAAGCATCCCACACATTTTCAATGGGATTCAGATCTGGAGAACGTGCTGGCCATACGAGGCGTTGAATATCCTCGCTCTCAAGACACTCCTGGACAGCGACTGTTCGATGACATGTTGCGTTGTCTTCCATGAAAATGAATCTATCACCGACAGCACCACGGAACATGCAAACGTGAGGTAGCAGAACATCATTAATGTATCGTTGGCCAGTCATAGTCCCAGTTGGAAGCACATAGAGGGACGTACGGCCATTGATCATGATGCCAGTCCATACCATGACACTACATGTCGGATATCGGTCCCCTTCCTGTATGTTTGCTGGACAATATGCAGTACCACTATCACGCCAGATCAGTTGTCGTCGACAATCAGACGATAGACTGTATCTACTGTCATCTGAGAAGAGGACAGCAGACGAGTCGTTATCAGTCCAATTGCGATGATTATGGCACCATTGCAAACGGGCGGTACGGTGACGTCTGGACAATGGGATGCACACAACAGGACGGCGGGCGTATAGTCTTCCTTCATGCAAACGTATGGAGACAGTTTTTCGGGAGATCCGCTTGCCAGTAGCAGCCATAAACTGATTTGCTACCTCACTAGCTCTGCTGCGCCGGTGTCTTTTTGTTGATAGCACTATGTACCGATCTTCTGCAGGTGTCGTACTGCGAACACGACCTCCCCCGTGACGTTTGCTACACTCTCCATTTGTTTGAAATGATTTCCAAAGCCATGAAACAACACTGTGGCTGACGTCGAACTCCCTGGCAACATCTGTTATTTTTCGCCCTTCTTCAATCTTGCCAACAATACGGCCACGCGTGAAATCATCTAGGTGATGTCAGGAAGACATACTGAAAATTGCAAGTTCGTCAATTGATTCTTTCCCTTTCAACTTTGCGTTTGAACAACAACGGTCAATACGCGTTAAATCCTTTATATCTCTTATCAGTCATGAACCAGTTCGGCAATCCAAAATTTGCATACGCACAACACGTCTTACTGTATCCCGCTCTTATGCTAATTTCCACATTTTCTTACCTTCCATTTTATCGCTGCTATCGTTGCTATTGTCATCCGTCCTTAGCAATTGTCCGGCAGTGTATTTATATGACCATCCACAGAGCGGAGTAAAAATGCGACTCGTCAGACCAGCACACTTTTTTCCAGTCATCCAATGTCCAGCTGGCATGATCTTTGCACTAGACGAATCTTTTGCACCAATGAACCGTGGTTAGGGGAGGTTTTCGTCGGGGTTGTCTGCTGTTGTAGTCCATATGTGGGAGTGTGCAATGCATGGTCATGACTGATACTGTTCTGGGTTGACCTTTGTTGTATTGGGTAGTAAACTGTGTAACAGTGCTGCATCTGTTGGCCTGTACGAGTCATTGGACATGTCGCCCATCTCACCCATGAATCTTTCGCTGTCCTGTGCAGCTTGGCCTCTGGGGCGTTGTTTGACCATTTTCACGCCAGTCCTGATACACTTTAACTACATTAGCTCACGAACAACCCACCAGTTCAGTCGTTTGGGAAATCGAGGCACCTGCTCTCTGAGCTCCCAGAATCTGTCCTTTCTCAAATTCCGATAAATCCTTCCATTTACGCATCACGCTCCGAATTTTACTACCTATTGCTCCACTTACACCTTATAATACAGTACATTATCAAAAGTATTCGGACACCACAATGTTTTGGGACAAATTGCTTTATTATCACTATTAGTAGTTAGTCGGTCCACCTTTCGTTTGTATGACAGCGGCAACATGTCGAGGCACACCATCAACCAATTTTGGGTAGGACTCAATGGGAATGGCTTGCCATTTGTCCTGCAAAGCTGCTGTCAGAATGGAAATTGAAAATTATCTTTGTGGTCGATTTCATATCTGTCACTCCAGTTCATTCCAGAACTGTTCTATGGGATTAAGATCAGGACTCTGAGCATGCTAGTCTAATGATTCCACCCCATTTTTAAGAAACCAGTCCTGCCAACACTGTGTACTGTGGCAGGGAGCTTAATCATGTTGGGAGAGACAATGGTTATTACCATAATACTGCCACATTGTTGGTAGGGCAGAATTATCCAGAACGTCAAGGTACACTCAGTTCATAGTTTGTGGTATAATGACCAACGCACCGGCACCTATCCATTAAAAACAACTCCATAACATGATGGAGCCTCTGCCGAACTTAACAGTTGGAAAAACACAGTCTGGCGAAAATCGTTCTGCGGGCTGTTGCGAAATCCAAACATTCCCATCAGATTGGAAGAGTGAAAAGCGTGACTCATCACTCCAAAGAACAGCTTTCCAGTCACCCGTAGTCCAGGAACTACAGGAGACACACCACTCCAAGCAGTGCTTCAAATTCATGGTAGTGGTGAGTGGCTTGTGTGCTGCTGTTCTACCATAATAACATGCACTGTGCAACTCTCTGTGGGTAGTTATGGTACTAAACGAACCATTGCAAGCATTTCCTATTTCAGTAGTGATGGAAATGGCAAAGGAAGAATGAAATTTCTTAAAATGGCTCTTCTGTCACGTTCTGTCAGTTTGTATGGCCTTCCTGAACCTTTTTTTTTTTTTTTTTTTTTTTGCTGTAGTTACACCGTCCTGCTTTCATCTTTTCATGACATCACTTAAGTTGGATTTGGTATGTTTAGTTTAGCTGCAATACCCTGTATGGAAACATTACTCAAATGGCATCCTATGATCAGCGCATGCTGAAACTTGGAAAGTTCATGTCCATGTGGCATATCTGCTTTAAAGTTACTGATAACACGACAGAACATCTCAGCTTTATATACATGTATGTACCTCCCCACTCACAGCGCACATTCCTGCGAAACCATTCTTTGCACTTAAGCAAATATTTGGTAATGTCCAAATACCTTTGATGATATAGTGTATGCTACGTCGGTCGACTAATTGTGCCCTCTTGGAAATCAAGTGGTCAACGGGCCACATCCACTTTTGACAGGGGTAGTTATAATTCAGTATCACTTGATGTCATCATCATAACATATGCAACATTTTTTTTTTCACTGTTTTCTAGCTGTTAATGATGGCTACTTTGTTCTTCATGAATAACAGTTTCTCTTAGATAATTTTTCACTTTTACATCAGTTGACTGCTGTTTAATGATGAGTTCTGCTTTTGGTCACTGTTCATCATCAGGCACTACATCTGTGTTCGGGAGCATTTTGCATGTCACCAATTCCCAGCCTTTGTGCTGATACTAACAAGCCATCGCTTGATTTTCGTTGCCTGCAACTATCTGCTCAATTTTATCTAAAAGTGCAACCTCTTCCATAACATCCGATGCAGTTTTTCATCCCCAGCATGCTCAATTTTTTGAGAGCCAGCCCTTGTGCATTCTAACATTCAGACTTTGTATGTCGGCTGTAGCTTGAGATGCATTGGAGAGAGCAGGAGCTTTGAAGAACCTCTCTAGCTCTCTCTTTTAATAAATCCTCAACCTCTGTGTCAGCAGTATACCAGCAGCTCTTTGCTGAACACTGTTTCCTCAGTGCTCATTATGTTCCGATTTTCATTGATGGTTCTAAAATGGGCGGAATTGTCAGATCCATTGCCATCTGTGTTGATGAAGTTTCTCTAGTGTGGATCCCAGGCAAGGCCTTGGTGTTTTCTGCGGAGATGCATGCTGTGTATCTTGCACTTCTTCATATTCAGTCATTCTGTCATCAGTGTGATTTGGTGTATACCGATTCATTGAGAGTTTGCAGTCTCTCTCATCTGCAGATTGCAATGACCATCCTTTTCTGTTTAATGTGAGACACTTACTCTGTTCTTTGCTTGATGCTGGTTTCCAGATCCATTTCTGATAGATTCCCGGCCACGTGAGATCCCAGGTAACGAGCCAACTGATGCTGCTGCCAAGTCTGTTTCGTCTTTGGTTTTCACACCCTTGCCACTGTTTCACTGTGATTTGCAGTTTCTTGTTCATGAACTTATCAAGTGAGTGTGGCAGGTCTGTGGAACCAACAGGCAGAAAATAAACTGCATCATATTAAGCTAGTTATCCGAGTCTGGACTTCATGTTGCTGGAACTTCGTAGGGAGGAAGTTGTACTAGCATGTCTCCACGTTGGGCATTGCTGTTTCACTCGCCACTATTTGCTGTGTGGTGACACTGCCCCTATGTATGGAACATGTAATGTACCTATGACTATTGTTCACGTTTTATGTTCATGCTGTCACTTTGTTTGTAATGTGCTCATTTTTCTTTTTGACCACTCTACAAGATGGCTTAGAGATCCTAAGTTGCCTTTTAAATGATCATTATGGTGTGTCTTCTGTGTTATTTCTTTGTTGTACCTGTGTTTTTCATTTTGTGTAGTATGTTATTGTTTTATCGTCCATTTACACTGTTTATTGTTCTGTTTTATGCCTTTTTTCTGTTAAGCTTTAATTTTGTTTTTGTTACAATTACTATTTTAATCATCAGACTCAGCACTGTTTGGTACATGGAGGACCTTCTGCCAACAAACACATATCTACCAGCCAACTAACCTATTTAATGATGAACACGAAACAAAAGCTATAACAATCTTTCCAATGCAGCACTCACTTGTAGGGTGAAAGAGCCAATGCACACAATTCCAGGAATTGTTAACTCTTGTTTCCCCTTAGACCACATCTACCACATTCATTACTCTCCTATTCCTCTCTCAGTTGTTGCTACGTAATACATATGTGTGTGTGAACTTCACCGACCCTTTTTTGCCTAGGTGTAGAATGCCTGTTTTCAACTCTGTTGACGCAGTACTCCGAAGGCTAAGCCCTTGGAGTGGCTAGCCTTCGCATGCCAAATTTGCATGTTGAGCATTTGATGTACTCCCTTTCCATTGCTTTTCTATCAACAGTCTTCCACTAGCATGCCAATATTCCACTGTGCTGTTTCAATTTCATCCTGTATGCCACTTTTTCCATTCCAGGATAGTTCACAGCAGGATTTCTCTACCTTGTTAAACATGGAATTTCATTAAATTTGGTTACTTCACTTGTTAAAACTGATCATCTTAGCTATTCTCTCCCTCGATAAATCTGGGAATTTCATTGAATGTTGTTCGTTAAAAACAATCAAATTAGCTTTGAATTAACATTATACCAAACAAAAGTTCTTGTTTTACTCGCTCAATCTGGGATGTCACTAAATATGGGCTCATTATAAGTGGGTTCTACTATACCTTAAGAAAAGCAATTAAAGAAAAATTACTAATCTAAAGCAACTATTATGGGAATTTTACTAGGAAATTTTTTCATTAATAGCAAATTTTCGGAGAAAACTCTTCTCCTTCTTCAGGCTGTCTTGTTGTTGTCACTTTTTCCTGTCACTATCACGGTTACGGTTAACCTTGACGGTTACGGTTAACCTTGACGGTTTAGGTTATTTTTCAACAAATCCTGCCAGATGTTAGGCAGGGAAAATCCTTTGCAGTCATTGATGATGGAATTTTGATTTTTCTCAATCTCTACTCCTTCTTTCAGCTTTCTTTTTTGAAACTTGCTTTGGAAACTGATGACTTTAAGGGAATTCCAATCCATGCTGTGCCCAGTTTCTCTAACATGCCTATCTAATCCAGTCTTATTGGAGCAATTTTTTTATAGCTGCTTTATGCTCTGCTTATACGAGTTTCTAGTCTGCGACGTGTTTCACCTATGTAAGATAGTCCACAACTACAATTTACTTCATAGACTACTCCTTGCATTTTTAAATTTATCTTCTTCTCTTTGAACTATTTTAGGGAAAATTTTTTTAACTTTGTTCTCTAAACTTGGAGCTAGCCTAATATTGTACTTCTTACTAATTCTCTTTAAAGACTCAAATAAACCTTTGTGATAAGAAATTTTTCTAGTGAATTTTACTCGTTGCTTTTGCGGGTTCTTCGTACCATTAAAATTCAGAAGCTTCTCAATTTCTTCTTTAGGATAGTTATTCTCTGCAAGTATGACTTTAAGTTCTTCTTTATGGGCTTCTTTTTTATCTGCAGTGGAAACTATTTTATTAATTTTTTCTAAAAACTGGCTTGCTACATTTTTCTTAATAGAAACTGGATGATAGGAATTGAAATTCAGTAGTCTAATAGTATTCATTGTTTTTTTTTTATACCAACTAGTGCAGAATTTTTCATCTTCATAATAGATAGTAATATCTAAGAAGTTAATTCTTCTTTCTTTTTGAAGTTCAATAGTGAACTTAAGGGAATCATCTAATTCATTGAATGAGTCTAGAATTCTTTCTGGAACAATTTCTGAGCTATCTATTATAAATAAGATGTCATCCATGTATCTGCTATATAAGCAGAAGTATGTGGGTTGTACTATTATCTTTTCTTCTAGTTTTCCCACATAATAGTTAGCTAAGAGTGGGGAGCCCATAGCTAGCCCCGATTTTTGAATGAAAAATGTTTTCCCAAATTGAAAGTAGTTGTTCTGCAAAGAGAAGGTAAGCATTTCAAAAATTCCAACTAATATGTTTTTTTCTTTGTTGTGAAAAACTATTAGGTCTGCCAAGTCTTCTGCTAATAAGGTCTATAAGTTGATCTATATTAATGTGAGTATACATACACTATGTCTAAACTATCCATAAAACTATCCATAATGATATCCATAATATCTAATTTAGGAAGAAGTTCTAGTTTTTCTTTTAGCTGCATTGAGTTTTTAATCAAGTTAGGTGGCTCTTTTAAAAGATTCTGAAGGTGTGACTTTAAAAAATAGTTTAGATTTGAAAGAATAGAGTTTTTTGAGTCTATTATTAGTCTAATTGGTTGGTGTTCTTTATGCAGTTTGACTATTCTATATATTTGAGGTAATCTGAACTGTAATTTTGAGAATTGTTTATAGTTTTCTGGAAGCTGGTTTTTCTTTTTTTGAAGTGAAATAAGCTTAGAGACTTTTTTAATCAAATCTGGTAGTGAGTTTTCTTTTACTTCTTCATACATAGGTTTTTTTAGTTCTTCTTCCATCTTTTCTAGATAATCTTTCTTATCCATAATAGTAATCAACTTACTTTTTGTCTGTTTTCACAGCAACTACACTTTCATTTTTTTCTGAAATCTTTAAGAGCTTTTAATTGACTATTATCAAAATGTTTTTGAGGTTTCCTTACTTGCTTCTGGAATTTTGTAAGGCTATTGTAGTAATCTTTTCTGAGGAGGTCTGCTTTAATTTGGTCCTCTTTTTCTAAAGTGCTGCAGATGCTTTCCAATTCAATTACCAATTTTTCTGTATTTATTTTTTTCTTTGGATAGATTGAAATTACTTCCTTTATTTATCACTTGTAATAATTCTTGGCTAACTCCAGTAGCAGTGTTGTCCTTGACATGACTAAGAACTGCAGTTTCTTTGTTTTTACTGGAATAGTTTTTCTTCAAAAATTTCTTTTCTTTAAGGTTCAGCTTTTTAACAAATTTCTTATTTTTGTTTCTTACTCCAATTTTTAGCCAGTCATCCAATTCTGCTTTTACTCTATCCCTTAAGATTCCAGAAAATTTCTTTTCATTTTCTACTTTTACTTTTTTATAATAAGCAACATTTTTATATTTTGCTTCAATACTTCTTTTTAACATTTTTTTCTCTATTTTTCTTACGAAGTTGGCTGAAAGTAAATCTTTAAATGGTTTTCTAAGTCTAAATGAATTTGGAATAAAGTTATTTACCTTGCAATTTTTCAGGAACTTGATTTGAGCTATGGATCTTTCCATCTTCAATGTAGCATGTTGAACTTTCTTGATTGCTTGCCAAGTATCTGACCCATACTCTGTTCTAATTCTTTGAATAAAGCTCATGTTGAGAAATGGCTTCCTAGTTTCTTAATTCAATTACTAATCTAAAGCAACCATTATGGGAATTTTACTATAGTGACAGGAAAAAGTGACAACAACAAGACAGCCTGAAGAAGGAGAAGAGTTTTCTCCGAAAATTTGCTATTAATGAAAAAAATTTCCTAGTAAAATTCCCATAATAGTTGCTTTAGATTAGTAATTGAATTAAGAAACTAGGAAGCCATTTCTCAACATGAGCTTTATTTAAAGAAAAATGTTTTTACCTTACTGAAATAGATGCTAAAATATTTTGGAAGAAGGCTCATCTAAAAACATGTATCATCCTTTTTTGTGAGATAAACTGACCTGAATTATTTAATTACTATTAAAAACACTTTAAAATGAAATGTGATTTTTGTATCTGAAACATAAGTTGTATATAACTGTGAACTATATAATTTGCATTATTTCCTGAAGTAATTCGTAACTTAAGCAGCTTGGTAATATTAGATTCTTGGAGAGGGAGATTTTTTCTTCTTAGAAATGAATGTTCTAAGAAAAAAATTAGTCATGGTTGATTTCTCTGATGAGAATTTTTCCTTGAAAAATAGTGCTGATATGCCAGAAAGTTCAAAGGGTCACTATTTTTTAAATTTGTCTCAGTATGCCAATAAAACTCCTTAAATTTTATTTTCGAAAATGAGTATGAAGCCTGTTTTGAGAGGTCCTGTCTGCCATCCATCACCATACTCACAGAGGAATATATCCACATATGTAGACTGCGGGCACCTGTGCTAGTTTGAGTAAATTCTGTATGCAGAGTAAGGGTGTGATCACATCTCAGTGCATATGTCACCAGTTGCTGTCCCCCGCACGGGGATAACTGGTTTTCCAGTTATTTGGGGAGCGGCGCCCCCACGGCCCGAGCTGACCTTGTGACTGGTCAACATCTGATGTCATGCCACAGCTTGTTTTTTTCTTTATTTTGGTGCTGTTGGTGTTTGCAGGGACGGCTGTTCATCCAGCTGTTGGGGAGTCGCGGCCCCACGTTCCCGAGCTGGTCTTGTGTCTCGCTTTTCGTTTTTATTTATTTTCTCCACTGGCTTAGTTGCCCGTGTTGTATTCTCTACCTAATCGCTACCACGTTATGTACTAACACCCCGGTCTTGTGGTTTTGTTACCCTCCACCACTAACTGATTTATATTAACCGCTCAGTTCGTAGGTTGCTGAGATTCCGTTTAGGTTCCCTGCCAGGATTTGTCTTCTTTGGATTTCTTTTTTTTTTTTTCCTTTTAGCTGGATTGGGTGCTAGACCTACCTGCATGTTTGCCGCGTGCGGAGACCCGTGAGGCGGAAATGGGATGTCTGGCGGCTGAGGTCGCAGGAGACCGGTTAAGTGCCTCCTGTGTACCAACACTCCTCTTCGACCCCGGCTTCGCTGTAAACGGGAGGCTAGAGCCTAACCCCACCTCTGGTCAGAAGTCTTGTACCAAGTTGTGTGCAGGGCTTTAGCGGCTTTTTGTCGTATTGCACGGCAGGGTGAGCCCGGGGCTGTGGGATCATGCCAAAGGCGTTGGCATGACGGTACCCCGGAGGCCGAAGTGTCCGCCGAGTGCGTGTGATCACAGCCAACAGACTATATTTGCAACTAAGCTCTAGAACTGTGTCTTGCGTCATGTGTTTGGCTATGCGGACCTCCAGTTCTCCCCTGTTGGGCTCGATTGTGGGCGGAGTACGTTGCTGATGAATTTTTTTCTTACTCCCATGGGGAAACATAAACCCTCCTCAAAATTTAAAAAACAACAGGATATGGTGATTGATCAGGGGCCAAATTTGCCTCAACCACCTCCCACACATAACACACTGAAGAGAACTTTCGTTGAAAAACGACATCACCGCGACGTATCTTTAGATCCAGGTGTTGAGCCGTCAGCTCAGAAACGTCGCATTACACTTGCAGATTCGATACCTCAAGCTACTTTTCTCGTCATTTCTTCTACTGACCAGATGTTGAAACTTTCCTCAAAGTCTCCTTTTTTCATCTCGAAGGCACTTGCGGGTGTTGCTGGCTCTTTGAAGTCAGTGAAGAAGCTACGCTCTGGTGACCTGCTTGTGGAAACTTGCACTCTCTCTCAGAGCAAATCTCTTCTGCAGTTGACCAGACTTCAGGATATTCCAGTTCAAGTGACGGCACATCCGTATCTCAACACCTCCAAGGGAGTCATTTCTGAGCCCGACTTGTTGGTCTGCGATGAAGATGAACTTGTGTGTGAACTTGCTGATCAGGGTGTCATAGCTGCCCGACGCATGACTTTCAGGCGCGATGGCGCGCTGATCAAATCACGAAATGTTATTTTGACTTTTAACAGCCCGAAGGTACCTACTGAAATAAAGGCTGGTTACTTGTTATGTGCAGTTCGTCCTTATATACCAAATCCTCTACGCTGTTTTAAGTGCCAGAGGTATGGACATTCCCAGCGGTCCTGTAACAGTGTTGCGAGGTGCGCCAATTGTGGTTCCCGCGACCACGAAGGGACTGGATGCACTTCCAGAGCCCTGCTGTGTAAACTGTGGTGACTCCCACGCTGCTTATGCCAGGTCCTGTTCGAAGTGGAACGACGAGAAGGCGATCCAGCGCCTCAAGACCCTGGAGGGCCTCTCGTACACCCTGCTGCCAAGGCCAAGTTGGGTATTCCCACCACCCGACAGCGTACTTTTGCCGCAGTTGTTAAGTCTCAGCCACAACCCGTGCAGCCTTTTTGTTCCGCGCCCTGTAGCTCTCGCCGCACTTGCCAAGCGATCTACAGCTGAACAAGCGACACAGGTGGATTTCACCGAGCTCCAGCTTATTCGACCAGCTGCGTCTTCGCCTTCTCTTTTGAAGACGCCCGCCTCTTCCGGTTCCCAGCAGACAGCCTGCACGTGCGGAAGAGCCGGCCCTCAATCCGCAAAGGTGTGCGGTGTCCATCAAACTGTCTCGGCCTCAGCGAGGTCCCCACCCTCACCCAACATTATAGAAGAACACGGGGGGAGGAGAGTGACAGTTCGTCCCCAGCCTCTACCAGCATTGCAGAGGAACATGGGGGGAGGAGAGTGACAGTTCGTCCCCGCCCTCTGCCAGCATTGCAGAGGAGTGTGGGGGAGGAGAGTGACAGTTCGTCCTTTTCCATTAGTAAATATGTTACTTTTAATAAACATCATTAACTACCTTTTCTTCACTGCTTTCTTCATACTCTTTTTCAACTTTTACCAAGCCTGTCTGTTCTTCATCATTTTCCACGTTTTTAAAAATCTGTGGCTGATCGTTCTTTGTCTGGCGCTCTTTGGCCAAACCTGGCCCTTGCGCCAATAAAATCCAACAACCAACCAACCAACCAGTTGCTGTCATGAAACTGTGTGGAAAAACCAGCTGGGGTGCCATCTGTTTAAATGGAAATAAAGTATTGTTATTTACAGGATCTGCATTGTTAGATGAAACTTTCTTTTGTTCTTTCCTTTTTTGTCATAATTTTTTCCTTTTTTAATTTAGTATTATCCAGGGATTTTTGCATGGTTGTTAGGTTTTGTATATTACATAAGTGCAATTTTTTTTTCAATTAAAACAGGTTTGGTGATTTAAAATTGTTTTTCAGATTTCAAAGAAGTTCAAATCTTTGTGTTTCAAATTTAGAGGTTTCATTATTATTTTTAAAGAATTGAATTAGACCAGTTTTTTTCTTCTTGTTTTGACCAGTTTTTTTATGTTAATCTAAGTGTAATCTTAGTTTTTCTCTTTTTTTTTTTTTTTTTTTTTTTTTTTGTATTTCTGATATAAGAAATTTCAGGATTATTTTGGATTGGGATTTCATAAATACCTACTCTATCTAAGATGAGAGTTATGAAATGAAATACTCTCATTGTCAAAAAAAAAAAAAAAAGTTGCACCCAGAAGGAAGCATCTGACAGAAATGAAACTTGGTGGGTAGGTTTGACATCGTGAGACATGCAAATGATCACTTTATGTCTGGGGACGGTATTTCGTGTTTCTAAAATGGTAGAGTTAAACAATTTCACCGTAATCGTAAATTTTTTCTCCCGATGTTGCCTTAGTGTCCAGTATTTTGTTAAATATCATTTTATTGCATAAATGTTTGTATTTCAGCTTGAAACTGTTGGCAACAATGTGCAAAAGTGGAAGTTAGACGCCTCGAAAATTCCCCCATAATCTTCAGCATACCTGCCAACAATGGCAAGAGCCTTGTCAGTAGTAACTAGTATTACTTCACTGCATACATAGATGCTTTTTTACGAAATGATCCATCTCTTTGTGAAAAAGAAATATGCACCACAGCAAAACATTACAATAAACAAGGACACTAATGAAACAAACTTAACATGTGCAAAACACAAAATTGATTCCCCTGGCGAGGGCATGATAGATAACATTGCGAGATTTAAGTTTAAAACTTTCACCAGTAAAACTCAATCTGATACATTCAGAATTCCCTAATGCTTGACAGACGGGAAATCAAAGCAAGTGAATACCCAGTGCGTGGATCTCCACTTACCAGTAGGGCAGTAATTCTGTCACGGCGCGAATTTCTGCGATTTGTTTTTTGAATTTTAGGGGTTTTTCTGTAATTTCGCGAATATCAAATATATCCGCGAATTTCAGATTTTTCACCTACTTTTGCCTAATTTCTAGTATATTTTTTTGATTACAGTGTTTTTCACAATTAAATAATGTTAATACTGCCTTCGTTAGAATTTACGCAAAAAATATACTGCAAAGTAATCCTACTCAAAAATCCAAGCCAGAGCTTTAAATCTTGAATTACCTCTCAAGATTGTTCGTTACGAAGATACTTTTTTCGAACAAACTTGACAGGTAATTTAAGGTCACATGCACTCTGCTGAAGAGTGCACATGTGGTCTTTCGTGCCCCCCCCCCCCGCTACTGTAGAATGATCTTTGCGACTTGCCGGACTAGTAAACCGTATGTTGTCAGTTGTGTTAGTAATTTTAGCTGGGAAAGCAGCTCACAGAAAAAAGTGTTTCGCAGACGCTTAGTTTAGAAAATTTGTGTGTTTGTGTGAGTAGTTTATGAAGTTTCTTGATATTGTTTTTTTAATTTTGAGAATGAGCCACGTGAGTAAGATGAGTGCATCTAGAAGATGCAAGCAGTACAGCAAGGGAACGTTTCATGTGAACAAAAATCTATTGTTCTGTTCGTGTTGCAACATACTACTGGATTTTTCAAGAAAGGACAGTTGTGAAAAGCATTTAGCAAGCAAGCTGCATAAAAAAAAAAAAGAGTGTCTGAACAGTCAACCGAAAATAATGCAGAAATGTGTTGATGAATTAATTGAGATAAGAACTGCACAAGAACAGCATTGCTCAATGGAACTTTCGAAATTAACTGGTGCCTTTTGTGCAGCCAACATCCCACTTTCCAAACTGGATATCCTTACATTAAAAAATTACTTGGAAATTTTGTTAAAAGACATTGGTGTTTATTCCAAATGCTGAATTGGATGTCGAAATGTTATTTGCCGAAAAGATATGATATTCAAAAGCAACAAGTGAAATATTTTTTAAAATCGGTATACGGTGTAAACATCATAGCA
Organism: Macrothele yani; assembly: GCA_039090855.1. NCBI lineage: Eukaryota > Metazoa > Arthropoda > Arachnida > Araneae > Macrothelidae > Macrothele > Macrothele yani. The sequence goes on along the minus strand of CM077023.1, from coordinate 97,450,076 downwards.
GACGTAACAACCGATTCTGAAGATAGATACATTTTGAGTATTCTTGCTGCTCCATCAGCTGAACCGAATGTTGAAAGCTGCAACGATGAAACATCTTTGAATGCAATCTTCCTTGAGTGCACGCATCAGTTTGGAATCCGTAAATTTTAAAGCAGTCAGCAAGGCAATACTTCACTGTGTTAATAATTATGAAATACCCTTTGCTAATATAACCGCTTTTGTAACAGACAACGCATCTTACATGTCCAAAGCGTGGGGAAAGAGCCTGAAAGCCGTATTTTGGAATGGTGTTAACGTCACCTGCAATGCGTATCTTTTAAATATTTTGGGCGAAATTTGGCATTATGAATTTGAAAATATTAACTCTTTAGCAGAGATGCCAACAACTACAGAATCTCAGTAGTTCTTACATAAAAAGCTCTTGTACTACGGAATACGGAAAACCGTGATTTTTCTACGGAAAATTAACGGAAGTTATTAATTTTTATTTTGCTTGTTCCCCTTCCCAACGCAACGGCGGCCACTTGACAATCCGTCATGCTTGCGATGCTGTATGCTGCACTTCCACTTCTGCCTCTCAAAGCTTCTCGGATCTTAGTGCGAGTGGCCGGCACTCGACTGGATGAGTGTGGCCTTGCGCTGAGTCATTCTAAGTGAAAACCCTCCCTCCCCAGCATGCAACATTCTGGGGACGTTGAACGTAGCTCTTTCGTGGTGGACGTGGGCGGAGTTCGGCCTGAAGCTCTTTCGCAGTGCAGTGGCAAGCTGTTGAAAATCGTTTGGTGCAGAACGTGAGTGTCATTGCCTGGCATCGGAGTTTTTTTTTAAATCGTGCGTCGACCATTCATGTCAGTAATTAATATTTTGAAGTTTTTTCTTGCGTTGCAGGAAAGTTTGCTTGGATTTCGTTGCAGAATTCGCCAAAATGCGTAATTGCGCATCTAGTACGCATCGAAATTTTACCAACGCATAAAACTATGCCTCAGGAATTTTTCGTGACGCGTAGAAATACATGTCGTGAAGCGCGTAAAGTACGCATCAACACGTAAAAATACGCATCGAGAAACACGTAAAATACACATCAACGCGCAAAAACACACACCGAGAAACCGTAAAATACAAATCAACGCGCAAAAACACACATCGAAAAACGCGTAAAACTACGCATCGAAGAATTTTACCAACTCGTAAAAATACGCATCGGGACAGCATTTCGCCTTTCAAAAACGTAAATGAACGAAATAAAGATTTCTTCCGTAATCGTAATTTCGTTTTCCTGCGATGTTGCCTCTGTCCAGTATTGTTGTTATACATAATTTTATTCCATAAATCTTTGTATTTCACTTTGAAAATGGAGGGTAAATTTCTGAAAACGGAAATTCGACGGCGAAAAAGTTCCCATGTAATCTTCGGCTTCGAGGAATTTCAGCTTTTTCGTCGTAATTTGGGTTATCCTGGAGATCGATGCATAATTGAACAGAAATTTTGGGGCAATTGGTAGCGGTGAAGGATGCTTTCTGCCTGAAACTTTCGAAAACGGAAATAAACTTTCGAAAACGGAAATTTCTCCCATAATCGTAATTTTATTTTTCACGTGATGTTTCTTCTGCCTAGTATTGTTGTTAAATTTCATTTTATTTCGTAAATATTTGTATTTCACCTTGAATATGGAAGGGAAATGTCCGAAAACGGAAATCGGACGTAGCAAAGGTTTCTCCCGTAACTGTAATTTTTTCCCCCAACGATGTTCCGAACGTGTATCCTGTGTTCTTACATATTCCCCCAAAAAAGGTTTGCATTTCAGCTTGATAAAGGGGGAGAGTCCAAAAACGAAAGTGACGAAGCTGAAAAATTTGTAAGAATTGATGCATGATATTCAAAAGCATTCATATTCTCCAGGTTACACTACCTTTTATCTAAAATAGTGAAAGCTATCATGCATTCATGGTCCTCAAACTGAACGTTCTTTCAGCATGATGGATAAAATTGTCATGGCATCCAAGGGGTTTGTGAAGCCTACTGTCGTAGCTGATGGTGATGTTGAGCTTAATTTTTCAAATAACAGTTTTTCAAAAAAGAAAAATCAGAAAGGACGCAACTGGTAATTGGAGTAAAAACAAGAATGTATTAAAGCAAAATCATTTTAAACGAAAATGAACTTTCTAAGTTCTATACATCTGTTGGAAAATTTCACATTGAAGAATGTTCTTATATTCAAGAAAAGATGCTGATCTATGACGAATTCTTAAAACATGCAGAAGTAGTAGATCCTTCACTTAGAGTCATAACATCATTTACTTCTGTATTACACATAGTCAAATGCCTTCCATTTATAATAACTGAAAATGAACTTGATATACTGGAAGCGGAATTCCTTGTTATCAAGCTGACAAATTAGAGACCATAGCAGTAACAGATAGAATAGATGTCACTTGGTCAGAAATCTCAAAATTAAGAGGCTGTAGTGGAGCGGTTAAGTATACTATTCTCTTGAAAGCAATGTTTGCAATACTTGTAGTTCCACACTCGAATGCTGTGAGTAAGAGAGATTTTAGTTTAGTGCGAAAAAATTAAGCCTGTTTCTAACCTAATTTAGGTTTAGAAACTGTAGAAGCACTTTTTATTGCAAAAACGAATATGTTCTCTGGGCAAGTGTGTTATGAAAAAAGATTTTCTGCTGAGGTACTCAAATCTGCAAAACACTGTACAGCGAAATTACTAAAGAAAGCTGTTTAATCAATTTTTTGTTGTGTAAAAAAAATGTATCAGTCATGGTGTATATTATTTTCCATGTGGAAAATTTGGAATATTTTGATACAGATTTTCATGTATATAAATGAATAAGTAAGTAAAAAAATGCTAATTAAATTAAATGAGTTGTTTTCCTCGGTTAAAATTATTCTTTTTGGTATGACTACTGAAAAATGGCCCAAAACTACTGAAAATTTGTACGAGTACTACTGAAAATATCTGAAACAGGTTGGCATCTCTGCTTTAGTAGTTGCTTTTAAACGTGCCTTCACAGCTTGTCCCTCCCGTAAAGGACGTTTTCGACTATTTTTGCAAGAGAAGGACAAAATACCTTGCTTACCACCAGTACCTGTGCAGACTAGGTGGAACAGTTGGTTTGAAGCCGTGCTTTTTCAGTGCAAACATTTAGAAGACTATGCAGAGTTTTTTGAAAAAGAAAAAGACAACAGTAGCAGTTGTATTGTGGATAAAATCATTGGGTATTGTCAAGATAGGAATTTAAAAGAAAATCTGAAGCAAGTTGAGGTTCATGCACCGTATATTTCCGGACAGTTCACTTTATTTGAAAAACAGCAAATTTCCGCGCACAAAATATATAATGAAATTATTATATTTGCACTTTTAAGGTATTAAACCTCAGCAAAGTGCACATAGTTTATGTGCAATTCATTAATGATATACTATTAAAAATAACCAATCACTTACCCTAAAGATCATGGTAATTTCCATCCACAAACACTTCAAGCACGTCAATTATCGTAATGTTGTTGGCCTTCAAAGGTTTACAGACTCCTTGCTTATGATTCCTTCTTCCGGGGATGAAACATTGTATTTTTTTTTTTTTATTTGCTAGACAAACAACGCCGTTTTTTTCAGCCATATTAGATGTAACCATAGCTCATTAATTCCATAAAAACCACACAAGCATACTACTCATTCATACATTCAGTTAAAAAAAATGTACATAATTACACTACATTACATTCACAGGTGGTTAAACCTTTGTCAACTGTGAGTAACAAAATGCTCCATCCGTTTCAAAACCAGTGCATCTCATATGATGAAATGCACTGGTTTTGAAACGTTTGGTTACATCTCATATGGCTGAAAAAAAACCCGGCATTGTTTGTCTAGTAAATAAAAAAAAAATAAAAAAATAATAATACGATGTTTCTTCCCCGGAAGAAGGAATCACATAGGCAAGGAGTCTGTAAACCTTTGAAAGCCAACAACATTACGATAATTGACGTGCTTGAAGTGTTTGTGGATGGAAATTACCATGATCTTTAGGGTAAGTGATTGGCTATTTTTAATAGTATATCATATAATGAAATGTCGGACATCGCCAACAGTCTTCTTAGCAAGAGTCAAGACTGCGATCACGTCGCTGCAAAAATAGCTCTATCCACTTGTTATGAAAAAATTATGCATTATTTTTTTTTTTTGAAGATGAAAAGCATCGATTTTGTCAGCCAGCCGCAAATTTCTTCAAAGCATGTAGGCTTTTGTAGGGTGTTTGATCCCGATCAGTTCAAGTCCTTAGACCTTTTAGACGACGAAGAAGATTTGTTTGTTTTCAGCCACATTCCTATGTTCAAAGATGAGGACCAAAAGAATTTTGTGTCAGCGAAGGTTTGCTAGACTTCTGGAATACAAAAAAAGGTCGTTTTCCTAAGCTACATAAGATCGCCATCCGTTGTCTGTCAGTACCCACAAACAGTATCAATGCTGAATGATCCTTTTCTAAATTTGAAAATGTTGCACAGGACAACAGACACAGCATTAAAGAAGAAAATCGGTGTATGTACAATGTAATGCATCAAAATGCTGTCCACTTAAATGGAAATCTTGATCTCGTGTAACGGCGTTGATAACATTGCCAGAATTTGAATGGTTTATAAATGTAAGTATCAATTTTAAAATCTTATTAAGTTATAATGCTTATTTAATTACATACTAGTCATTCGTATTACCGATTCGTAACTTAGTAGACTTTTTTTTTTTTTTGAAATGTTAGTGTATATCATCTGCCCTGAACTTTTCGTGAAATTTCATAATTTACCCCGTGACTTTTGCCTGTTTTCCCCGCGACCGCCCCCTCTAATTTTGCACTTCCCCCCCTGATAAAATTACTGCCCTAACCATATGGTCATACTGCCTCTAAAATGGCAGTTTGTGACAAGATGAGAGCAAAGAAGGGGGAAAAAAGCTGAACGTTTTAACTGGGTGAAAAATCAAAGCACACAGCAAGAATGCTGACTGCTGTCAGTTTGTCTTTTGTTGACTCTGCAGCTACACAGCATTCATTGCTTTATTTTTCTCTTTGATGATATCTTTCTCTCCCTATTTCTTCGTTGTTACTTTTCTTTCCTTTTTTTCTATGCTCTCTGATAACAATTTCATCCATCATGCTGAAAGAACTTTCAGTCTGAGTCCTATGTGCACATGATATCAAAGCTTTAACTATTTTAGATAAATGGAGTATTAATGCTTTTGAACACCATGCATCAATTTTTGCAAATTTTCCAACTTTGTCACTTCCATTTTCGGGAATTTCCCCTTCCCTTATTAATGTTAAATGCAGAATCTTATGGGCGGGGGTATTTAAATCTTTGTTCCATATATAGAAAATAGAAAAATCTTTGCTTCATCCAACTTTCAGTTTTGGAAATTTCCCCCTATTTTCAAGCTGAAATACAAATATTTATGCAGTAAAATGATATTTAACAATAATTCTAGGCAAAGGCAACATTGCAAGAAAAAAGAAATTATGATTACGGTAAAAAAAAATATATCTGTTCTCTGTCAATCTTCCGTTTTTGAGTTTCGTAAAGATGGATTTTGTCTTCCAACAAACATCCCCCGCCCCCAAATTTCTGTTCAGTTGTGCATTGATCTCATAAAGGGCCAAAATAATAACGAAAAAGGTGGAATTCATCGAGTTCATGGAAGAATCTCGTGCCTGAAGCTTACGGAGAAACTTTCAAGGTGTCTAACTTCCATTTTTGCAAATTGTTGCCTACAGTTCCAAGCTGAAATACAAACATTTATGCAATAAAATGATATTTAACTAGGATACTGGATACACGAAGGCAACATCGGGAAAAAAAAAATTACGATTACACCGAAATTCTATACTCTGTTTAACTACTATTTTAGGAAGTTTTAAATCATGAAATACTGTCCCCAGATAGAGACCCCCCCCATCTTCAGTTTTGCATTGATCTTGAGGACAATCCACGTGATGAAAAAAAAAAAAAGTAAAAAAGTGGAATTCTGCGAATCCGCTTAAGAATCACATGTATATCAACATGTATATCATGAAATAATAGAAAAAAAAAAAAAAAAACAAACGCACATTAAATAAAGTTCGTAGAATCCATAGTTTTGAGAGTGAGTTCCGTAGTGAGACAACTAAATCCGTAGAAACTACGAACATTCCGTAGTAGTTGGAAGGTATGCTTCAGGCATGAGATTCTTTTTCGTTATTATTTTGGCCATTTACGAGATTGATACACAAATGAATAGAAATTTGGGGGGGGTGATGAGGGGGAGGGGAATGTTTGTCAGAGATCGAAATCCATCTTTACGAAACCCTAAAACGGAAGGTTGACGGAGTTCAGATTCCCCCCCTAGTTGTAGTTTCTTTTTCTTTTTTTCTTTCGCGATGTTGCCCTTGTCCAGTATTATTGTTAAATATCATTTTACTACATAAACATTTGTATTTCAGCTTGAAAATAGGAGGAAAATTTCCCAAACCGGAAGTCTGATAGAGCAAAGATTTTCCCCGTAATAATCGTTAACCCCCCCCCCCCACTATATTCCCACTCTCCTGCGTTGTTAAATATCCCTGTCCCATAAGTTTTTGCATTTAACCTTGATAAGGGAGGGGAAATTCCCAAAAACGGAAGTGACAAAGTTGGAAAATTTGTAAAAATTGATGCATGGTGTTCAAAAGTATTAATACTCCATTTATTTAAAATAGTTAAAGCTTTGACATCATGCACTCCTGGGTCTCAGGCTAAAATTTCTTTCAGCGTGAAGGATGAAATTGCTATCAGAGGGCATAAAAAAAAAAGAAAAAAAGGAAAGAAAAGTAACAATGAAGAAATAGGAAGAGAAAGATATCATCAGAAAGAAAAATAAAGCAATGGATGCTGTGCAGCTACAGAGTCAACAAAAGACAAAGTGACAGTAGTCCACATTCTTGCCGTGTGCTTTGATTTTTCACCCAGTTAAAATGTTCAGCTTTTCCCCCTTCTTTGCTCTCATCTTGTCATAAACTGCCATTTTAGAGGCAGTATGACCATATGGTAAGTGGAGGTCTGCGCACTGTGCATTCACTTGCTTTGATTTCCCGTCTGTCAAGTGTTAGGGAATTCTGAATGCATCTGATTGATTTTTGCTGTTGAAAGTTTCAAACTTAAATCTCACAATGTTAACTATAATGCCCTCTCCAGGGGAATCAACTTTGTGTTTTGCATGTGTTAAGTTTGTTTCATTAGTGTCCTTGTTTATTGTAACGTTTTGTTGTGGTGCGTATTTCTTTTTCACAAAGAGATGGATCATTTCGTAAAAAGGTGTCTATGTATGTAGTGTAATAATACTAGTTACTACTGTCAAGGCCGCCCGCTGGCGCAGTGGTCTAAGGCGCTGGCCTCTGATCATTCGTCCGTAAGGGGTCCGGGTTCGAATCCCGGTCAGGCATGGATGTTGTGTTTGTCTTACGGCACTGGCTCTCTCCCTTCCCTAGAACCAGTGACCCTAAATTAGGGACGGGCGACTGCTTATAGCCCATTGAGTTGCTCACGGTGGTCGTTAAACCTCCAATAAAAAAAAACAAAAAAAACTGACAAGGCTCTTGCCAATGTTGCCAGGTATGCACCTAATTTTTTGCTCTCTTAAATTACTATTGCTAGAATTAGTTAAAGTTCTTTTTTTATCAGAGTTTGAATGCTATTTATTTTCTGCATTTTTGGGTGTGATAAATCGTTTGGAATTATTATTATTAGATTGTGTTGAAGGCTTTTTATGTATACTATTTTGAAATATTTCTAAGGTTAGTTCAATTTTGTGATGTATTTTGGTATATTGAGATTATAATTTTGTCAAAGCCAAACATTATAATTTATATTAAGATGAAAATGAGAAACAAATTTGCTGTCTGTAGTACGATAAATTAAAACAAATCCTTAAAACTGCCGAATAAAATTCAATTTATTTACAATTTTAAAAACCTATTTACATAGCTAGCACTTTCGGGGCTCACATGGCCCCATTTTCAAGCTTGAAAGCCCCGGAACACAGAGGCAACGACTATATACTGTGGTTATTCGTGACTAAGCTGATATACGTCATAAAAATAACACAGGTGATGCCATTTACATTAAGAAAAAAGAGGAAATTAAAGTCCAAAAACAAATACAGAACAAGTTCAAGTAAAAGTCTCACCTTCTAAGTGTGTCATGGGGGAGCGATCATCTGTCTCCAAGGTCTTGGGACTGAAGTCGGAAAGTCTGTGTTGCAGCAGACATCGTAATATTTAAGAATAAACAGGCTTTCCGAGAGAAAAATGGTATTCTTGTTAACAGAGGAGTTTAAAACTTTAGCATTTTGTTAGTACGGTTTGTAGCCTTCCTGTTTGACTGCAACGGTGAGGGCTGTGGTGATGTTTCCACTTCGTAGAGAATATTGGTGCTCCTTCAGTCTTATATGTAACGATCGAAGTTTCGAACCGATGTAAACCTTAGAGTCACGGTTTGGGTCTTCTGAGGTCAGGGGTATAGAGTAGACACCCGGTTTGTTAAACATATTGACTTTATCCCGGTCTCTACGGACTAGTGAGAAGACATTTCGGGTACAGATTCCAAAAGATAAATTATGTCGCTGACAGACTTTTTCAGGTAAGGATCAATATGGGGAATAAAATCCAATTTACCAACAAATTTAGACAGAGGAGCTTCATTAACCAAAGTGGTAAATCGTAGTTTTGAAAACTTACTGAGTAACCTGTGTAAGAGAGAGGTCGGGAATCCGAACTCCTGGGTTAAAGCTTGAATCTTATTTAATTCGTGAATGCAAATCTTGCGGGATGAAGAATGGGTAAAGGCTCTTTTAATCAAAAAACGAAGAGCAGAAGATTTATGTTCCGGAGGGTGAGCAGAAGCAAAAGGAATAATACAGGGAATAAACATTGGTTTTCTGTAAACTGAGTACTGAAGTTGATTCGAGGTTAAATGCCTTGTTAATAAGATATCAAGAAAAGGGAGTTTTCCCTCAACTTCAAGTTCCTGGGTAAAGGAGATGGTTGGATATTGAGAAGACAATATTGTCTTCTCAATATCCAACCATCTCCTTTAATATTGTCTTCTCAATGTTGGATATCATCTCCTTAATATTGTCTTCTCAATGTTGGATATTGAGAAGACAATATGCCGCCCCTTGATGGCGCAGTGGTCTAAGGCGTTGGCCTCTGATCATTCGTCCGTAAGGGGTCCGGGTTCGAATCCCGGTCAGGCATGGATGTTGTGTTTGTCTTACGGCACTGGCTCTCTCCCTTCCCTGGAACCAGTGACCCTAAATTAGGGACGGGCGACTGCTTATAGCCCATTGAGTTGCTCACGGTGGTCGTTAAACCTCCAATCAAAAAAAAAAAAAAAAAAAGAAGACAATATTGTCTTCTCAATATCCAACCATCTCCTTTACCCAGGAACTTGAAGTTGAGGGAAAACTCCCTTTTCTTGATATCTTATTAACAAGGCATTTAACCTCGAATCAACTTCAGTACTCAGTTTACAGAAAACCAATGTTTATTCCCTGTATTATTCCTTTTGCTTCTGCTCACCCTCCGGAACATAAATCTTCTGCTCTTCGTTTTTTGATTAAAAGAGCCTTTACCCATTCTTCATCCCGCAAGATTTGCATTCACGAATTAAATAAGATTTAAGCTTTAACCCAGGAGTTCGGATTCCCGACCTCTCTCTTTCACAGGTTACTCAGTAAGTTTTCAAAACTACGACTTACCACTTTGGTTAATGAAGCTTCTCTGTCTAAATTTGTTGGTAAATTGGATTTTATTCCCCATATTGATCCTTACCTGAAAAAGTCTGTCAGCGACATAATTTATCTTTTGGAATCTGTACCCGAAATGTCTTCTCACTAGTCCCTAGAGACCGGGATAAAGTCAATATGTTTAACAAACCGGGTGTCTACTCCATACCCCTGACCTCAGAAGACCCAAACCGTGACTCTAAGGTTTACATCGGTTCAAAACTTCGATCTTTACATATAAGACTGAAGGAGCACCAATATTCTCTACGAAGTGGAAACATCACCACAGCCCTCACCGTTGCAGTCAAACAGGAAGGCTACAAACTGGACTGGCAAAATGCTCAAGTTTTAAACTCCTCTGTTAACAAGAATACCATTTTTCTCTCGGAAAGCCTGTTTATTCTTAAATATTACGAAGTCTGCTGCAACACGGACTTTCAGACTTCAGTCCCAAGACCTTGGAGACAGATGATCGCTCCCCCATGACACACTTAGAAGGTGAGACTTTTACTTGAACTTGTTCTGTATTTATTTTTGGACTTTAATTTCCTCTTTTTCTTAATGTAAATGGCATCACTTGTGTTATTTTTATGACGTATATCAGCTTAGTCACAAATAACTACAGTATATAGTCGTTGCCTCTGTGTTCCGGGGCTTTTGAGCTTGAAAATGGGGCCATGTGAGCCCCGAAAGTGCTAGCTATGTAAATAGGTTTTTAAAATTGTAAATAAATTGAGTTTTATTCGGCAGTTTTAAGGATTTGTTTTAACTTATCATACTACAGACAGCAAATTTGTTTCTCATTTTCATCTATCAAGTACGAAATCTTCATATTCAGATAATTTATATTGTTCAGCTTTGACAAAATAAAAAGATAGTCAACATACCTACATACAACAAAACACTTAAATTTGTTTCTTCTATTTTAGTCATGACTTCTGAAAATCAGGTTAATTGTTGTTCTATTGGACACCTGTTGTTTTATCTATATATTGTGTTATTATTTTATTAAAATGTTGTTATAAATATATTTTAGTATACTTTAGATTTCTTGAATTTGTACTTCATTCAGATTATTAAATTTTCGACAATGATGTTTTTAGTAGGGAGTGCTGGGATGTAAAGATTTTACATCTAAAGAAGACATAGTATATTGTTGTAAGTTTTTATTATTTTTTTATTTTTTAAATATATTTATTTTTCATGAATATTGGTGCAAAAATCTTATGACTATTTTTTTTTTCAAATTTATCACAGGTGAGTTGGGTTTTGAAACTATTATCCTTAATGGAGTGTCTTGTTTGTGTGTTTTAATTTTGCTGAAAATTCCAGGAATTGTTGCACCTTTTGTAGGGTAAGCTTTTATAATACTATTTGAAAGAGAACTGTGATTTCTATTACTTGTTAAGAATTTAATTTGCTGCCCCAGTGGCACCGTGGTCTTAGCGCTGACTTCTGACCATTCGTCCCAGATGGGTCTTGTTTTAAATCCCAGTGAGGCATGGATGTTGTGTTTTTCTTACAACACTGGCTCTCTCTCCTTTCCTGGAACCAGTGGCCCCAAATTAGGGATTGGAGACTACCTTATAGCCACTGGTGTAGTGGGTCCTGAATGTCCTAGAAAAGGTTTCTGGTACTTTTTTTCCCAGCCGACATACATTCTGGTAAAACCTATACAGCATAATTTTTCTTTTTAAAATGCAAATGCTGCCCTGGTGGCGCAGTGGTCTAAGCAGTGGCTCCTGATCATTCGTCCGAAAGGGGTCCTGGTTCGAATCCTGGTGAGGTCTGGATGTTGTGTTTGTCTTATGGCACTAGCTCTCTCCCTTCCCTGGAACCAGTGACCATAAATTAGGGATGGGTGACTGCTTATAGCCCATTGAGTTGCTCACGGTGGTTGTTAAACCTCCAGTATAAAAAAAAAAAAAAATGCAAGTGTCCTATTGTAATTCTTTTCAAATAAAAAAATGCAACAAAAAAACTGCACAGTTAGTAGAATTAACTTCCCATGTTTGTTTGAAGCTAAAGTTAGTCTCTAAATCCATTTTCCTTTGGCATTCCCTTGAAACTCCTTTTTCTGCTGTTAAGAACATTGGATGTTGACTTTGATCATAAAGGGAAAACTATCGGCAGAAAAAAGTAAACAGTGGTTGCTGTGCAGTGTCAGAGTCAACAAAAGACAAATATGGCTGTGGAACTTGCTGAGAAGAAAGTAGGGTTTGCCCACAAAAGGAAACCACAGCTAATTTTCTAGCAAGTACAAGAACAAAACCAGGAAAAAAAAAAAAAAAAGACTGTTTGAAGCTATGTCTTTCAAAACCACCCTATTTTGTTTGGAATTCAGTAATTTTATGATTGTGAATACAGTGGTGTGATCTAGTTAAATATTTTCATAAATAAATTACAGTGAACAATTCAGTTTTGTTCATGCTGTGTAATATTCACACTTTCTTCTGCGCAGTCTGATTTTTCACCAAATTAAAAAGTACAGCTTTGTTTTTTTTCTGTGTCAGTCTTATGTATGTTAACAAAAATTTCTCACGAGCGCTATGGATAAATGAAAGGAGGATTGTTTATATCGCATAACTTGTAATCAATTATCAGGAATACTGATCTTTTAGTACTTACTCAAAGTCTGAATATTGCCCCGTACGTTCAGGGGAGCAGAATTTTTAGGTTTTCTTTTTCTCATTTTGACCTACTTTGGGGAATATCTTCACCCTCACACTTTTCTTTTTCCAGATGGAAGGTGCGTTGAACCGCTTACTAACTCGCAATCGTCTGCTTAATGTCCATGTCCATACATACAGGATCCCACGTATGCAAGAGCAGTGGCTCTTTCAGACAGCAACAACAGAAAAGTCATAAACTGATTCTACTACTACTGAAAGAAGAAGGGGGGGGGGCAATTCCACGCCAAAATGTCACTGCACAAGCATTAAGCGATGGAAGCAGCTTTTATCTAACCAACTTTACTAAATCTCACTGTTATCTTATAGTTTTGGTTCTAGTTGTAATTGTTCACAGCAATAACGAAAGTTTGACATTGATAATTACTGGATGAAAAACATTGTATGAAGAGTATCATGGCGCAACTGCTGAAAGGTGATTTTACAATTTGATTATTAAATGTTACATAAGTTTTCCTTTTATATCGAAGGTACGCTTTCCTTCAGAAAACCTTAAAAGTTTGTGATGCACACGCAAACCACGTACGTGTGGCTTGCCAGTTGGTTGGTTTCAGAAATAATGTATTTTCATCTGAATAACATGAATCTCGAAAAATATGCTGCTAAAAACCAACCAAATAACAAACAATTAAAAATTATTTATTCTTCCTAAGTGTATATTCACAAGCGTTCAGTAACAATAGCAACAGTTCTTGGATGCAGCTGCATCCTATTCATGTTACAGTGAAACAAATGCATTCAGAAGAAAATCCTTGATATTAATGTGTTACACTTAAAATATTGCAGCTCATGTAGTTTTCAATAAATTGCGGGTAGTATAATTGTTTTCCCATTTATCTCACTGTAGGAACGACATAAATGCTAATTAACAGTTGTAAGAGGAGCAGTAAAATGTAAACAAACCTGAAATTTAAAATTTTTTCATAACTTAAAACACAGCATGGACTTAAAACAATTAAAAATGCTATCATTAGCTGCTCCAAAACTTGAGTTCTGCTCCAAATTGCATATTTTCCCGCTCCAAGAATTGCTCTGTCATTACTTGGTAGTATCATGAGTGAAACTGAATGTTGGTCGGAGGAAAAGGAATGGGAACAGCCTTAGGATGGAAAGAATAAAAGTTGAAAGGCTCCCTGAAGATCATCAGCGTTACTCTTAACTTACTCAGAGAACGACTGAAGGAGCTGAAGTCACGTGAGAGGGATGTGGAAAAGAAGTGGAAATGTTTTAAGAACTGTGTTGTCACTGCTGCTGAAGAGGTCTGTTGCACCACAATAGTGGGTAACAATGGAGGTGATGTTTGGTGGAATAGTGAGATTGAAGAGGCAGTAAAGAGAAAGAAGGAAGCCTATTTGGGGATGTTGAAAAGTAGAGTTTCTCTGAATGAATATCGCTGTAAGAATCGTGTAGCTGCTAAACTGGTTCGCCAGAATAAGACAAAAGATAGGAAGGAGAAAGTGGAAAGGCATGAATTGACTTTTTAGAAAGATAGGAAGACTTTCTGGAAGTACATGAGACTCAGGAAAAATAGGAGAAACAAAGTTGTAAGCTGTGTGAAGAATAGAATCGGGGAAATGATATGGGAGCCCAATGAGGTAAGTGAAAGATGGGGTGAATACTTCTGTGAGTTATTAGATCAGGAAAGCAAAGGTGATTCTGAAGCAGATGATGTGACAGTGAAGGATGGGAGCACAGGAGGGATCTCAACAGAAGAGGTGTGTCTAAAATCTCTTCAGAATGGTAAGGTTCCTGGAATTGATGGCATAACTCCTGAGATGTTGAAATATGGTGGCGACTGTAATTGACTGGTTAACTGAAATTTGCCAGTTGTGGTGGGAGTTAGGAATGGTCCCTCGGAATTGGAAGGATGCTGTCATTGTTCCCTTGTATAAGGAAAAAGGTGATCAGACTGACTGCAAGAACTATCGTGGTATTAGCCTACTGAGTGTGCCAGGGAAAGTGTTTGGTAAGGTTGTTATTGAAAGAGTATGGCGTCTTACATCAGAGAAAGTGTGGAATGCTCAGAGTGGTTTTATGCTCGGTAAAGGCTACACTAACCAAATTTTTGCATTTTGCATGATGATTGAAAAGTATCTGGCTGTTGGTAAGGAAGTTTTTGCTGCTTTTATAGATTTAAAGAAAGCTTACGACCGAGTAAATAGGATACTTTTGTGGAAGGTATTGAATAAACATAGTGTTACTGGAAATTTACTTAATAGTGTAAATGCTATGTATGCTGGCAGAAGAGCTTGTGTACGAGTGAATGGTGTTTTATCAAAATGGTTTTCTATTGATACAGGAGTCGGACAAGGTTGTGTAATGTCACCATGGCTGTTTAATGTATGTATTTATGGATGCTTGCATGCATGATGCCAAAATGGACAATACTGGTTTATGTCTGGGTAATATCCATGTGTGCAGGTTGCTGTATGCTGATGACAGTCCTGTTGGCAGAGAGCAAAAGTGAGTTGCAGAATATGTTGTCCCAGATGTACGAAGTTTGCATGAACTTGAAATTGAGTATAAATAAGGGAAAAACTAAAGTCATGGTTTTTGAGTGAGGAACTGTTAGCACTGAATGTAATATAAGTCGGAATGAGTTTGTGTATTTAGGAAGCATGTCTGACAGAGAGAACAAATTGGATGGTGAAATTAGTAGGTGAGTGAATTCTTGATTGAAAGTCATAGCTGCTTTGGGAGGTTTTCACAGGAATGATGGGCTCTCAAGAGAGTCCTGCATGGCTGTACATGAAAGTGTAATTGTTCCTACTCTGATTGTATGGCAGTGAAACCTAGGTTCTACATAAGGAACAAAGGAGTCGTTTGTGTGCTGGAGAAATGCGGTTACGTACGGGGGGGGGGGCTTCTGATAAGACAGGTTCTGATCGTGTGAGGAATGAAGATGTGTTGCAGTTGTGTAATGTGAAGCAAAATGTTGTTAGCAAGGTGGAGATTAATATTCCCCAGTGGTTTGGCCATGTTGGAAGAATGTGTGATGAGATACTTACTAAGAAATTTTTGTTAGCCTAAGTGGTAGTAAGGAAAGCCAGAGGAAGACCAAGGAAGTCATGGGAGGATCGGTCGGATTCAAGAGTTTCAGGAGTGTCTGCAGGAGAAAAAGAGTATGAAGTATAGAAGATCTTGTGAATGTCGTGTGATGGATGTCAGTGAAGCCCGAGTTGTGTGTCAAGATCACAGTAAATGGACAAGTTTGATTCAGCAATATTAAGTAAATAATCAGTTAAAAATTTATGTGGTAGTTTGCATTTCTTTGTGGAGCTAACCTCTGAATCTCAGAGAACAGCTTAGTGATATGTATGTATATTAAGAACACTGAGGTGGGGATATTGCAGTGAGGAAATTATTGTGATTGGGAATTTATTGGGTTGGCCAAAAAGTTAGTTTTTTTCCATAGGATGGCTCTAGTAGTGCTTAGTTGTCTTTAACTTCATTTGAAACAATTTTGTTGGATTGTATTGTGACAGCTGTCATATCAGCATGCATTAAAAAAAACTTATCAAAGTTGGTGAATTTTTGTGTAGCCATTTTAATATTGAAGATGAAAGAACATAAGCAACATTTTCGGCATATTATGCTTTATTATTTCAAGAAAGGTAAAAACGCAACTAAAATGCAAAAACAGATTTGTGAAGTGTATGGAGAAGGTGCTGTGACTGATCGAACATGTAAAACGTGGTTTGCAAAGTTTCGTGCTGGAGATTTCTCGCTGGACGATGCTCCACGGTCGGGTAGACCGGTTGAAGTTGATAGTGATCAAATCGAAATGTTAATTGAGAACAATCAATGTTTTATTGCGTGGGAGATAGCTGACATACTCAAAATATCCAAATCAAGTGTTGAAATTCATTTGCACCAGCTTGGTTATGTTAGTTGCTTTAATGTTTGGGTTCCACATAAGTTAAGCGAAAAACCCCTTCTTGACCATATGTTTGCATGCAATTCTCTACTTAAACATAATGAAGACGTTCCATTTTTAAATCAAATTGTGACGGGCGAGGAAAAGTGGATACTGTACAATAATGTGGAACAGAAGAGATCGTGGGGCAAGTGAAATGAACCACCACCAACCACACCAAAGGCTGGTCTTCACCCAAAGACGATGATGTTGTGTATATAGTGGTATTGGAAGGGAGTTCTCTATTATGAGCTCCTTCTGGACAACCAAACAATTAATTCCAACAAGTACTTCTCCCAATTGGACCAACTAAAAGCAGCACTTGACAAAAAGCTTCCGGAATTAGTCAACAGAAAACACATAATCTTTCATCAGGATAATGCAAGACTGCATGTTTCTTTGATGACCAGGCAAAAACTGTTACAGCTTGGCTGGGAAGTTCTGATTTATCCGCTGTATTTACCAAACATTGCACCTTCAGATTTCCATTTATTTCAGTTTCTACAAAATTCTCTTAATGAAAAAAAAAATTAAATTCCCTGGAAGACTGCAAAAGGCACCTGGAACAGTTCTTTGCTCAAAAAGATAAAGTTTTGAGAAGATGGCATTATGAAGTTGCCTGAAAAATTGCAGAAGGTAGTGGAACAAAATGGTGAATACATTGTTCAATTAAAGTTATTTATTGGTGAAAATGAAAGATGTCTTTTATTTTTACTTAAAAACCGAATGAACTTTTTGGCCAACCCAGCAATTAATGCAGTCATGTGTAAATCTGGAAGTCTGATTTTGACCGATCACTATACTTTCTTGAACAACAAATATAAGAAAGTAAAAAAAGGAGAGATGAAATGAGGGAAGAAGGGGGTAGGGGGGGTATTGAAGTTGTAAAGGCACCGCACGTTCCTGTACCGTTGAATTAGCACTACACCACTGCTTATAGCCCACTAAAGTCTCACAGTGGTCATTAAACTCCCAAGTAAGAAAAAGAATTTATTTTGTGAATCAATAAGCTCTTTATGAGCTATTTTACAGTTTAATTTAGCTATAGCTTCTTGAGCTTATTATTATAATCTGTTATATTTAAAATAATTGTTTGACTGGATTTAGCAGCCTCTCACATTTTAAAATTAGGATTATTTTTTAGCTCTGTAACTTGATTTCTTTTGTATTTTACATTTTTTAAATATTATAATTAGTTTTATATTGAGTATTATGCTTTTTTAAAAAATAGCCCATTAAGTTGCTCACAGGGGTCAATTAAACTCCCAAGTAAGAAAAAAAAAATTGTGAATCAATATGCTCTTTTTGAACTATTTTACAGTTTGATTTAGCTATAGCTTTTTGAGCTTATTACAATCTGTTATGTTTAAAATAATTGTTTATGTTTAAAATAATTGTTTGACTGGATTTAGCAGCTTCTCAAATTTTCAAATTAGGATTATTTCTTAGTTCTATAACTTGATTTCTTTTATATTTTACATTTTTTTAATAATATTATTAGTTTTATGTTGAGTATTAAGCTCTTTTAAAATACTACAGAGATTTTGAACGTTATTTTATCTTCAGTATGAGAAATATCAGCAATATTTGACTCTATTTTTGGTGTATAGTTGATTTAATTTTTGGTATATAGTTTTTAGTATTAGGTAAGGTTGCTGGATAAGCATATTTATTACTTCTTTGCAAAGCAGCTTTTTTGAGGGTAAGTTCTTGACTTAAAAGGTTTTCATATGCTGGATACTTATTTTCAATATATTTAGGTCTTTTTTAATTGGTTTATGAGATTATTTAATTTTTTCTCATTACTCCACCCCCATTAAAGCTTTATTTTTAACAACAGTCATAAATGCTCTTATGTTGGTCAGTTACACAATTTGTCCAACAACTATTTAAATTATTAATGCACTTTTTATTTCTTATTTTATGCCATTAGATATAATTCATTTTATTTAGTCTAAAGCACATATGCCCAGCAGACATCTGCACATGTGCAAATTTTCCTTTTGTGTTCATGCTAATGAAGCCAGATAGGACTCCTGAAAAGCTTACATGCTATTGATTGATGTGTTTTCTACATCTGTTGTTCTTTTAATATTCCTACCTTGTTTTTAATTTGAAAATGAGTAAGATTTTCGTGAATCCTCCATGTTGAGTGTGTAATATGTAGCTCTGACGATTTGTTTATTTTTGTGTTTTACATAGAGAATTTACTGTATTTCCTGGTGTCAAGGACCCACTTCAATTTTAAAATGAAAAATTCTGAGGAAAAAGACCAAACATAAAAATAAGGTCTCAATACTTTCATAAAGATTAAAAGCAATAAAATTTTACCTCTACGTATAAGGAAAAAATTTCAGTCATCCATATCCTCGAATCCAGAAAATTCACCGGTGTTGTGTTATCCATATCACTGGCATCATTGTCATAATCAGGGTCATCAATACTGTCCAAAGTGTCACTATCTTCAAACGGAATGTTATCTTCTGTGCCATCTAACGCATTACTGATGCCACATTTTTAAAAGATTTTACTGCTATTTCAGTCTTCACAGCATTCCATAATTTTAGAACCCACTTGTAGCTTGTAGCCGATGGTGTAGGACCACTTTTTGCTTCTAGATGCCTTATTTTTGTTGATATTTGTGCTTCTAAGAGTACGATTTGAAAAATTATTTCTTTGTTGGAGAGCTTTTCTGGTGTGAAATGTTTCTCATATAGTTTCAAGTAATGCATAGATTTTCCACTAGGGGGCGCAAAGGTAATGAGTTTCTCCGATATCTCCGCTTCTAAAACTCCGATTTGAAAAATTCTTTCTGTATTGGATACTGCTCCTGATGAGAAATGTTTTGCATATAATTTCAAAATTTTGATAAAGTATGGTTTGGCCACCAGGGGGCGTAAGCGTTTATTTGTGCTTCTGATGTATTTGCAGCAAAATCCGAGCTTCTGAAAAAGTCGAATGAAAAAATTCTTTCGTAGACTGATACCGCTCACCTCGAAAAACGTTTTGAGAACATCTCCTGCTTTAAAGTAGCTCATGGTTTTCCCGCCAGGGGCGTATATTTTATTTTTGTCAATGCCCCTGCTTCTAAGCATCTGATTTGAAAAATTCTTTCATTTTATATATAAGGAAAAAATTTTAGTCATCCATATCCTCGAATCCAGAAAATTCACTGGTGTTGTGTTATCCATATCACAATCAGGGTCGTCAATACTGTCCAAAGTGTCACTATCTTCAAATGGAATATTATCTTCTGTGCCATCTAACGTATTACTGATGCCACATTTTTAAAAAGATTTTACGCTATTTCAGTCTTCACAGCATTCCATAATTTTAGGATCTACTTGTAGCTTGTAGCCGATGGTGTAAGACTGCTTTTTGCTTCCAGATGCCATAATATGGGTAGTGTTAAAAATTTTAAGTCTAAGTTTTCTGAAGATATAGATCACTCCTAGCATGAACAGGTACAGGTTTGAATTGAGACCAACCTTTTGGTCTTAATCGCAACAGGTCAGCAACACCACACTCCAGTCACACAAGCCAAAGATGACATGAAAAGAGTGAAGTGGGAACTGAGAGATAAACAAGGAGAAAGAATCTTACTATGGTAATATTGTAACGACAACTAATTAATGCCTTGTTTTTATTAAGTGCGAAAAGTAACGTTTTCTCTTTAAGTGGTTTGCTGGTGAATTGCCAAGCGAAGATACCACCTGTTTTTCAGCTACAACTGTGGGAAAAGCTTTTCGAACAGGTGAGCTCAGATTGTTTACACGTTTTAGCGAAACCCCATTAGAGCGGCTCTTTTGATCTTGAACTCCATATGTGTACGCCAGTCTCGTAGTATAGACAACACGGTTTATCATAAATGCATCCCAGCAAAAGCGACACGAAGAAAAAACGTTAGTTTTTCCATAGTGTTTTATGATGAAGGCAGTCTTGTTATTAATAAAGTTTACCAGGAAACATTTTAACATAGATAACCTTTCTCTGGGGTTAGCATGGGCCTATGGAAAACATAACCTTCGGTCTCCAGGATGCACAGTAAATTTTCGAGACTTATTTCAGGAAGAAAATAGTGTCCATGATGTCGGGAAATACGGTAATTCCTTATAATTTCCTTTTATTTTTGTTGTGTAAAGCACACAGGTGCAGAATAATCGTAAACAATCAAAGATTGTGCCAAGAAATGTTTATAATTGAAGAATCAAACTGTAGAAATATTGTTGTGCAAATAATATTTAAGCAAAAATACACAAAATTTGGAGAACATGCATAAAAGTAAATGAGTCGTGACTGGGCCATCCAATGCATACTTTGCACTGCCAAATAAATTATATGTCATATGAATTTGTCAATTTGCATTGCATTGTGTCTGTTTTTAATTGGTAACGTTAAAAGAGGGTTTGGATCATTTTAATAGCCACTCACCCTTCTTACATTGTTCATGTGAAAATAAAGCATTATTGTAAAAAGTATGACTTCTGCATAAGATATGGCAAAGCTATTTATTTGGTCATTATATAAGCTTTTGAACAGGGAAGGCACACAAAATCATTATTTTGCTTTTCTGTTAGAGATCAAAATATTTCAAGGTTATGGTTTTTTTTATTTTTCTCATCGAAATGAAGGGATTAGTGGCATTTGGCACAACTACAGGAAATTAAGTGTGAACTAGTTCATTAGCAAATAAAAATAAATATATATACATATACAGGGTCCAAATGGTCTCTGGTATTTTGGTGAGCCGTAACAAAGTAATGGTAAGGGATACGGTAACACAGCACATGTTGATAGAAAGGGAAAGTCTCATTTTGTATGCCCACGCATAAGGGAATCTGTGCATCCTTCGCCTGTAAGGAGGTTCCCCGTCAGTCAGAATGGCATCAGGTGCAAAGAAGGCTTAGTGTGTTTTGGAGTACTCTAAAACAGAGTCCATTATCATGGTTCAATGGCACTTTCATACTCGATTTGGAAAAGATGCCATGACAGATAAAACAGTACACCAGTGGCACAATAAATTCTAGAGCACTGGATGCCTTGCTCAGACAAAAGCCCGAGACATCCAGGTCCATCACAGAAAACAGTTGACCAAATGAGGGAGGCCTTTCAACGCAGTCCATGAAGGCAACTAGGCATGCCAGTCAGCAGCTGCAAACCCTACAAAAAATAAATAAATAAATAAATAAATAAATAAATAAATCCCAGTATGGCATGCCTTTCGTAAGTGTCTTTCTATGAAGCTGTATAGACTGCAGTTAGTGCAAGCTCTGACAGACGATCACAGTTGCCAATTCTAATTTTGCAATGACATGCAGGAGTACATGGAGACAGACTATTTCATCAAGAAACTCATGTTCTGTGATGAAGTCACATTCCACTTGTCTGGTAAAGTTAACTGCTGTAACATGCATCCATGGGGATCGGATAATCCACATGCCACCATAGAACATTTCCGTGACACTCCAAAGGTAAGTGTGTTCTGCTCTATATCATGCTACAAGGTTTATGGCCTATTTTTCTTTGCCAAGAAAACCATGAATGGCAGCATCTTCCTTGATATGCTTCAGCTGTGACTGATGCCATAACTTTAAGATGATAGTACTGACTTCATTCTCCAACTAGATAGATGGGGCTCCACTCCACTGTCAAAGGGATGTCCGTGCCTATCTCAGTGAGAAGTTACCCAACAAGTGGATTGGCCGTACAGGTGGAGACTACTGACCACATCTTTCCTGGCCACCCTGATCACTGGACTTAATGCTGTGTGATTTCTTCCTCTGGGGCTATGTTAAGAACCAGGTGTTCATGCCACCCTTGCCCTGAAATTTAATGGAATTGAAACAACACATTACCATGGCTATCACTCAGGTGGACCAGGCAATGCTGGTGTGAGTTTGGGCCAAATTGGATTACAGGATAAACATTTGCTGTGTCACAAAAGGCCGACACATCGAGCATTTGTAAGGTCTGTAAAAAACTTTGAACATTTCCCTTTACATTACCATTAACTATGTTAGCCTATCACTTTCCATTATGATGTAGTGGTACACTAAAATCCCAGAGACCGTTATGATTCGCCCTTTATAATATAAATAATGCATATATTGGGTTGGTACAAATGAAATGTCCGTTGTGAACGAGCAGTGGAGGCAGGCCCCCACCACAGCGGAATGGAACCACCTACAGGTGTTGCGAGTATTACGTCACAGAGTTACTATAAATAGCTAGCACGTGTGTGAAGAACAAGGTTCAGGCTTGATTTGTTTGGACATAATGTGGCTTGCAAAGGAAATGTGCAGACTCCAGATTTGAGAGTCATCTTCCTGTATGAATTTAAACTGGGCCATTCTGCAGGAATTGCCACTCAAAACATTAACAAAGCATTTGGGGAGAATACAGCCAACGAATGAACCATTCAGCGATGGTTTGTGAAGTTTCAAAGTGGAGATACGTACCTGCAAAACGAAGCATGTGGTCACCAATCTGTTGCTGTTTCTGATGATGTTCTGTTTTGTGTGGTTGAAGCAGACCCCTAAAAAAGTGTCTTGAGATAGCTGCAAAGATAGGTGTCCACCACACTACAGTTTTTCGGTGTCTGGCTGCGCTGGGCAAGGAAAAAGCTAGACATGTGGTTGCCGCATGAATTGACAACTGCCAACAAGACTAGGCGTTTAAAAGTCTGCATGTCGCTGCTTGCCAGGAATAAACGGGAACCTCTGCATCGAATCATCACCTGCGATGAGAAGTGGGTCCTTTATGATAACCGGAAACGATCTGCACAATGGTTAAGCAAGGCACAGCCTGCTGGATGGCATCCTATGCCACCCCTACACACCATGAAGATGATGCTCCTTGTCTGGTGGTCCACAGCCGGGATAATTCATTGAAGTTTCTTGGCAAGAGGCCAAACCATCACTGCAGAACATTATTGTGCGGAATTACACCAAATGCACCGGAAATTGCTGCAGAAACAACCAGCTTTGGACAACAGACATGGTGTTCTGCTTCAGGACAATGCCCGCCCTCATGTCGCACAACAAACGATGCTGACACAAAGTGCCTTGGGCTATGCAGCACTGCCTCATCCTGCTTATTTCCCGGACTTGTCTCCAACAGACTATAATCTGTTTCGTTGCCTGGATCATTTCCTGTCCTGGAAACAGTTCACGACAGACATCGAGGTTCAACGTGCAGTTGATGACTTTTTACGTTCTGGGATCATGGCCTTGCCGGACAGATGGCAACTATGTGTCAATGCCGAGGGCGATTATTTTGCCTAGGTAAGTTGTCCTACTTTTCCGTTCTCGCCGTCCACGTGTGCTGGTCTTTTGTCGGACATTTCATTCGCACCTACCCAATATATATACACTGTACACACACGCACTGAGGTGCCAAAAAAAACTAGGATACTTCTCTAATACCGCATTGATCCTCCTCGTGATTGGATAATGGCAGCAATGCTACGGGGGATGGACTCCATAAGCTCAGTGCGCAGCGTGCTTTCCTGTCCTGTAATTCTGTAATATTCGCCGGTGGAAGATTCCTGGCATTGACACACGTTGAACAGCATCCTAAATGTGTTCGATGGCATTCAGATCCGGGGAATGAGGGGGCCAAGTCCGGATGCCAAACTTCGTGGAATGTTCCTGCAGCCATAATCCGACGACTGTGGATGTGTACGGTAGTGCATTGCTGTGCTGAAAGAGGTCCAACTGTCTGAGTGGTTGCATGACATGAATGGGTGCAAATGATACCCAAAGATGGTTATGTATCCTCCACCGGTCAGAGCTGAAAACAGTTCACGACGTGTGAGGGATCCTAATGTCTGCCAGCTAAAAACATCCCACACCATAACAGAGCCTGCGCTGTCCCTCATAGGCATGCAGGATCCATTGCCTCGTGGGGTTGTTGCCACACCTGGAGTAGTTCATCTGCTTGAAACAGTTGGTTCCACGATTCATTGGACAAGGTTACACGTTTCCAGTCATCTTGCATCCAATGGTGGTGTTCCTGAGCTCAGGCGAGGCGCACAGACTTGTGTTTTCCGGTCACCCAGGTGGGCTGTCGGCTCCGGAACCCCGTACAATACAGGGAACGTTGCACTGTTAAAACACTGATGCTACTATTGACCCTGGCATTGAATTGCGCTGTGATTTGTGGCAGTGTTGCATGGTGAGCAGATGTTGCGATGCGTGCCAGACTCCGCTGTTTGTGATCATGCAGGGCTTTTATGTGGACACACTGGTCTCACACTCTGGATGTTTTCCCTTAGTTTTTGTAGTCCAGGTGCACTCTTGAAATTGTTGACTGTGTAATCCAAATGTCGTGGTAATTTCCAAGATGGAGTGACTCATCATCCGGGCGCCGTCTATTGTACCATGTTTGAAATCACTTAAATCCTGATAAGCTGCCACCTGAACTGCAAATTCTACTACCTGAGCTTGTGGAGATATCTACCTCTATGTACACATCTTTTACTGACTATACCATTTACTGCATGGGTGTGGTGGCATGTAATGGAAATGGTAGCGCCCTTCCCAGAGTTTTTCGATACCTCGTGTATATATATATAATCTTCTGAATAACCATTACTGTGTGTATTTATATCATGTTTGTCACCCTGTAGAAATCCGTAGAGGATCAGCTAGCTAGCTTGCTTGCTGATTTATGGGTTGGTGGCATTTTTGTACCCACAACTTATTTTACTATTTCTTAACAGTGAGAAAATGAGGAGCTGGCAAGCAGCCTCCCAGTTTTTTACTTTTTTCTTTCACCCTGTGTTTCAACTTAGTTCTTTCAAAACTTATTGTGTGCATGGCACTACATGATTGTACTTGTCTCACTTTCCATAAAACCTCTGTGCTCATTCACTTGCTTCAAGAATTTGTGTGGGTTTGTTAACAGTTTTATACACTAAGATAAGTTTATGCAAATAGTAAACCCTTTAAAGATTAGAGTTTTCTTTATAATTTTTTTGTGCAGTCAATTCTAGGATTTCATACCTTTCTATACACCTTGTAAAAGGCCATTTGTTCTGACACCTGCATTTAGGTGGATAACACTTATTGAAAAAATATTTATTCTGTGTACAAATAAATGGTCTCATGATGTGACTATGTCTTTGTGAGCATCAGACTTCTTAGAACAGTTTTCTTGCAGGAATTGTCAGCTTTTGTTACCCGTTGTTACAAGGTTGTAAGGAATGTAGTTCATCAGTTGTCATCCTTGTACAGTAACAGCAAAGATGGAATTCAATTAATTGATGTTAATGATGTTCATTTTCAGGTAACATGAAATTTTGAATTTATAAGCTTTTGAACAGATTATTCAGTGCACATATCAAACAGTTATTTCATATCAGCATTCTTACATTCATTTGACTACTTAAGTTTATATTGTGAATATAAATTGTTGTTTCCCAATGTAAAGTTGTATTTATTTTTAACATTATGGTTTTGGGAGTGAATGAAAGAAAGACATGCCTGCCAGTTGTTGTTGAAAATTTGAATATTAAAATTTAATTGTTTGATTTTGTTCCTATTTTTGTAACCTGGTTTTGTTGCCTTCATGGGCTTAAATCTAAGAGAAGTTCCTTTTTCCTTGAGTACTGTTTCTGGCTTTGCAGAATGGGAGCAGCCAGAATGAAAGCGTAAATACATATATCTCACCCAGACTCAAACTGAAATCCTTGACACAAAAGGTTAACCTTCTAGCTGCATAACCACCTGGCAGTGTATGACTAACACTATTGTGATCTCTTGGATATCATTGCTGTTCAAGGTGTGATCAAACTTTGATCTCAGCCTAGTGCTGTAATTTTATATGCTCTGTGTGCTTTGGCTTGGTTGGCTAAGATAATAGTTACTAGTTTTATTTGTAATTACAGTGAAACCTCCAAATAACAGTCATTGCTCAGACCAGAAAAAAGGTACCATCGTTTGTAGGTGGCCATTGTTCAGAGGTTAGGCCTCAGTTAATGTTGCTAGTTTGTTGCATTTGTACAAAAACAGAATAAGTGTATGAAGCTTAAGCACAAAGAGAACCAATATAGTGCTTTTATCCAAATGCTGAACAAAACACAGCATAATCAATAAATCGTGTTGCTGAGAATTTTGGGAAAACAGTGACTAATGTCTCGTCTTAAACAGCCCTTAAAAATAGCAAGCTAGGAGATAAGGGCTAGGGTACGCTGCAGGGAAGAAAAAAGAAAAAAATTAGTAAGTGCAATTGCATAGTTAGGTGGCTGCATTTCTGAAAGCAGGAACAGAAACCACATGGACCAAACGTAGACATATTGCTGCCAACAGGCAACATTTCAGGCACCATTCCTGCAGCCTCTGGCTGGAGGGCGAGTGAAAGATACACAGGACCTTGCTTAATATATTAGGTGTACAAATAAGTTTTAAAGCATTTTTTGTGTGACGTATACCGCTAAGTTACATATCTGACATTCCCCAGCATTGTTGTCATGTGACCGTAACTGGTCCAGAGTGTAAAATGTGACACAGAAGTTTGCCCAACAGTCAAATGCACTTGCACATCAGTAGGTGAAAGATGACAAGCGATACTGCATTTATTTGACACTGCATTTGTTACAAATTTCATCAAGGAAAACGTGCTGCAAAAGCATGTGCATCAATCTGCTCTGTTCTGGGACAGAATATTGTATCCAAAACCACGTGAGAGTTTTGGTTTAGACTGTATAAAGCAGGTGGTTTTGATGTTAGCTATCGAGAACATAGCGGCACTCCACAGAAGGTTGCACATAAGGAACTGCAAGCATTGCTGCATGAAGATTCGTCGCAAACACAAAAAGAATTAGCTGAACAACTGTGGGTAACACAAGAAACGATTTCCAATCGTTCACGCACAATGGGAAAGATTCAGAAGAAAGGAAAATGGGTGCCACCTGACCTGAGCCAGAGGAACAAGGAGGAGCATGTCATGAAGTGTTTGAATCTGTTAAATAAACAACACCAAAAGATTTTCCTGTAGAAAGTTGTTATGGGTGATGAAAAGTGGATGTAATACGACAATCCCAAACACAAAAAACACTGGGTAGACTTCGGTGAATCAACGACTTCGACACCAAAACGCAATATCCACTCCAAGAAAGTTCTGCTGTGCATCTGGTGGGATATGAAGAGTGTGCTCTATTATGAACTATTGGAACAGGGTCAAACTGTTACTGCTGATTGCTACAAGCAACAATTGCTGCGATTGAACCAGGAAATCTGTCGGAAACATCCATTCACGTGCAAAGGATTGCGTCCCCTAAAATTGCTGCATGTCGTGAAATTGGTCAAGGAAACGTTATTAACTCTTGGCTGGGAAGTTTTGAAATACCCGGCGTATAGTCCTGACATAGCCCCTTCAGACTATCATTTGTCCCAATCGATACGACATGGTTTGTCTGCTGTACGGTTCCGGACATGTGAGAAAGTGCAAAAATGGGTTCACAACGAAGTATTCTTCATGGCTGAAATCTGTCAGCTGCCCAACTGACGGTGGAAGGTGATAGATAATGATGGCACATATTTTGATTCGTAAAGGTATTGTTGTTTTCTCTCAAATTACATGTTGCGTTGTCTTAAAATGCTTTAAAACTTATTTGTACACCTAATAAAACTAAACTTTAACTCCTTTCTTTTCACTTAAACTACCATTTTACCCACCATAATTCAACGCATCCTTCCCGAGGCACAGTTCCTTTAGCAATATTCTTGTCCATATCTTTATCCCTGTTGCTGAAATACTGAAGGAATTAAGTAAAATCCTAAAGGACAAGGTGTCCATTAGATCCCCTTCAGGACTGACTGGGATGTCCATTGCCCACTGTTAAGAGGATCCGTTGTTCGGAAGTTATCCTAAATGCTAATCTTACTGCAATTTTCGGTACCAAATAAAACTTGCTGTTACTTGGAGGTTACCATTGTTTGGAGATGTCCGTTAATGGCAGTTTCATTGTATTTGTAAGAATTGAAATTACCATGTCATATCTTTTGCTAGTGATGTGTAATGCTTTCTCTCTCATATAAATTACTTGTCAATGGTGTATTGTATTGAGGAATTTAACATTTACAGTTGCATACTACAGTATGTGGATAGTAGATTTGTCAGAAAGGTATTGATGCAGTGTACATTAATGTTGCTGTGAAATAAATATGTGTGGAACAAAACAAATCAAATCAAGTGTTTGCAGAAAAGTTTTCAGCTTCTGCCTGTAAACATTCTGTTTATGTTCTTTAGTCATCATATGTTGGGTAACTATTCGTGGACATACATCATACACCAGTTTATGTCCAATATTGTCAGAAAATATAGTATAAAAATATTTTATATAATAAGAGTAATTGCATATCATTAGTCGTAACTTTACTTATTAAAATAATCCAATGCTACGTTCTTAAGAGGTGGTTTGCGAATCAGTGGCCACCAGGTTTTTAAATGAAAGTGAAAATTCAAAACAAAAACTGTTTTTTGGATGATTGGTTAAAAGTTGATGACAGATGAAAAGACTGGAAAGTCAAGTTAAAATGGAATTGGTTCTGTTTTTGTCCTGGTTAAAAGCATGTGGGCCATTCTGTGTCAAATCAACAAGGCTCACAACCTGACCCCCTGTTGATATGAAGTTGGAAACACATGGAATAATTAATATAGACATAAATCAAGCTGTTCTTTCCATGTAACATAACCACAGAAATTTGAAAATTTAATTGTCCTGGAATGAGAATCAAACCTGCATATCCCGATTTGCACTCGAGTATGCTAACCATTACACCACCCAGGACAATAAAATCCAAACAACTGATGGCATTAATCTGAAATGTCAGACTTTGATTTCACTGCACCAGTCGAAAGAAACGTGTCTCATCGTAGTGCTAAGTTAGATATAGGGCAATTAAATTTTCAAATTTCTGTGGTTATGTTACATGGAAAGAACAGCTTGATTTATATTCCCCTGTTGATTTCCTTGAAATTTGGTGTGATTGTTAGGCATGTAGAGTTATTCATAAATCCCAAATTTTAACCCTGTCCACTCACTTGGTTTCAAATTACATGACCTTGAAAATTAGGAAATCATGACCTCCGGACAATTTTTGAGTAGTTGTATCTGGTTACCTAATTGGGCTAGAAGATTGAAATTGGTGTATTTTTATAGCATTTGATCATCATCATCATCATTGTCAACCATTATCAATCCACTGCTGGACGAAGGTCTCCCCAAGTTTCCTCCACAACGGTCTGTCTTGTGCCAGTCTCCTCCATGTCACTCCCGCATATTTACGAATTTCATCCACCCATCTCCCATGTGGTCTTTTTCTGGGTCTTTTCCTGTCCCTTGGAATCCAATCTAAAATTTCGGCTGTCCATCTATGGTCTGTCCTTCTGGCAGTATGTCCAGCCCATTGCCATTTCAGGGATTTAACTCTGATCATGATGTCTTCCACTCTCGTCATTTTTCGGATCCACGAGTTCCTCTTCTTATCCCTACTGGTTATACCAAGCATGCACCTCTCCATGCTTCTTTGAGTTGTCTGCAGCCTTTGTATGTCTCTTTTAGTTAAGGTCCACGTCTCTGCACCATACGTAAGCACTGGAAGGATGCATTGATCAAACACTTTTCTTTTAAGACATAATGGCATATTGCTCTTGAAAATTATGCTGTTTCTTCCAAAAGCTCTCCAGGCAAGTTTTGTACGCCGATTAATTTCTTCATCAATGTGACCCTCACTTGATATCTGCTGTCCAAGATAAACATACGTGTCTGTTATCTCCAGTTTTTCTCCATCAATCGATAAATCTTCATTTCTTGTAAAAGCATTGAACATCACTTTTGTCTTCTGAAAGTTCATTTTTAATCCCACTTCTTTACTCTTGTCAGCAAGTTCCTGGATCATACTCTGCAGCTCTGATGGGGTAGTTGCAAAAATGACTACGTCATCAGCAAAACGAAGGTGGGTTAGATAATCTCCATTAATCTTTATCCCTTTGTTTTCCCAGTTCAGTGATTGAAAGACATTTTCCAATGTGGCATTAAAAGAGCTTCGGAGATATGGTGTCACCTTGTCTCACTCCCTTTCCAATTTTTATGTGTGTTGTATTTTCAAACAGCCGAATCTTTGCACTTGCATTTTCATAGATGTTATTAATAATATTAATGTATGCATCTTCAATACCGCAGGATTTCAGAGCCGTGGTAACTGCTGATGGTTTCACCGAATCAAAGGCTTTTTCATAATCGATAAAAGCCATGCACAATGGAAGTTCATATTCCTCGCTCTTTCAATTAGTTCTCTCAGTACGTGGATATGATCTATTGTGCTGTAGCCACTCCTGAATCCAGCTTGTTCTCTCGGTTGAGCCATGTCCAGTGTTACCTTCAAGCGGTGTGAAAGAACTTTAGTGAAGATTTTATAAACCACTGATAGGAGGCTGATAGGTCTGTAGTTCCTGAGATCCTCAATGTCACCTTTTTATGTAGCAGGATCATTGTAGCATTGTTCCAATCCTCAGGAATCTTCCCTTCATTAAGGCATCGAGTGAAAATTTGGGCGAGTACTGTTTCAATTTCTCCACTTGCTTCTTGTATGATGTCTATAGTAATTCCATCTTCTCCTGGAGCTTTCCCCCGCTTCATGTTCTTGATTGCATGAGCAACTTCTGCTGGGAGGACTGGAAGAACTCTGGTACCTTTCATGATGTCTGGAGTACATGTATCATCCCTTTCATATAATTTGGAGTAGAAATCTTTCACTCTTGTCAAAATTTCGCCTCTATTTCTTGTTATAGAACCATCTTCTTTTCTCAGAGCCATAATCTGTTTTCTTCCCTTACTGAGATGTCCCTTTGCTATCTTTAGGCTTTGGTTGTTTTCAATTGCTTTCCTCACTAGCTCACAGTTGAATTTCCTTACGTCTTCAGTGATACTTTTTCGTGCTGTCTTGCATAGCTCTATATATTCCACTTTGGAAGTCACATCTTCTTTAGTTGTCCTCATCTCTCTTCTTTTTTGCATCAACATTTTGGTTTTTCCTGATAATTTGTTTACATGCAACTTGTTCTTAGACCCAGCTAATTTTGTTGCTGTTTCCATAAGAGCTTTGGTTACTTTTCTGTTAACTTCCGAAATATCCACTTCTTCCGATGTTAGGCCTTCTAAAGCAGAGAATCTGTTCTTCAGTTCCAACTTGAAAGTATTATGGTGTTTTTTAAGGTTGGTTATGTCAATACGTTTTGTTTGTCTTATGAGCTTGCCACGTTCCAGTTTAGTGTTGAGGTGCATCTTACATCTCACCAATCTATGGTCACTACCTGTGTTGAACTTGTTCAGCACACTGCAGTCTTCGATGACGAATTTTTTTGTTACACATAATAAAATCAATTTCACTTGTCGTCCCAATTGGATGTCTCCATGTCCATTTCCTGTGTGGCTTTTTCTTGAAAAAGGAGTTCAAGATGAAAAACCCTTCTGCCTCTGCAAACTCAACGAGAGTATTTCCACGCTGGTTTCTGTTGCCGTGACCGAATTTACCTACTGAAGTTTCATTCTGTTGCCGGTGCCCTATTTTTGCATTGAAATCTCCCATAATTATCTTCAAGTGCTGCTTACCTTTATTATTTAGATGACGAATTTCCTCATAAAATTCTTCAATTTCTTCTTCAGGATGACTTGTGGTGGGTGCATAAGTTTGAATAATCTGAGCCTGGTATCTTCTCGATAGTTGGATAACGAGTCGTGCAGCTCTGTCAGAGGAACTTTCAACTTCTACCACTTTATCCTTCAGTTTCTTGTTTATTATAAATCCAACACCACTAGTTCTGCCAGTATCTGTCCCACGATAATAGAAGAGATGTCCACTTTTCAGTTCAATGAGATCTTCTCCTTTTCTCCTTACCTCACTTAGCCCGACGATGTCCCACTTGATCCTTTGTAGTTCCTCTTCCAATTCAAGAAGCCTTGAATCAGAAGATAGGGAGCGTCCGTTGTAGGTAGCCAAGGTCAGCATCAAATGGCAGCCTAGTCCGGTCCTCCGGGGGATTCTTAGCACCCTCTGCCTTCATGTCGCACTGGCCGCTGCCTTGGCCAGGTACATTCCAGCTGTCGGAGACTGAGGGCCAAGATTTAAGTTGTAGAGTCATTTTGAGTGTTTGGCCATAACTCACCACGCTGGCCAAGCGGGTTGGTGAGTGTGGGATAGCATTTCCTCTGATCCCGATGGTATAGTTATACCGCTATTTGCGGTCGTCAGAGCCCCTTTAGTGGGAACAGGATGCACCACGAGAAGGCGGGGTTGACATTTGTCAAGGAGATCATGTGCTGAAAAAAAAATCAGGTTTACCTTCTCAAGGTCACAGAAATAACCTTTGACCTTGAATATTTAAAAAAACTGATTTTAAAATTTTTAAAAAACTTATGACATAGTCAGACTTTTGTGTACTAACGTGCCAACTTTCAAATTGAGACCAAAGTGGGATTATTATTTATAAAATATTAAAATCAAATACATCCTCACCAAAAATGGCCTCAAAGTGACATAATGAAAGGTGAAAGTATTTTAGTGTTAAATAGCTGATTTAAATTGGGAGGATTCGTCAGCCAAAAGATATCTCCATGATATGCTAAGCAGTAAACCTTTAATAACTGTAATTTTTTGAACTAAAATGATACAAAAAAAGAAATATAGCCAATGCCTTTAGTCTTAAAAAAAAAAAAAAAAAAAAAAAAAAATTGAGCTCTTCTTCAGATTTTGTCAGTTTCAAGAGATGTTTCGTTAATAGATACACACTGCTTAAATGTCCAGAATCAATGTTATTCTTTTCCACAAGACCAATAATGAAACTTTTCAATAAATCTGATCCTCGGAAAAAAATGGCATTTACTGAAGTAGCAATCAGGAAGTAAAGGATTACATATTACTCTTGCAATGCAGTCTTTATTGCTGTTACTGGGGAGTTTACCTTCAGTTGTTGATTTTACCATATGACACTCTAAAAACATGATTTTAAAGTTTTGATGAATTGTGATGCGCATACATATACTACATGTACCACTTGTTTCAACAATGATGCAATTTTTTTTTATAATGCAGTTCTGCAAACTTTGAGAAGCCAATTTTTATCTCTGGGTATGCAGTCTTAAAACTTTTTGTGAATATCTTTCAGAATGTTGAACAAGAACCCCCTCCCCCCCTTTTGTAAATCTGTTTTTTCAGCTAGTACTGTTGTTTACTGCAACAATAATTTCCCCCAGGCATTGGCCTGCCAATACAATCATGGCAATAAAAATCTTGCACCAGATCAGCTATCTCCTGTTTTAAAATATCTTTCCTAGCTTTAATTGGAGTTGATAAAATTCCCATTTCCTCTGAACTCTTGCACTTTGGAAATGGTTAAGTTACTTTTCTTGCCATGTAATTTGAAATACTGAATTCATCTGCAAGTTTTGAAAACTCCAACTTTTTGGTAGTACAGTAAAAATTCACAACTTTTAAGCTCTTTTTTACTTCGTATCCTTTAACATTCCTTTAAGCTGAACAATAATTTCTGTTTTCAGGTCAGACGTTGGGAGTTCAGCATCAGGAAAAGATTAACATAACTTTCTGTTTCCTTATTTTATGTCTCGTGCCCGACTTTAATGAAAGCCAACCGTGAGGGGTTTCTTCTGCAAAAAGCATGTAATTTTTTTCATATTTCCATAGGGATGTCTTTGTTCATGCAGTCTTTTCTTTTTTTACAGGAGTTGGCCAATTACCTATAAAGGTATATTCAAAATTTGAAAATTTGTATTGCACTTTCAGATGTTTCCTTACTTATTTCACCTTCACTACAACTACTATGGCTTATGTTATGTAAAGTATCAGCTTCATTACCTGTGAGCTTTGAACTGATGAGGCTGTCATCAGTTCAAAGTTCTCAGGCATATTTAGTCTAGTTCACAGGTGTATTTAAGATTTTTTTGTAACTTGTCACAGATTTTTTTATGAATAGGAAGTTTAGCCATTCACTCTAAGGAACAGGACATATATTCTTTTTCGCATTATAGTGTCTTTTCTTAAAAAGATTTATAACAAAGGTCTTAAATATGTGACATTTTAACACTTAAAGAGGGAGGGGGGGGATTCAACAGTTTCCTCACAAAAATATCAGCACTATTTTTTTAAAAAAAGAAATTACATCTTTACATGCAGTATATCTGGTGTAATACCTTTTGAGACCAGAAGAGTAAACAAAGAGAAAAAAGCATAACAGCTTAGAGCATAGCATATTCAAGACTTCCTTTAACAAGTAACAGAATAAAACCAGAAGTGTGAGATGGCTGTATAGTAGCTAACTGTTGTATTTTACTAAAGAAAGTAAACAAAGCTGTGATTAGGTAATGAAAGTCAAAAGCAAACTGAAAACTAAACTTGCTGTTGGTCATATCTCAAGGTGTTTCTGGTTTAGAAGAGACAGCAGGGTTTGTATGCCACCTTGTGAAAGCAGTACATACATGGGAGAAAATACGGTGCCAAAAAATCAGCAAAACTTTAGGTGAAAAACGAATGTTTTTGTTAAAAACCTGGAAAAATTAGGGAACTTGTAATCCTATGCTAAGAAACAAAACAACAACAACGGAAAAATTGCCACAAAAACACATTTTAATGATCTAGTCTTAACATAGCTCTTTCATTTTCACACCCAACAGTTTTCACGTCCCGGTCCTCCTCACACATACAATACGTGCAATGGAAAGATGTATTTAAAGATGCATTTATTGCATCATATGGTGGCCAAACTTTGCATTTTATAAATATATCAAGTTAAACTTGTTAATTGTCAAATACTTGCAAAATGTCATTTTGCCACTTTCAGAGAATTTTTGGTTGAAATACACTTAAATTGAATCATAGTGTGAAGAATTGGCAGGAAAACACGTAACACACAAAACATTAAAAGAATTCTTGAAATCGTCATCACACGCGTAAGTTACGTTGAAAAATTATGAGCGGGACATTTCGGTAGCGACTTCTACCTTCATCAGCCATGGAATGAGACACGTGGTAAAAGCATCAGTGCCGCCCCGGTGGCGTAGTAGTCTAATCGCTGGCTTATGACCATTCGTCCATGAAGGGCCCGGGTTCGAATCCCAGTGAGGCATGGATGTTGTGTTTATCTTACGGCACTGGCTCTCTCCCTCACCCGTCCCTAATTTGGGCCACTGGTTCCAGGGAAGGGAGAGAGCCAGTGCTGTAAGACAAACACAACATCCATGCCTCACCGGGATTTGAACCTGGGTCCTTCACGGACGAATGGTCATAAGCCAGCGATTAGACCACTACACCACCGGGGTGGCACTGACGCTTTTACCACATGTCTCATTCCATGGCTGATGAAGGTAGAAGTCGCTACCGAAACGTCCTGCTCATAATTTTTCAACGTAACTTAAGCGTGTGATGACGATTTCAAGAATTCTTTTAATGACTTAAATTAAACATTTTATAAATAATAATCCTATTGCGGTCCCAACTTGAAAGTTGGCATACTAGTTAATGAAAGTCTAACAATGCCATATAATTGTTTTCAAAATTTTAAAATTAGTTTTTAAAATATTCAAGGTCAAAGGTTATTTCTGTGATCTTGAGAAGGTAAACCTGATTTTTTTTTAAATTTTTCAGCACGTGATTTAAAAGCTCATATTAAATGCTGTAAAAGGACACTAATTTCAACCTTCTAGCCTAATTTGGTAACGAGATACAGCTACTCAAAGATTGTCTGGAGGTCATGATTTCCTAATTTTCAAGGTCATGTAATTTGAAAATCCATGACTGGACAGGGCTAAAATTTGAGATTTGTGCATAAGTCTACATGCCTAGTAATCACTCCAAATTTCATGGAAATCAAAATGGGTCAGGTTGAAAATGGCCATTTCATTGGTTGATTTATACATAATATATACCTGTACTTAAAAAGGAACAAGATGCAAAAATGAATGCAATCTGGAAAAAACCTCTGTTATAATCTAGAAAACAACAAGTGAAATGTTGAATTATGTTAGCCAAACAAGCTTCACGTAAAAATTGGATGCATTTCAACCCATTTCTTGATGAGTTATCCTCAGCAAACATTTGTTGTCATTGAGCATTGTCATTCTGTTGTGTGATTTTCTTTTGATTATCCTCAGCAAACATTTGTTGTCATTGAGCATTGTCATTCTGTTGTGTGATTTTCTTTCGAGGCTGATGTTTTTCGTGCCTGGCTGTCATTGGTCTGTGTATGGAACCTATTTTGCATTTTCTCTTTGGCCTGTAAGGTGTCAATTTTGTGCTGCCATCTGTTATCCGTTGAATGCTGCCATCTGTTATCCGTTGAGTGAATTTGGTTATTTCTTGGTTGGCAGTGTTGGTTTTGCCTAGCATACTTTTTATTTTTGCATTTCTTCTTTACATATAATATGTTTTCAAGCATCTGAAAGGTTAACAAGAGTGTGGTTATTGCAATTTTGCTGTTTTGTTCTTTAGATGCATACAGATTCTGATATTGAAATTTCATTTTTTGTTTTATGTTCTGATATATTAAAGTGATTTGCTCCCAGGATGGTTTGATGTCATTTATTATCCAGACAATATTGAATAACAGATGTTCGTGGTATCTTTTTATTCCAGTCTTTTAGGTGTCAATTTAATGTGGTTTTTCAGTTTTGTTTTGCACTGCCAATATAGTATTTTGTCTTCTCATTTGATTCATTTTCAGTTGAGATTTGATAAATGCCAGCATTTTGCATTATCAGCTGTTCATTTTGTTTATAGGTAATGTTTTTTTTCTTTTCTTTTTTATGGTATTGACCATATCAGCAAACTTGATGTTGGTTGATTTACATATTTTTTTAATGGTATTAGTTACTCTATTGTTGTATATAAAAGTTCCACAGTGTTTTGTTGTACATTTTTCTTCAAAAGCAGTTTTGGTTTTCAGTTCAGATTTAAATATATTGATGAGGTTATTGATTTTCCCATGATTGTAACCAAAATCTTTGGGTAGATTTTTTATCAATTGAATTTCTTTGTTAAGGTTATTATTGTTAGAGGAATGAATATAAGCTCTATGTGTACATGGCCAAAAGGCAGCATATTTGTATTTCCTTCGGTGATTTGAATTGGCTGGAATGATGGATTGTATGCAAGTTAGCTTTCGATACTCTTTGAAGTCTACGTAGTTGGCCCTCTTGTTTAGTAATAAATCCAGAAAAAGAAGTTTATTGTTAAATTCTTTTTCGAGAGATAGTTTGGTTGGGTAAGTCAAAGAATAAAAGTTAATAAATTTCTCAAGGTCTTTTTTGCTATGTTGTTAGAAAATGAGGATATCATCCTCATATCTAATGAAGAGAGTAGGTTTCTTGATTTTTTATTGTTGAAGATTAGTTTCTCAATTTCATGTAATACTGCTTCAGCTAAAAGGTCAGAAAAGAGAGATCCCATTGTTGTGCCACTTTTCTGTTTATAAAAGCTATTGTTGAATTAAAAATGTTACTTCATCATCATCATCATTGTCAACCATTATCAATCCACTGCTGGACGAAGGTCTCCCGAAGTTTCTTCCACAATGGTCTGTCTTGTGCCAGTCTCCTCCATGCTACTCCTGCATACTTTCGAATTTCATCCACCCATCTCCCATGTGGTCTTCTTCTGGGTCTTTTCCTGTCCCTTAAAATCCAATCTAAAATTTCGGCTGTCCATCGATGGTCTGTCCTTCTGGCAATATGTCCAGCCCATTGCCATTTCAGGGATTTAACTCTGATCATGATGTCTTCCACTCTTGTCATTTTTCGGATCCACGAGTTTCTCTTCTTATCTCTCCTGGTTACACCAAGCATGCACCTCTCCATGCTGCTTTGAGTTGTCTGCAGCCTTTGTATGTCTCTTTTAGTTATGGTCCACGTCTCTGCACCATAAGTAAGCACTGGAAGGGTGCATTGATTAAACACTTTTCTTTTAAGACATAATGGCATATTGCTCTTGAAAATTATGCTGTTTCTTCCAAAAGCTCTCCAGGCAAGTTTTGTACGCCGATTAATTTCTTCATCAATGTGACCCTCACTTGATATCTGCTGTCCAAGATAAACTTACATGTCTGTTATCTCCAGCTTTTCTCCATCAATCAATAAATCTTCATTTCTTGTAAAAGCATTGAACATCGCTTTTGTCTTCTGAAAGTTCATTTTTAATCCCACTTCTTTACTCTTGTCAGCAAGTTCCTGGATCATACTCTGCAGCTCTGATGGGATAGTTGCAAAAATGACTACATCATCGGCAAAACGAAGGTGGGTTAGATAATCTCCATTAATCTTTATCCCTTTGTTTTCCCAGTTCAGTGATTGAAAGACATTTTCCAATGTGGCATTAAAGAGCTTCGGAGATATGGTGTCACCTTGTCTCACTCCCTTTCCAATTTTTATGTGTGTTGTATTTTCAAACAGCCGAATCTTTGCACTTGCATTTTCATAGATGTTATTAATAATATTAATGTATGCATCTTCAATACTGCAGGATTTCAGAGCCATTGTAACTGCTGATGGTTTCACCGAATCAAAGGCTTTTTCATAATCGATAAAAGCCATGCACAATGGAAGTTCATATTCCCTCGCTCTTTCAATTAGTTCTCTCAGTATGTGGATATGATCTATTGTGCTGTAGCCACTGCTGAATCCAGCTTGTTCTCTCGGTTGAGCCATGTCCAGTGTTACCTTCAAGCGGTGTGAAAGAACTTTAGTGAAGATTTTATAAACCACTGACAGGAGGCTGATAGGTCTGTAGTTCCTGAGATCCTCAATGTCACCTTTTTTATGTAGCAGGATCATTGTAGCGTTGTTCCAATCCTCAGGAATCTTCCCTTCATTAAGGCATGGAGTGAAAATTTGGGCGAGTACTGTTTTGATTTCTCCACTTGCTTCTTGTATGATGTCTACAGTAATCCCATCTTCTCCTGGAGCTTTTCTCCACTTCATGTTCTTTTGCATGTGCAACTTCTGCTGGAAGGACTGGAAGAACTCTGGTACTGGTACCTTTCATGATGTCTGGATGCATGTGCAACTTCTGCTGGAAGGACTGGAAGAACTCTGGTACTGGCACCTTTCATGATGTCTGGAGTACATGTATCATCCCTTTCATATAATTTGGAGTAGAAATCTTTCACTCTTGTCAAAATTTCGCCTCTATTTCTTGTTACAGAACCATCTTCTTTTCTCAGTACCATAATCTGTTTTCTTCCCTTACTGAGATGTCCCTTTGCTATCTTTAGGCTTTGGTTGTTTTCAATTGCTTTCCTCACTAGTTCACAGTTGAATTTCCTTACGTCTCCAGTGATACTTTTTCGTACTGTCTTGCATAGCTCTATATATTCCACTTTGGAAGTCACAACTTCTTTAGTTTTCCTCATCTCTCTTCTTTTTTGCATCAACATTTTGTTCTTTCCTGATAATTTGTTCACATGCAACTTGTTCTTAGACCCAGCTAATTTTGTTGCTGTTTCCATGAGAGCTTTGGTTACTTTTCTGTTAACTTCAGAAATATCCACTTCCTCCGATGTTAGGCCTTCTAAAGCATAGAATCTGTTCTTCAGTTCCAACTTGAAGGTATTATGGTGTTTTTTAAGGTTGGTTATGTCAATAAATTTTGTTTGTCTTAAGAGCTTGCCACGTTCGAGTTTAGTGTTGAGGTGCATCTTACATCTCACCAATCTATGTTCACCACTTGTGTTGAACTTGTTTAGCACACTGCAGTCTTCTATGACGAATTTTTTGTTACACATAATAAAATCAATTTCACTTGTCGTCCCATTTGGATGTCTCCATGTCCATTTTCTGTGTGGCTTTTTCGTGGAAAAAGAGTTCAAGATGAAAAACCCTTCTGCCTCTTAAAACTCTACGAGAGTATTTCCACGCTGGTTTCTGTTGCCGTGACCGAATTTACCTACTGAAGTTTCATTCTGTTGCTGTTGCTCTATTTTTGCATTGAAATCTCCCATAATTATCTTCAAATGCTGCTTACCTTTATTGTTTAGATGACGAATTTCCTCATAAAACTCATAAAATTCTTCAATTTCTTCTTCAGGATGACTTGTGGTGGGTGCATAAGTTTGAATTATCTGAGCCTTGTATCTTCTCGAGAGTTGGATAACGAGTTGTGCAGCTCTGTCAGAGGAACTTTCAACTTCTACAACTTTATCCTTCAGTTTCTTGTTTATTATAAATCCAACACCACTAGTTCTGCAAGTATCTGTCCCACGATAGTAGAAGAGATGTCCACTTTTCAGTTCAATGAGATCTTCTCCTTTTCTCCTTACCTCACTTAGCCCGACGATGTCCCACTTGATCCTTTGTAGTTCCTCTTCCAATTCAAGAAGCCTTGAATCAGAAGATAGGAATCGTCCATTATACGTAGTCAAGGTCAGCATCAGATGGCAGCCTAGTCCGGTCCTCCGGTGATTCTTAGCACCCTGTGCCTTCATGTCGCACTGGCCGCTGCCTTGGCCAGGTACATTCCAGCTGCTGGAGACTGAGGGCCAAGATTTAAGTTGTGGAGTCATTTTGGAGGGGTTTGGCCATAACTCACCACACGCTGGCCAAGCGGGTTGGTGAGTGTGAGATAGCATTTCCTCTGATCCCGATGGTATAGTTATACCGCTATTGGCGGTTACATAATATAAAGTAGATATTAGGCTGCCTATTTCTTTAGCAGGCAGCATAAAATCTCAGTTTACCAATCATTGCATACCTCATGCACATGCTTCAGTTGTTCACAGTTAACTACAGCGGTGACCATTTGGCCGCATTGAAAGAGTTCATAATGAACAACACTACATGTTGTCCACCGTACACAAAGCATTTTACATAGATGCAGTGCCGACTTCGATGTGTGAGGAACTGAGCCACTAGTGGACACCCAATGTCTGGAATGTTTTATATTACTGTACTGGACCCACTTCTCATCACATGTGAGCACCCTATCCAAAAATGGTTCCTTGTCATAGTGAGACAGCAATGCCAGAGAAGATGAGACACATTGCTGTTTGTTCACTACAGACAATTCATGGGGGACCCACTTAGACAATTTGTATGCCTTACCTATTGCATGTAGATGTCTTCGGCCAGTTTCACCACTAACACCAAATGACTGGGCTAGTTCCTGGCATGGTTTTAGCTACTATCCTGCTCAATAGCAACTTTCAGGGCTTCTGTAACATGGCTGACAGAATGACCACTTCAGGACTTCTCTTGAAGGGATTCATTCATCTCTGTCTCTGAACTTTCAAAACTAATCCCGAGTTGTGTGTTCCTTCACAGCATCTGCCTCGAATGCTAAGCAAATGGGATGAGTTGTTTCCACAGCAGATGAACCGAGTTTAAATTCATATTACAAACACCCACGAATAATTTCCATTGATACCACCATTGTAATCGCACATCTTTCCACTACCAAACTGCTTACTCATCTGATTAATATGCACAGGGCATCTTGGGATTTCAGCTGACAAAATATCGCTGGTGGAATGCCATATCCCTGCAAATAAATCATTACAAGGTGTTTCTTATACTCTTGAAAAATAGAAAATACTTTTGTGGTTACCTGATATTAATGCCTGCTAGAAATGAAACATTATGACAAGGGCAAATGGATTATTGATTTCCAGGAGGTTGGCATCCAGGAAACTTGTACCCAGTAAACTCGTACACAAAAGATTGGTACTCAAAAAGTTCCTGCTTGCCGAATAAATTTTCACCAGTCCAGCCAAGGGCATGTTTGCATTAAAGAAAGATTGTTGCTCTTTGGATATTGTTGTTGTTAGCTATATTCAAAAATATTAGTTCTTAACTAAGGAGACAGTCATATAAATCCGTGATATGATGCACAGCAAAAAAATATTTAATCATGCCAAGCTTTCGCCTTCCAATGGGAGGCTTCATCAAGGCGAACTTACACTAGAAAAACGATCTGGTTGGAGTTTAAAAATGGACAATGTCACACGTATTAAACATAAATATAATGATAACCTGTACAAAATTCTAGCAGATAATGCTTACCTTGGCATTCCTTTCTAGCGATGGGAACATTTCATGCACGTGTTTTCCGGTCTTTGTTGATGTTATTGTCCTAAAGTCCGTTGTATGCGATGACTGGCTTTACTTCTCACACTTTTCGCTGGGTATACTCATTGGATCTTTGCCTTAGGATTCCAAACACATCAATTTTTACCGTTCTTAATACTCAAAATTTTCGCCCCATCCTCTGGGCATCCTCAGGAGCGTGGCGACTTTTACCACCGATGTTCGTGGTTAACTTCGCGCTAATGGAGTCCGATACTCCTTGTTGCCATTCGTCGGATATACTTTCCTGGATATATTTCGTTATCAAACCCAGCTGGCGCCATCTATATTTCATTAAAACAACTTTTTTTTTTTAAATTAATTTCTTCTCCTATCCTGGTTTTCTTGTCTTTTTTGCCGGTTTTTCTTTTGTTGTTGTTTTTCTTGTCTTATTAGTTCTTTCCACAGGCCCGATAATGTACTAGGGTCGTTCTGGTTACATACCCTTGCTTTATTTTTATAGATTAATATTTCTTCTTCCCTCCTCATTTGCCTTTCCGATTTTTTATTCTTTTTTAGCATTTTAATTTCATCGAA
This sequence comes from Macrothele yani, assembly GCA_039090855.1. Lineage (NCBI taxonomy): Eukaryota > Metazoa > Arthropoda > Arachnida > Araneae > Macrothelidae > Macrothele > Macrothele yani. The sequence goes on along the minus strand of CM077023.1, from coordinate 97,407,007 downwards.
TTTCAGGAATGTCCGGTTTTCCATGCAGAATTGCACTAAAGCAGTTTTGGCTTCTTTTTTTTGCCAATTAGATATGTGTTGTTTAAGTCTTTTTAATCTGTTTTTCGTACTTCCAATGTACGATATTGGGGGTATGTGTGCAATTGGAATTTCGTAGGTTCCTGATTCTTCTAGCATTTTTTCCTGTTTTTTTTTTTTTTGACAGTCATACTTTTCACGGTGTGCACTGAGCTTCCTAGTTGTAAGTCATATTTAGCACAGTGCCTATTGATTTCATTACTCACTCCTTCCAAGTATACACACACATGTAACAACAGGCTAAAAAATCAAGAGCTAGAGTTTATCTCGAAAATAGCACAAGAGTATGGGTACCCGAGCAAGCTAATTAATAAATGGATACATGAGAGTAAAAAGCATATGACTCAGAGTAAAGAAGGCCAAGAAGTGCACAACCAAAGGAAGATGAGAAAGAAAAAATTGAAATACGTTGGAGCTTTCCCATACTTGGAAGGAGTGAGTAATGAAATCAATAGGTACTGTGCTAAATATGACTTACAACTAGGAAGCTCAGTGCACACCGTGAAAAGTATGACTGTCAACAAAAAAACAGAGGAAAAAATGCTAGAAGAATCAGGAACCTACGAAATTCCAATTGCACACATACCCCCAATATCGTACATTGGAAGTACGAAAAACAGGTTAAAAAAAGACTTAAACAACACTTATCTAATTGGCAAAAAAAAGAAGCCAAAACTGCTTTAGTGCAATTCTGCATGGAAAACCGGACATTCCCGAAATTCGATGAAATTAAAATGCTAAAAAAGAATAAAAAATCGGAAAGGCAAATGAGGAGGGAAGAAGCAATATTAATCTATAAAAATAAAGCAAGGGTATGTAACCAGAACGACCCTAGTACATTATCGGGCCTGTGGAAAGAACTAATAAGACAAGAAAAACAACAACAAAAGAAAAACCGGCAAAAAGGACAAGAAAACCAGGATAGGAGAAGAAATTAATTAAAAAAAAAAAAAGTTGTTTTAATGAAACATAGATGGCGCCAGCCGGGCTTGATAACGAAATATATCCAGGAAAGTATATCTGACGAATGGCAACAAGGAGTATCGGACTCCATTAGCGCGAAGTTAACCACGGACATCGGTGGTAAAGTCGCCACGCTCCTGAGGATGCTCAGAGGATGGGCAAAAATTTTGAGTATTAAGAGCGGTAAAAATTGATGTGTTTGGAATCCTAAGGCAAAGATCCAATGAGTATACCCAGCGAAAAGTGTGAGAAGTAAAGCCAGTCATCGCATACAACAGACTTTAGGGCAATAACATCAACAAAGACAGGAAAACACGTGCGTGAAATGTTCCCATCGCTAGAAAGGAATGCCAAGGTAAGCATTATCTGCTAGAATTTTGCACAAGTTACTTTGAAATATCGCACGTAAAAGAGAATAGTAGAATGATTAGAGCTATATAATAGTCAGAATTAGAACTACTAATTGGAATTGATAAATATAATGCATTATAAACATGTAAACTGGCATTAACCATTGCATGAGTCCAATGTCCACAATGTATCATACAAGATATCAAGTTGTATTTATGCTAGTCTCAGTACCTTCGAAAAATGGAGGTCCACGGTGGTGGCAGTTCAAAGGATACCCATCATTGCATACATCATTTCTTGTGATAATCAGGAAGTTTTGACATTATTTCGCTTTTTCCCGACCATCGCTGTAGAATCAGCAATAAGTAACTCGCAAACTTACCTGGATGAAGTAGTGAAGAAAATTTGAGATATTTTAAATTTGGTAACCCAGCACAATTATTATATATTCCAAGAGAAAATATGCAAAGGAGCCCCGATGGGGTAATCTCTTTCAAGTATCTTAGCGGAAGCGATATCATGCTTGCTAGAAACAACAACTATTAATAATTTGATGAATAAACCCATGGTTTGGCTCAGATATGTTGAAGACATTTTCTTTGTCTGAATGCATGAGAGACATGAACTTAATTTTTTCAGCACTATCAACAGTGGACACCATAATATCACCTTCACTATTGAAATAGAGGAAAATGGGGGTTGCCTTTCCTGAATGTTTTATTCTCCAGAAATCCATTCATTAGATATAGTGAAGTAACTATAAACCTACATCATACCCAACATCCTCATGCCCAAGGTATTACAAGACTGCTATCTTCAGATCATGGATGTGGAGGGCTCTAATAATATGCATATCTGATAATTCAAAGAATCAGGAAATCTCCAACATAATAAGAAAAGGAGTTATGATGGGTTTTCAGGAATGCTAACTTCGCGCCACATTCCAAAAAGGGAAAAGAAGCCTATTGGAGGACAACACTGAGAAAGCAAGCATGGAATTTGCAGGCAGCATTTCGTATATTCCCCAACTCTCATTCTATGTCAAGAATTTACTGAGGAAGCATGGTATTGAAGTATCACTGAAGCCACCAAAATATATTGATAAGATTTTAACATCAAATAACAAGAAAACAGACATAGACTATACAGCAGGGGTATATACATTCTATTGAAATTCCCAGATTCTACCCTACATCGGAATGACTAAAAGGTTTTTATGTGTGTGGCATAGGGAGCATGTGAGAGACATAAAGGAAGGAAGAGGAGTGACTGCTTTATCAAAGGAAGTAATTTACAATGCAGCAATTCCCATATGGAATGAAAGGAAACTAGTGTCCCCGCTCACTACTTATAAGAGAATCATGATCAGGGAGTCCATTGACATTATCACAAGAAGTGACATATCAGTGATGGAGTATCCTTTGAACTGCCATCACCGTGGACCTCCATTTTCTGCAGGCTTTGAGATTGAGACTAGTATACATACGACTCGATATCCTGTATGTTACATTACGTGGACATTGGATTTGTGCAAGGTTAATGCCAGTTTACATGTTTACAGTGTGTTATATTTATGTTTAATATGTCTGTGCCTAGGGTGCTCCAAAAAAAACTTTTTTTTTTTTCAAAACCGTGCTCCCTGGCCATTTTCCCATTTCTATAGTGTATATGAGAACTCACAAAAAATTTGAATGGAATCGGAGCATTTTAAGCAGTGTAAGCTCGCCTTGATAAAGCCTCTTGTTGCATGATTAAATATTTTTTGCTGTACACCATATCACGGATTTATATTACTTTGTTGTCTCCTTAGTCATTGGTGGTGTTCTTAATATCTTTTGAATATTACCTTAAGATCCCTCTTAGTTTCTAAACTGATCAACTTTACTTATTTTTTCTCTGGTACTAAATTTGGGTTTCAGAGAATTGTTTCTGCTACTGATTTATTTTTATTTATTATTTATTTGTTTATTTTTTTGAGGGAGAGGGTAGACCCTAAAATGTGATATATTACCTTTAATCTATAGATATAAAACTGGTCTTGCATATACAAATTGTAGGACATTTTTTTTCATAGTTTACAGGAATTACATAAATTCAACTTTTGAAGTTGCTTTGCCACTGTGGCACTTAGCAGTAGGGAACAAAAGTAATTATTGATGTTAACTGTGCTTTCCATCAAAATATGTTTTTGTGAACATCTGCACTTGCATGATTTTTTTTATTTTGCATCAATTTGGATTCCCGAAAAGATTTTCTGTTCCTCCATCTGAAGGGGGAAAGGCATCTATCTCCCTTTGAAATGCAATATATTGTCTTTAACCTAACAATTGGACCCAAAATGTAAAATTATTTATGAAAATACTAAAGTAACCTTACTTTGATTTCTGGAGGTGCTGTGCCACTGCTGAACATCATACTCAGGGGTCATCATTGCTGCTAATTGCTGCATTTCAGATCAATAGTTAGTGCAGTAACTTAGGTATAACCAGTGTATCACCTGCTATAGGTGCCAATTAAACAAAAGTGCCATATGGTGTTTATGATAATTAAATAAATAGCAATTAGTAAATGTAAGGTTTAAAACAAGCGGGAGCACAAACTTTCTGTACATTTTGAAATTTAAAATTTTTGTTATTTTTACATATGCTTGAGTTTTGCATTTTAGTGTCAGCATGAACTGTTGTTATTTCTCTAGAAGTTGACCACAAGCCTTTGGTCACAAGAAAAAAAAATGTTAAGTCTTCACTTGATTATTCGACCAAATCGATGTTGCCACTGGTTATAACACGAGCGAGCATATATTTTGCATTCCATAAGAGGGGCTTGTCTGGTGGAAGGTCAAGCTGTGGATGGCAGGTCAACCTAAACGATTGGTGGATAGGGCGTGGCTCACGTGCGTGATCATTATAAAAGCAGGGTTTTTGGATGCTCCCCAATATGATCTGTGCATGGAAACAGATTTTGACGATGATATTATTGATCCATCTGTAAAACTGAAGATGAAAAATCAGCTTACTATAATTTGTAGATATGTTACATAGTTATTGTTTTTGTAATGTACACTCACAGTAGTAATAGAAACAATATTGTTTATAAGAGAAAACTGTGATTATAATTCCTATAAGAGTTGTTTTTCATAGCTAAATTTTTGTTATTTTATGATAATTGCATTTGAAATTAATGATATTTCTCATTAAGGCTCGTTTTTAATGTAAGGCGATAAACATCTAAAATATTTGCTATGTCTCTGTCACTAATATAAGTTTCCCAGCAGACCCACTTGATTGATTTGTGTCCTGAAGTAAAATTTTGGGTTCCAAAGGAATTTTCTGCTGGTCCATCTCAAGGTAGAGGGGAGGGGGTGGTGGTGGGGGTTTCCTGAAATGCACTGTATTGCCTTTAACCTAAAATTGGAACCTTTGCATGTAAAATATTTTTATCATAGTTTACTAGTGTAACATAAATTCCATATTTTTAAAGGTGATGTGCCACTGTGGGACATAGCTGGGGAATTTATATTAGTAGCAAACTGAAAAAATGTCAGATATGATTCCCACTAAAAAAAAAAAAAAGGGGCACACTCTCAAAAATATGCCAACTGTTGACTGATGTGCTTTTTATGTCTCTTAGATATGTCTTTTTTTTCTTAATTTCATGAAGAAATATTTAAATTTCTACTAAGCAATCTACGAAACTAGTCTGAACATTATCTCTGATCAACCACCGAAAGTTGTGCGATTCAATTTACTATATAAGAGAGATTTAAATCTCTGATGTGCTGGTGATGAGCGAGCTGCGATTGTAATAATTATATTTGCTGTGCCCCAGCATTATCTAAAAAGTACTCACAAGTGCAATACTTTGTACCAATTTTCACAAAAATCTGAGATGGGTGGGTGACATCTGAAAATGCTGGGTGATTTGACATGGAATGACCCTGAAGTATTTTGTAAAGGATATACCAGAAAAACAAGAAACTGGCATCAAGTATGAAAAATGAAAGGTATAAGAATTTGCTGAAGGCTTACACCAGAGTTACAAATTCAAATATCTTTTCTTCTGTCAGCTGGAAAGCTGGTTGAGCAATTCCTGCAGTTTTTCCAATTACAGGGTCCTTTGGTTCATCTTTTGCATGAACAGATGCTGGAAACAATTGTCTGTCATGAGGTGTTTTCGAAGGGTCGTGCAGTTGCTCATAAAACTGGCAGAGAGCTAATGACAGTTGATCTGGAGTGTGAAGAAAATCAGTTGCCTCTAATGGAAATTGGTGTTCCAACAAGAGAACTTTTTGAAGAAAGATTCACGCAGAAGCCAAAAAAAAAAAAAAAAAAAAAAAAAAAAAAAAAAAAAAAAAAATGAATTTCTGTCAAACAGGAGCAGATTATCTGTGATTTCACTTTCCAGTTGATGACACACTCCTCATGGACTTGTCATGCTTAAACTCTCTTGCTCACAACAAAGGATCAGAAAGAAATACTGAGAAAATAAGAATTGCTATAGCGATGCCTCAAATAGTGGAACCAGCAAATGTTGCTTTGGTGACAGATGAGTGGAAATTGTATAAACATGATGAGGATGTAATCGTTGGCACAAATGTGCCATATTTTCACTGTTTTCATGTGGTATGTCCTTCAGAAAACTTGAAAATTACATTGCCCTGGAGCAGGAAACAAATCCGCATCTTCCAATTTCCGTTCGAGCGTGCTATTCATTACACCACCCAGGACAGGGAAGTTCTAAGCAACTGAAGCTAAGCAGATGTAGCATAGAAATATGAGAACCATTCAGATTTGCGCTAGTCAAACCTATTCTGTGCTTCCTCGTAGTGTCACCATGACCATTTCTCACATCTGGGGTCGAATGTAGGTCACAAGTTCCAGTGCTTCAGAGAACATCATACATAAGTGGGAAACGGATAGCATACTCAAACAGAAATCGGGAGATGTGGATTTGGTTTCTGCTCCAGGGTAATGCAATTTTCAAGTTTTCTGAAGGAGGTGCTACATGCAAACAGTGAAAATACGGCACATTTACGCCAACGATTACATTTGTATTGCCTTCCATGTATTTGTGAAGAATTATTTCTTCAGGGAAATTCATTTTCCACTAATGTATGATGTTCTCTGAAGTACTAGAACTTGTGACCTACATCTGACCCCGGATGTGAGAAATGGTCGTGGTGACACTACGAGGAAGCACGGAATAGGTTCAACTAGCGCAAATCTGAACAGTTCTCAGAGTTCTAAGCTACATCTGCTTAGCTTCATTTGCTTGGAACTTCCTTGTCCTGGGTGGTGTAATGGATAGCATGCTCGAATTGAAATCGGAAGATGTGGGTTCGTTTCCCGCTCCAGGGCAATGTAATTTTCAAGTTTTCTGAAGGAGGTGCTACATGGAAACAGTGTAAATATGGCACATTTGCGCCAACGATTACATTTGCATTGCCTTCCATGTATTTTTGAAGAATTATTTCTTTAGGAAAATTCATTTCCCACTTATGTAACATGATGAGATAAGAACAGAATGGTACGTCAAGGAGGAAACAAATGACAAGTTGAAGTACAACAGGGTTGATGACTATTTAGTTAAGAAAAAAATTGTGTTTCTTCTTAACTAAGTTTAGAGAACAAAGTTAAACATTTTTTCCCCAAATGATTGCCTGATGGAGAAGAGTTTTCTTTGAAAATTTGCAATTTAAAATTAACAATTCCTGAAAAAAAAAAAAACCCTTATTAGAGTTTTAATTATTAAGTTTAATTTAATAAACTAGGGAACCAGTTTTCAATATGAGCTTTATTCAAAGAACTAAGCTTTGTATGTTAGATAATGCTTCAAAGATTAAAAAAATAATGTTTCATTAAAAAGCTTTCAAACTTTTCTCTGGTTTCACTTTTTTCTTAAGCTGAATTAAAAATTTGTATAGACATAAAAGTCAGTGGTTGCTCGGCTGTTTTAAAGTTTTTGCCAAATTCAATTTTTTTTTTCGCCAAATGTAATCTGAAGTTGCCAATTTTTTTTCACCCTCCATTGGAATTATAAAATCCATAAAAACATAAAAGTGTTATAATAGGTCTTATGTCAATCACTTTTTCATCTCATGCGCAATGTAAACAATGAAAAAAGTAACTAACATTCGAATTTCATTTTTCAAATACCAAATCAAATGAAAATTTAAGATTGTTTTTACTGTGACATAAAAAAAAAGTAATCGCCAATATTTTTGCCAAAACGATTTTTTTTTTTCACAAATTGTGAAGAATGAGATTGGCAGCGCGGCCCCTGTATGTCATGCCTGTTACCATTTGAAATTTCCTTGGAAAACGCAAAAAAAAAAAAAAAGAAAAAAGGGATATCAAACATTTATTACTTAGAACATATAAATAATTCCTGGATTGTATTAAAGGAAATTTTTTTGAAAACTTCTTTGAATTTTTGAAGTCGTGAGACTGAATATATGTGCTAATAAAAATTCATGCATTAATTGCTCAATCATTTATGACCTATAAATGACTATATTCAGAAAAAAAGGGCAATAAACAAAGCATAATAGCACTTAATTAAAATAGGAAAAAATATCTAAAAACTTTGATTTTGCAAAATTTGTCTGGTAACAGACATGACACATTTTGATATGAGTGCACACAAAAATTTACATAAAATACCTGATGCATAGAAAACTGAACAAATAACAATGAGATAAGACACAAGACGAGTTTCCAGTTTCTCATGCAAAAAACGACAAACTAACTAAAAAATGTTTTTCCCTCTTCAACTATCATTTGCTAACAAAATTTGAAAATGACCCTTATACTAGCTCAGTGTGATGGCTGCTCACAATGACATCACTTCTGTTTTCATGGGTTGCAAAAACTCTAGTGTTCCAGACACTTACTCAAAGAGTATCTGAGTTCTACTCATAACAATTCAAACTTCCAAAGAGTTTTAAGTGTTGCCTCTTTTGTTCTCTTAAATTATTGTCTCTTTGGAACAGTGCATCACTGTGAAGAAATTAATGCAGTACTTGTTAAGAGTGAAATAAATGACATATATTCATTGCTATTTAAATTCTCATCAGTGTGCCTACGTAGCAGCTTGAAAGAAGACTGCTGTTTCAGTTTTTAGTACAATTTTGAAACTAAGGCATTAAGTTGTATCAAAGTGAAATGAATATATATTTGTTTTTGTTTTTTTTCGTTTTACAGTTACTCTTAGCATTTCATTATTTCGTATTATTATTTTTTTTTTTTTTGAGAATGGAAGTCTGATGTACTCCTGTGAGTTATGAGATAAGATATGGAAAATGTGGAAAACATCAATTAATTATCCATGGTAATTGGGGAACGCTAGAGCTCAAGTAATTGAAAAACACTATTAATCCAAATTACATTTCATTGGGTTAAGTACATAAAAACCTATGAAAACATAAGATGAACATTCTTGTAGTATGTAAATACAAAACTGAATATTTCAAAACTTATTTCAATAGAAAGGCCATGTGATTTTTGTTTGTTTTCCTTGTAGCATTATTTTGTTTTATTTTTTGTGCACGTCCATGAATTTGTAAAGCATCAATGTAATTAACATCATCTTGACTTTCCACAATTTTTAGTAATGTTTCTGCAGCTGTTAGGGCTTATTACAACTTACTTTGTAAGCTGGTCGTAGTTACTCATTGTCTTGTCTACAGCAGCAATTGATCTTGCTGCTGGCATCGGTTCTTGCACACTTTGGATTAAGCCATCATCAGGCATTTTTTCATATCCAGATTAATTTTTGTATATATTTAACCACTCATTAATAATTTTTCTTGTCTAAGTCTTTTCAATATTTTGAATTGATTTTAAAATATCAGGGCTGATTTATACACTGTTATTCGAGTATTCCACTTCCAAATTATTTCAGCGATCGCAAAGTTATCGGGCAATATTTTTTTGAATGATTTTTCAATTGGTTCACTTTTAACTTCTGTCCAGGCTGTAGAAATGTTATAGATAGCATCTCTCTCTTTAATTGTTAGGGATTTCCAAAATAACAGAGGATTTTTCTCTTTCATAATAAAGTCCAACATCAGAGTTTTTCTATACATTTGTTTTCATGATTTCAGTTACACACACCTTGGTCCATAGGTTGAACTAGTGATGTTGTTATGTTTGGCAGACAGTATCACCATTTTCTGCAGAAAGTTTTTCTACTGGAGGATGGGATGGTGGGTTGTGTAATAACACAATTGCTTTGTAGGGAAAACCTTTCTAAGAGAGAAGTGTTTTAACATGAGGAAAAGAGAGAAGTGTTTTAACATGAGGAACCAATTTGTCTTTCTACCATTTTTTTAAGGTATTCATAGTCCTTCATAAGATCTATGATTATAATAGTCTACAGGAATATTAGTTTTGTCCTTTAAACTTTCCCCCGCACGGGGATAACTCGTTTTCCAGTTATTTGGGGAGTAGCAACCCCACGGCCCAAACTGACCTTGTGACAGAACATCTTGTCTCTTCGTATTTGTCTAATACCATCACCGCAGGGACAGCTGTTCATCCAGCTGATAGGGAGTAGCAACCCCACGGCTTGAGCAAACATATACTGTCTGATGTTTTCTCACTTTTATGTTTTTCATTGTTCTCTTGACACGCACCCGCCTCAGTTGTAGGTTGCTGAGGTTGTAAAAATGCGCCAGCGTCGTAGTTTGGTTTCTCGTTCTCTTTCCTTTATTCCTCACTTTTATGTTTCCCTCTTTGTTTTCCTTGCTGGTTTGCTAGACCTACGTGCATGTTTGCCGTGTGTGGTGACCCGTACGGTGGAAAAGGGGATGCTGGAGGCTGAGGTTTCTGACGGCCGGGGTGTTGTTGTCGTCAGTTACTGACACTCCTCTTTGCTCCCTGCTTCACCTTAAATGGGCCGCTGGAAACTAACCCACACCTAGTCAATGAAGGCCGTGGCCGAGTGGAGTCCTGTCTTCTAATGGCTTGTCATTGCGTATGACAGGGTGAGTCTGGGGATAGTGTGGGCATGCCAAAGGGGTGTTACCAAGGCACGGGAAAGTCACAGTTGTCGCTGAGCGCATGTCTGCCCTGTCAACTTACTATATCCACTGCTTAATCCTAGAGCAGTGTCCTGCATCCATCTGGGCTTGCGGACCTCCAGCTCTCCCTCATTGGGCTCTGTGGTGGGCAGGGAATTCGGCGGATGAATCCTCTCTCTTTCTTTATGGATTATAAGGATGTTTCCCATGGTGCGACACCGAAGCGTCCAATGGAGGATGGGACCGTCGCTTCCACCAAGAAACTTGTCTCTGATACTTGCCATGCTCTGTTTCTCTTGATGCATTCTGTTGATCCTTCACAACCTTTGAGAACCAAGAGCCCCTTCTGGATCAATAAGGCTCTTCAGGCTGTTGCTGGCTCTCTGAGCAAAGTCAAGAAGCTGCCTTCAAGGGATCTCCTTGTCGAAACCTCTCATTCCAGACATAGTGCCACCCTGCTTATCACAACTGCACTGTTGGGTATTCCGATTCAAGTAACACCACATGGCTACTTGAATTCCTCCTTTCGCGGTGTGGTCACCTTCCGTGACTTACTTAATTGCAGCAATATAGAGCTCCTTGAGGAACAAGGGAACAACATGTCACTGGGGTTCATAGGATTCATTTTAGGTGAGATGGAAAACTTTGTTCCCTCTCGCAATATCATCTTGACATTTGACACCCCAACCCTACCGACTTCCATCAAGGCAGGGTACTTACGCCTTGATGTTCGCCCCTATAAGATCAATCCCCTGAGGTGTTTCAAGTGCCAGTGTTACGGACACTCCCAGCAGTTGTGTCGTAACGTGGCTAGGTGTGGTCACCGTGGTTCTGATGATCATCTTTTCTAGAATGCTCGGCGGCTTCTGAACACTGCATCAACTGTGAAGGTTCCCACTCTGCTGCTTCTAAGCAATGTCTAAAGTGGATGGAGGAGCAGGCTGTTCAATGCCTGAAGACCCTTGAACATCTCCCCTATCCAGAGGCCAGACGGCACATCGCCCCTGGGCCACCAGGTCAACGATCATATGCTTCAGTTGTGGTCCAGAAGGCTACTGTTGCAGTTCAAACTGAGGTTCACATCTCAGCACGGTGTCCCTACGATTTCAAGGACATTGTTGCTGCTGGACTAGAGGCCCTCAAATCTTGCCGTAAAGCTGCCAAAGTGACACTTACCTCGTCGCCGAAAAGATCAACCACTGGCACTCAGGCTGTGGGCACTGCAAAGAAGAAACCTCAACAGCAAAAACCAAGCTCTTCCTCTCCGCAATCTGGAGCTAAAAATCAGGGTCGAGAGATTCCTTCCTAGAATTCGGGGACTAAACACCATCCCATATACCCACCAGGCAAATCACGCCTGGTCACTGAAGATCTCCCAGAGTAACTCGTGGACTCTGAAACCTATTAGATGTCCCAGTCTTTGTCTCTTTTCTTTTTTTTTTTTAATTTCATTATTGCTTTTTAATATCGCATGCAGCGGTGTGGCCATTCTTGTTCCTCATGGTATTCCTGTCACCGCAGTCCCTTTGCGTACACCTCTGCAGGCGGTGGCAGCGAGACTTTCGGTGAACATTCTGATCACAGTCTTGCATTTACTTACCACCAGAAGAAGCTGTAAGCCTTTCCGATTTGGAGGATTTAGTTGACCAGCTTCTGTCTCCTTTTTTTCCTGTTAAGTGACTTTAATGCACAATCCGTTGTGGGGTGACAACAGTCGCGACTCAAGGAGCCGTGTTGTCAAGGTTTTCTTGTCCAACATGTCACTCTGTCCCCATAACACGGGGTCAACAACCTGCTTCCATGAACCTACCCATTCGTACTCAGCCATCGATCTGTCGCTGAGTTCACCATCCTTATATCCTGACTGGTCCTGGATCCTGGAGCGTGTCTGGCAATCTCCTTGGCAGTGATCACTTTCCAATCTTCCTTTGGCTAGCAGGTGACTGATACCGCCATCCCACCCGTCCCGCTAGATGGGATATAGATCGAGCCAAGTGGGATGTATTCACTGCTTCGGTGACCAATACTCCTCCAATTGTGACCTCAGGTATAATCAATGATGCTGTTGCAGTCATAACTGATTGTATTGTGCAAGCGGCAGAACTCTCCATTCTGCAGATGTCAACATATATTCCACGTTGTCCGAAGCCTTGGTGGAATTCCGACTGCAAGGCAGCATGCCAGGCTCAGCATAAGGCTTGGGGTCGGTTTTGTCGCTTTTCCACTGATGCTAACCTCCTTGCTTTCAAGAAAGCCAAGGCTTATGCACGCCTGGTCCATTGTCATCATAAACGAGAGTCCTGGATCCAGTATGTTTCCAGGATCAACGCCTCTACCAGCTCTAAGATCATTTGGGACAGGATTCGCAAGGTTCAGGGAAAGTACCCATCAGGGGAAATCTCCATTTTTGAGAGAGATGGACGAACGGTTGCTGATGCTCAGGGTATTGCTGACTGTCTTGGCACTGCATTTTCTTCAGTGTCCAGCAGCAGCAATTGCCCTTCTTCATTCCGGCTTGAAAGGAAAATAATATCCTTCGGACCATTTTCCTCGAAGGACTATAACAGCCCGCTGACTTCCGTGGAACTGAAGATTGCTTTGAATCGGTCTGGTCGAACATCTGTCAGACTGGATAACATCCACAACGACATGCTGAAGCACCTCTCTCCATCATCTCTAAACTGTCTGCTAATTCTGTTTAACAGAATTTGGACAGAGCACTTCTTTCCCGATTCTTGGTGGACAGCTATTGTGATACCTGTTCTCAAACCTGGTAAAGATTCCACAAACCTACCGTCCTATCGCTATGACAAGCTTCCTTTGCAAAGTGCTAGAACTCAACATCAATTTTCGTCTGATGTTTTATTTGGAAACTCATCACATTTTCTCACCTCATCAGAGTGGTTTCCATCGCTTTTATTCCACCACTGATCATCACCTTCACCTTGAAACATTTATCAGAGAGGCGTTTGTCCGACGTCAGCACACGGTCTCCGTGTTCTTCGACATGAAAAAAGCGTACGATCGGACGTGGAGATACGGCGTTTACCGTGATCTGCCCGACTGAGATTTGCGGGGAAACTTAAAAACTTTCGTTGTCGGTTTTCTCCAGAACCGGATGTTCCATGCGCGCATCGGGTTGACCCTCTCTGCGCTGTGTCCACAGGAGCAGGGTGTTCCTCAAGGATCCATTTTATCAGTCACTCTTCATTCTTCATGTTAATATAATTACAATTTCACATTACTTTTTCCAACGGTTCGTGGATCGATGTATGTGGATGATCTTCACGTTTTGTGTGCTTCTGTCAACATGCGCACAATTGAGAGACAATTGAAGTCTGCCCGTACTAAGATTTCTTCTTGGGCGTAATGGTTTTGGCTCCTTGTCACAGAAGACCGTTTGCGTGAATTTTTGCTGCAAACGGGGTCTTCACCCAGACCCTCATCTCCGTCTGGGGAACTCTACCATCCCTGTGGTGTCCGAAGTCAAGTTCCTAGGACTGATCTTTGACCACGCACTCACCTTCCGTCCTCACATTCTGTCATTGAAGGTGAAGAAGTGCACACAGTCCTTGAGTATCCTTAAGGTCCTCTCCCGAACATCTTGGGGGGGGGGGGGGCTGACAGGTGCTTAATGTTCCGCATTTACCACTCCCTTGTGTGGTCAAGGTTGGACTACAAATGTGTAACCTATGGTTCTGCACGGCCTTCTGTTTTAGGTCTCCTTGATTTGGTTCATCACCAGGCTCAGCATCTTTGCACCAGCGCTTTTCGTACTTCTCCCGTGCATAGCTTGTATGCCGAGTTTCATGAACCGCCGTTGTGCCTTCGCCGTCAGCAACTGTCTCTCCAGTTTTACACCAAGCTAAAGTCACTACCTCATCCTCCACTGCACGATTCTGTCTTCAACTCACAATGTGTCCGCTTATTTTCCCACCGCCCTTCTTGTGTTCCAACTTTCAGGATTCAGATGTCAGGCTAGGTGCACGCTGCTGGCCTTGACTTATCGACGATTGGTGTGACCAAGGCTTTTCGTCAACCTCCATGGCAGTTGGCTCAGGTGATGGCCTATCAATCTCTTTCTGTGTGGCCTAAGTCCTCCACGCCTGTGCTCGTTTACCAGCAGCTTTTTGCAGAGCACCTCTCGCTCCATTCCGATTTCATGCCTGTTTTCACCAATGGCTCAAAATCTGGTGATGTTGTGGGATCTGCCTTTGTGTGCATTGATGAGACATATGCTGAGAGGATTCAGCCGGCGGCGACCGTCTTTACGGCGGAAATGCAACCAGTTAACTTGGCCTTGCGTCACATCCAGTCCTGTTCTCATCGTAGCACCATGTTTTGCACTGATTCCCAGTCTGTCATCCAAGTTTTATCTTCTCCTGAGGGCATTGGTTCTTCAGTCACCAGGGATATTCATCGTCTCCTGCAGACTTTGACTGGTGCTGTATTCCTGGTCCGCTTCTGTTGGGTTCCTGACCATGTTGGGATTCGGGGCAATGAGCTGGCTGATGCCTCCATGCCTATCACTGGACTGCTGCTGTTTTTTCGAGATTTTCGTCGTGGCATCCGTGCATTCATCATGGCTGAGTGGCAGTCCCTGGGGTCTCAGCAGGGCAGGAACAAACTTCTCTCCGTCAAACCACAGATCGGACTATGGCTATCTAGTTTGCAGAGGAATCACCATGAGGAAGTTGTCCTTGCGCATCTCAGCATTGGGCACTGTTGTTTCACACTGCTTTTTGCTGTGTGGCGACACTGCGCTAATGTGCGAGACGTGCAACTGTCTTCTCACTGTTGTTCATGTTCTGTGTACATGTGTTCGTTTCTGTGATCATCGTTTTTGTCATTTTCATTCACATTTGTTGGATAACGGCGAAGCTACGCTGCAGAGGCTATTGGGTGACCAATGCGATACACACACTGTCTTTTTGTTTTTTAAACATATTAAGTTTTTTAACCATGTCTAGATTTTACTGTTTTCCTCATTCTCATTTTCAGTTTTACCTCATCATCCTGCGTTTAACTTTTGTATGCTGCTTTTAAGATACTTCATTTGATGATCTTGTGTTCGGCGCTCTTTCGCCAAATATGGCATTTGCACCGTGAAAATCTACCAACCAACCTTCAAACTTCTAAGAGATCTTGATTTTCCCACTATGGCTAATTTTAATTTGTGTTCTGAAGTGATTGAGCAGCACAAAATTTTTATTCTGTCTTTGCTTGTATTCTGGTAATTTTTTTTGTACAGATGCTAACAGGTGAGTGGGCATTACTCTCCAATAAAGTCCTGTTTCATCAGCATTGTAAATATGTGATTGCATAAGTTTTTTCTTCAGTAATTGTTGCTAATTCATCACCGAATAATGTTACATTTGTGCATTATCTGCACTGAGCATTTCACTCTGTATTTCTAACTCCCTTATATGATGCATCTCTTTAAATGATTTTAACCAACCAGAAGAAAATTTAAATGTCCCAAGCATGTCTTTAGTTTTCAAAAAACTATTTTCCTTTACTTAAAATTGGTGGTCAGATATTGGAGTTCCTTCAGCTCTTTGTTGTAAAAACCACTTTATCTTAACACCTTCTAAGCCACTCCGGTGGCGCAGTGGTCTGAGCGATGGCTTCTGACCATTCATCCGAGACGGACCCAGGTTCGAATCCTGGTGAGGCATGGATGTTGTTTTTGTCATACGGCACTGGCTCTTTCCCCTCCCTGGAACCAGTGGCCCTAAATTAGGGATGGGAGACTGCTTATATAGCCCGTTGAGTTGCTCACAGTGGTTGTTAAACCTGTACTCCTCCCCACCCCCCACCCCACCCCCCCAAAACACACACACACACACACACACACACACACACACACTTTCTAGTTGTTCATTTGTAGCACCTTTGAGCAATTTTCTTTGTGAAGTGAAAGCAAATGTATCACATTTAGAAACAAATTTGTCTATCTTGAGTTGGTTTTTAGTTATGTCTCTGTACAGTTTGCTGGCCGATACCAAATTTGACTGCAAGTGATGAAACATTTTCACCTTTTTCATGTCTTTTAATAATCTCCAATTTATTTACCATTGTCAAAAGAACTCTTTGTTTTTCCCAACATTTTAGAGGTAAAAATGCTAGATAAATTTGGTTACTCAAGACAGGCACACAGATAAGCTTTCATAACATTGAATAGATAAAAGAAACTAGATTAAATTTATAAACACTTCACTGCGCAGTATAGCGGCAGAATGGGAAATCACAACAGTGATGATAAATAAGTTCTGCTAGAAGAATGATGCAATATTGTTTAATTATGATGTAGTGTTATTTAAAAATATGCAGTAATGATTTCTGTTATTTTACAAATCCACTTGCATAGAGAATTAAAAAACAACTTGAAATTTGTTTGTACTACAGAGGACCATGGTTAATCCAACCCCACAGACAGTTGAGCCCTGGATAATCTGCATTTTGCTGTACTGTATGTTTTCACAGGCTATGAATTTGTGAATTTAGATACAAAGTAAGTCATTTGGGAAGAGGCCCCCACTGAATTATCAGGACAAAATAATAATGGATTGGAAATCATACTCAACAATATTTTTATGTGAAGCATACTGTCTCACAAAAGCACGTTCTAAGGAACACTACGTTGATCTATGCATGTGTTTCACTGCAGTATTTTTTAGTACTTCAAGAAATATGCATCACATAAATTGTGTGGTTGCCTTGCAACTAGATATTATTTTGGTGTAAAAAAAAGGCTGTGGGACCTTATTTGGGATTAAAATAAAGCACGTTACTTCAAATTATGCACAAAAAAGAATGTGTCACTAATTAATTATTTTTATGCTCTTTGAGTCACTACTATCGACCCTTGAAGAAAGCCCTGCCCTTGGTCTGAGACAGGTCGGGCTATCCAGGTTAGGCAAGGCCTGTGGAGACCTCTGGGATTAGCCAACAGTTCCAGTTTGTGATTCCAGCTAAGGTTTCTGAAACAAAACCCAGTGAGTGGGAGTTTTTTGGCCAATGTCCCTCAGAGTTAGCTTGTACCTCAAAATTATTTATACTGAAGCTTAATTTTTCCTTGGAGGCAAACCCATGTCCTACTAAGATCGCCTGTCATTGCTGATATTACATAATGCATAATTTTAACTTCACTGCTTCCATGTGATATAATGGTGAAAATTTAATATTTTCCACTTGAGTTCTACTTAAATTCCATTTTAACTTGAAGAGCTTTCCATTATTCTTAACATCTTCTGAGTTCTTTTGTATTTACAGATGTTTCTGGCCTCTAGATCTTTAGCAAGGCCTGTTCTATGTTAAATAAAAGTATGTTCCCGCCAGTTAAAGTTGAAGCAAAATTTGCTCATTTCGTGAATGGAATTTTCCAAAAATTACATGTCCACAGGATTTTAGGTTATTATGAATAAATAAGATTTTTGCATTTTGTCTACGAAAGTTCTTTGTAAACCGAAGATTTTGCGACAGCAATAATGTGTTTGCACCCCCAGTTTGCTGATGGATGTCTTAAGCATCTGTTCTTATTTTTTGTCAAAAAATGCGGTTCTTTCCCTTCTTTTTCTATCACTTTGCTTTTTAGCAGAGTGACAATTGTCTTTTTCAGATTGCTATGTTCAACATATGTGATACATGCCTGTACTGTACGTTATTAACTCATGAGCATACAGATATGCACACATGTACAAATACACATCTAGCATAATAGCAGTCCTGGCTCATAAAACACACATGAGTGAAGTTAAAAATGGATTAACATAAAAGTATAGTATATACAAGCATTCATGATACAATGACATTGTAGAAAAAGTGTAGAAGAATATCAGTTACTACACCTAAGATAAACAACATTTTAAACTTACTTAGGAGTCTTTTTTAGCAACATACATACATACATATTCATGGCAATAAGCAGAAAATACTTGAAATTGCGACGTGCATCGCAGAACATCTTTTTAATCTTAGATTTCAGTTTCCTTGTAGAATATTTTTATTTATAGAACATATTTTGTTAAATCTTAAATTCAAATCTTCTTGCAGAGCATTTTTTTTATCTTAAATTATTGAGTGCAATGCTCGCTCGTGCAACAACTTCTTTGGCTTGTTAGGTGTCCATCTTGGAAAAAATAACTTAAAGTCAACAACAGCAGAACATACGGGATGGTGGGATTCCCACCCAAAGTTTTAAACTTCCACCGAAGTAAGGTTGCTAGGAAGGAGTCTCCCGCCTTTAAAAATTTTAAGGGAAAAATATATATATATAAAATTTGGGTCCGCATCTTGACCACTCACAAAATTTGAGCTTTAAAAACGTATCCTTCATAAAATTACGTACGTTAAAAACAAATCCTTCTCTGAGTTCCGAAAATTGCAGTCGAATACATCATTCATGTTGGCATGTCGGGAATATAATAAATTTATGGGCACGTGAATCGGCTTCCATATGTAGTGTCCTGGACAATTCATTTTGCATATTGCGGACTGTTGCAAATCAGGCATAAGATTCATTTGCGGAATTCTGCGTTTTTCATTATTTGGGATCGATACAAAACTGAAGAGAAAGGGGGGGATAAATGTGTGTGTGTGTGGGGGGGTTGTATTCCATTTTTCAAAACTTGAAAATTTTCCCATAATCGTTATTTCTTCTTTTTGTGAAGTTGCCTTTGCCCAGTATTGTTGCTAAATATCAATCTATTGCACAAATGTTTGTATTTCAGCTTAAAACTGTAGGCAACAATTTCCTCCACCCTGGTAGTGCAGTGGTCTAAGCGCTGGCTTGTGATCATTTGTCCGTGAAGGGTCCAGGTTCGAATCCCGGTGAGGCATGGATGTTGTGTTTGTCTTATCGCACTGGCTCTCTCCCTTCCCTGGAACCAGTGACCCTGAATTAGGGACATGCGATGGCTTATAGCCCATTGAGTTGTTCATGGTGTTCATTAAACCTTCAATCAAGCAACAATTTCCGAAAACGTAAATTTGATGGATCAAAAATTTTCCTGTAATCTTTATGCATGAGTTTCTCCCGCGGATTCTGGGAATTTCGCCTTTGTTGTCATCATTTGGGTCATTCTTGAGAACCAAGAGAATTGGGAGGGGGGGGTCCAGCTGGAAATGTAATTCTGTCTTTTAAAACATTCGAAAATGGAAGTTAGACGGAGTGACGATTCCTCCCGTAATCGATTTTTTTTTCTTGTGATTCCCTCTGTTCACTATTAATGTAAAATATGATTTTGTTCAATAAATGATTGTGTTTTAGCTTGAAAATGGAGGAATAATTTCCGAAAATGGAAATCGGACTGAGCAAAGAGTTCGCAAAAACTGTGTTCCACTCAGAATAACCCTGACATAGCTCCCTTATGTTGTGATATTTAAAAGATAAAAAAGGCTACATTGCTGATCTATTAGAACAATACAGTGTATATTTTGAAAAGGAGGAAATTGTTTACATAATTATAAGAACAGGTATTTTATTGAATTTCAAATAAGTAATATTTCCAAAAACTCATGGCCGCCCCGGTGGCGCAGTGGTCTAAGCGATGGCCTCTGATCATTCGTCCGAACGGGGTCCGGGTTCGAATCCCGGTGAGGCATGGATGTTGTGTTTGTCTTACGGCACTGGCTCTCTCCCTTCCCTGGAACCAGTGACCCTAAATTAGGGACGGGCGACTGCTTTTTTTTTTTTTTTTTTTTTTTTTTAAATTGGAGGTTTAACGACCACTGTGAGCAACTCAAATGGGCTATAAGCAGTCGCCCGTCCCTAATTTAGGGTCACTGGTTCCAGGGAAGGGAAAGAGCCAGTGCCGTAAGACAAACACAACATCCATGCCTGACCGGGATTCGAACCCGGACCCCTTAACAGACGAATGATCAGAGGCCAACGCCTTAGACCACTGCGCCACCCGGGCGGCGCGACTGCTTATAGCCCATTGAGTTGCTCACGGTGGTCGTTAAACCTCCAATCAAAAAAAATAAACAAATAAATAAATAAATAAACAAATAAATTCATTTGATTTAAATAACAGGTTTATGTATTGTTATATTCAACAAGGGATTTCAACTGATAGTAATTTTTTAATGTTTGTTTTACTGTAATTTATTGACTTAATTTTTTTTGCTGTTATGAAATTTGGTCAAAGTGTTGCACGCTTTGCCCACAGAACATTTACAATCTTTGGAAGTCATGCTGCAGAACACTGAATGTAATTCTGCTCCTGGGGTATATTAGATGCAGAGGGATTGTGTGTACCTCTAAGCTTCTCAAAGCATGTGATTATCTGTGAGAGCCAATAATATCACCTTCATTGCATAGTATTTTCTGTTAAAATTATCATAAGTGTAAAGGAAATTTTGTCCAACTGTTTACAGATTTGCATCTTCGAATTGCACTACATTTCCTGTTATTAATGCATTTCTGGTAATTTTCCAAAATACAACCTCTACTGACAATCGCATCACTGGTTTTTTTTTTCATTTTAGAAATTGAAGTACTGCAAAAACCTTACTTTGCTTTTTAAATGGCATATTACCGACATTGATGTATAATCTGCAAAACCTAAATTTATAACTTTTTTTAACAGATAATTCCTGCATTATTTGACAAACAATATGGTATATTTACTGTGTGTGTGTGTATAATTATATAAGTTGTTTGTAGAACATTTTTAGAATGTTCAATAGGTCTTTCATGTTTTTATTCCTTTTTTTTTCTTTTTGTAGACTGTTTTTAAATACTTGGGATCCTTACTTACCGCTTTAGTAACTCTTGACGAAATAATTGATGGTCATGTGCTTCTTAGAGAACATTGGACTCAGTACAGACGGATGTTGATTTCAGTTCATCACAATCCAGCCAAGTTGGGTTTTGCACCAGATAAGCTCATGCAGTTTGAAAAATTATGGGAAAGCTGGAAAACCAGCTTTTTGAAGGAAACATATTTTCAGTACGTACCAAATTTTGTTCACTACTATTCTAGGCACACATAATTTTGTGTTACATACTGCCAAAAGGCTATGATGTTGTTGTTCACTATTGTTCATGTCAAATTTAATATTCTTTCATTTCGCATTAACAAACCTCTGATGCATTGTGTTGGAAAGAAAGTAATGCCCGATGATGATGTACATGAATTCGAAGCCTCGGCCATGGTGCACATTGGCCACTAAGATTGCGCAGGACACAGTCATAACATCAGCAGGTAGGTGGCTTAAGTCAGTGGCAGTTAGCCGTCAGAAAGCGAAGAGAGTGAGAACCAGCCAACATGGAAGTGGACAAGCACATCCGCCATTGCATGCTGTATGAGTTGTGTCGTGATAACACCTCCACAAGTGCTATAAGGAACATTACCAGTGTGTACATCATCTGTGCTGTTCTTGGTTCAAATGATTTTGAGAGGGAAATTTTGACCTGTCAGACCGTCCCAAAGCCAGAAGACACACCACAGTGGCAGATGTGCCAACTCTCCGGATTTAGGTGGGAGACTTTGGATTTTCAGCCCTTTCTCCCACCCTCTGGATGAATGTCAAATTCTCCTGATTTTCACCAAGAATTAGACGTTAGGATGGTCGAAATTCCATCAACCACCATGATTTTGAACCGCATGTGAAATCTTTTTATTTTTGTGTCGATGCAAGGCGACATTATAGTCATCAGTTTTGTACTTTTCCTCTCCTCCTATCTGCAAAAAGAAAGCTTCCCAGTGGCGCAGTGGTATAAGCGCTGGCTTCTCACCAATCGTCCGAGATAGGTCGAAAAAAATGTGCTTTAAAAAATTTCTCTCAGTCCGATTGTCATACGGCGCCTTCAATAAAGAGCTCGCCCATTCTGGCATTAGAGTG
Source organism: Macrothele yani (assembly GCA_039090855.1). Classification (NCBI taxonomy): domain Eukaryota; kingdom Metazoa; phylum Arthropoda; class Arachnida; order Araneae; family Macrothelidae; genus Macrothele; species Macrothele yani. The sequence goes on along the minus strand of CM077023.1, from coordinate 97,384,743 downwards.
CCGGGGAGGGCCAGTAATTGATTGACAGATAGGAGCTACCCTGCCTTCTCCTTGCAGTTGAGTCTTTCAACCCATCACCTCAACAAAGCCACACGCATTCTAAGTGATGATAAACAGTTGAGTTGTGGAGAATTCACTTAACGACAAATTGGAGTAGTTACAGCTGGCCTCACCTTGTAACGAAAGACAATGTTAGTACGATGCTTTTTGTCACCTTCGCCTTCGCGCACAACCTAAAGAAGGAATGAAAAACAGTTAGCTATTTCTTTTCGTCAAAAACAACATGCAGGCCATTTTATGTTTTCATTATCTTATGGAATTGACATACCTGAAAACGAATTTCAGTAGGGGGAGGGAGTGTTGATTTTTGCCCTTTTTTTTCTTCTCCAGAACTTTTAGTGGGCCAATAATACTACTTCTGGAAAATTGTTCCTATGTCTGAAAAATGTCAATAAAAAATAGTGCTTGTGTGATTTTATGAGCTGTAAAAATCTCCCAATTTTCAGATTTTGAAGGTTGGCATGTTTGCAGTGGATATAGATAGGCTGAAGACCTTAGTGAAGACCGACCCACATGTGATCATGCAGGAGCTGTCCAAACAGCTGGAGACTACCCACACAAGCATTATCATGCACCTGTGTCAACTTGGGATAGTGCACAAGAGGGGCGTTTGGGTACCCCATCAACTGATAGTTGAGCTGAAAGGAAATTGCATGAGTGCATGTGTTTCCTTGCGTGCATGTGACCAAGCTGAACCATTCTTGGACCACATTGTGACAAGTGACAAGAAATGGGTCCCGTATGACAATGTCAGTGTTTGAAAACAGTGGTTGGACCCGAAACAGAAGCCCATGCCGACCCCCAAAGCCGGCTTGCACCCATGTAAGGTCCTGCTGTTAGTTTGGTGGGATATGCGGGGTGTTGTGTTTTTTAGCTGCTGCCATGCAACACCACTATCACCACTGATGTGTACTGTCGTCAGTTCGACAATCTGCACGCATCGCTCACTTCGAAATGACCCTCACTGCTGAACCGCAAGGGCGTCCTTCTTCAGCAGGATGGAGCGAGATCTCACGCAGCATGGGTGACCCTATCACAAGATCAGGGACCTGGGCTGGGAGCTGGACAGCTGCACCCAGCTTATTTGGCAGGCATTGCCCAAATGACTACCAGCTTTTCCGTTCATTGCAGCATTTCCTGAATGGACAGCGGTTCAGCAACCGGGACGATGTTGAATGTGCACCTACTCACTTTTTTGCGTCCAAGCCATCAGAATCCTACAGGGGCGGTATCCAACAGCTGCCAAGACAATGGGAGCAGGTTGTGGGAAATGATGGCAACTACATTTTGGACTGATTTGTACTTGTATGTATGGCAATTAGCACTTTTCTGTTGCCTTACATGTGCAGACATCACTTTCTTTCCAATCCAATATGTTAACTGCCTAATGAACTGTTCTTGTCCAGATAGAAAATGTTATATTTTCTGCTTCATTTGCAGTAATAATATGAAAGAAGTTGATGAGGTAGCATACATGAATAAAACATGCTGAACATTTTGAAATAACCCCAAATTTTGATAACTTTGTCACTCAAAAATATTTTAATAGAGAGAGTACATAGCTGTTTTTAGAATTTTTACTATTTAGTAATTTCAAAATTTTTTGTAGCAACTTAAAAGGTAAAATACACAGGGTGCGCACGCGTGCTTGAAAACCTGGAAAGTCCTGGAAAATCATGATTACGTTTTCAAGGCCTGGAATATCCTGGAAAAACGGTATTTTTTTAATGCTGTCTTGAAAAGCCTTGAAATTTGAAATTAGTGCTTAAAAAAAAATGCCCTTTTAGGAAATCGTGTTACTGACTGTTACCCCTTAATTTTTTTAAGTTCCTCTCCTCTGTTCTCAAAGAAACCGCCGGCTACAGTGGTGTTTCGGATGTGCCCAAATCCTAATTTGGCTGGGGGGGGGAGCACTGCTGCCAGTGCAATAAAATTGGATGATTAATAGCAGGTCTGTTATTGAAGGGGAGCTTGATGCATTCTCTAGCCCTGAGCTTGATGTCCGTCCGACAACTACTGAGAACAACAGAAGGGGAAAGAAGAGACATTTAGCATTTGCAAGGGGGTCGCATGTTTACCAAGTCAGCTGGCATCCACCAGTGAAGAGTATGCCTGAACAACACATTCATCTGCTCCTCGTTTATTGCATTAAGACGCTTGCTTCCGGCCCACCCCTCAAGAGACTTCGTCTACTTATGATAAAAAATAAGAAAACTATCTTTGCGAATTTTTCACAAAAGTGGCTGAAATTTTTACATTTACTATAATTGGATTACAGAAGCTCACTCCCAAAATTCCATTTGAATCGGTTTAAAACTTAAAAAGTTAGCATTGGAAATTTTTATTATGTGTGCCTCTTTAGACAGTGAGCCTTGAGCAGAAAGTGTGTTACCATAGCAACAGTTGATTGACAGCTGGGAGCGCTGATCCGAAGCCCTTGGTTGGGAAGAAAGCAAACACCTGTTTATCACTTCCACGGCTCAAAAGGACTAAGATATATTTTCAGAAATCCATTTTCCGGAATTTTGAAAATAACACAGTAAAATTTTTACAGTGGTTAAAATACATCACAATAAAGTTCTAGTGCAAATTTCGCCGAATTCCGTTTGAAACTTTAGCAGATGCAAAAAAAAAAAAAAAAAATCTTCCGTTGCAAAATCGGATTCAAAAAAAAGAAACGGCAATTATAAATTACGGGAAAAGCAAGCAAATTATTATTTTTTAGATGCCATGGTTTATTTAAACAGAGTGATCCTTAAATTTTGTTTCTGTGATGATATGGACTCTATTTTAATTACAAACATACATTTTTATTCAGATGTCTGAGTTACTGTTCTAATAAAAAAATCTGTAATTAAAAAGTTTTCAATGGATTTAGGCGAAATTCAGCAGATAAACGTATTTTAGTAAATTGCAACGTTATGACGTAAATTTGGTCATTTTGTCGAAAATTGGGCAGCATTTTTTTTTTTTACGTTTTCTCCTATAGTTAGGGTGAAGGAGGAAGACACTTCAGTGAGCTGCAGGTGGTGATTTATGGCGATGTGCCAAATGAAAAGAAGCCGTTCCATCAGGACATTCTAGAGGTTGAGTGTGCGTGGACGCGTGCTCCTGCTGTTTGAACTTAATCGGAATGTTTTCGGGAGGGGGAGAAATATCCGTTTCAGCTTTACAGCTTTCAGGCTCCTTTTTTTTCTTGGTAATAAATAAAAACCATAGTTGCTGCATTCACCATTGATCCATATTCGCATTTCTTGAATATAAACAGCAGACAATCGGAAACATGGTGTTGGGTGGGTCTCGATGTTCTTCATTTGTATCTGCTGAATTTTGTTCTGTGGGAATACGGAATGAGTTATACTGTGAATACATACAAAACTACATATTTTTGAGCTGAAAAAATATGTCTACTTGTACACAGTAGCTAACGTGTGAACTCAGACGAAGACAATCGGACATATGGACGTCTGATTCCATAAAAAAATCAACCCATTTTATTATACACGACAGGTAAAAAAGAAAAACATTACATGATTTTAAACATTATAAAGGAAAGCGGATTTTTGAAACACCATGACTTGATGATATTAATTTCTGAAAGTTTTTTTTTTTTCGATTTTAATTTCTGAAATCTTTTTTTTTTCAATTACAATACACTGTAACATGATACCTGTGTGTTGTATCCCTTAGTTGTATGGCAGATTTTCAGTTGGCCGATATCCGCGATCGTAAGTGGTAGTTACATTGCTATTGTTGATGATGACAAGATAAATACTTGAGTAATGTAGAATGTTGCATAAAGTAAAAAAATCGCCCCCATCCTCCCCCTTCGAACTTTTATGCGGTTATCATAGCTGATCAACCATTTCATTCCATGAACATCAGCACATTTCAATCATTTGACCATTGGGGGTCTGACGGAATTCAGCAGTGCTTAAGCGCCTAGCGCAACGAGAACATGCTAATTATGGACAGTTCTATTCCCTTCCCCCTATCATCCCTAATAATTGAGAGCGCATACTGTAGTTTCAAATATTCTGTGTATGAGCTAGTTTTCACGCTGTTCGTTATGTTTTTATTTTAGAAATTACTAACCCTTTCGAACTGTAGGTTGCAGAAACGTTTATGCTTTGGTTTTTTCCATTTGTCCGTACAATAATTCACGTAAAAGGGGTTGGATTTTGGCAAAATTTTAGTATGCTGTTAGGTACAACCTAGGAACCTACCCTGTTGAAAATGGTCGAAATTAAATTCAAAGGCATAGATATAAGAGCAGTATTCATTCTCCAAGCTTGAAGCCCTACGTCCACTCTCCAGCTGGGTAAGTATGAAAGATTTGAGACTTGGAGGAGGAGACCCAGTACAAAGTTTTGCTTCCCTCAGGCACTAAGTGTTTGTTAACATTTCCTTTCCTCTGGTTTGGAGCCCAGCTGTAAGAGGTGATGCTTTGTAACAGTCTTTTAGCACAACACTCTGTCTACTGATTGGCATACAGGTCATAAAACAGTAACTTCACTAAGTGTTGTTTCCTTATTTTGAATGAAGACTAAATCAATGCCAAAGCATTTGCAACCCAGGCTGCCTAAAGGACAAAGCTGGGGGAGCAGGAAAGAACATAGCAGTAAGACCCCTTTTTCTTTAATTACTTAAAATCTGGCCTATAGTAATTGGTCACATGTGTAGCCCCTTACTCAGGGGAAATTCTCAATTTTTAGTTGTGTGGTTCCTGATCTTAGATATTTTTTTGGTTTTCATTTACTGTTTCAGTTGATTTACCCATTTTTTTCACCCCCACCCCCATTAAATATGGGTAAGTGTACTTTTAGTGATCTTTGGCTAATAAATCCTAAATATGCTGGATGGATTAAAAAAGATGAAAGCAATTGCCATGTTGCAAAATGCATTTTTATCCATTAAAATAATAGATGTTTCGAATATGGGGGAATCCGCTTTAAGAAGCCACATGAAAGGAAAAAAACATAGTATGTTGACAGAAAGCTGTAAAAATGTTCCACTAACTGTTGATAAATTGCTATGTGTATCAAGTGATAAACAAGTACAGCCTATTGCATCCACATCTAATCCTCTGCATATTCCTCTTGAAAAAAATGCAACCATTAAAGCAGAAGCATTGTGGTGTTTAAAAGTGGTTAAATCCCATTACTCTTACAGGTCTTGTGCAGGTAATGATGTTTTATTCTACCTAATGTTTTCTGACAGCAGAATTGCTGGAAACTTCAGCTGTGGCGAAAAAAAATGTTCCTACATTTGTTGCTTTGGTTTGGCACCTCACTTTAAATCAGTGTTGGTTCAGGAAGTCAAAACTGAAAATGAAAATTTTGTGATTTTGTTTGACGAAAGTTTAAACAAGTTTAGTCAGTCAAAACAAATGGATATACATGTTCGTTTATGGGAAAAAGGAACAGTTTCAACCAGATATTTGTCATCAGTTTTTTTGGGTCATGCTAGTGCAGACATAATGATGGAAACATTTCTTGAATGCATGGCGTGCCTCCCACTGTGTAACATTGTGCAGTTATCAATGGATGGACCCAATGTTAATTGGAAGTTTTTTGATATGCTGCAATCAACACTTAGTGCTGACTCAAATGTCCAACTCCTAAACACAGGGAGCTGTGGACTTCACATTGTAAACAATGCCTTTCGACATGGAGCCTCAGCAACAGGGTGGGAAATTCAAAAGTTGCTTTCATCATTATTTAGGCTTTTTAAAGATTCACCTGCAAGGAGGGAAGATTTTTCTAAAATAATTTTAGCCAGTAAGATGCCATTAAAATTCTGCCCACACAGGTGGCTAGAAAATACTCCTGCCTGCGAGCGAGCATTAGAAATTTGGGCAGACATTGAAAATTATGTTAACCAAGTTGAAAAGAAGTGCATCAAGAATCCCCACACTGTATCATTTGATGCTATCAAAACTTTCACTAAAGATCCTTTTGTTTTGGCTAAACTGCATTTCTTCAATTCAGTTTCAAAACAGCTGGTACTATTTCTCAAGGCATATCAGTCAGATAAGCCAATGATGCCTTTTATGGCCACAGATCTTGAAAAGATGCTAAGAAATATGATGAATCGCTTTGTTAAAAGAACCGTAATGGCAGAAGCTAACTCTGCCTTAAAGCTGTTACAAGTAGACCTTACAGATGCATCTCAGTGTTGTCACTATAAAGAAATTGATGTTGGGTTTCAAACAGAGAAGGTATTGAAAGAATTAAGTGCTAAGAACATTAGTGAATGCAAACTTATGGAGTTTAGAATGGAATGCCGAATATTTTTGCAGAAGCTAGTTGTGAAGCTATTGGAAAAAAATCCACTTAAGTACTCCCTTGTTCGCCACATGAAGTGTTTAGATCCTCGGTTGATATCAAAAAATAGTGAGACTTGTATTAAGAATCTAACATCCATTCTCACACTTCTTGTTGATGCTCATAGAATACAACCAGAATTATGTGATGGTGTAATATGGCAGTTTAAGGAATTTGTGACCAGTGTTGCAGCAGTAAAATCTTCATTCATAAACTTTGATCCAGAAGATAAACAACAAAGAGTAGACACATTATTGTATGAGTGCATGTCTTCTACTAAAGCTTTTAGTGAACTGTGGAAAGTTGTGAAACTTCTTTTACTGTTGTCACATGGGCAAGCTTCTGTTGAGAGGGGTTTTTCAGTCAATAAGGAGCTCATTGTAGAAAACATGAGAGAGGAGTCAATTGTAGCACAGAGAATTATTTATGATCATATATCCTATGTAGGTGGTATTGATAAGGTAAATATCTCAAAATCCCTTCTGTTATCAGTTGGAGCTGCAAGGCAAAAATACATACATTATTTGGATGATAAGTCCAAAGAAAAGGAAAAAGCAGCCATATGTGGAAAAAGGAAAGCTATTTTAGATGAAATTGATAGCATAGAAAAGAAAAGGAAACTCATTGAAGGAGAAGTCAAATAATTACTTAACTCTGCTGATGATTTAGCTTTAAAAGCTGAAACTACAAATAACATTACATACATTGTAAAATCTAATAGCTTTAGAAAAACTGCTCATGAGAAAAGAGCAGTACTTAAAAAAATGGATATGGAACTTGAAACCAAAGTCAGCAATCTTAAATCTGTATAACCATCCATTGATACTCCATATTTGTGGTATCTTCCAAGCATATAGAGAATTAATACTAAAACATAAAATTTTTATATTTGTACAATTTACAATAGAAATGAACTTTTTTTTTCTTTGAAACATGTTGAACTTCAAACCAGTTTTGATCTTATATCTTCATAATTATTTAGTGTTTTTCATATGAAGTTCATGTAAATAGACTAATGAACTCTTCTGTTCCAAAAACTTATAACTTTCTGCAACTAACTTCCACAATTGGGCTTCTTATTGGACTAAAACTTTGGTAAGTAATATAAAACCTTATATATACTTGTACAGTAAATACTCATGGGCTCCTAAAACATATTTTTGCTGTACATTTTACTATGAATTTGTGGCCAAAACAATTCAATCAATTGTCCTTAATGCATTGATCAGATTTTGGTTTATATAACTGACAAACTTCAATTTTTTAAAAAAGCTTTTAAAAACTTAATTCATATAATTGTCTTATGTTTTGGGAGTTGAACCAAAAGTGGTTATTCTGATTCTGGTTATGATTGAAGCTTAACTGGAGGTAGAGATTCCTTATGCTCATCATTTTTCATTTATGTAAAATACTTAAGAATATCCTAATTTATACCAATAAAAAACTGAAATTGTTTTATGTTTAAGGTTTTTATAAATAGTTTAGCTAGTTCCACATTTTGGGGTAGCACTTCATAAATTTAGTTTAGCAGTGATTTTGATTTAAAAAAATAAAAGTAAATTGAGGCAATCTTGTTTGATATGAAAAATAATTTTTGGAAAGTAATATGAGGCAAGTGTACTGGTAGACATAAAAATGGTTAGATTCTTTTGGGTTGGGTGGTGGGCCAGGACTTTCTGACTTCTATGATGAAACTTATTTGAAATTTGTTGCCATGTTCCTAAAATTACACTTTCTGTTTTAAACTCTATTGGTTCACCTTTCTATGATCGTCCACTCCCGAATCATTTCTTGAGGTGCATAGTGATTCCGTGGCTTATGCTTTTTGATTTAACATAACTGTACTACAATTGGATGAAATTTTCCTCAAGTCTGGAACATATTCTGTCTAGTAATTAAGATTTTCATTGCCTTCAAAAGTCACATCCCAATATGCATCCACCAGTGGCAGTCATTGGGAATGTTAAAAAGAAAAAAAAATCATTCCCATGTATGGAAACACTTTTTATCAGAGCTAGAATCCACCTGTGGGCATAACAGGCACATGCCCCATTTCAAAAAAAAAAGGGAGGGGGTGAGTAAGTAGATAAGTGCTTTGCTTTGTCTCACGTTTCTTGTTTTCAGACATCACACTTTTTCACTTATGGATTTGCAACTCCACGTTTTGTCTTACATTGGCCCGAACTTTTCAGTGATCCACACAGCAGTACTTCAGAACTGCTGTTTGTGATGTACTCTGACAGGCAAGCACCTCATCTCCCCCTTATGGGTCCTCCATGTTTTACCACCATTTTTTTTTGGAGGAAATAAATCTCAGAGATTTTTTTACCAGTCCTCTGTTAGACGTGCGCCCTCCCCATTCTTAAATTCTGAATCTGCCCTCACTTTATTTTATAATAATTTCAGTTGTTATCAATAATAGTCTGATTACATGGAAGATATTGCAGAATAGTGATGCAGCTAAAATGACTGATTGAATTAATCATTTTCTGATTGAGGGAAAGGATTATCTGAATAGCCTTGTGGTAATTGCATCATGATTCAATTTAGCATTATTAGGGTAATTCGCCAATTAAAAACATTAAAAAGAAATGTAATGGGTAAAAAAGCACACTCACCATTTTCATCTTTCATCATTTTTATTACTTAAAACTGAAATTGCTTTTAAAAACTAATTTGAGCATGATACTGTAAAGCGTAGTAATCATCCTGGAATTTTTTGTATATGGCCTGGAAAAGTCCTGGAAAGTCCTTGAATTTTTTTCCCCAAAAAGAGTACGAACCCTGAATACAGTGGAACCTTGGTTATAAATTTTTCTAGAAGATGGCCTTTAAAAATGTGTAGATGTAAAAAAAAAAAAAAAAAGACAAAAGAAATTTCAAAATGTTTAAGTACTATTGTAGAACTTTGAATGCCTCAAAAAAGAAGGAAAAATAAAAAAAAAAACCCTTGTAATTTTAGATATGCAAATTTATAATGTATGTAAGACATATATGCATGAATACTTTGTTTTGTGACCTCGATGAGAGAGATGCTGCAAGTCTAAGCGCTGGTTTCTGCTCATTCATCCAACACGAATCTGGGTTCAAATCCTGGTAAGACATGGATATTGTCTTGTGGCACTGGCTGTCTCCCTTCTCTTGAACCAGTGGACTTAAATTAAGGACAGTCTGCTTCTAGCCAACTGAGTTGCTCATGGTTTTTAAACCCTCTCCCTTGACTGCTCTAAAAACATTGTCACCTACATTAAGCCTACTCTTATTTTGACTTTTGTATCAATTATTTTATTTTAATTTCATTATGAAGACTTAGTTAAGAAATTCTGTATGATTTCATATTTTCATTGTATCAAAAAATGAAACAAGAAACCTTCCCATTGAAAAAGTAGGTTGTAAATCCAAATGCAATTTTATTTTATATTCAATGCCCCTGTTACATATTCTTTATTTTATAAGCATTGCTCATTTTAAAGCACTTTGTCCCCAGTTGATTTAGCATTAGTCTTGAGTAAAATATTCAGTGATCTTTGTTTCAGATTTCATAGATTCATAAACAGAGAACTGTGAATTTTTTTAAAGCATCTTTTTTAGTGTAATTTTATATTATTTAGCATATGAGAATATGCTTACACTTTCTGTTTGATAAAGAGAATTCTTCGGCAAATGGGTCCGGGCAGAGAATAGAGACTCGGGAGACCTTTTTATTCCAGGCTTGGGTAAGAAAATGCCGTAGGTCATGTATTAGTTGATTTCTGTGGAGAAGGAAAAGATTCTTCAAGAATTATAGATACTATTGGGTTGTCGGAAAAGTCATGACGTATTTTAGCCATGTTTTGCAAAGGTCATTTATTGATAGAAAGAACAAAGATCAATCAATGATATAACGCCTGTTTTGTTCGATAACCTGTGTCTGCAATCTCTTATGTCGTGTAACGAGGGTTTGACTTGATCAATGCCTTGATTTGGTCGTCATCAACCTCGGTTGGCTTCCCGGACCGAGGAGCATCGTTGAGGTCAAAATCACCAGCACAGAAATTTGCGAACCACCGCTGGCCCTGACGTTCTTGTAGAGCATTATCACCACACACTTTATGCAACTTTTCACAAGCTTGACGCGCGTTCTTCCCTTTACGGAAGTAAAACAGTAAAATATGGCAAAAATGCACAGTTTGGTCTTCCATCTTCAACTTGATGTCAAATATCCAGAAATCAACCAAATCGCTCACTATTCCTTTTAGACTGCAGCTAGAACTAGCACCTGTCTAATGCCATAGCAATAACAGAACTGCGCATGCCTCTAGTACTTCCAAAACCGCCCAACCGCCACCGGGTGCCAAAATACGTCGTGACTTTTCCGACAACCCAATAGATAGCATGCTGAAGAAATTTTCCATCCCTTTCCTTCCTCATGCAGCAGCTCCCCTTTTACTGTTGAGCTAAATATGTAGATTGCAGCTCCTCCTGATCTTTCTGGATGCCTGGCTGCTGGAAACATTTCAGGAAGAAACTAATAAAAAAAAAATCACTCAACTGCACTGTAGAAACAAAAAAGAGGTCCCTTCCCCGCTCCCTAGTTAAGAAAGACAGTGATGAATTGCAGGAGAAGAAAGTGGAAGTGTTGAAAAGACTATTTTTCTTAATGCCTAAACAGGTTAGTCATAGTTTTGGTGCTCGTTCAAGCCCGGGTTCTATTTTGCAATATAAAAATTGGACTCGACCTGACATACTTCAGGCTCAGGCTCTTAAAACATACACGAGATTCTTCCATGGATTGCAGAATTTCGTTTTTTTTTTTTCCATCTGAAAAGTATTTAGTCTTCTAAAATTTTCGAAAACGGAAGTTAAACAGAGTGAAGATTTTCCCCATAATCACAGTTTATTTACTTATTTTTTTTTTGCTATGTTGACTCTGACCAGTATTGTTATTAAATGTCATTTTATTGCATAAAGGTTTGTATTTCAGCATGAAACTGTGGGCAATGATATCTGAAAACGGAAGTTAAGACAACGCGAAGATTTTCCTGTACTCTTCAAGCATGAGCTTCTTCCGTGGATTCGAGGAATTCTACCATTTCTGTTATGTGGAGCATTCTCGAGATCATTGCACAACTGAACAGAAATTTTAGGGTGATGGTGGAGGGATTTGTTTTCTGTTTGAGGACGGAATTCCGTCTTTCAAAAACCGAAGTTAGATGGAGTGAAGATTTCTTCTGTAATCATATTTTTTTCCCTCACAATGTTCCTTCTGCCCAGTATTGTTCTTAAATTTCCTTGCGTTCCAGCTTAAAAATGGAGGAAAAAGTTTCCGAAAACGGAAGTCAGTTGAAGCGAAGGTTTCTCCTGTAATCGTAATTTTTTCATTTAAGCTTGATATGGGAGGGGAAATTTTTCAAAAACCGAAGTGACGAAGTTGGAAAATTTGTAAGAATTGATGCATGGTGTTTATATTCATGTTCTCAAAGTTATCTAAAATATTGAAAGCTATGATATCATGCATTCATGGTCCTCAGGTTAAAAGTTCTTTCAGCATGGATAAAATCATTGTTGTCTGAAGGAATAAAAAGAAAAAGAAGAAAAGCAGCAATGAAGAAATGGGAAGGTAATGATATCAACAGAAAGAAAAATTAAGCAATGAATGCTGTGCAGCTGCAGATTCAATAAAAGGCAAATATGACCATGGAACTTGCTGAGAAGAAAGCTACACAAAAAGAAAATTGAGCTGATGTCCTAGCGAATACAACAAAAAAAAAAAAAAAAAAAAAAATTATGTTTGAAACAATGTGTTTTAAAACCATTTTATTTTGTTTTGATTCAGTAATTTTATGTCGTGAATACATTGGTGTGCTTCAGTTTAATATTTACATAAATTACAGTGAAAAATTCTATCTTGCTTGTTCTGCATTATATTCACACCTTGTCATCACACTTTCTGATTTTTCACCTGGTTTAAAAATTCAGCTTTTTTGCTCCTTGACCGGTCTCATGTATGTTAAAATTGAGCCCAATTATCCTTAGCCATATCTGTAATAATCTGCTAAGCTGTCTTAATCAGTCAAACAATTCCACATGGCAAGAGGAATATCATCTTCGGAATCTTCCTGCATTACTGAGTTCGAGATGTGTGTGTGTGGGGGGGGGGGGGCTTTGATGAAACAATTTTTATTGTTTTTGATGAAATTTGCTGCCATCTAACTACTACTAATGTCATGGCTTGAAGACTGTCCAGGGTGCTTACGCTTCTTGAAAATTTTGAAAAGCCCTTTAAAATTAATGAACCATTTTCAAGACCTTAAAAGTTCATGGAAATCTTCTGGATTTGTGAACAGTCCTTGATTTTTCAGAATTTCGTATACATAATTCCAGTATTATTTCTCTTTCAGCCATTTACTATTATTTCTCTTTTCTCTTTGCCACGTTCTCGTCATAAGCAAGTTCAAATATAACATAATTGCGTACAAATTTAGTAAGTAAAATACCCACCTTTTGCACCACAATATTTGCAAACATTTCTAGCATGTGTTATATTGGCTTCTCAAGAGATGCTCACGTTTGCTCCACGAACAAAAAACAAACCGATCAGTACAAAAAACAAACCGATCAGTACAACCCGACAATACGAATATGACAATTTACCAACACTTAATCCAAAACTTATACAAACATTAATACTGAACTAAAAGGTCTATTTACACATCACTTGTGCAAACATTGATACCGAACTAAAAGGACTATTTACACATAATTAAAAACAGACTGGCAAGACTACCTGTGCTCCAAACATTCACAGAAACTGCATATTGCCATACGAACAACAAAATGTTAAAAACAAATTCTTTCACCAATAGGTCAAAAACCATACTACAAGACAATTTAGTGCAGTTCACCGTCATAAGACATTAGGAAATTTATGTAACAGAAGTTCAAATTGAATACAAATAAATTTCATAGTCAGCACACATAAATACAAATTATACCTAAAGCTAAAATCCATTAAAATCCTATTCATGCCATACCACAAAACCCCGACTTTGAACAGTTCATGAAACACCACTTAGAAGTAAAGCTCGAACGAACCACCAGTCATTCTCATCATAAGCAAGTTCAAAATCTTTGCATCCACGTGACAACAATATCTCGTTCACATCAATTCACCAGCCCAAGGCCTTTCGCCGCCTCCCGTGGCATCATCAGATGCGATTACTACTCTGTTCTGTGGACACGGACACTGTGTTGTAGAATCGTCCAGGCTTTTCGGGCCACGCCCATGTCAACGTGTATTCGCTACTACAGAGGCTCCATCTGGCATCATCAATTGAGAATCCTCTGTCTTTGATATCTCGTCTTCGTCCTCTTCTGTATTTTTTTTTTTATAAATTTCTTCACTTTTCTTTCTCCTTTTATGTTGAATTAATTGTCCTCTTTTATTAATTGCTTTTATTGTAATGCCAATTGAAAAGACTCATTGTGGTTGCAGATGCCTTGTTTTTTTCGATTATCACAGTTTCTGCTAATTGAAGAAACTTTTTGTTTTTTGCAGTCGTTATTAGTTCTATATCTTCAAATGTAGGGTACACTTTTTTTTCTAAGCTATAGTGGATCAATGCTGTTTTATCCTCTCTTTTGTTCCAATTTTTGACATATTGCAAAAGTCTATTTTTCAATTGATTTTTTGTGCTTCCTATGTATGCCATTGGCCTTGAGTCTTCAATTGGGATTCGATATACACCACATCTTTCCAATTTCCCCACTTTTTTTTATCACTGTTAATAACATTACTGATAGTATCCACTGAACTTTCTATTCCAAGGCCATATGGTTTTAGGATATTGTTGAGCTCTGCTGTTATGTTGGTTATGTATGGGAATGATGTAACATAGTGAAGATCTTTACTATTCTTTTTATTATTGCTGTTGGTATTTTTCTCATTCACTTCAATTTTTTTTGTTACTTCAGTCTGCTGATGTTTTTCCTTTACCTTAAGAGTATCCAATTTTCTACTGATTTTTCGGTATAACCATATGCTTTAACCATCAATTTGATATAATCCAGTTCTTTCTTTAAATATATTCTGTTAGATGAATGTGTGTAAGCTCTTTTTATTAATGTTTTTATGCTATTAATCTTATGTGATTGAGGATGAGATGAGTCAACAGGTGTCAACACAGGTATGTATGATGGCTTCCTATATACTGTAAAATCTATTTTTTTCTCATAACATAACATCAGGAAATAGAAGTGCTGCATCTACCTCATTTTCTATTGTTAGTTCAATAGTTGGACATATCTCAGTGAATTGATCTGTTATGTGCTTTAATTCTAGTTCTGTATTCTGTGAGAGAATAAAAATATCATCAACGTATCTTGTATACAATAAAGGTTGTGAATCCAATGCATCAATTACAATTTCTTCAATATGGGCCTCCAAAATTTTGTTTATATAGATTTACTCCATCAGAAAAAAATATTATTGAAAAGGACCCTATAGAAAAACAAATGTGTTATTTAGCCAATATTAGAAACCCCAGCACCTTACCATCAGAAATAAAATGCATACCCACCAGTGGGTGCTAGGGTCCCAGGAGTAGAGGCAAAAATAAAAACGCATAAACCCGAAGCATCCTTCAGAGTTATAGTAACAAAGAAAAACACCATTGATAAATCTGGAATTTTTTTTTGTTTCCTTGCACCATTTTGCATGAAAAATAAATATTCCTTAAGAAATAGTTATTATTTTATTGATAGGATTAAATCAATAAACCAAGATATTAGTGGTTATCGGATGGCCAGCTTGGATGTAAGGGCTTTATTTCCCAGCACTCCAGTAGAATTGGCCATTGATTTGATAAAGAATAATCAGCAAATTATGACATACCTGGATGGTACACAAAAGCAGGAACTTATGGAAATTTTGCAATCCATAGATAATATTTTTACAGCACCAATAAAAAATTGGAAAGGGAGTGAGACAAGGTGACATATCTCTCAGACTCTTTAATGCCACTGCAAAATGTCTTTCAATCATTGACTTGGGAAAATAAAGGGATAAAGATTAATGGAGGTTATTTAACTCACCTTCGTTTTGCTGAAGCCATCAGTTTTGCAACTACCCCTTCAGAGCTGCAGAGTATGATTCATGAAACTTGCTGACATGAGTAAAGAAGTGGGATTAAAAATGAACTTTCAGAAGACAAAATTGATGTACAATGCTTTTACAAGAAATGAAGATTTATCGATTGATGGGGAAAAGCTGAAGCTAACTGATACCTGCATCTACCTTGGGCAGCAGGTATCAAGCGAGGATCACATTGATGAAGAAATTGATTGGCATGTAAGACTTGGCTGGAGAGCTTTTAGAAGAAACAGTGCAACTTTTAAGAGCAATATGCCATTGTATCTTAAAAGAAAAGTGTTTAATTAATGCATCCTTCCAGTGCTTATGTATGGAGCAGAGATTGTGGACCTTAACTAAAAAAGACATGCAAAGACTGCAGACAACTGGAAGAAGCATGGAGAGATGCATGCTTGATGTAAACAGGAAAGATAAGAAGAGGAACTTGTGGATCTGCAAAACAACAAAGAGTGGAAGAAGACATGATCGCCGCCCCGGTGGCGCAGTGGTCTAAGGCGTTGGCCTCTGATCATTTGTCCGTACGGGGTCCGGGTTCGAATCCCGGTCAGGCATGGATGTTGTGTTTGTCTTACGGCACTGGCTCTTTCCCTTCCCTGGAACCAGTGACCCTAAATTAGGGACGGGCAACTGCTTATAGCCCATTGAGTTGCTCACGGTGGTCGTTAAACCTCCAATCAAAAAAAAAAAAAAAGAAGACATGATCATAGTAAAATCCCTGAAATGGCAATGGGCTAGATACATTCCCATCAGAATGGACCGCCAATGGGCAACCAAAATTTTAGACTGGATTCTTAGGGACAGCAAAAGACCACATGGGAGATAGGTGGATGAAATTCAAAAGCATGTGAGAGGGACATGGGGAGACTGGCTCAAGACAGACTGTCATGGAAGAAACTTGGAGAGACCTTCATCCAGCAGTGGATTGACAATGGTTGACAATGATGATGATATAATATAATTTCCCACTTTGTTGACATGGCACAAGCATGGTGAGATGAACACAGTAAAATTGCACATGTTTACACGTGATGTGTATATATGGAAGTGGGCACGCTAAGAACAAAAGTGCGATTTTTGTTTGACCAGTAAGGCTTTTGTTGTGGCCAGCTTACATGAAAGTGGGCACAAAGAAATCAAAAATGCATTTTTTATACGACCTGTGAATGTTTTTGTGGCCAGCCTACGTGGAAGTGGGCATGAAGAAATCAAGAATGCAATTCTTATATTGCCCCGCAATGGCATTCTGGTCAACTTACATGGAAGAGGACACAAAATAATCGATAATGTAATGTCCATACAGTGCCTTAACGCTTTCGTGGCTAGGCCACATGGAAGTGGGCATAAAGAAATCAAAAATGTAATTTTTATATAGCTCCCTAATGCTTTTATGGCCAGCCTATGTGGAAATGTGCACGTTTAAATCAAAAATGTAATTTTAATATGGCCCCTGAACACTTTGTCCCTAGTTTTCTGTTTAGCCATTTGTCCAAACCTTACGAAACACACCTAAAAACTAGAATGAGGTAAAATTAAAGGGAAAAAGAAAAGTTTGCAAAAAAAAAAAAAAAAAAAAAAGGGACTTACAACATTGTGATTGCTCATATTTAGACCATGTTGACATAATGGCCTTGGACCTTGTCAACATTTCTTTCCTGCTGACTAATGATTTTGTTGACATTATATTATCGACACTTTATTTCGACATTTTGCACTACTGCTGCTAAAGGTTGCAATGAGATTAATCTAGAATTTGTTATGTGTAGTTTGATAACAAGTGTCTTTTAGTTACACAGAATTATTTAGATGTTTTGGGTTGGTTCCTGATGCTTAGAAGTGATGAATGTACTATAAAAAAGGATTTCAGTAACTGCTGGGGTATTTCCTTAATTAGTGTTTCTTGCAAAGTTTACTCAAGTATATTGAGTAAAATGCATATGACTGTTTTGCAAATTCAGCTGCATAAAGGACTGGGTGGCAGAAATAGGGTACGCTAGAATAATATACTCATGCCCAGGCAACTATCTGAAAAGTTACACGAGATGAATCAGCATTTGTTATAAGATGTAACTGATTTTCAAGAGACATTTGCAATGGGATGTAAAGCTTTTTTACCCTGAAACATGGTCTACATTTTCCTAAGAAGACCAGACTTAAAAAAACAATATTTATTTGCTATACTTCTGAATTAGCTTTTCACCCAGTTTACTGTACTGTAAAACCATAAAGAAATATGTCAAATTTAATTTAATTAAGGTACATCACTAAATTGTTTATGTTAGCATAAAACAATTTTTTATTGCTGGTAGCATTTCATTTGAAATCTTGGTTAATATATGAGTATTGTGATTTTATAGCCAAAAGCTTAAACTAAGCACTGTGATATGTGTTTTTATTTGTATGTTCTTGGAGTTAAAACATCTAATTGCATCTATAATTTTGTTTTATTCTAGTAATACTGTTTCATTTGTCTAATTTTTAGGGCTGTGTTGAGCAAGGCTTTGATGATGGTAAAGCATTAGTATCAAAAAATAATTTATTTTCTGAGGAATTCTTCTTGAATATTCGAAATATATTTTTTGCACTGGAACCAAAATTAGGTGAGTTAGTTTGGTAATTCTTTGACATTATTTCATGTATTTAAAATGAATTCAATCAGTAGCAAATTGGTGGTAAAAAGTATGCTTGGTCGGTCACTATGCATTGCATTGCTCATCATCTCAAGCTAGACATATTAAGACAGCATTTTCTAAAAGTTATATTAATCCAACTGAAGTGGTAATAAAACATTTGTTTATAATTTTTATTCTAGATCACCTGAACAAATAAATTCATTGAATGAAGTTGCTTGTCTGTATAACGTACAGGGTGATTCATAAAGAAGTATACAGTTTCAACGCACTATAAAACAAGAACTATGTAAGATATTTTATGTTATTGTAACAGAATCGTAGGGGAATGTTTCAAGTTTTTTTAGAGACAGTCACAGATGTTCTATGTGTGCACCCTTAGTCACACAACACACATCGAGCCAGTAATCCATTTCCGCCCAAACGCGAGGTAAGATATCTGAATCAAGTGCAGTAATAGTGGCTGTGATATGCTGTTTCAGCTCCACTCGATCAACAGGAAGGGAAGGGGTGAATACCTTGTCCTTTACGTAAGCCCACATGAAAACGTCACAAGGTGTTAAGTCAGGACTTCTGGGTGGCCATTGGGTCAGTGGCATGTTGTAGTCCACTGCTCGTCCAATCCGCCGGTGAGGAAGATGTTCATCGAGACAATCTCGAATGTGACATGAGCGTTATCACCTATGTCACTTCCTTCAGTAGCGGGACCCAAACTTTATGAGTACATCTACCTAACGGTTCCTAGTTATGGTCCATGTCTTCAACTGTTACTGTTTTACAGCATCTGGAAACTGTATACTTCTTTATGAATCAACCCTGTATTGTAAAACTCTTTAGACTGGATGGAGTGAGATGGATTCCTTGTCATCTACCTAACAGTTCCCAGTTGTGGTCGATGTCTTCAACTGTTACTGTTTTACAGCATCTGGAAACTGTATACTTTATGAATCACCCTGTATTGTAAAACCCTTTAGACTGGATGGAGTGAGATGGATTCCTCGTCATTATGAAGCTCCCAAAAGCTTCATTCATAATTGGAAGTCAGTTGTTATCCATTTATTGGCTATTTCTTCTTATTGAGCTTCTTCAGATGAACAAGTAGCCGCTAAAGATGTTTTGAAACGTTAATTATGAGCATCTAACCTAAAAACTAGCTTAGTGCAACAGTATGTGAAAAATCATTATTACATCATAGATGAATATATACACTCTGTAGCAAAAAAATCTGCACGCCTGGAAAAATGATCCGATCATGATGAAATTCGACATGAGCAATGAGGAGACTAAGAGGACGAAATGATTCAAATTTGAGAGCAATCTCTATTTATTGCGCAGATATAGGTTTAGAACCGTTACATCTTAGTAACATGCATGAGGGAATTCGGTCCGGTATGGACTGATACAGACATCGAATGCTGTTCTGCGGAAGTTGCTGCCAGATCTGCTGTAATTGCGTAGCTATTTCTCCTACATTGCGCGATGGCTGGAGCCGGCTTCCTACCAGGTCCCAAACATGTTCGATTGGGGAGAGGTCCGGCGATCGGGCAGGCCAAGGGAGGGTTGTTATACCACACAAACAATCCATGGAGATGTTCGCCATGTGCAGACGGGCATTATCTTGCTGAAAGATGCCCCCCCCCCCAACAAATGCAACAGCTTTGGCAATACCACAGGTCCCAGGATCTTGTTGACGTATCGGCAGGCTGTTACGGTTCTGCGAAGGATCACTAACAGTGACCGGGTATCAAGGCGATGGCTCCCCAAATGGTAGCACCAGGCTTTATGGATGTATGCTGCCCATAATGATGTGGGGTGAGCAGCGTGGGCCAGGGCTCCTCCACACATGAATTCTCTGGTCATCCGAGCCCAGTGAAAACAGGGATTCATCGCTGAACATGAGATGGCTCTAATCTCATACATTCCAACCTGCATGATCGCAACACATGACAAAGTGTTTCTGGCAAGTCCAGGCGCTAGTGGTATCCGATGCAATGGTCGCCGACAATGTAGTCCAGCCTCTGCGAGTCTTCTTCCAACGGTGCTGCGTGAGTGACACTACACGTCCAAGAGATGTGGGTAGGTGTCTCTGAATGGCAGATAGCGAAGCTGTCAGTGGGCATGTGGCAGCTCGCACTATTGCATGATCCTGGTGAGAATTCATCATTTGAGGTTTGCCACTGCCCTCTTGACAGTTATGGATGCCCTGTTAAAACCACTGGTAACAATATTTTCTGATTATGTCTTTGCTGCGACCCTTGTGGTGGACGATATGTTTGGTATGACCAGCCTGCTTCCCGGAGTGCTGTGATGCGCCCTCTCTCGAACTCGCTCAACTGGTTGTAACATTGTTAGGTGGGTCTTTGAGGCATTCTCATTTGCTGCTTGGTCATTCCATGTCAAATCACCCATCATTTTCACGAGATGTCACCCACCCATCTCAGATTTTTGTGAAAATTGGCACAAAGTATTGTACTGGTGAGATATGAAACCTGTTAAAATTTTATGTCAGTAGATCTTGAGAAATGCCATTTTAAAAATTGGGTAGCTTTGCCTTTAAAGTTTTCGTCCTATGGGTTTTCACAACTACACTGTAGGACAAAAAAATTCACAACTTCATAACTAACTGTTGCATCCACATAATTTTTTTTTAAATGATCTGCATGATCCATACATTTGGGCACAGCTTGTTTCTGCACAATTTTTAGAATTAAAAGTACACTTTTTTTTTTAAATTTAATGACAAAAGACATGGAAATATGAGGCCACATTTTTATTAAACAAAACAATTTTTTTTAAACTGAGCCCTCTTCAAATTTGCTAAAAATATTTTCATGTGTGTATTATAACATAAGCTTTCAATAGGAGAAAAAAATATACTTATGGCAATTTTGGCAAGGGAAAAAAATAAAAATCCAAAACGGCATGTTTTTTATATATATGGAACATTCCGACATGATATTACCCAATTTTTTAATTAAGTGGTTGCTTGACCATTTTACCCCCCCCCCCCCATAGTTTAACTCTATTGGTGAGTAGCTCAAAACAAAATTTATTTTATTTTTATGTGCCACCATCTTGGATATAGGTTCATTTTTCTTTTCTGCGGCAGGCCAAAATAGGGCCTCACATTGGTTTTGAAAAAGTCTGTCGCTTTCCTTTTATTGTGGATCGAATGTTTTGGTTTTCACTACCTTAAAGAGGACATTTTAGGCTTACAGAACATGTATAGAAATGACAGAAAATATTTTTTTAAACCTTGCTTAAAATGGTGTTTAATTCGGCAACACTCACAAACATAAATCACTATTTTTGATGGACTGTTAAGGTGACTGGGGGTTGGAACCCCAAGATGGGAACTTTTGTGTAATAACTATGGCTAGTAGTTTTCAGCTATGGAGATCTTAAGCCTGGGAGCACACACACATGCACGCCTACCCGCCAGGTCAGTTTCCTGGGTCAGGAATCGCGTGTGCATAGGTGCGTGTCGACCTGCCAGTTTCAGTTTCCTGGTTCAGAAATCGTGTGTGCGTCCCAACCCGCCGGGTTCAGTTTCCTGGGTCAAAAATCAAGCGTGCACGCACGCACGCACACACACACGCACGCACACACACGCACGCACTGTCTGACCCGGCGAGTTTTCACCAGGCAGACTGTTACCCAGCGGGTTTTCACCAGGCAGACTGTTACCCAGCGGGTTTTCACCAGGCAGACTGCTACCCGGTGGGTTTTCACCAGGCAGACTGTTGCCCGGCGCGTTTTCACCAGACAGATTGTTACCCGGCGCGTTTTCACCAGGCAGACAGGTACCCAGCAGGTTGGCACCAGGCAGACTGGTACCTGGCGGGTTGGCACCAGGCAAACTCGTACCACTGAACCCGGGAGGTTCACTGACCACACCTGTCATGATGCTACAAAGTCATTGTACGTAATATGGTTGTACCACTGCACAGAAAAAAAGGAAAGAACAAATTAATCAATAAAATTTCTACGACGAACGTCCTATTACGGTTCTGCACTTTCAGTGGAAATGTAATCAGTCTCTTTCCTCTTCAAAAAGCCAAACTATTGAATTTATTGTGAATATGTGTCATAGATCTTGAATTACATACAAAAATTGAGGAAGAAAGATGTGCTTTTCTGCTTTGGAACGGACGGAAAGATGGCGGGCGGATGGAGTGCAGACCCGTAATAGGACGTTCGTAGTAGAAATTTTATTGATTAATTTGTTATTTCCTTTTTTTTAATTTTCTATCATATTTGATAGGTGTGAGACCTCCCTTACTAGAACGAATTCATTTCCGTGTAAATCGGTTGTTTCTCGTTGGGTTGGGGCTTTTATTCTTTAGGACGGACGGATGGGACGTGTAAGTTTCTATTACATCTGGCAAGTGTGAGGCACCCCTGTGAAGAAAGAAATAATTTCTGTGCAAATTGGTTGTTTCTCGTTGGGGTTACGTGCTTTTATACTTCCGGGATGAATGGGCAGACACAAGGCGGACAGATGGAACATAATTTTCTATCGCATCTGATAAGTGTGAGGTGTCCCTGAGTAGAAAGAAATCATTTCCGTGCAAATTGGTTGTTTCTCGGTGGGGTTGCGGGCTTTTATTCTTCGGAACGGACGGATGGACAGAACGTAACTTTGTATTGTACCTGATAGATGTGAGGCATCCCCTACTAGAAAGAAATCATTTCTGTGCAAATTGGTTGTTTCTCGGTTGGTTACGAGTTTTTATTCTTCCGGACGGACTGATGGAACGTAATTTTTTATCACATCTGATAAGTGTGAGGCGTCCTTCAGTAGAAAGAAATCATTTACGTGCAGATTGGTTGTTTTTTGGCGGGGTTACGTGATTTTATAATTTCGTACGCACGGACAGAAGACTTCGGACGCATGGAACATACTTTTCTACCATTTCTGTTAGGTGTGAGGCGTTTCTGAGTAGAAAGGAATCATTTCTGTGCAAATCGGTTGTTTCTCGTTGTGGTTACGTGCTTTTATACTTCTGGACAGACGACGGATGGATGGAATGAAATTTTCTATCATATCTGATAGGTGTGAGGCGTCCCTGAGTAGAAAGAAATCATTTCCGTGCAACTCAGTTGTTTCTTGGTGGGGTTCCGGGCTTTTATTGTTCGGGACGGACAGACTTCGGACGGATGGAACATAATTTTCTATCGTATCTGATAGGTGTGAGGCGTCCCTAAGTAGAAAAAATAATTTCCATGCAAATCAGTTTTTTCTTATTGGGGTTGGAGCTATTATTCTTTGGGCCGGACAGACAGACGGCCGACGGACAGAACATAATTTTGTATCACACCCAACAGGTGTGATGCGTCCCACAGTAGAAAGAAATCATTTCTGTGCAAATCGGTTGTTTATCGGCGGATATATTTTTTCTATTCTTCTGGACGGACGGACAGATGGCGGACAGATGGAACGTAATTCTGTATCGTATCTCATGGGTGATTTGTTCCTGAGTAGAAAGAGACCATTTGTGTGCAAATCGGTTGTTTCTCGGTCGAGTTATGTGTTTTTATGCTTTCGGACAGACAGAAAGACAGACTTGGGATGAATGGAACGTAATTTTGTATTGTACCTGATAGGTGTGAGGCGTCCCTGAGTTGAAAGAAATAATTTCTGTGCAAATCGGTTGTTTATTGGCGGAGATATTTTTTTTATTCTTCTGGACAGACAGGGGACGGATGGAACGTAATTCTGTATCGTATCTCATGGGTGATTCGTTCCTGAGTAGAAAGAGACCATTTGCGTACAAATCAGTTGTTTCTCAGTCGAGTTATGTGTTTTTATGCTTTCAGTCGGACGGACGGACGGACGGAAAGACAGACTTGTAACGGATGGGACGTAATTTTGTATTGTATCTGATAGGTGTGAGGCATCCCTGAGTTGAAAGAAATCATTTCCGTGCAAATCGGTTGTTTATCGGCGGAGATATACTTTTTATTCTTCTGGACGGAAGGACAAACGGCATACGTATGGAACGTAATTCTGTATCGTATCTCATGGGTAATTCATTCCTGAGTAGAAAGAGACCATTTGTTTGCAAATCGGTTACTTGTTAAGATACATGGTTTTTCGTGTGACAGTAATAAGTAATTTCTGGACGGATGGAACGTAATTCTGTATGGTATCTCATGGGCGATTCGTTCCCGAGTAGAAAGAGACCATTTGCTTGCAATTCGGTTACTTATTTGTTAAGATACATTGGTTTTCGTGTGGCCGTAATAAGTGACATTTCAATTTGTTGATGGTCCCTTAAGAGGACCCTATGTGATTTTCTTTGTTTCCTAGGTGATTTTTCCATTTTCAATTTGTTTACGGTCCCCTTAAGGCTAGGAGAGTCGACGGTCATTCCTTGTGTGAGATGCCGTCCTCCCCAGCACTTCTGGCCGCAAAGCTCAGCTTAATCTGCCGGTGGATACCGAAAAATACCAGCACTATTTATTTTTAAAAGGAAACTACTTATTTACATGCAGTATATCTTTGATGTTATACTGGGGCCGCAGGTGGCCTAGTGGGCAACGTTTGTGACTGCCACGGAAAGGGCCTCAGGTTCGATCCACTAAATATCCGCCGTGCGTCGGATGGGCACGTTAAGTTGTCGGACTCCGGGTACTGTCCCCCTGGTAATAAATAAGGGCATCTTCCTCCCCTTTCTGCTTTGCTTCCGTGTCACTTTCCTATCGGGTGCTCTAGCCCAAATCTCCTAGTTTCCTATTTCTAAGGGTTGTTTAAGACCTGGGGTCTTACACTCCCTAAAATCCTCTACATATGATCATATGTGGTGTTATACCGCAGGTGGCCTAGTGGTCAGCATTTGTGACTGCCATGGAGATAACCTCAGGTTCGATCCTGGGTAGGTACGAACGTTCGAACCACTAAATGCCCGCCGTGCGTCGGATGGGCACGTTAAGCTGTCGGACCCCTGGTACTGGCCCCCGGTAATAAATAAGGGCGTCTTCCTCCCCCTTTCTACCTCGCTTCCGTGTGACTTTCCTATCTGGCACTCTATCCCAAATCTCCTAGTTTCCTATTTCTAAGGGTTGTTTAAGACCTGGGGTCAGACACTCACTTCCTAAAATCTTCTACATATGATCGATCTTTGGTGTTATACGGGCTGCGGGTGGCCAAGTGGGCAACGTTCGTGACTGCCATGGAAAGGACCTCAGGTTTGATCCACTAAATATCCACCGTGCGTCGGATGGGCACGTTAAGCCGTCGGACCCCGGGTACTAGCCCCCGGTAATAAATAAGGGCGTCTTCCTCCCGCTTTCTACTTCGCTTCTGCAGCACTTTCCTATCGGGCACTCTAGCCCAAATCTCCTAGCTTCATATTTCTAAGGGTTGTTTAAGACCTGGGGTGAGACACTCCCTTCCTAAAATGATCTACATATGATCATGATCATTTGGTGTTATACCTTTCGAGTCCAGAAAAGGGTAAAAAGAAAAAGAAAAAAGCATAACAGCTTAGATCAGAACATATTAAAGACTTCGTGTAACAACTTACAGAATGAAACCAGAAGTGTGAGATGGCTCTAGCTGATTGCTGTATTTCACTAATGAAAGTAAACAAAATTAAAATTAGGTAATGGAAGTCAAAAGCAAACTGAAAACTAAACTGCTATTGGTCATACTCCAAGGAGTTTCTGGTTTAGAAGGGATAGTACGGTTTGGATTCCACCCTGTGAAAGCAGCGAAATACACGGGGAGAAAACTTGGTGCCAGAAAAATCAGTGAAACCTTAGGGGAGAAATGAATGTTTTTGCTAAAAACTTGGAGAAATCAGGGAATTTGTAATCCTATGCTATTAAGGAAAACAACAAAATTTAAGGATCTAGTCTTAGCATGACTGTTTCATTTTTACTCCCTTCCCTCCTCTCACATAAAACACCTGCAATGGAAAGATGTACTTAAAGATACATTTATTGCATCATATAGTGGCCAAACTTTGCATTTATAAATGTATTAGGTTAAACTTGTTAATTGTGAAATACTTGCAAAATGTCATTTCATCACTTTTGGAGAATTTTTGGTTGGTATTCAATTTAGTTAAATATTTTATAAATAATGATTGCAGTCTCAATTTGAAAGTTGGCATACTAATAAACAAAATTCTAACGATGCTGTATAATTTTTTCAAAATTTTAAAATGACAGTTTTTTAAAATATTCAAGGTCAAAGGTTATTTCTATGACCTTGAAAAAATCAACCTAAATTTTTTTTATTTTTCAGCACAAGATTTTAAAGCTCATTAAAAATGCTATAAAAAGAAACAGCTTGCGACCTTCTAGCCCAATTAAGAAACACCATACAACTACTCAAAGATTGTCCAGAGGTTACGATTTTCTAATTTTCAGGGTCATGTAATTTGAAACCCCTAGGTGGACAGAGGTAAAATTTGAGATTTATGCATGCATAAGTTCACATGCTTCAACAATCACACCAAATTTCAAGGAAATCAAAAGGGGTCAGGTTGAAAATGGCCATCTCATTGGTTGATTTGACATGGAATGACCCATGTGCAACTTCGTGTTGTTTCGTTACAGATCAACTTAACAATGCAGTTTTTTTTCCAGGAGAATGTGACAGACTTGATACCAGGATAAAATTGGTTGACCTGTGCTGTCTGTATGTACTTTACTTCAATTTGTTTCGTGTCAGTGAGAAAAAATTTTTCAAATCCCTCTGGGACACTTATAAAAAGGTAACTTTCATCAATTGCATTATTTTATTTGAGAAAAAAAAAATCTTTAAAGTCAGTACATTGTGTCTTAACTTTGAAGTGATGCATGCTGTTTTTTAAAATGTTATTGAAGGAATCATTCTATTTTTATTCATTTATATTTGTACCACTTTTCTGATGGATTTAAAGATTAAAAAAAATAATTGTGTGTTTACTAATGTTTCTTAAGGAACCTCAATCCCTGTTATAAATATGTTAAGCAAAGTACTCAGCAGTGATGAAATTGAAATTCTTGGAAATGGACTGAAATGTTACGTTAAGGCAGAGGCACTGCTGAAGTTTGTGATTCCTGAGCTTTTTATTGTTGTATCTTTATCTTTAGAGATTAACAGTGATGAAGCAATAATGTGCAGCATGTAAATATGATATATAAAATGGAAATTATCAAGTGCAAAAGAAGGGTAATTATTAGTGAAATCAAATGAATTTCCAGTTTAAGGGGTGACCACACAATATTCATCAGTTTCATCGACAAAAGAAATGTTAGCGATTACTAACAAATGAATGTAACAAGAACCACTGCAGTCTGTTTTCAATGAGTCAAATAAGTTGAAATTAAAAGAAATACATTGTCATTGTGCAGGAAACATAAGACAGCCATTTAAGTAAAAGAGCTCCCAAAGGCATTAAAAGCTCACAAATGAATAGCAGGCAGAGCAAGTTCCTGCTCTTTTCAGTAAGTTAAAACTTCAGGAATTGAAAAGCAAAGTATAACATTGTACCAAGGAAAGGCATTGTTAATTATATCATTCAGTATTGTCATGTTGTTATTTATCAATTATTTAACACAACCAAAGGAACACATTTATCTAAAAACAAAACAGCTTCATCTGCCGCCCACTCACTACACTATATTTGACTTACTTTTTGGTCTGTTGCCAAACTTCACATTCTAAAAAGAATATTCACATTCACACATGATATGCTTTATATATATATATATACATAAGAGCAAAGTAAAAAACAAAAGACATTACCTAAAAAATTTTGAAACGAAATTTTCTAAAGTACCTGAAGATCATGACGCGCAACACAGCAGTTATGAAAATTCAGAATTCACAGTCTATTAAGAAGAGATAGAAGCAAAAACAATTTTTCAACTCATACTAAAAAACATAGAAAAATTCATATACTGGAACTACAGACCTATCAGCCTCCTATCAGTGGTTTATAAAATCTTCACTAAAGTTCTTTCACACCACTTGTAGGTGACACTGGGCATGGCTCAATCTAGAGAACAAGCTGGATTCAGGAGTGGCTACAGCACTATAGATCATATCCATGTACTGAGAGAACTAATTGAAAGAGCGAGGGAATATGAACTTCCATTTTGCATGGCTTTTATCGATTAGGAAAAGGCCTTTGATTCAGTGAAACCATCAGCAGTTATAATGGCTTTAAAATCCTGCGGTATTGAAGATGCATACATTAATATTATTAATAACATCTATGAAAATGCAAGTGCAAAGATTCGGCTGTTTGAGAACACAGCATACATAAAAGTTGGAAAGGGAGTGATACAAGGTGACACCATATCTCCGAAGCTCTTTAATGCCACATTGGAGGGTGTTTTTCAGTCACTGAGCTGGGAAAACGTTTTGCTGATGACATAGTCATTTTTGCAACTACCTCATCAGAGCTGCAGAGTATGATCCAGGAATTTGCTGACAGGAGGAAGTGGGATTAAAAATGAACTTTCAGAAGACAAAAGCGATGTTCAATGCTTTTACAAGAAATTAAGATTTATCTATTGATGGGGAAAAGCTGGAGATAACAGATGCTTACATTTATCTTGGACAGCAGATATCAAGTGAGGGTCACATTGATGAAGAAATTAATCGGCGTACAAAACTTGCCTGGAGAGCTTTTGGAAGAAACAGCATAATTTTCAAGAGCAATATGCCATTATGTCTTAAAAGAAAAGTGTTTGATCAATGCATCCTTCCAGTGCTTACGTATGGTGCAGAGATGTGGACCTTAACTAAAAGAGGCATACAAAAGCTGCAGACAACTCAAAGAAGCATGGAGAGGTGCAAGCTTGGTGTGACCAGGAGAAATAAGAAGAGGAACTCATGGATCAGAAAAATGACGAGAGTGGAAGACATCATGATCAGAGTTAAATCCCTGAAATGGCAATGGGCTGGACATACTGCCAGAAGGACAGACCATCGATGGACAGCCGAAATTTTAGATTGGATTCCAAGGGACAGGAAAAGACCCAGAAGAAGACCACATGGGAGATGGGTGGATGAAATTCGAAAGTATGCGGGAGTAACATGGAGGAGACTGGCACAAGACAGACCGTTGTGGAAGAGGCTTGGAGAGACCTTCGTCCAGCAGTGGATTGATAATGGTTGACAATGATGATGATTATATACATATACAAATGATTAGCCTGTAAAAATAATATAAATGAGTCTTTAAAAACAAATATAGTTTTTCAATCTTTTTGGTCATGTTCGTGTTCTCACGGGCCTTCTATTAAGTGGGAATACCTCAGTAGTTGTGTACTTTGAACTCACACCCTGACCAGCAGAATTAGAATCACCTCCAATAGGCAGAGAACTAGATTCCTCCTGTGCATCATTTGGTGACTTTGTTTCCCTAATTTATTTAGGAAATGCATACCTGTCTAGTTCTTCCTCATCATTTCTACTGCTTTCTTCTTCTGTCTTTAATGTACATTGTTTTAGCAGTGTCTCTGGGTCTTAGATGAATTCTGTTTCTATGATACATTAGATCATCCCCTGTTTTGACAATATAAGAATGAAGCAAATCATGTTTTCTCAAAACACTTCAGGGACCCAACTTCTAGTGCCATTTGAATGTAGACAGGTTGTCATTCTGATAAGACTGATAAAGGCTTGGCCTTTCCATCGTAATGGTTCTTCTGTCTTTGCCGTCTCTGTCTCAAAACTCTTAAGGTCTTTCTCACTGGAAATTTAGATACAATAATTTAAACATTTTTTTATGAGTAGGTGTAATACCTCTCAGAGTTCTTCCCATGAGCAATTGTGCAGGTGAGGGAAAGTCCACTTTTGATGTATTGTTATACTCCAAGATCACTAAATCTGCACCCCCTTGACCTTGTTTTACTTTATGCAAAATTCCTTTAATGGTCTGAACAGTTCTTTCAATCATACCATTAGATTTTGGATATCGAGGTGACAACGTTTCATGCATTATATCAAATTGCTCCATGAAACCCCTGAAGTTAATACTGTCGAAAGGAGGACCATTATCAGAATGCAGTTTTTTTTGGAATTCCATGCGTTTGAAATATTCGTTTTAATGCATTCACTGTGCTTTCTGTAGTCTTCTTGTTTAGTTTCCTTATTTCAACAAATTTGGAATGATAGTCCACTAAGAGTAAAAAATCATCACCTTGGAAATAGAAGAAGTCCACTCCAACCTCTTCCATAGGTACATCAGGTATCCGGTAAGGCATAAGAGGCTCCTTAGTATGTGATCTCTGATACTGTTGACAAATGTTGCATTGTATTACCATGTTTTTCACATCAGACATTTTATTTGGCCAATATAGAGATGTTCTTGCCCTACCCTGACAAGAATTTATTCCTTGATGTGCTATGTGGATTTTCTGTAAAAATTCTTTTTGTATTTTTTTTGGAATGACTTGACGATTACCAAGAAATAGTAAATCATCATATATATGTAATTCTAACCTCTTATCCCAATAAGGACAAACCTCACAGTCAACTTGAAATTTATGATCAAGGCAACCATTTTTAATAAGAGTTTTAGCCCTGATCAATTCTTTGTCTTGAGATGTAGCTAGTTGAATTTCTTTCATTTTAGCATCACTGGCTGTTGTGACTGCATATACACTGGCGTGCAAAAATTAAGGACGAGACAGTTTTTCGAATGTAACGTTGTGCAGAAGTGCTCCACATCGACTCAAATCATACCATCAGATCCCCAAGATGTAAGAATATGGGACAAGTGAGCAAAACCGTCCAAACAAGGAATCCAAAGGATAGAAAGGCACTTTATTGAAAAGGTAGCTTTGAGCACAACTGGACAGAAGACAGAAACGTCCATGTGACAGGCGGCTGCCAAGAAAATCCAGTCTTTAGTAGGGGATATGATCACCCCCTGACTGTGTTGCAGGATTTACAATGTCTGTCCATGCTGAGGACGAGGTTGTCAAGGAGCTGTTGAGGCATCGCAGCCCATTCCTCTTGTAGTGCCAATCGCAGCTGCGGGATCGTTGCTAGCGGCTGGTGACGTGCTGCCAAGCGTCTCCTGAAAAGGTCCCACACGTGTTCGATTGGATATAGGTCCGGGAACCTTTGCGGGCCAATCCATGCATTGAATATCTTCACTCTCCAACAGCTCTGCGATAGCCACTGTACGATGAGATGTAGCATTGTCGTCCATGAAGAGGAACTCAGGACCCACAGCACCTCTAAACAGACGCACGTGAGGCAGGAGAACCTCGGTACAATAGCGGACATCAGTGACTGAACCTCCTTGAAAGATTTGGAGGTCAGTACGGCTACCAAGCATGATACCACCCCAAACAAGAACTCCGCCACCTCCAAACCTGTCCCTTTCGATGATGTTGGTGGTGTGATTGCGTGTTCCCTGCTCTCTCCAGATGTGTATACATCCAGAATCGCTCGTCAGACTAAATTGGCTCTCATCCGTAAAGAGAACTCGATCCCATTGCTGATGTGTCCAGTTCTTGTGTTCCTGGCACCACAGAAACCGCCGTCTCTGATGAGCAGGCGTTAATGGCACACACCGTACTGCTCGTCATACAAATAGACCACCTTTGTGCAGTCTCCTGGCCACAGTAAAACGCGATAATGGACGTCCAGTTGTCTGTTGCATGTGCCTTGCAATTTCTCCCGCTTTCTGCCATCTGTCTCTTTTCGCCTGTAGGACAATATACCGGTCGTCTGCCGCTGTGGTTACTCGTGGACGACCACTGCTAAACTCTCGGACAGCTGTTCCTGTCGTTTGAAATGCTCTTCCAAGCTTGTGAAACGATGCTGTGAGCGATCCCGAACTCCTCGGCCACACTAGTCACATTTCGACCTTCTTCCAACTTCCCAATGATGCGACCTCAATATACCTGTAGGACAATATACCGGTCGTCTGCCGCTGTGGTTGCTCGTGGACGACCACTGCTAAACTCTCGGACAGCTGTTCCTGTCGTTTGAAATGCTCTCCAAGCTTGTGAAACGATGCTGTGAGCGATCCCGAACTCCTCGGCCACACTAGTCACATTTCGACCTTCTTCCAACTTCCCAATGATGCGACCTCGGGTAAAGTAATCCAGATGTCATCTACTGGATTGCCTGTTTGCCATATCATACGGTGGCAGCAACTTGACGTCATTCAAACCGATATACACTGTGCAATAGCTTTCTCCGAATTGCTGAGCGTACGCCGCCCGTGTGCTTTTATACCCTTCCTACAACCTCCCCCAGTCATGCTGCATATATGCGCATGCCCTACCGTACCGGACCCTAGTCTATCTCCTGAGTGGTCTTTCGGTTCGTTCTGCCTGCTCGTTCCGCTGTTATGCTAATTTCTCCTCTTCGTCCTTAATTTTTGCACACCAGTGTACTATACTAGAGTCACCCTCTAAGAATGTTGTTTCCAAGCTTTTTGCAACAGGTTTTCTAGATAAAGCACCTTCTACATACATATTTTTACCAGGAACATGAATTAACTCAAAGTCATATCTCAAAAGTTCTAAGATCATTCTCTGTAACCGAAGAGATATATCATCTAAAGTTTTTTAGAAGACCAAGCAATGGCTTGTGATCAGTTTCTACTGTAAAGGAAGTGCCATACACATAGTAGTGAAACTTCTTATAGCCATTGAGAATAGCTAATACACTGCTGGCCACCCAAAATGCAACACTAAGAAGGAAGCATCCGATTGGCCTGAAATTCGCAGATTGCGTCGCCCACGAGATGACATGCAAACGATTAGCATTGCAGGGCATATGCAAATCATGTGCGCCTGGCACGCCACCGAGAAGCATTATGAGAAGGGTGCACAGAAGGCGGGGTGTAAGTAGTGGAAGTGTGTTGTGCTGCCGGACCTGTGCGTGGGAAGCTTCCTGATGCCTCGTGGCAGAATACGGCAGTCATTCCAGCACATTTCGGAGTTCCACAGAGGATGAATAGTGACTTATTGCGACAGCAGTTTATCGTACAGATACATCGGCGCCCGTGTGGGACAACATCCAGCCAGAGTGAGGCGAGTATGGATTCGGTGGGTGCAGGAGGGACGGACGGACTGAAGTGAGTGATTGCCGCAGCCGCGGCACACCACCGAACAAGAGGACCGGCGGGAATTGACGGCTCGCACCGCCACATTACGAACGTTAGCGCAGGAATTAGGATGTGTTGCGCAACAACCTGTGTCAGCACATACCGTTCGACGTCGTCTGCAGGAGCGGGGACTTGTCGCACGGCGCCAATTGCTCCGATTACCATTGACGTTACACCACCGACGAGTGTGGCGGCAGTGGGCCGTTGAACGCCGCACCTGGACTACGGAATGGCACGACATTGTCTTCTCCGACGAATCCCGCTTCTGCCTGCAACACCACAATGGTTGGATCCGCGTGTGGCAGCACCGCGGCCAGAGACTGTATAGCGCCTGCATTATGCATCGCCATACCGGTCCGTCGCTTGGCGTTATGGTTTGGGGGGCAATTGGATATGACACCCGCACCCCTCTGGTACGCATCACTGGTACACTCAACAGCCACCGCTATATCTCCGACGTTTTGGAGCCTGTAGTCCTCCCTTACCTGCAGGACCTGCCAGCAGCCACGTTTCAACAGGACGATGCGTGCCCGCCCGCACGTGGCACGCATCGTGCAACAATTCTTTACGGCCCACCAGGTGTCACTGCTGCAGTGGCCCGCCTGTTCTCCTGATATGTCGCCCATCGAACACTTCTGGTCGTTGATCGACAACCGAGTGGACCGGCAAGAACCACCCGCTGCTAAGCCTGATGAACTATGGCAACGTGTGGAAGCAGCCTGGACCGACATACCCCAAGCCCACATCCGAAGCCTCTTTCATTCGATGCCGCAGCGTGTAGCAGCCGTTATTGCCAGCCATGGGGGCCACACGAAGTATTGATGTCTGCGTGTTCCGTAAGTCGCACGGGCCTGTAAGCTGAATCATTTAATCTTTGTATCTGTTATTATGTGTCCAGTAAATCTGGCTTTGCTATCTCATGTTCTTCTTGGTGTTGCATTTTGGGTGGCCATCAGCGTAGTTCCTTTTTTATTTGACTATAATTTTGTTGATATTCACTAAGAGCAACTAAAGCAAATGCAATTGGATGATTAACTTGCATTAAAACAGTGCCTAACCCATAGCTGCTAGCATCCACAGATATCACAGTACTTTTTCTCAGATCAAACTACTTCAATACAGGTGCATTTGTTACTAAAGACTTCAGATCATCAAAGCATTTTTGTTCATTAGACGACCACAAAAATTCAGTTTTTGTAGTTAAAAGCTTTCTTAGAACCCCTGTTTTATCCGACAAAATTAGGAATAAACTTTGCAAGATAGGTGATCATACCGAGAAAACTTTGTAGTTCCTTTTTTGATACAGGGATTTTAAAATCCTGGATGTCATCTATTTTCGAGCCATTTCGGCTAATTCCTTCTTTGGATAAACAATGTCCAATATAATCAACAGACTTAACTTTTAGCTTACTTTTCTCTTTAGAAAGTTTCAGTCCACAATTTCGATCCCTTTTGAGGAAAGTTTCTAATCTTGTGTCATGTTCTTCTGTAGTCCCATACACTAAAATATCATCAATATATGCTACAGTTCCTTCAAGGCCTAACAAAATGTCATCCATAGTTTTTTGAAACACTTCTGGAGCATTAACTAACCCATACGGCAATCTACAATATCTATATCTCCCAAAAGAAGTAGCACTTGCACACATTCGTGAACTTTTCTTGGAAAGTGGTATTTGTAAGAATGCCGATGATGCATCTAGTACTGAAAAAAACCTAACTCCTTCAAGCTGTGAAAAAAATGCTGGTTTGTGTCGGTATGTGATAATGCTCTCACTTAACAAATTTATTTAGTTCTCGTGGACCCATTCAAATTTTGATTTTTCTATTTGGGGTTTTCACCACCAGTCTCTTTGGTGGGCATGGGTTTGAATCCCACTGCTTCCACCATGTCATGTTGTTATTTATCAATTATTTAACACAACCAGAGGAACACATTTGTCTAAAAACAAAACATAACTTTATTTGTGGCCATCATTCTGCCAGCTTCATCTGCCACTGCCCACTCACTACAATATATTTGACTTACTTTTTGGTCCGTTGCCAAACTTCACATTCTAAAAAGAATATTAACGTTCACAACGTGACAAGTATTTGCTAGAATTGGACAGTGTCCAGAGGTTTGCCAAGTTTCCTGGTATATCAAAACAGCGAACAACATGGATATTAAAGTTATTTTTTTGATATAGTATCACTCTTTTCATCTGCATCAGTGATTCAAACAGGCAACAAATAAACCAGTAATGAAATTCAGAACAAAAATCCTTCTCAACGTGAGCCAAAAGCAACTGACCAGGCATGAAAGATAGTGATACGAACCTTTTTCTTCCAGTGCCATGGAAAGTACCACTAGCAAAAGCTAAGAGCAGCAGTCAGCTCATTATCAGGACTCCTAATGGAATTAGTACTAACATACATAAAAAATATTGCTAACTATTCCCTGAAATTCAGAGGTTAGGTCATCAAAAAAAGATAAAGATCATCAGCCAGATCAAAGTTACTGATAATGATTAACTTATGTGCTGATGTAACAAACATCTCCATTTACATGGACATGCATTACAAATCTCACATGCATTACAAATCTCATGCAAAACCTTTTTTACTTCAAACTATTTATCTTTTTTTTTTTTTTTTTTTTGTTTCGGGCATTATTTATTCATGTCCTCCCATGATTTCTTTGGCCTTCCTGTACCTTTCTCTCCTGCCACTTTGGCTAACTAAATTCTTTTAGGTAGCACCTCTGTTATCACCCATTCTTTCAGCATGGCCAAACCATCTAAAAAAATTGTCTCTTCCCTACTTATAACGTAGCATTTTTCAACACATTACACTTTTGTAACTCATCTTTGTTTCTCACATGATCAGAATACATCTTACAACAAACTCCGAGTAAGGAACACATTTTTTCAGTACACAAATGATTCTTGTACCTCTCCTGCAGTACCTTAGTTTCATTGACATTCATCAAAGTAGGAACAACTGCACTTCCACACACACCCTGTCAGGAATTTTTTTGACAATGCATCAGTCCTGTGGAATCTTCCTAAAGCAGCTATGGCTTCAAAAGCTGAATTTACTTACCTACTAATTTCACCATTTAATCTTTTTCCTTAACAAACACGTTTCCTAGATACACAAACGTATTCACTTGGTCTAACTCTGTACCGTTTAGACTGATCTTGCATTCAGTAATAAGCTTCTAACTCAAAAGCCATGACTTCAGTTTTTCTCTTATTTATGCTCAGTTTGAATTTTATCTGTACTTTACAGCTCACTTTTGCTCTTAGCTAACAGGACTGTGTCATCAGCATTCAACAACCTGCATACATGGAAATTCTCTAGACTTAAGGATGTACTGTGTGGTTTGGTATCATACATCCATGTATCCATAAATGTATTGAACAGCCTTGGTGACATTGCAGAACCATGTCTTACCTGACACCAATAGGAAATCAAGTTGATAAATATACCTACAGGAAAAAACCTCCAAAAAACAGTAAAATTTCCCCAATGGACATTTCAATTTTGCGGACAGTTTTGTGACCCCCAGTCCCAAAGTACACTCACTTCCAAAAGTTAAGCATGCAGTGGGAGAAGTTAATTTCCGGAAGCCAATCGGAATTGGAGAGACTGCAATTCGCCACAGCGGTAGATGGAAGTATGCAAATGTGATAGGTAACAGCGAATCACGGTGTCTTGCAGAGAAATATGCAAAACAGGCAGTCGTATAAGAAGCCAGCACTCTGAAGGGGTGCAGGAGTTGCATGCAAGTGCTGCTACAAGGTGTTGAGAACTGTCGGAGGATTTGTTTTGAAGACAGACTCGATTTTATGGCTTCCAGAAGATGATTGGAAGATTCTGAGCGCTGGCGTGCCGTCGGACGCATTGAAGCAGGACAGTCAATCACAGATGTTGCTGGTTTCTTCGGCGTGAATCATTCCGTCATTTCACGTTTATGGAAACAATTTCTAACCAGCCAAACAGTTGTCCGCAGACCTGTGGCCGGTCGCCCAAGGGTTACGACCCCTGCGGAAGACCGATATATTGCTGTTGTAGCCAAGCGGAATCGAAAAGCGACGTCCACACATGTGACATCTATGGTTACGGTGGCCATTGGTAAGACGATATCTGCCACTACTGTGCGTCGAAGGCTACACATGAAGGGACTGTACGCCCGGGTACCACGGGTTTGTGTTCCTCTATCCGTCCAATCCAGAGTGGCACGATTAAAGTGGTGTCGCCAACATGTCAATTGGACTGTGTCTGATTGGGGCAACATTATATTCACGGATGAGTCCAGATTTACCCTGCAACCCGATGACAAGCATGTACGGGTGTAAAGGGAAGAAGGCACACGCAATCGACCCCAGAACATTACCGAGCATCATGCATTCCGAGGTGGAAGCAGCATGATCTGGGCAGGAATTTCGTTGGGATATCACACCGACCTCCACATCTACAGACGGGGTTCTGTGACGGCTGTACGGTATCGGGATGAAGTCTTAGACCCCACTGTGCAATTGTACGCTGCAGCAGTTGGTCGTGCCTTCGTTTTAATGGACGATAATGCGCGTCCCCATAGAGCTGCCATCGTCGACGACTACCTGGAGAGTGAGGGGATTGCGCGCATAGAGTGGCCGGCGTACTTGCCCGACCTTAATCCCATTGAAAATCTTTGGGATGCCCTCGGCCGTGCTGTGTGTTCACGTCTCCCGCCCCCAACCACTCTCACAGCTTTGGAAACTGCTCTACAGGAGGAATGGTGATTACTGGACTCTGCGGTGGTTGATCACCTCATAAAAAGCATGGTCAGACATTGTGAACTTAGTATGCAGATGAGGGGTGCTCACATACCCTATTAATGTCGCGTTTTGTTGTTTGTTGTGACTTTATTACGCACTTTGTAATTGACTCCAATTTGACGTCATCTTATAATTTCTGAAAATTCAATATTATTTTCATCTCTGTCTGTATTTCTTTGTTTTGATTCATTAATAAACATATTTCCTACATTCCTGCCGCATTTCGTGTCAATCCAAGCAGTACTTCTCCATTTTTTCACATCTTACTGCTCCGTGCTTCACTTTTGGAAGTGAGTGTATATACACTGAAGTGCCAGAAAAACTGGTACACCAGTATAATACTTAGTAGGTCCTCCACAGGAGTGCAGGACTGCAGAAATATGACAGGGCATGGACTTCACTAGCTTCTGGAAATATGCTAAAGGCAATGCACACCATACTTCCTGCAGAGCGTTCCACAATTCGGGTTTATTCCGAGGTCTTTTTTTTTTTCACATCTTACTGCTCCGTGCTTCACTTTTTGGAAGTGAGTGTATATACACTGAAGTGCCAGAAAAACTGGTACACCAGTATAATACTTAGTAGGTCCTCCACAGGAGTGCAGGACTGCAGAAATATGACAGGGCATGGACTTCACTAGCTTCTGGAAATATGCTAAAGGCAATGCACACCATACTTCCTGCAGAGCGTTCCACAATTCGGGTTTATTCCGAGGTCTTGGATTGCTGTGTTCGATAGTGCGTTGCATGGCATCCCAAATGCGTTCTATCATGTTCAGATCTGGGGACTTGGGTGGGAATGGCAACACACCAAACTCAGATGAATGCTCCTCTAACCATAATGTGGCATCCCGACACTTGTGTGGAGGTGCATTGTCATGTTGGAACAGGCCCAACCCATCAGCATGAATGCAGGACATGAATGGGTGTACCTGGTCAGAAAGGATGCGCACATAGCGTTGGATGGCACAGACATTAGTAGATGTACCTGGGGTCCCAGTGAAATCTAGCTGAACACACCCCATACCATTACGGACCCCCCACCAGCCGGTACAGTTCCCTGTTGACAGGTGGGATCCATGGCTTCATGGGGTTTGCACCATACACGAATCCTTCCATCTGCCCAATACATTTGGAAACGCGACTCGTCAGACCAGGCTACTTGTTTTCAGTCATCAAGTGTGCAGTGGCGGTGTTGCCATGCCCAAGCGAGGCGCATAGCTCTGTGTCGTGCACCCATCAAGGGGACTCGAGTTGGACGTCAGCTCCCAAAGCCCATATCATGCAGGGTACATTGCACAGTCCTGATGCTGATGCTTGTTGAGGCACCAGCATTGAATTCCGATGATACCTGCGAGAGTGTCGCGTGAAACGATTCTTAACAGGCGACGATGGTCATGTTCACCCAATGTCTTTTTACGGCCACACTGGTATCGTAGGCTGGAGGTTTTGCCGGAATTCTTGTAGTCACGGTACATCCTTGCAATGGTCGTCCGTGAAAATTCGAACTTCATTTCTACCTCCGAAATACTATGGCCCATCTCACGAGTGCCAACTATGACACCATGTTGAAAATTGCTTAAATCGTTATTACTTGTCATTCGCATGCTGAAAACAGCTCTGATGGCTGGCAAGGATGTCTATCGCTTTATATACGCACTGGCGGACGCAACCGAGTACGCGCATAGGGGACGTTGCTATGTATTTTGCATAAGCTCATCTGTACCAGTTTTTCTGACACTTCAGTGCATACATACATACATATCATTAAGCTGTTCTCTGAGATTCAGAAGTTAGCCCCTCAAAGGAAGACAAACTGCCAAATAAATGTTCAACTGATAGAACTAAAATTTACTTCCTGTATCAAACGTCTCCATTTACAGTGATCTCGGCACACAACTCGAGCTTTGCTGACATCTAGCACACGTCGCGCGCAACACCTTCTGTACTTAATACTCATAATCTTTTTCTCAAGCAGTCGTTCCTGAATCTGGTTTTCCCATGATTTCCTTGGCTACGCTCTACCTTTCTTACATGCCATTTGGACTGAAAATTTTTTTAGTAAGTATTTCATCATTCTTTCAACATGGCCAAGCCACCTAAGAGTCCTCATCTTACTAACAAACACTTTGCCTCACATTACACAACCGCAATGCATCTGCATTCCTCACGTGATCGGAGTGTCTTGTGACCCCTGGCCCCTCCTATAAGTAACACATCTGTCCAGCACATAAACAACTCCTATGTCTCTTTTGCAATATCCAGGTTTCACTGCCATACATCAAAGTAGGAACAATTACACTTTCATATACTGCTATTTGGGACTTTCTTGAGATCCCGTTATTTCTGTGAAATTCTCCTAAAGCACAGCTATGACTTTCAATGAAGAATTCACTCGCTTACTAATTTCGCCATCTAATTTGTTCTCTATGTCAAACATGCCACCCAAATATACAAACTCATTCATCTGGTCATTCACTGTGCCATTTAAACTTATCTTGCATTCAGTACTAACAGTCCCTGCTCAAAAACCAAACTGATTTTTTCCTTATTTATACTCAGTTTGAATTTTTTACAAACTCAATTTGTACTCTATCTGAAGAAAGTCGCCGTCACTGCACGATATAACACATAAACTTCCAAACCAAAGTGGATGATGTTAATGACTTTAATTCAAATAAAAATGAATTTTAAAATATCATGATACTGAGAGTTAAAATATCATGGCACAAGATCTTTCGTGCCAGCTCCTGGCACATCATCAGGTGGTAGTTAAATTTATGATACTTTAAAAGTGTGAAAGAGTTCTACAAGGAATGCAACTGGTATTTATACAGACCACAGTGTAGCCAACGCATGACGTGAAGGAAAAACGTTGTCACATTGCAACCAATAGCTGTTGAATCATATTCGTCGACAATCAAATCCAGGAATTAAGTTTTACATTAAAACTTATTTAATCCTTTATTGTTCTTGAATAATGGTATCCAAGGAGAAGGAATGAACTTTGGTACTTTGTCATAATATTTCATGTCATTAGTGAAAATATAAAGGCTCTCTGCCTGTAAAGTCGTACTTCTGGTGGTGTGGCTAGATATAACACGAGCCTCTCCCAAATGGGAATGTGTGTTCCATGGTTAACCAGTCGTACAAGTGCAGTAGAGTTAAAATGTGTCCTAATATTGTATTTATGTTCAGATATGTGAGTGCATAAATTCCTCATAGTGAAACTAATATAGATCCTGTCATTATCAACAGTATCTAAAGCTTTGTATTGTATTTGATAAGTGCCGAATCTACTCGTAAGGAACTAAGTCTCAGTCTTTCTTGATAGTTGACATAAGGTTAAAGGTTTTAATTCCAAAGCTTAATTTATATTTTTTGCAAGTATTCCTGAGCATGTTCGTTACGCTTAGAATGTAGTCCACAGAACCCACATATATACAATGTTTAATTTCTTTAGTTAATGTAGTGCAGCCTGCTCTTTTTATTCTTCAGTGAATTCGGTTCACAATATCTCTAGGGCAGTGGTGCAGAAAATTTTCAGGGCCCAATATTTCCCCAGAACACACTTTTTTATCTGAAATTTCCTCCAAAACTGTAACAGATATTCATAGAAGTTTAAGCGATTATTAGAGTATATGTTGATGATTAAGAATTATCCTTAAAGCCTATTACTTAAAAAATTGGAAAAAACCCCACCCAACTAATATTTATTCCAATGAATAAATAAAAAACAATCTTACATTAATCGGTGACGTCAGTTGTCACCAAGAAATGGCAGCCTTCCCTTCTCTTTGTAAAGGCTGTCAATCACCTTTGACGTCTTATACACCTTGAAAAGAGATGCTGAAGAAATCCTTGTGAAATGGTATCTTCCACCATGGAAATGCATGTCCAAGGATTCGTTTAAAAATTATGAAGCCTTATGAACAGGAGGTCCATTCCAAGAAATGAAGACTTCATTAAAAAGGGTATAGAACTGGATGTTCACATTATATTCGTTGTTAATAAGTCAATTTTTCGTTCTGTAATTGTTATTACTACAGGGTGTCCGAGAATTATTGGACACATTACAAAATTATATAAAACAAAACATTAAACAGATAGAAAGAAACTGACTGTACTAACTTACAATGTAACTACACAAGTTAATAAATTTTGACGTGAGATCCCTTGGTTGCTCGCAGTATGTCCAAGCGATACTCGATTTCATGCAATGTATTGGCAAGCATCTGAGGAGTTATGGAATTAATAGCAGCTGTGATACGCTGCTTCAGTTTCTGCAAATCAGTACAAGGCATCTGATAGACACTATCCTTCACATAACCCCACATGAAATAATCCAATGGAGTTAGATCTGGAGAGCGAGGACGCCATGGAATGGGACCACCACGCCCAATCCATCTGTTGGGGAATGCTCATTTAGGTGCTTACGTACACACGTTGACCAATGCGGAGGTGCGCCGTCTTGTTGGAAAACGACATCATATCTTTTGATCTGGGGTATAGCGAAATTTTTTAGCATATCCAAGTAAATGTCACCATTTATAGTTT
The DNA here is from genome assembly GCA_039090855.1 of Macrothele yani. Taxonomy (NCBI): domain Eukaryota; kingdom Metazoa; phylum Arthropoda; class Arachnida; order Araneae; family Macrothelidae; genus Macrothele; species Macrothele yani. The sequence continues at coordinate 97,342,159 of CM077023.1, read as the reverse complement.
ATTCGCAAAAGAAAGGACTATTCACTTCTCTTTTTGATAGGGCGCCCCACACATTAACTTTTGGAGAATCACGTTCCAGTTCAATAGCAGCATGAGGCGGTTCACTGCCCCATATCCTACAGTTGTGACAATTCTCCATACCTGATACATGAAATGTGGATTCATCACTAAAAATTACAGTACTGAGAAAGTTTTCGTCGTTTTCCACTCGATTCAGCATATCCACAGTGAAATCGTATTGCAGAGTGTGATCATTTACATGCATCTTTTGCACTATTTGAATTTTATAAGCATGAAAATTTAATTTCTTGTGCATGATATCGTGAACTGTTGATTTCGGAATGCACATTTCTCTGCTTGCTTTACGAACGGATTTCCTGGGGCTTCATCGGAAACTTTCATTAACTTGGTCAACCGTCTCACCGCTGACGCTAGGCCTACCGGCTCCTCCACGATGTTCCACATTGCCAGTTTCTTTAAACTGTTTCATCCACCGCTTAATTGAATTCGTTGACGGAGGATTACCACCATACTCTAAACGGTACCGTCTTTTAACTTTAATGACAGACATTAATTCCGCAAACCATAACACACACATCGCCTTCTGCTGTATGGATGACATGACTACTGATTGCACATTTCTCATACGTTCCTCATCAGGCCACACCTAGCGCCTTCTATCAGATTCTGGGAATAACAATTCTGCAAAACAAAAATGTAGAAACCGTGTTAGTAATATGTGACATAGAAAAACAGACAATGCTCATAGGTTTTTTTTTGTACATAATTTTGTAATGTGTCCAATAATTCTCGAACACCCTGTATTATTATTATTTTACCCCCTGGCAAAAAATTCCTCACAACTGCCTTAATCCCCCCCCCCCCCCGAACCTCGTTCGCGCGTTCGTACATATTCTGCAGCCCTGCTCTAGGGTATCCATGTTCATCTCCAATAGTCATGATTTTATTCTATTCCAGTCTTTGGGCACCAACACTTGAGGAGTGGGAGTAAGCTCTTAAAAAAAGGAATGGAAATGCTGATAACTTGTAAATTATAGGGTGTGCTGAAGTAAAAGGAATTGTTGACAAAGCATTAGGTTTCCGATATACAGAGAAAGAAATATTATGTGACAAAGGATATCTCTAACAAAAAATCAAGGAAAGGTAATGTAGAATTATGCTCAAATTAAACTGTAAATTTAATCGAGTTAATTTGAGATGACAGGAGGTTGGCAAAATCATATAGTGAATTAATATCGTAATCCCAAAAGACAAGGATATCATCAATATATCACAGATGTAAACATGGTGCTAGTGGTGTGATTTGTAGCACTTGTTCTTCCAGGTCTTGAAGCACAATTTCTGCCAAAAAAAGGGATAGTGGGGAACCCATTGGGTATCCCTCTTTCTGCAGGTAAATAATATTCTGAAATTTGAAATATGTCCTTCTGAATACCAATTTTAAGGCATCCATAAAAGCATTGATTTCAGAGTCATTCAGAGTGCCTTGGGAATGTAGTTTTGCCTTGATTAACTCGTGTCCGTACATTACAGGTACATTTGGTAGCACCATGTTTATATCTGCGATATATTAATGATATCCTTGTCTTTTGAGATCATGGTATTAATTTGCTATATGATTTTGCCAACCTCATGCCATCTCAAATTAACTCGATTAAATTTACTGTTGAATTTAAGCGAAATTCTACATTACCTTTCCTTGATTTTTTTGTTACAGAGAGATCCTTTGTTGCATAATATTTCTTTCTCTGTATATCAGAAACCTTATGCTTTATCAACAATTATTCCTTTTACTTCAGTTCACTATATAACTTACAAGTTATCAGCATTTTCATTCCTTATTCAAAGAGCATACTCCCACTCCTCAAGTGTTAGTGCCAGAAGATTGTAATTGAATAATATTATGACTATTGCTTTGGGACGAGGCCCGTGTTATATCTAGCCACAACACCAGACGTGTGACTTTACTGGCAGAGAGCCTTTATATTTTCACTAATAATATGAAATGTTGTAACGAAGAAGTACCAAAATTTATCCCTTCCCTTTGGATACCATTATTTAAGAACAATAAAGAATTAATAAACTTTCACCGTAAATTTTAATTCCTGGATTTGATTGTTGACAAATATGATTCAACGGTTATTGGCTGCAATGTGACAACGTTTTTCCTTGACGTCATGCGTTGGCTGCACTGTGGTCTGTATAAATACAAGTAGCATTCCTTGTAGAATTCTTTCACACTTCTAAAGTATCATAATTTTAACTACCACCTGATAATCTCCCAGGAGCTGGCACGAAAGGTCTTGTGTCGTGGTATTTTAGCTTTCAGTATTGTAATATTTTAATATTCATTTTTATTTGAATTCAAGTCATTAACATCATCCACTTTGCTTTGGAAATTTATGTGTTACAGTATGCACTGATGGTGACTTTCTTCAGATAGAGGTAATAGCACAAATTATTTTCAACAACCAACTCCATTTGTACTTCAAGCTATTTACTTCAAACTATAAGTATACACTGAAGTGCCAGAAAAACTGGTGCACCTGTCTAACTTGGTAGCTCCCCCACGGGAGCGACAGAGCATGGACTCCACTAGCTTCTGGAAATATGCTGTAGGCAGTGCACACCATACTTCCTGCAGAGCGTTCCACAATTCGGGTGTATTCCAAGGTCTCGGATTCCTCTGTTCGACAGCGCGTTGCATGGCATCCCAAATGTGTTCTATCACATTCAGATCTGGGGACTTGGGTGGGAATGACAACACACCAAACTCAGATGAATGCTCCTCTAACCATAATGTGGCATCCCGACACTTGTGTGGAGGTGCATTGTCATGTTGGAACAGGCCCAACCCATCAGCATGAATGCAGGACATGAATGGGTGTACCTGGTCAGAAAAGATGCACACATAGCTTTGGATGGCACAGACGTTTGTAGACATACCAGGGGTCCCAGTGAAGTCTAGCTGAACACACCCCATACCATTACGGACCCCCCACCAGCTGGTACAGTTCCCTGTTGACAGGCGGGATCCATGGCTTCATGGGGTTTGCACCACACACGAATCCTTCCATCTGCCCGATACATTTGGAAACGCGACTCGTCAGACCATACTACTTGTTTCCAGTCATCAAGTGTGCAGTGGCGGCGTTGCCATACCCAAGCGAGGAGCTTGGCTCTGTGTCGTGTACCCATCAAGGGGACTCTAGTTGGACGTCGGCTCCCAAAGCCCATATCGTGCAGGGTACGTTGCACAGTCCTGACGCTGATGCTTGTTGAGGCACCAGCATTGAATTCCGATGGTACCTGTGAGAGTGCTGCACGCTTATCGCATGAAACAATTCTTAACAGCCGACGATGGTCACTTTCACCCAATGTCTTTTTATGGCAACACTGGTATCGTAGGTTGGAGGTTTTGCCAGAATTTTTGTAGTCACGGTACACCCTTGCAATGGTCATCCGTAAAAATCCGAACTTCGTTTCTACCTCCGAAATACTATGGCCCATCTCACGAGTGCCAACTATGACACCATGTTGAAAATCGCTTATTACTTGTCATTCTTATGCCGGAAAACAGCTCTGACAGCTGGCAAGGATGTCTATTGCTTTATATACGCACTGGCGGACGCAACCGAGTACACGCATAGGTGATGTTGCTATGTATTTTGCATAAGCTTGTCTGTACCAGTTTTTCTGGCACTTCAGTGTGTATGGTTCTGTATATTTACCTCCAAATAGTAGACTCTCTAAATAACAGACAGCAATCTTGGTCATAAACCAGTTAAAAATATGAATGTTCAAGGGAAACAGACCTGCAAATTTTTGTGTCCATGTATCCATAAATTTTTGCTGCAAAAAATTTCTGCAAAAGTTTTCAATGTAAAAGCATGTTGACTTTTTGTCCTCAAGACTTGCATTAGAAATCTACTGGTCTATGGTTTCAGTAGGGCAAAATTAATTCCCTTTGATTTGCAGATTAATTCAAACACCTATGAAGTATATTCCTGAACCCTTTTTGATGCATTCCTAAGAGGATTAAAACCACTGCCCCAACCCCCCATTTTTCTTTAATGACAGCTAGCTACTCTCAGTAGGGTCCATAGTTCTTTGTGTGATGAAATATCAACCCCCTCCTTTAGAGAACCAACATACAGCGAAGAGCCAAAACATTATTACCAGCATGTCTTTATGCAAATTTAAGCAACTGCAGTTAATAGATAAATCTGAATAGATATTTACTGAATTTGTAATGGAAAATTAAGTAAAAATTGAAACTACCTAACTTGACCCAAAACAACTGAGAATGTTTTTATAAAAAGTGTGCAATACTGCATTTGACGTTGGCCTGAGTCTTGAAAAAGTGGTAGTCGTCGTAGTGACCATAGCAACCGGCCACATCTGTTTATCATGCATGCACCGTCGTTAGCTCGCAGTTTAATAAGCGTTGTTTCATGAACTCCTAACAAGTTTTTTCGCACTGTGATTTTTCAAAAAAATGGATGTGAAAGAACAACAAAGATGTGCCATTACATTTTGCTGTCGACTTAAGAAGTCTGTCGGAGATACTTTCTGTCTTATGCAAGAGGCTTATAAAGATGAATGTCTAGGAAAATCAACAATTTACAGGTGGTATAAAGAATTTATGGATGGGTGTGAGTCGGCGGCTTTAATAGTGCATGGAGGATGACTTTTGAGGAGTGTTACAGAGGTAAACATTAATACAATAGGTGTTATTATATGGGAAGACATACAGCTATCAATTAGAGATATCAAAGATACAATTCACATTTCAAAATCAGCAATTCATAGAATTTTAACCAAGCATTTGGGCATGAAATGAGTTTGTTCGGCTTGGGCTCCCCATTTCTTTTCATGTGCGGCCCCATGCAATGGCCACACATGGCCAGTTCTGTCATTTTTTATTCGGAGAAAATGAATATTAAGTTGATGCACCAACCTGCATATAGTCCAGACTTGTCACCATGTGACTTCTGGTTGTTCTCCATTTTAAAAAATACATTATGGGAACTACAATTTGAGACTGATCACCAACTTATTACAGCTGCTCAGGGGTGCTTCAACAGCATTTCAGAAAAAGAATTCCAGAAGACATTCGAAAATTGGGAGAAACGTTGGAACACCTGTATTCAATGTAGTGGACAGTATTTTGAAAAAGATGACCTTAATAATAAAGGTATACATATTTTTTTTATAAAAACTTTCTCATTAGTTTTGGGACAACCCTTGTATTTTCACTTCCCACTATCAAAAAATGTAGTAGGTAGAAACTTAAGTTCACTATATATTCGCACAGGCATATGGTATACACCGAAGAGCCAGAACATTATGACCAGTGTGTCTTTATGCAAATTGAAGCAACTGCAGGGAAACAATGGCACATGCGAAGGTCATGAAACTGCATAAATAACACCCAATACTGAGCTCTGTTAGTTAGGTGGTGTTCTTCATATGGGAAAGGCAACAGATGTAAGCAAGTTTTACAAAGGCACATGCGAAGGTCATGAAACTGCATAAATAACACCCAATACTGAGCTCTGTTAGTTAGGTGGTGTTCTTCATATGGGAAAGGCAACAGATGTAAGCAAGTTTTACAAAGGTCAAATTGTAATGGCCATATGACTGGGTCAAAACATTTTCAAGATAACAAGGCTTGTGGGGTGCTCACGGTCAGATGTAGTTGGTACCTTCAAAAAGTGGTCTGAGGAGGGGAAAAAACCACAAACCTCCAGCAAAGTATGGGCCGACCACAGCTGGTCGATGCTTGAGCTTAGCGAAGCCTATCCCATATGGTACAAGCCACCAGAATGGATGCTGTGGCACAATATAATTTGAATGCTGATAATGAGAGTATAGTGTCACAATGCATAGTACATAGAACTCTGCTGAAAATTGAGCTGTATAGCCACAGACCACTTTGAGTGCCTAACCTCAGTACACCGTTGAAAGTGCCTACATTGGGTATGCGAGCATTAAACCTGGGCCTTGAATGATTGGAAGATGGTGGTCTGGTCTTATCAATCGTGTTTCCTGTTGCACCATGTGGACGGCCTAGGTATGTGTGTGTTGTTCACCTGGGGAAGTGTTGGCACCAGAATGTATTGGGGATGAAAACAAGTTGGTGGAGGAATTGTTTACATTGCATGAAACATTACTATGAGATAGTTATGCTTTATGCAATATTCTGCTGGGAAATCCTGAGTCAGGTCATTCATGTGTAGGAAACTATGACATCTATCACTTACCGAAACAACATTGCAGATCAGGTACATCCTTTCATGGCAACTGTATTCCCCTCTAGTAGTTCCTTCTTTCAGCAGGATAATGCGCCATGCTACTTTGCCTGGACTGTTTGAGAATGGTTCGTGGGACATGAGGAAGTCTTCCAGGTATTGCTCTTGCTTCCAAATTCCATAGATGTTAATCCAATCGAGCATCTGTGGTTTTAACAGTAAATCCAATCTGCAGCAGCTCAATCACATGACTTACAAGAATTCTGCTGAAGTTCTTGTAAGTGATGTGGTTGAACTCTGCTGAAGTTCTTTTAAGTCTCAGTTGAGAATCTTTTAACTCTTGTAATGGTTATCAGCAGATCCATTACAAGAGTTCAAGGATATGCTAATAACATGTTGTTACCAGATACCACAAGACACCTTTAGGAATCTTGTAGTGTTTATGTCTTGCTGGGTAAGAGCTATTTTGGCAGCATGTGGAGGACCAACATCATATGATTAGAAAGGTGGTCATAATTTTTTGGCTGTTTGGTGTATAAGACCTTGAACATGCAGGGTAAATGTTGCAGACCAACCCTTTCTGAAAGTGAATCAGTTCACTATCGCATTTCATTTTCAACTGTCTCTATTGTTTGTTTAACTGTGGCTTTGTGCTTGTGCAGCTTGTAGTGAATGTATACAATTTTTGTTTTGGACTACTTGTTGGTTTTGAAAATGGAGCCTAAGAGAAAATGATTGATGACAAAAGATAGACATAATTTTAGATGTGGCTGAAAAGGAAAATTGGAGAATGTGTATTCTTGCCAAATGCTTCAAAGTAAGAAAAATGTGCAAATAAGTAAACTTTTGAGAAAGGAGGAGGAAATCACAGCAAACTGGATCACTGACACCAGCTATTCAAGTTGTCTATTCACCAGCAAAACTACCTAGAATGCTAAAATTCACAAAACAGACTGGTGGAATTAATTCTGTGGTTTACAAATGGTTTAATTCAGTTCAGTCAAAGAGCATTCCTGTTAGCAGCCCTCTGATACAAGAGGATGCATTAAAAGTTGATAAAGAACTAGGAATGCAGAATTTTGAAGCTTCAGATGTGCGGCTTGAAAAATTTAGATCCTATCACTATTTCTCTTAAATTGATTTGCTGAGAAGAAAAATCTGTAGGCTTGAAACAAGTTAATGATTGGTGCAAAAGGTTTAAAAAAAAAAAAAATAGGTGAAGGGAAGACTTGAATATTTTTAGAGCAGATAAAATGGGACTGTTCTTCAGATTTATGCCTAACAAAAGGGCTAAGTAATTAGAATTAATAAATTTAATAATAGGTTACAGTAGATATTTATGATAAAAACAGCATGCTACATTCACTGGAATGCCCCTTTGGCCTAAGCCACACCTCAGGATAATGTGAAAAGTCGCCGATGCTAGTAGGTATGTGAGGGTGTCATGACAATTTTTCGCCTACGACGATTCATTGCACTTCAATTCGTTGTGGACAAATTTGTCGCATTCCCAAATTTTAATTACATACAAACATACCTGTCAACCTCTTGAGGTGACAACCGGTACACTGAACCCATAGAAACCTTACATAAATTTTACAAGCTCAACTGTTATACACTGAAGAGCAATTGAATTAGAGATACTTGTCTAGTAACGTGTAGCACCACCTTTTGCCCTGATGACGACGGCGATTCATCTCGGCATAGACTCGACAAGACACCGGAAGCGTTGGGAAGCCATGCGGATCCACGACCCCTGAACAAGCTCCCACACTTCATGAAGATTTGATGGAGGGGGTCAGAGCCTCAAACATCTCTCTCGATGGCATCCCAGATGTGCTCGATGGGATTGAGGTCAGGTGACCTAGCTTTCCAAGGAAGCGAGGTCACGTCGGTGGAGTGTTCATCCAACCATTCGGATACGATTTGGGAGCGATGGCACGGTGCATTGTCTTGTTGCAGGATGAGGTCCCCAGTGGGATGTTGAAGACACACAAACAGGAGCAAATGGTCGTCCAGGATATCCTGGTAATGTTGACCTGTGAGGGACGATGTCACACGTACCACGGGTCCCATTTCAGTCCACGTAAACAGTCCCCAGACGAGAATGCCACCTCCACCAGCTTGAAGAGTACCCTGCTAGCAAGAAGGATCCATCGCTTCATGTGGTTTGCGCCGTACTCGTATCCTGCCATCCGCATGTACCAACGTGAATCTCGACTCATCAGTCCAGGCAGCATTTTCCCACATGTCTAGGGTCCAGTGGCGATGTTCCCGCGCCCATGCTAATCTTTGCACCCTGTGATTTGCGGTCAGCAGCGGTACCCTCGTGGGACAATGGCTTTTGTACCCCATGGCGAGGAGATGGTTCTGGATGGTGTGGCTGCTTACACGTTTTTGTGCACCAGCGTTAAATTGCTGAGTGATTTCTTGCACTGTGGCCTGTTTATCTGCTGTTACAATGCGAACTAGCTGACGATGACCCCGCTCATCCACACGCCGTTGTCCACAGCAGTTGGCCCTTGCAGGGATGGTTTTACCGGATTTGATGTACTCACGGTGCACCCATGACACAGTGGCTCGTGAAAATCCCAGTGCCTGCACGACTTCCAAGATGGAGTGACCCATTCGTCAAGCCCCGACAATTTTCTCATGATCAAATGCACTTAGATCCTTCGTCTTACCCATACTTCGTCCAACTCTTACTGATTCCCGTCGCATCACTCCTTATATTGTCGGATCGCTGCATACATCATGTCGTTTCCATTTACAGGGCCGCCCACAGCGCCACATTTGCATAATGCCAGTTGTCTCTAATTCAATTGCTCTTCAGTGTATGGCAGCAACTGATACACATGTATTAAGTTTTTGCATATTTAAGCAATTTAATCTTAGAGTGTGTTTATAGTCAACACATGCATATTTTTCTTTTTACAAAATGTTATCAGTGGATTTAAAAGCCTATGGGGCAAGTGTCGGTGTTTATTTTACAATATAAAAAATAGGTTAGTGTGTCTGCATTCAGGAACTTCCTGCAATCTGTGTGGATTTTCTTTATCATGAAAAAAGATCTCTCAGAATCAACATTACTGTGCGGCAAAGTAAGGAGTCACTAAATAATCACTTTAAAATTTGGAAAGCGGATGCCACCAGTACTTGTTTTTAGGTTTAAAATATCCAGCCAGTAGCTACAAAAGCTCTTTTTCTGGTCATTGTCGGTCACTATAGGCACACAGTCATCAGAGATCATACAACAGTCATCAAACTGAACCTTTAGAGTTCCTGATCAAGGTGTGGAGCAAAGGTATCTACCAATCTACAAATATGTGTGCACTTCAGGCTGTCTTTGAGGGTTGGGTCCAGTAGTTTTAGGTCTTTCAGCATGTGATTTTCAAATGGAAATTTGTGCACGATCTTTCTCACTGTTGCTGTATAAAAGTTTCTCACATCTTCAAAAAATGCCTTTTTGTCTCTACCATTAAGTTCCATTTCTTTCATTAATGTTCTGTTAGAGAGGCCTACTGCTAGTGTGCTGTCATTGCACTGCACTTTAAATTTACAAAAATATTGTCGCTTTTTTTTACCACACAACTCTCGCGAGAATTTGTGAATATATGTTGAGATAACTTCCTGACGTTCAGTGTGAAGCAGGAAAAGCGTGGGTTTTGATTGGCTGACTAATTTGTTGGTTTTGTCAGGGATAAGCAAAAAACCTCTATGCTTTTGAACATTGATGTTTTGCCACCTGTAATCAATGTTTTAACCTAGATGTTGCAGAACTCGAGACATTGAAAAAACATCGAGGTTTCGTGACCAATGTTTGAAACTGGTAAAGAATATTTTATATTAAAAGTAAATGAATTTCTTTTTGTTGCGTTCTCATAAAGAGGAGGAGGTTCGATCATTCGGGAACGAATAACCACTAATGTTTCTCATGAGTGTGCCCTCCCTACTGCCAAGACCTGCCTGAGAGGGTGGGGTGACACTTAGTGGACCCCACGCTCGCACACAGTGTCATCTCACGATATCCTCTATTCTCAGCGGCTTTTATTCTCGCTCTACCCATTCTCCTGCACATAACTGTAACTGGTGTTCTCTGGACCCCATGACAATCCTACTACCACATCAAACCTTGTGGGATTCAACAACCATAAAATCTTGAAAAAAAGTGAAAAACATCTTTATATGCAAAACAAATAAGTAATATCAGCTTAAGGACAGGAGCTTTGGAAAATCTAAGTTTTAAGAATCAACAACAGTTCACGTAGTTGATATCACATTTGCATTGTGTTGTGCCACAGTGGAAATTGCCTAATATCTATAAAGACGCGCATCGTTCACTAACATTTTCGCTGATTTTTTTTTTGGTTTCTTTTTTCTTTTGTGACGTTACTGATTCGGTGGTGATTTCGCAAATTTTTAGCATGAGCCATGGAATAAACACAAAACGTTTCGATTATATAGCTGTAAAAAAGTTTTCACAGAGGGCCAATTAACGTAAATAATTAACAAAAGATTTTTTGAGGGATAAAAAAACTGTACAAAACGTTTGTACGGACGGACATACACGAGTGGAAATGTAAGAAAAAAAAATCATACAAAGTGCAGGTAAACCGTACAGGTTGACAGTCGTGTACAAATCACATGCAGGATAGCATACAATTTCAGTTGTCTTTCCTTCCGTCTCTCTCCCCTGCAAGAATGGTATTTAAGCTTCAAAATTTTTATCTGCTCATTTTTTCTTTCTCGTGGACGGAAAAAAACCATACAAGATTTCAGACATTACTCTTTCTGTTTTTTCCCAGTCAGTTTTTCTGTTTGTCCATACACAGAAAACATATTTCTGTATGTGACAGCTAGGGAAAAAATTCAGTCTATGGCTGATAGATACAGGCATACATACAAGATTATCACTGCCTGTCCATACGTCCATCCATTTGTCCATCTCTCCGCAGAAATCATCTCCCTTTCTTACAATCAGATTGAATAAATTCTTTGTGATTTATTGAGACAAACAGGCAAGATTATTGATACCTGTTCTTCTGCCTGTCTGTCCGTCTGCTGAAACAATACTTCCACTTCAAAATGTTTATTAGAAAAACTCCTCTTCCCCAAAGGAGAAAACATTAGCACAAAATTTCACAAATCTCTCCTATCTATCTATCTATCTATCTATCCATCCATCCATCCATTCCTTACTTTCTCTGATGGTCTGTCCATCCATCTGAAGAACTTCAATCTCTGCCTCTGACTGCAAGATCGTAAAAATTCATTTTGTGGCTTATAGTGAAAGACATTCATATGGTTATTCAGGGTTTGAAAACACCTGAAATTTTTTGAAAAAAGAACAGCCTACTTGGGATTTTTCGGGTTTTATTGAGTTTTTTCGAGCTTTTTCATTGGGGGGTGGGGTGGGGTGGTGTATTGTTTTTGTTTTTTTTCTGATTTTTTAAAATTTCTAATATACATAGCTGGAAGTTATTTGAAACAGTATTGGAAATTCCAGTTTATCATATTTTTTAAAACTAAGTGATATATAAAAACATGTAAAGTGCGGTGAGTGTGTACCAAAATTATATTACACATATTTGTGTACAATAGTTAAAAAAATTGCCAGTTTGTTCGCACCCTCGTAAGTCTGCACCCAACAGTTTTGCGCCCAACAAACAGAAACAGATGGTCCACGATCTGTGTCTTTTTTGTTTTTAACATTCCCCAAAAGTCTGTTCAATTACTGGGAAATCCACTGTTATATTTTTTTCTTTTTACTGTGTTAAATGTATCACTTGTTCACTTCTCTTTACTCTTCAGCAAATTCACTTTAGTGTTTTTTCGACATTTTTCATTTACCATAGGTTTATCAAATCCACTGCAAGGGGAGGCATAAAAAGGTGCAATTAAAAATTAAAGAGACAAAATATATACCGGAAAAAAGAAAATTTAAAAAACCCAGTGCAGAGTTGACGATAAAATCTAAAACTTACTGACGAAACAAACAATTGTTGCTTTTCAGTCTGGTTTCACTCTTAAACGTTATGTTCGTGTGAATTGGTAATGCCAATACATAATATTTACGAAAGTAGTAAATACTGGAAATTTAGCAATTATTAGTTTAATGCTATTAAAAAAACTGTCACAATTGCTGAAAATTTGCAAAAAAAAAAACAAAACAAAACAAACGCCGGCGTTATCAGACTGAATTTCTTTCAGTAAAGTATTTGTCGAAAAGCTCGGAAAATAGACTTTTCACATTTTATGAGAACTAGCCAAAAACAGCTAGCAGTTAGATCCTACAGATGGAAGAATTAATGACTAATGATTGTTTATGAAAAAAAGCTCCCCCACTCCCCTCAAGGCTCCAGCGCACTGAGCGAACAGCTACAGCAACTGTCTCGGTCTCTCTCTGATGTGATGCCAGTGGCTGACTGGCGATCCATGAGTGGCCCTGGGAGTCATTTTGTGCATCCCACTTTTGGGAAAAATTATCTAGCTATCCCATTCCTAAAAATATGGTATGACAGCATCATACTGTTTAAACTTCTTTTCAAAACAATTCTATCTCTGCAGTTCATTGAATCTCTGCTATTTTTTGTATTGAGGTAATAATTAATATTTTATCCATTTTCCTGGACCTGAGATACCTACTAAATTTTAATGTACAAACAAAATTGCTGCCATTGCTGAGGAGCAGTATACAAAGTATGTTCTGTAAGAGAGACTGTCGAAGACTTTGTTCCATTCTTATGAATTTTATTGTGATAACTGAATTGAGAATTTGTTGTAGTTTTTTCATTTTTAGTGAGAGCAGAAATCTAAATAAGCCAAAAATTAATTTCTTTTTCAAGACTTATAAAATGATTACGAAAAAGAACTGAAGAAAACTGAAAATTTCCAGAAATATAAAAATTTAAGTGCAAAAGTGAGAAATTAAAGAATGCAAAAATTGATTTTTATTTAATTACTTCCAAATGGAAAAAGTGTATTTTCTGTAGCTGAAACAAACTTTCTAAAACTGCAGTTCAAGAATTCACGTAAACAGAAGGCCAAAAAGTAGTAAATCAGATGCAAATCTTGTTAAAAAAAAAAAAAAAAAAAGCATATACATATAAAAAGCAGGAACCCCCAAATTTTCAGCACAGGTGAACCTTCATGCATTAGTGTACGGGTGAATTTTGAGTTTCTATCTCATACTATTGATAGTACGTATATTTGATTAGATAATATTGTTTATTTAACTTAAAATGCAATTGGCAAATGCAAACTGAGGTAGAGAATATCAGCCTAAATGTATGTGGGGCTTAAATTTGAAAGTCGAGAAAGGGGAAGGGAAGGGAGTGTACCAAAGACAGTGTTTGGCTCAGCAGAACATTTTCTACGTTGTTTTTTTTTCTCTTTATACTGAAGCTGTCAAAGTGGTAAACTAACTTTGCCATTTTAGAATAATTTGTTTCCTTCTATCTGAATATTGAAGTACAAGTACATACTTTTTTTTTTTCTGTTAGCATAAGGTCTATTGGCTCAGAATATGGCGGACCATCGGGAATTCTCCAGGTATCCCGGCTGCCTGGTCCATGCCTGGTGACGCAGCAGGTAATAGACGAAACTGGTCGGTCAAACTCAGAAATTGCTAAAGATTGCATGGTAATATTGGTGCTAATTCCTGTGGTAACATCATCTCAGCTGTTGGTGGGACATATTTCTGATTCTGCCGATCCCAGCCCCAAACCACCCCCTGTTTACCCTAAACACTAGCTGAGTTATTCTCCTTCCATTTCTTCCTCGGTCAAAAGTAAAATTATATCTGCAAAATAAAAGTTGCGCTTCATTCAGGATGTCATTTGCCATTTGTTAGGTAGAAGGCAGTATTTTTGCGTTAATACATTTATGACCAAGAAATATGCCGAAGGTGCTGGGAAGTGGCAGAAAATCAGCAAGTAAATGGAATGAGGTGTTAAAAATGAATGGAGAGTCCAAATGTAAATGTACAGCTAGTTGCAAAATAGAGTGTTATTAAGTCCCATTTTAGAAACTGTTCTGATCGAAGGATTATATCTGAAGTTTTAAGAGATGAAGTTGAATCTGTTCATCGTGAACCTGCGTTACCTTCAACAGTTTCTCAAGCCAGTGATCAAGGCTGATGCTCTCCTATCCCTGGTCCAAGTACTTTTAGTATGAGCACTTCCTCATCGCCTAGAGCAGCATCACCTGTTACTGTTGTGAAAACAAAGAAGCAACATCAATGAGTAAATTCTGCCTTAATACCACAAAAGGGTAAAAAGGAATGAATCTCTTGATAAAATAGTGGTTGATTTCTTTTATGCTGCTAACATATACCATTCAATGTTGCAGAATTGGATCAGTTTAAAATTATGATTGAAACAGTAAGACCTGGTTATCAACCACCCTCAGCAAAAGTCATTGGTGGAAAACTGTTAAATACTGCAGCAGAAGAAATTGAATCTCAGCTTTCAGAAAAAATAAAATTAGGCAGTTTGACTCTCACTATAAATGGCTGGTCCAGTGTGAAGAATGATCCAGTCCAAGCTATTAGTGTCCATACTGGAACAGAAAGCATTTTTCTGTATGCCGATGATACTGGATCAGGAAAGAAAACAGCAAAATATTGTGCTTCTAAATTAAAGGCAGCCATAAAGGAATGTGAAGAAAAATTTGGAAATCTGTTTTTGCTGTTGTAACTGACAACAAAAGCAAAATGATAAAAATGTGGAAAATTTTAAATGAAAAATATCCAAGTCTCGTAACATATAGATGCTCAGAACATCTGTTAAATCTAGTAGAAAAAGATGTTTCCCCAAAGACTTTTAAAGCAGATTGTGGAGGTGCAAAAACATTTTTGAACATACATCAACCAATTGGATGGTTAAAAGAAAAGCATGGCTTAATACCACAACTGCTGACGAAATGAGATGGAACTCTTATCCCAACTGTGTTAAAATATTTGTGGCAATTATCATAAATACAGAGAAATAACGTTAGTGCATATTGAGGAATTTGATCAATCTATTTCAAAAATCTTGGATAACATGGGCATTTACCATAAAGCTATGAATCTGGAAAAGCAGTTATCTGAGGCTGCTAGTGCACTGAACACACTTCACAGAGACACAATATCTATCTCAGTTGCTGTTGAAATCTGGTTGGATTTACTACAGGAGGTCGTAGTGAGCGATGGGTTTGCTCTCCTCGAGACACTCCGTGGTAACAATGGCACACACAACAGCAACTAGGGCCTCTGTGAATCTTGGAGAGGTGCAAGCTAGTTCTGTGTGACATTGGCGAAAAGACCCCAACTCACTGGGTTTTGTTCCAGAAACCTTAGGTTGAATGACCAACTGGAACCCACAGCTGTGGGCTAATCCCCCACACTGATGTACTTACCTGATTAAAAAGACAAAAAGAAATATTAAGAATGACTCAAGAGTGGGATATGGTGGACCTACCACACTTGAGAAGGACGGTCCACCACGGAATCGACCTGGACTTTCTAAACAGCGTATGAGAAAGCGATCTCGGCTGAGTGAATGTAAGATTGGTGTATGGAATACTAGAGGTATAAATGGCAAGATGAGCGAGGTGATTAAAGAGATGAATAAGTATAGACTGGATGTGCTGTGTGTAAGTGAAACCAAAAAGAAGGAAATTGGAGTAGAAGAAGTGAATGGCACGGTGAGTGTGTGGTCTGGAGTATTGGATAATATGAGAGGACAGGCTGGTGTAGGTGTGATTTTAAGTGAAAAGATGAAGAACAACTTGATTCACTATAGTTGCATAAGTGAGAGAATTCTCTGGATTCGTTTGAAAGTGAAACTTCAGAGAATTGTAATTGTTGTAGTGTATGCTCCTTGTGACTCGGAACCTTCTGATAAGAAAGAAGATTTCTGGAATGAGCTAAAAGCTGTTTTGAGCCAGTTTGGTGCTAAAGAAAAAGTTATAATAGCAGGGGATTTCAATGCTAGAGTAGGTGTGCAGAATGCAATTTCTGACAATGTTCTGGGTAAGTTTAATGATCCTTGTGTGAATGATAATGGTGAAAGATTAATTGAACTCTGCATTGAGAATGATTTGTGTGTATCTAATACATTTTTCAACCACAAGTATATACACACATATACTTGGGAAAATCATACTCTTGGTCAAAAGAGTGTGATAGATTTTGTGGTTTATGATCAGCGTTTGAAACACTTAGTTGTTGACACCCGCGTGATGAGAGGTGCGGATGTTGGTTTTGATCATTACTTGGTAGTGTCACGAGTGAAACTTAATGTTGGTTGGAGGAATAGGAAGAGACCCAGGATAGAAAGAATAAAGGTTGATAGGCTCCTTGAAGATCATCAGCTTACTCAGAGAACGACTTAAGGATCTGAAATCTTGTAAGAGGGATGTAGAAAAGAAGTGGGAATGTTTTAAGAACTGTGTTGTTACTGCTGCTAAAGAGGTCTGTGGCACCGCAATAGTGGGTAACAATAGAGGTAATGCTTGGTGGAATAGTGAGATTGATGAGGCAGTAAAGAAAAAGAAGGAAGCCTATTTGGGGATGTTGCAAGGTAGAGTCTCTGTGGATCAATATCGCTGTAAGAAGCGTGAAGCTGCTAAGCTGGTTCGCCACAGTAAGGCAAAAGATAGGAAAGAGAAAGTGGAAGGGCATGAACTGGCTTTTTGGAAAGATAGAAAGTCCTTCTGGAAGTACATGAGACTCAGGAAAAATAGGGGAAACAAAGTTGTAAGTTGTGTGAAGAATGAGATTGGGGAAATGATATGGGAGCCCGATGAGTTAAGTGACAGATGGGGCGAATACTTCTGTGAGTTATTAGATCAGGAGAGCAAAAATGATTCTGAGACAGATGCAGATGATGTCACAATGAGGGATGAAAGCACAGGAGTGATCTCAAGAGAAGAAGTGTGTAAAGCTCTAAAATCTCTTCAGAATGGTAAGGCTCCAGGAGTTGATGGCATAACTGCATAGATGTTGAAGTATGGTGGTGACTCTATAATTGACTGGTTAACTGAAATTTGCCAGTTGTGCTGGGAGTTAGGAATGGTCCCTCGGGATTGGAAGAATGCTATCATTGTTCTCTTGTATAAGGGAAAAGGTGATCAGACTGAATACAAGAACTATCGTGGTATTAGCCTACTGCGTGTGCCAGGGAAAGTGTTTGGTAAGGTTGTTATTGAAAAAGTACGGGGTCTTACATCATTGAAAGTGTGGGATGTTCAGAGTGGTTTTATGCCTGGTAAAGGCTGCACTAACCAGATTTTTGCATTACGCATGATGATTGAAAAGTATCTGGCTGTTGGGAAGAAAGTTTTTACTGCCTTCATAGATTTAGAGAAAGCTTACGACCGAGTGAATAGGACACTTTTGTGGAAGGTATTGAATGAATATGGTGTTACTGGGAATCTACTTAACAGTGTAAAAGCCATGTATGCTGGTAGTAGAGCTTGTGTACGAGTGAATGGTGTTTTATCAAAATGCTTTTCCATTGGTGCAGGAGTTAGACAAGGTTGTGTAATGTCACCATGGCTGTTTAATATATTTATGGATGCATGCATGCGTGAGGCCAAAATAGATAATAGTGGTTTATGTCTTGGTGATATCCGTGTGTGCAGATTGCTGTATGCTGATGACACTGTCCTGTTGGCAGAGAGCAAAAGTGAGTTGCAGAGTATGTTGACTCTGATGCACGAAGTTTGCATGAAATTCAAACTGAGTATAAATAAGGAAAAACCAAAGTTATGGTTTTTGAGAGAGGAATGGGTAGCACTGAATGTAATGTAAGTATAAATGGCACTGTGATTGACCAGGTGAGTGAGTTTGTGTATTTAGGAAGCATGTTTGACAGAGAGAACAAGTTGGATGGTGAAATCAGTAGGCGAGTGAATTCTTCTTTGAAAGTCATAGCTGCTGTGGGAGGTTTTCACAGGAATGATGGGTTCACTAGAGAGTCCCGCATGGCTGTGTACGAAACAGTAATTGTTCCTACTCTGATGTATGGCAGTGAAACCTGGGTACTGCAGAAGAAACACAGGAGTCGTTTGTGTGCTGGAGAAATGCGTTACTTATGTGGGGTTTGTGGCAAGACACGATCTGATTGTGTGAGGAATGAAGATGCATTGCAGTTGTGTGATGTAAAGCAAAATGTTGTTAGCAAGGTGGAGACCAATATGCTTCGGTGGCTTGGCCATGTTGAAAGAATGAGTGATGAAATGCTTACTAAGAAAATATTTTCAGCCCAAGTGGCAGGAAGGAAAGGCAGAGGAAGGCCAAGGAAGACATGGGTGGATCAGATTCAGGAGTGTCTGTATGAGAAAAAGATTATGAGTATGAAGTATAAAAGATCTTGTGTACGGCGTGTAATGGATATCAGTGAAGCACGAGTTGTATGTCAAGATCGCTGTAAATGGTGAAGTTTGATACGACAACAATAAGTAAAAATATCTGGAAGTTTGTATTTCTTTTTGGAGCTAACCTCTGAATCTCAGAGAAAAGCTTAGTGATATGTATGTATGTAGAAATCCTGTAGTCCTACCATCTAGATTTTCAAAAAGGTTTGAACAAACAATTCTTGCACCACACTTTCTGACAAACTTTGTGGATCCAAAATGCAGAGGTCAGAAGCTTAACCAAGAACTGGAGAGTATTGCAAAACAGTGGATATCCAAATTTCACCCTGATCATTTGCCTAGTGTAATAACTTTCAAAATTCATGACACAGACTATTACCTAACATCAATGATGAAAGAAAGTGTTATCAGCCAGTTTTCTTCCATAAAATGGTGGCAAATCATGGCAAAAATGTCTGAAAATGGTTCAAATTCGAAATTGCCTGCAGGATTTTGTGATTTTTTTTTTTTTTTTGTATGCCTACGTTCAGCACAAACTTCATCTGCCTCCATTGAATTTTCTCTAAGTTTCAACTAGTTTGCAATAAGTTAGGTAATAGGCTTGGAGTAGAGAAAGCCACAAAACTTATTAAAGTTTATACAGTTTTAAGATCACAGCGTGCTTCAAAATTTCCTGTAGATGCCCATAAACTTATTATTATACTACTGATGTAACCTCAAAAGACATACTGATTCTGGAATTATGGGCAAACCACTAGGAAAACCAACACTACAATTCTCTAGTATAATTATGTCACTGACCAGAATAATCTTTCAAATACTATTTCGAGTGCCGGTCCCGGACGATTGGTCCAATGGCGATTCGTCCAAAGGGACGATTGGTCCAATGCCGATTTGTCCAATGGTACAATTGGTCCAACGCCGATTCGTCCAATGGAATCATCTTACCAACGGTAAACTTTTTTATTTTCCTGAAAGGAATAATAATTTAAATTATTCTCCTCTTTATATCCTTTTGAAAGATAATTTCCGTATATTTGGTAATTGTAAACATTTTACATAAACCTGGTAAAAGGCACTCAGTGGAGCATTTCTCAACTGTTTGCAAAGCACCTAGGCTGCGGGCATTTTTAGAAGATTTTAATTTACAACCTAGATAATTGTTATTTGTAAATATGTTATAAAACCTAATAAAAGGCACCCATCCTATCATTTCTCAGGTCTTTACGAGGCACCTATGCCCTGAGCCTTTTTAGAAGATTTTGAGTTACAACCTAGATATGTGGTATTTGTAAACATTCTATAAAACCTTATAAAAGGCACTCATCGAATCATTTCCCAGGTCTTTACAAGGCACCTAGGCCGCGGGCCTTTCTAGAAGATTTTAAGTTACAACCTAGATATTTGGTATTTGCAAACATTTTATAAAACCTAATAAAAGGCACTCATCGTATCATTTCTCAGCTACCTAACAGGCACCTAGGTCGCGGGCCTTTTTAGAAGATTTTAAGTTACAACCTATATATTTGGTATTTGTAAACATTTTATAAAACTTTATAAAAGGCACTCATCGTATCATTTCTAAGGTCTTTGCAAGGCACCTAGGCCGCAGGCCTATGAATTAATATTTCGTGCTTAAGTGAAAGCGCAATATTATTAACTTGATTTAATATGTAAACGTTATGAATATGACATCGGTAGAATAAAGAGTCCTAAAAACGCCTAGGCCTAGAGGCTATGAATTAATATTTCGTGCCTAAGTAAAAGCTCAATATTAATAACTTGATTTGATATGTAAACATTATGAATATGACATTGCTGGAATAAAAACTGTTGAAAAGGCCTCTGTCCAAACCCCGACCAGTTATTTCCATTGGGCAGTTGACGGAACCCCACTGCATTCTACAAACAGAAACGGAAAACTAGTATTTTTTATTATTTCATGCAAAAGAGAAACATTGAAGTTGATTGAACGGCTCGTACATCAGTAGCTTTATACGGCAGCAAGGACAGTATAACAAAAAAAAAGCGATTACAAAAAAAAAAAAAAAAAAAAAAAAAGATATCTGTAACCACAATATTACGTATGAAATGTAACATTATTTTACATTTTTTGTACTACCGGTACTTTCGTGTAACATCGGAGATAGAATCAGAACAGATGAGACTTTTATAGCACGAGTAGCACTTCGGACAGATAGGACAGAATTGGACGAATCGGCATTGGACGAATCGTACCATTGGACGAATCGTACCTTTGGACCAATTGTCCATTGGATGAATTGCCATTGGACCAATCGTCGTTGGACGAATCGTACTAGACCCTTCGAGTGCAGTATGTTGCAAAATAAAAATCTTATGTCTTAACTGCCTTTAATACACTATAATTATGTTTGACAGCCGTAGAATGCTGTTGTTGCTCATCCGTGTACTTTCCATTTGGTGAATATTCACCATCAGTTGTAAAGCTCCTGATTTTGAGTCTGACTACTTCTGAACCAAACCTGATGCTGATAGATATATTTAAGAGTTATGGCCAACATATCCTGGTAAACCAAACTCAACAATCATAAATTGTATAACTTCAGTAATTGATTGTCAGCCTAAGAGTCCATACGTTTTTCTGTTTTTAGAGTGTTCTATAGTTCGATGTTTATTTCTTTGGTAGTTTCATTTAGTTTTTAATGAATTGAGAACTAATTTTTTCAGGTACTTCATTTTTTTTTATCATTTACAATATATCTTCTGATTTTTTAGGTTCCTGCTGTGTCTCTAGTCGGAAACATACTTTGGTTCCCTGATATGTTTTTGTTGATGCGGCTGCCACACATGTCTAAAGTGGTAGAACGAAAATCTCAGGATGCTGTTAAAGCTGCAAGACAATTTTATCTTCAAGAAAAGAATCAGAACATACTACGGTAATTAACATCAGAAAGAATATACATTTCATTGGAGTTTCAAAACAGCATACTAGCATGGTTATTTTTGCCCTGAGATGCTAATGTTTAGTTTGTTTTCTGTTTGCATTTCTTCATTCTCCTAGAATAGCTAGAATGAAAGAATGCTTGCTGATGAATCTTTCATGTTTTTTTTATATGCTTATATATACAGGGTTATCATGGTAAATGTGGAATGATTTTAGATACTTATATCTTAAAGACCGTTTAATATGAAAAAGTTAAGAAACATTCATTAGAAAGCTCAGTTTATTATCTTTCCATATAAATCTTGATGTCATTGTCATGACCATCACTGTCACAGCAGAAATAAAAATAGCATCCATGCTGTCAGCTCTCAGCCCCGGGATAACCCCAAAGGAGATTGCTGAGTTCCACAAATTATCTTGTGTCTTTTGTCTACAAGATCAAGAGCAAAATTGACAATGCAGAGGACCCTCATGGTATCCCTACCAAGCATAAGAAGCATAAAAGCGATGGTCATGCTTCTTATGCTTGGTGGGGATACCATGAGGGTCCTCTGCATTGTCAATCTTGCTCTTGATCTTGTAGACAAAAGACACAAGATGCCCCCCAGCATCCCCAACTTGAATCCCTTGGATATCAGGACACCCGAGTTTGCCACCAAGGTGCAAAGGATGGTGGATAATGACCCCAGGAAATCAATGAATGCCTTATCCAAGGAGTTGGATGTTGCTTATAATATCATACGCCACATCATCCACGAGGACCTTTGCTACAGCTCCTACGTTCTTAAGAGGCATCAGTTCATGGACCAGACCATGCGGGAAAGCGTCTGATGAAGGCAAAGAAACGGCTTGATGAAGTCACCCACTGCTTCTTGCTGTGTGAGATGTGTGACTGCCGACTCACTGTCGCTCATATTTTATGCAGTTGTGTTCATTTTTATGCCCATCATTTTCATTATTTTCATTCACATTTGTTGGACGACAGCGCAGCTATGTTGATGAAGCTCTTAGATGTCCACTGCAATGCATTTGCAGTTTTTCATTTTTAAAACAAATTGACTTTTTTAAACTTACCTTGTTTTTACACTTTTTATCATTCTCATTTTTTCACTTTTACGACATCAACCAGCTTTTAACTCTTATGCCACATTCTTAAATATCTTTCTTTGATGGTCTTGTGTCTGGTGCTCTCTGGCGAAACATGGCCCTTGCGCCATAAAAATCAATCTGCCAACCAATCAACCACTGTTTTAGGCCATTGATTTGTTGACTTCTACTCATTGTTTAGCATTTTATGTGTAATATATCTCCAGTGCCAGTAGTGTTTTCACTTCTGCCAGTCAACTGTAGAAGTTGTCAGGCATTATGACATGAAAAGCATTATTGATATATGTATAAATTCATGTTATTCAAAGGACTTGAGTATCCTTCAGTTAAAAGTTATCTGTAAAGTATAAAGTTAAAGCTTCTATCTGGAAATTTATGTGTGCATGGCATTAAAATATATTACTTGATTTCTCTGTTGGCATTTTCTAATCTTTTAATAAATTATAATTTACATTACCCATTTTAGTAAATTTTTGCCCTGGAAAACATAGTGCTTATGAATGTAGTTGCCCACATGTATGTGAATTTTATTAGCATGAAATCACTCATTATTCAGTGTTTTATGTGTAATACATTTTCTGTACCAACAATGCTATTTACTTGTCAGTCTACTGTACAAGTCAATAAAGCATTGTGTACTTTATAATTTCTCTTATTCATAATAAGAATTTTTTGTAAGATGCATATTTGTGTTTTTAGATGTTAAAATATTTTATGTTATGGAATAACTATGTAGGTTCTCTCAAGATATGCACTGTCAGGTAGCTACTTGGATGATACATATGGATTCAAGTTTGGATGACACAGGACGGGTTCTGGAAGATCTCAAGAGAAAATGTTACTTGTTAAACAAGGTACAACATGCAGCATTAATTTTCTAAAAATAATGGTTTACTTATGTAGTATATGCACTGTCTACCAAAATGTTAGAGAACTTACTTAATATTGTGTAGGTAATTATAGTTACTAGTATTCATGATAATTATAGTTGCAGTCATGGGATATGTGTTCAGTTAAGCATGTTGATGTACCTCTGCTAATCTAATGAGATTAATATCTCATGACATAAGTATATCATCTTCAGATCTATCTGATTTTTTCATCTCAGTTGTTCTTTGGATAGATCTGGACAAATTCATTCACATTTGCTAGAAAATACAGTAGTGGTTTGCAAAGTTCACTTCAGCTGTAAAAGTTGCTTTGGAATCTCTTTCCCTTGAAGTTCTAGGTATTCTCTGAAACCACAAGTCATGTCTCTTTCATTGAGTTGAAACATGCTAGGTAACTTCTTGATTTCTTCACCGTATAGTATATTCCCTTTTACTTTTTTCGATCAATTATTTACATTCAAAAGTTTGGACGAGCTAGGCAGAATGTCTTCACTGGAAAGCAGCCTTTTTTTAGTAGACCTTTTCAGACTTGAATGCATTTAGACAGATTGTAGTAGGTCATTTGTCATATTTTTTCTATGTAAAGAAATACCTTCAATCAAATATAAGAGTATCAGCTGCCTCAAGTGTTATTCTATAAAATGTACCACACACTCACAGTGGAGTATTTTGCTTCAACTCAAAGATGTTAACAAGTTCCATTTTAAATCAATGCTCCACTCTTGTAGGTCTAAACTCAGTTCAGGTAATTCTTGGAGGGAATTGTACAATAATCCTAAATCTAAAATAAATTCAGTAGTTGTAATTTTTCTAAGCTTGCCTTTGTAAGTTCCTCTATCATTTTTTGCCCGCATTTTTGTCTTGTTTGGTGGTTTCACAACCACAATGACCAACTCTCCATGTACTAAGCAGTTGCCCGTCCCTAATTTGGGGCCACTGGTTCCAGGGAAGGCACACGCTAGCACTATAGGACAGACACAGTGCCCATGCCTCATATGGGACTTGAACTAGGTCTCGTCTCAAATGAATGATCCAAAGCCAGAACTTTATACCACTGAGCCACTGAGTCAGCTTTGCAGGGCTTATAACAGGTCAGTTTTTCAATTAAGTCACTTTTTTTGACCAAGTCACTAAAAGTCACTTTTTTTTCCAAAAAATAACTACAAGTAACTTTTTCACTCTTTTTTTTTATGCTCATTAGTTGTTCGAATTTCATTTCTTTAAAACACAGATTTCATTGTAATTTTATTACAATGAAATCTGTGTTCCCTGTGAAGAAAATCCCTATGATAAGGGTCCCAATGAAGCACATCTGAGGGTCAAGAACAGGCATGTGCAACTTCATCAAGAGCACGGGCTAGATAGCGAATTTTAAATATTTCCGCAAGCCATGCCATATGATGTTATTTTAAAATTTAAAGATATTGGTATTTATTTGGCAAAAAATCTTTAGTTTTTGTTAATTTTTTATTTGATTTAAGTTATGTCATTAGTATAAAAAATGTATGATTAGATTAACAGTAAAACATACATTTCATGAAAGCTTTATTCAGCTATTTATTATTCAATTTTTATTTTAATGAATAAATTTTTTAAACTTTGGTTTACGAACAAAATTAAGTTAAGCTTAAGACAGATCAGATGTATTCAATGGGACGTCTGTGACTTCATGTCTCTCGCAAGATGGTCAACCTTCGAGGAAACAACTGCAGTTGCAAAACGGAAAGTGTTTTCTAGATGTGAATCATTTATTCTCATTCTCATTTTAGATTTAGTGTACTTCTTTCTAGAAAAAAATAATTCTTCACGATTGTAAGTGCTTCCAAATAGCATTATTCTCTTCTGAGCAAAAGCTGTTAGTTTTGGACACTTGTCCTTTGGAAAATATTTCTTGTAAAAGTCAGTTAGTGAAACATCCTTGATTTTTGTCTTCACATCTGAGTTCTTTCGCAGTTCAATTAGTTCCATTTGCAAAGAAGGTGTAGCTTGTTCCACATCTTAATCAAATGGAGAAGAGAAGATTTTTAAATTTGCTTCTTGTGCTCAAAAATCATGGAACCGAGTGCTGAATTCTTCATTCAAAGTCTTCAACTTGTCCGCAAATGAATTCCAATCAAAACCATTGTTCACAAGTATGGGAAAATGATAGGTATTCCTATCCTTAATTGACTTTCCCAAAGTCTAAGTTTATTCTGAAATGACTTAATGTGTCCATGTACCTCATGAACCAACTGTCCTTGAGTGTAACTTAGCATTGAGTTCATTGAGATGAGTTGTAGCGTTTACAAGAAATGCCAGATCATACAGCCAGCTTTTGTTTTCTAACTGCTGCACAGGTTTTCCTTGCATGCCCATGAAAACGGATACCTCATCTTGAAAACAATAAAGGTTGCTTCAACAGCTTCTGCTTGCTTAGCCAACGCACTTCACAGTAAAAAGTGAGGTCTTCATGCCAGGATTGAACGTCTTCCAGGATTTCTTGAAACTGATAGTGGTTTAGTGCTCTCGACTTAATGAAATTTATCCAGGAAACTGCTGTGGTCATGACATGGGTGAATTTGTTTTTACACACAAGTTTTGGTGGTGTAAAATGCAGCGAAGCACACACTAATCTCCTGCACTGATGTTCATATCAGGTAACTCTGATCTGATTTTATCAACAACACCTAACTTTGACTCAATCATTGGTGGAACCGCATCGGCTGATACATCCTGTTTAGCTACTCACGAATAAGGTCAAGTTTATTAAAACATTTTTTATCTCCTGGAAAATGTCTTCTTCCCTTGTAGTAACTTTCATTGGTTGAAGAGCAAGCATTTCTTCCATAGGGTTCAATTCAGCGTAGACTCTGTGGACAAATACTGTATAACCAACTAAGCTGTATCGGTGGAGTCTGTGCTCTTGTCTAGAGCAATTGAAAACGCTTGAAATTGTGACACGAGTTCTTTAAGGTTTAATTTTATGTCATTGGCCATTCCGTCAATACTTCGTGAAACAGTCCAACAAGAAAGACTTTTGTTCAAAGTCCTAGCTTTTATCAGGACACAATACTTCAATGACAGCACTGAGCCATTCTTTGACAGTCTCCTTTGGAATATGACTTTGAACGCTTTGCAATTTTTTCACTGACAGTAAAGCTTGGCCAAACAATTTGGTCTGTTTCATTATTCTGTTTGTGAAAAAGCATCTGTTGAGAAGATATAATCTTTTTCAAGTTTTGTATCTTATCTTTTCTCAGCTGACCTTTGAAATTGCTGTAATTGGCATGCTTGGTATTATAATGCCTTTTTAGGTTGTATTTCATGATGGAAATAGTTTCCAAAATAAACATGGTTTTCTTTCTGCATCACAAAAAGTAATCATCAGTCCACTTCTCTTGAAGTACACACACTCACTGTCCACTTTCCTCTTCTTCAATGATGTCATTTTAATAATGTAGAATGCTGACACAATTATAACAAAATAAAACTACTATAAAAATTGCAATATGCCACAAGATATCAATATAGTTAAAATATAACAAAATATCATATTACAACTAAAATATAACAAAATATCATATTACAACTTCATAAAATATCTATTCAATATTGACAGTTGTGGGCGATGGTCTCCGGTTTCGAATCCCATGAGGCATGATGATGTGTTTGTCTTACAACACTGGCTTTCTCCCTTCCCTGGAGCCAGTGACCCTGAATTAGGGATGATATACTGCGTATAGCCCATAGAGTTGTTCACCAAACCTCCAACTCCCCCCCAATACCCTGGCACAATGGCAAATTCCTGCCCGTTCCTTGCAGTCATTTCCCTGCAGAGTTCCTTCCGCCTACTACTTTCTCCACCCCCGTCCAACAGGCAGAATTGAAGTTATCGACAGGCTGTGCTAGCCATTGGCACTTCAGGCATCCTGCCCACGTGCTTCTCCTCCTGTCAATCAAAGACAGATGCTTCTATCAACATGCTGCCATCTGTCGGTGAGATTCTTCTACTGGCCGACATCTACACCGATGATCCATTACATTATGACCATCCCCAGCCTGGAGACCGAAAGTTGGCGCACCCGAGGACCGGCTTTCGGTTAGTACAGTGTTTGGAGTCGGAATGGGAAAAGCTGCCGATTTATTGGAGTTTGATAAAGGACAAATTGTGATGTCATGGCTCCTCTGAACTATGATCTCGGAAACAGCACAGCTTGTGGGGCACAGAATGCCAAACAATGAACCATTGTCCAGCTGTGTGTTGTCTGCAGCTCATTGATGCCAGAAAGGAGCGGAGACTGTTGCGCATTGTTCACAGCAACCGCAGGGCCACATTACAACAAATCACCCGCAGCTACAACAGTGGTGATCAGGGCAATGTGTCACACCAGTCTTCTGAGCATGGGCCTCATCACAGTCTTCTGCGCATGGGCCTGCGTAGCAGAAGACCCAGCTGGGTCCCCATGCTCACTGCACGTCATCGCCAACAATGCCTGAAATGGGCCCAAGATCATTGAGATTGGACCGTGGATGATTGGAAGAAAGTGGCGTGGTCTGATGAATAAAGATTCCTGGTGCATCACGTACGTGGATACGGCGATTACCAGCAGAGGCTATGGCACCTGGATGCACTATTGGGCAGAAACAGGCAGGCGGCAGCTGTGTTTTCTTGGGACACTTTAGGCCCTATTATCCCAATAGCACAATCCCTGGCAGCTGTCAGGTATCTGAACATTGTTGTGGACCAAATTCATCCATTCATTGCAACTGAAGAAGCGAAGAAGCTGCAATGCTTGGACATGGAAGACGTGTACGATTTCAGCAGTTATCGAACTTTGAGCGAGGTCGTCTAGTCGGACTCAGCGAGGCAGGGTGGTCGTATCGTCGCACTGCGGAGCGAATTAGATGGGAAGTATCGGTGGTGGTACGATGGTGGCGTAGATGGTCCGAGGAACATTCCCACATGAGAAGACGTGGAACCGGAAGTCACAGATGGACTGATGAGCGGACCGATCGACGCATAAGAAAAGCAGCGTTGTCAAGCAGAACATCCACTGCGACGCAAATCCGAGCTTCCGTTGCACCTGAGGTGACTGTGCGAACAATCCGCAACCATCTACTGGATGCAGGACTATGTGCACATGTGCCTCTGGCATGTGTACCTCTGACTCCAGCCCACCATCAGGAATGGCTGCAGTGGTGTCACCAATGTCTGCAGTGGAGAACGCAATGGCGATCTGTCGTGTTCAGCGATGAAAGCAGATTCTGCTTGGGAGCCTCCGATGGCCATATGCATGTTCGCAGATGCACAGGAGAGCGTCTCTACCCTTCTTGCATCCGCCAGCCACACACAAGGCCTACACCTGGTCTCCTGGTGTGGGGAGCGATCAGCTATCGCTCCCGTACCCAACTAGCGTTTGTACCGGGTACGTTAAACAGCATCTCCTACATCAATAACATCATCCAGCCCATTGTTGTGCCATTTGTAAGGTCGGTTCATCGTGGTGTTTTCCCGCAAGATAACGCATGCCCACACACGGCACGTGCAACGCAACATGCACTTCAGGGTGTGAGACAACTTCCATGGCCTGCACGTTCACCGGATTTGTCCCCCATTGAGCACGTGTGGGATTTTATGGGACAACGACTTATCCGGTCTCCACGACCAGCCACGACCATCCCCGATTTACGCGTCCAGGTTGAGGATGCTTGGAACTCAATACCCCAAACTTACATCCAACATCTGTACGACAGACTCCATGCCAGAATTGCATAGTGTGACGCAGTTCATGGCGGTTCAACCTCGTACTAACCATGTTACATGGAAATGTTATTTTTCAGTTTACCGGCAAATACAGCTGTATTTTGCCATAATGTTTTGATCACGTTATCCTCTGTATTCCGTTATTATGCTGTATAAATTTCGTTGGCATCAAACGTCTCCTTCTTGGTGTTCTTTTTTCACTTTCCGCCGTTGTATTTTGTTACTAGCACCTCATAAAGAAATCCCTTTATTTCGAACAAATCAAAACTTCAGCAGCATTCCAGGAACTCACGTAATTTAAAAGCTGGAAATTAATTGTAATAAATGGTCCATTATTATTTGTAATTAATCGCTTAATAGAAAAGTTAAAATTATATATTTTCAATTTTTTTTTCCTTTTTTTTTCCATCATTTAATCGCCAAATTTTGAGATCTTTAAAAATCGGGAATTTATTTAATGCAAAGAAATGCTTTTTTCACTCACCTTTGCTATGTTCTTTATGTAACTATTTTAACCAGCATTCTCTTCTTGCATTGGTAAGACATTTTTCCCTCAGGATCTGGAATTTAGTTGAATACTAAAGAAAACCAACTGGAGTTAATGGTAGCCAAGCATGGTGAGGATTTGCAAGTCTCCCTCAACCCATACCTCCTCCAGTTTGCTCCAGTGCCAGTTGTTGCTCCAGTGCACCACAGTTGCTCCAGTGCACCACAGTTGCTCCAGTGCACCACAGTTGCTCCAGTGCCAGTTGTTTAAAGGCATATTTAGGGAATCAAGGCATCCTTCACTAGCACACAGGAAGAAATCTTTTATTCCATACTCCCACCCCACCCCCTCAAATGGAAAACAAATTCATCAAGTGAAAACAAGTGCCTCAAGTAGAAAACAAATTCATTTTGCTTTTTGTTGCTATTAGGAGAAACTCAGAAAACCGAGTTTTTCCAGCTTTGAACTATGGGCTATTTTGACGCGGGGCTATCCCCCCCACGGGTTATTGACGTTGGGTTATTTTGATGTGGGTTATTTGTTTCGTGTTATTTTGACACATAATCACCATTTTCAGCGCCATTGGACAGTTTCCCGTGTGTCTTGACATGCCACGATACATCTTCCCAGAGCATTCCGCATGTGTTCCTTGGGATTTAGGTCAGGGGAATGTTTTGGCCAATCCATCTGCTGAATGTCTTCACTTTCCAACAGTTGATCCACAGCCACCATATGATTGGGGTGTGGTGTTATTGCCCATTAACATGAACTGTGGGCCAATGGCACCTCGGAACAGATGAACATGGGGAAAGATTACCTTATTACAGTAGCACACACTGGTTACCATACCTGCTGCCAGTATCATGAGCTCTGTATGTCCATCAAATCAGAATGCCTCCTTATACGAGAGCACAGCAGCTGCCAGATCTATCCCTTTCATTAATGTTTTTGAGGCAATACCAAGTGCCTCCTTTACTCCAAATTAGCTGATGTCCAGAATCACTAGAGAGACTAAATCTACTCTCATCAGTAAAGAGAACCATACCCCACTGCTCTTCTGTCCAGTCCTTATGTTCTTTGAACCACTGTAAAACGGTGTCTCGGGTGAGTTGTTAATGGAACACAGTGTACTGGTCATCAGGCAAATAGTCCATTTTCGTGTAGTCCCACTTTAAACTGCGATATTGTGTGTCCTGTGCTCGTGTTCAGTTGTTTTTGCAAGGTTACTTGCTGTCTGGTGTCAACCCCATTTGGCCTATTGGAGCAGATAGCTGTCCTCACTAGGAGGGTAGTTTTTGGTGTACGACCACAGTCTTTCACACAGCTGTACCTGTAATCCTGAAGGCTGACCATGCACGTAATACTCTAGGGCCACACTTGTCAAAGTTTGCTCCTCCTCAAGGCTCTCAGTTATTGGACCATGATTAAAATCATCAAGATATTCTCAATGGGCCATTTTGTTGTCTCTGGCACACAACAAACACAACCAAACTTCTGTAACACTTATGCACACTATCCGATGACTTCTGTTCAGCTGATGCTACTGGACTGCGTGAGTGCATTTTGTTCTCACATCATGCAAACCACACATGATGTTCAATTATTACACAAGTGTTGTTGCCCCTGTTCCCAGACACTGTCCTGAGTTAATTTGTGTTTGGGTGCTGCTGCTATATAAGGCGTTATTTTACTTTTTCCACTTTGTCCTTAAGTTTTGCTCATCAGTGTATATAATTTTTATTGTGCTAGTGAAAAAGAAGTGATATAGTATCTGACACTCATTGTAGGAATTTTAAAGTGTGTAAAGTGATTTAATAAGTTGCCAGGCAATTGTTTTTCCTGTAGTCATCTTCATTAGCAGCTTTGCTAATATTTGTATTTGAATCAAACCTAAATAATTGTTTAACAACTTTTGCTTATTTCAGTTACATCATTGAAAGCATAAGTAAATAAAGAGTTAGAATACAGTTAAACATTGCAAAGAGTCTATTTACAAACTTGTAATAAATTAGATTTTTGCTTTAAGAAAGGAGTAAGCATTTGCTTATATGTATATCCAGTGCTGAAAAACAGAGTGAACATGTTAGCGGTTGATTACAGAAAAAATAGCCGCACAACTGATTAAAAAAGTTATTTGTTACCAAATATTTTTCTTCCATTTTATTTATTAACATCTAACTTTTTACTGCGTTACCATTGGTATTTATGTAAATGTTTTCATTTTTCTCTTATTAGGGTCTTGATCTGGCTTGGAACATTAGCCATTATGTAAAAACTGTGATGAATCTTCACATTCCATTATGTAAGCCAATGACCAAATCTTCAGTCTTATGCCTTTGTAAAATGATTGAAATGTTAAAGGTAAACAACTAATTTTGTTCTGTGAAGCATTTTTTAATTTATTATTAGATATGTCACATGCAGTATGCACGAACAATAACTGATGGTGTGGTGTAGTCAGTTGAGTACGTTTTTAGGTTCACTTGAGGAGAACAAGTGTTTCATGCCTGTGTGCTCTGTTGATTTTTCATAAAACTTCTGCATAAAGGACTAATGAATCCCCCCTATTAGTGACAGTTATTGGTTTAACCCAGAACTCATTTTCCAAAAGTGAGAGTGGATGACCCCTCATAACTTCAAGTGCTTGTTGTTAAACTCCGTGAAATAATCAATCCAATGTGCACTGCATACCCGCAAAGTTTTACGGTTTACCCGTAAAATTTACGGAAATTGTACTTGTTTTGCGTTTATTTTATGGAGTGACATATTTTACGGATTGTTTTTCCAAATAGATTAGTGCTATATATATATATATATCATCATCATCATCATTGTCAACCATTATCAATCCACTGCTGGACGAAGGTCTCCCCAAGTTTCCTCCACAACGGTCTGTCTTGTGCCAGTCTCCTCCATGTCACCCCTGCATACTTTCGAATTTCATCCACCCATCTCCCATGTGGTCTTCTTCTGGGTCTTTTCCTGTCCCTTGGAATCCAATCTAAAATTTCGGCTGTCCATCGATGATCTGTCCTTCTGGCAGTATGTCCAGCCCATTGCCATTTCAGGGATTTAACTCTGATCATGATGTCTTCCACTCTTGTCATTTTTCGGATCCACGAGTTCCTCTTTTTATCTCTCCTGGTTACACCAAGCATGCACCTCTCCATGCTGCTTTGAGTTGTCTGCAGCCTTTGTATGTCTCTTTTAGTTAAGGTCCACGTCTCTGCACCATACGTAAGCACTGGAAGGATGCATTGATCAAACACTTTTCTTTTAAGACATAATGGCATATTGCTCTTGAAAATTATGCTGTTTCTTCCAAAAGCTCTCCAGGCAAGTTTTGTACGCCGATTAATTTCTTCATCAAT
This sequence comes from Macrothele yani, assembly GCA_039090855.1. Lineage (NCBI taxonomy): Eukaryota > Metazoa > Arthropoda > Arachnida > Araneae > Macrothelidae > Macrothele > Macrothele yani. Next base: position 97,308,997 of record CM077023.1, on the reverse strand, counting down.
GTGACCCTCACTTGATATCTGCTGTCCAAGATAAACGTACGTGTCTGTTATCTCCAGCTTTTCTCCATTAATCGATAAATCTTCATTTCTTGTAAAAGCATTGAACATCACTTTTGTCTTCCGAAAGTTCATTTTTAATCCCACTTCTTTACTCTTGTCAGCAAGTTCCTGGATCATACTCTGCAGCTCTGATGGGCTAGTTGCAAAAATGACTACGTCATCAGCAAAACGAAGGTGGGTTAGATAATCTCCATTAATCTTTATCCCCTTGTTTTCCCAGCTCAGTGACTGAAAAACACCCTCCAATGTGGCATTAAAGAGCTTCGGAGATATGGTGTCACCTTGTCTCACTCCCTTTCCAATTTTTATGTGTGTTGTATTTTCAAACAGCCTAATCTTTGCACTTGCATTTTCATAGATGTTATTAATAATATTAATGTATGCATCTTCAATACCGCAGGTTTTCAGAGCCATTGAAACTGCTGATGGTTTCACCGAATCAAAGGATGTAAGGTCAGGTGATGCGTAACATCACAGCCTCTCCTTGACAAATGTCAACCCCGCCTTCTCGTGGTGCATCCTGTTCCTACTAAAGGGGCTCTGACGACCGCCAATAGCGGTATAACTATACCATCGGGATTAGAGGAAATTCTATCCCACACTCACCAACCCGCTTGGCCAGCGTGGTGAGTTATGGCCAAACCCCTCCAAAATGACTCCACAACTTAAATCTTGGCCCTCAGTCTCCGGCAGCTGGAATGTACCTGGCCAAGGCAGCGGCCAGTGCGACATGAAGGCAGAGGGTGCTAAGAATCCCCGGAGGACCGGACTAGGCTGCCATCTGATGCTGACCTTGGCAACGTACAATGGACGCTCCCTATCTTCTGATTCAAGGCTTCTTGAATTGGAAGAGGAACTACAAAGGATCAAGTGGGACATCGTGGGGCTAAGTGAGGTAAGGAGAAAAGGAGAAGATCTCATCCGAACTGAAAAGTGGACATCTCTTCTACTATCGTGGGACAGATACTGGCAGAACTAGTGGTGTTGGATTTATAATAAACAAGAAACTGAAGGATAAAGTTGTAGAAGTTGAAAGTTCCTCTGACAGAGCTGCACGACTCGTTATCCAACTCTCGAAAAGATACCAGGCTCAGATTATTCAAACTTATGCACCCACCACAAGTCATCCTGAAGAAGAAATTGAAGAATTTTATGAGGAAATTTGTCATCTAAATAATAAAGGTAAGCAGCACTTGAAAATAATTATGGGAGATTTCAATGCAAAAATAGGGCAACGGCAACAGAATGAAACTTCAGTAGGTAAATTCGGTCACGGCAACAGAAACCAGCGTGGAAATACTCTCGTTGAGTTTGCAGAGGCAGAAGGGTTTTTCATCTTGAACTCCTTCTTCAAGAAAAAGCCACACAGGAAATGGACATGGAGACATCCAAATGGGACGACAAATGAAATTGATTTTATTATGTGTAACAAAAAATTCGTCATAGAAGACTGCAGTGTGCTAAACAAGTTCAACACAGGTAGTGACCATAGATTGGTGAGATGTAAGATGCACCTCAACACTAAACTTGAACGTGGCAAGCTCATAAGACAAACAAAATCTATTGACATAACCAACCTTAAAAAACACCATAATACCTTCAAGTTGGAACTGAAGAACAGGTTCTCTGCTTTAGAAGGCCTAACATCGGAAGAAGTGGACATCTCTGAAGTTAACAGAAAAGTAACCAAAGCTCTTATGGAAACAGCAACAAAATTAGCTGGGTCTAAGAACAAGTTGCATGTAAATAAATTATCAGGAAAAACCAAAATGTTGATGCAAAAAAGAAGAGAGATGAGGACAACTAAAGAAGATGCGACTTCCAAAGTGGAATATATAGAACTATGCAAGACAGTACGAAAAAGTATCACTGAAGACGTAAGAAAATTCAACTGTGAACTAGTGAGGAAAGCAATTGAAAACAACCAAAGCCTAAAGATAGCAAAGGGACATCTCAGTAAGGGAAGAAAACAGATTATGGCACTGAGAAAAGAAGATGGTTCTGTAACAAGAAATAGAGGCGAAATTTTGACAAGAGTGAAAAGATTTCTACTCCAAATTATATGAAAGGGATGATATATGCACTCCAGACATCATGAAAGATACCAGTACCAGAGTTCCTCCAGTCCTTCCAGCAGAAGTTGCACATGCAATCAAGAACATGAAGCGGGGAAAAGCTCCAGGAGAAGATGGAATTACTGTAGACATCATACAAGAAGCAAGTGGAGAAATCGAAACAGTACTCGCCCAAATTTTCACTCGATGCCTTAATGAAGGAAAGATTCCTGAGGATTGGAACACCGCTACAATGATCCTGCTACATAAGAAAGGTGACATTGAGGATCTCGGAAACTACAGACCTATCAGCCTCCTATCAGTAGTTTATAAAATCTTCACTAAAGTTCTTTCACACCGCTTGAAGGTAACACTGGACATGGCTCAACCGAGAGAACAAGCTGGATTCAGGAGTGGCTACAGCACAATAGATCATATCCATGTGCTGAGAGAACTAATTGAAAGAGCGAGGGAATATGAACTTCCATTGTGCATGGCTTTTATCGATATATATATATATATATATATATATATATTTTTTTAATTAATTAATTTATTTTACTTAAACATTTTTTCGAAGAGAGAATAATTACCCCCCAAAAAAAGACTAAAGGACTACGGCACCTGTATGTTTCTGATTTTCCTGATCATAATTTCATCCAAACTCCTCTGTTCTCAGCCAGTTTGGAGAGAGAGAGAGAGAGAAATAAACTTCGTAAGATTAAGATTGGCACTAACTACAAAAAAAAAAAAAAAAAAGGGAAGAATGAAGAAATTGCATTTTTAAAGGTATTTCAGCATGCTGACACAAAAATTAAAGTTCAAAACCACTTGTAACTTTAAAATAAAGAATCACTGCAACATAGCCCTTATAGCTATAATTTTGCAGTTACACTTGAATTTTTTTACATACATGTAACCTTATGATTGTATACTAGTGACTTATGTTTCGACTGCATTTTAATTGTTATAAGTGAGAAGTCATGCCAAACAACTTACTTTTTACTTGTATAGCATATGAAACCAATATATCATCCACATAATGAATCGGTTTATAATCGATTATGCTCGATACATTTTATCAGTACGTTCGGTACGTTAGTCAATCTGGCATATCGATTAAACGTTCATTGAACTTTCTTTACGAATTTCAATTCTTGAAAGTTGGCAGGTCTGGCACTGAAATATTTAGTCTTTGACTTCTTCATGTGCCGTCTTTGAATGAGAGGTTGGTGACCAACAAATGCTGTAGACCTTTATGTCTGTGTTTTGGAATGATTTCCTCCATGTTTAGTTGAATCTACTTTTTTTTTGCTTAAGTCATTTATCTTTATCTTTTTCTCCATCATATATTCTAGGATGTTCTTCAGTAAACTAATTGTAGTTTGGCTTATTGTTCTTTGTGTGTGTGTAGGTGAACATATTCAATTTTTTTTGTAGAACAGTATTATTGAATGCTCCATTTGTGCTACTAAGTTTTAATATGCTTTAAAGCAGTGGTCGTCAACCTGGTCCCTACGCCCCACTAGTGGGCGATTCAAGCTTTCATGGTGGGCAGTAGGGGTTTTTGTCCGTTGTTGCAAATTTTGTTCTTCCGCCATATATTGAATACATTGCTAACAACTTCGTGAGTTTGACTTTTTAAAATATGCTTTTCCAATTTACTTTAGAATTCCATCTCTAAACTTTGAATATGGATAATAATTAAAACAAGGTAATCCGTAAATACAGAGTGTTGAGAATACCACAAAACACGTTTTATTAATGATGTAGATCATGTACAAAATAATATAAGAAGAAATTAAATGTGAAAAAACTTTTTCTCTTCTAGCAGAGAATGTTATCTGCATAGTACATGTTTAAATAAAATGGCTCTATCCCCCCCCAGATAGTCACGTGACACACACACAAAGAAGCTTAATTGATTGCTTGATTGCTTATATAAACAAACACATCTGTGGAGTGTGGGAGCAGCTTCTTTCTCACACAGTTCTCACGGTAGCGACTTCAACTCAATGTGCTTTTAATATTGCTTTGTTTTTCCAACATTTAGTGCACATAATGCGGGTGGGGCTTACCACCAGCCACCGCTCAGTCTTCGGGCTGTACCTCTTTCATGGTGGGGGAAGTACATGGTTAGATTTGAGAGAGTAAGCACATGTCCATGGCTTGGAACGAGTTGATAAATTATGCAACAAATTGTGAACCCATGTTTTGAAAAAAGAAATACACTCGTGGCTATTTACCAGAGCATCTGAAGATGAGTTTCATCGAATCTGTTACAAATAAACAGCTTCTAATGTGTTTACTGTGCCACAAGACATTTTCCAATGAAGCAGTGAAGCCAAGTCAATTGTGAGAACATCTTGCTACAAAGCATTGAATATTTTCAAGAAATGTATAAAACATTTTTAAATCGTTCAACAATAACTGCATCATTTAAGAAACATGCAAATAACGAAGATGGATTAACTGCAGCTTATCGTATATCACAATTAGTTGCAAAAAGTGGTAAAAGCCATAATATTGGGGAAACTTTTATAATACCCTCAATCAAAGAATTTATCTCAATAGTAATGCATCGGGATATACCTGAAGTTTTAAAACATTGCCCCTTAGCGATAGCGACACACTGACGAAATGGTGGTTAAAGTTGAAAATAAACTTGTAGGTATTCTCCAAAACTCTTCATTTTCCATACAATTGGATGAGTCTACCATAGCAGATAATAATGCTCTATTGATGACATATGTACGGTACCTTGATTAAAACAATGCATTGCAAAAAGAAATGTTATTCACTGTAAATCTTATTACAGATACAAAAGGATTATAAATATTTAATGCTGTGAAATCGTACTTTGCAAAAATTAATATACCTTTGAACAATATTGTTGCATGCGCTGCTGATGGAGCACCATCAATGGCAGGTCGCTATTGTTAATTTGTTGCTTATTTGAAGGAAGAAGTGCCAAACGTTTTGTGTATTCATTGTGTGGTGCATAGACAACATCTTGTAGGAAAACATTTAAGTACAAGTCTCCATTCATCATTAAGTATAATAATTAGAACTGTAAATAAGATAAAATCTAATAGCAAAAATGATAGAATGTTTCGACAGCTGTGCCAGGACAATAATGAGCAATTTATTAGGTTACTTTTAGGCACAGAAGTTCGATGGCTCTCAAAGGGTACATGCTTGTCTCGTTTTGTAGAATTATATGATAGTGTCATACATTTTTTTGAAAGTAATAATGAGACTGGTCTCTGTCAACAATTAAAAACAGTAAAGAATGGTGCCTTTTATTTGGCAGACATTTTCAAGAGATTTAATTAAATTAATTTGCGGCTTCAAGGAGCCAATATACCTCTTATCAGTTGCAAAAATATTGTCACTTTTTATCGAAAAAGTTGATCTTCTTTGTCATAACCTTCTGCAGAGAGAAAATGATTTAAAGATATTTTGAACTTGGTGTATGACTGGATGATAAATCATTTTACTACAAATTTTGCTGAGGTTGATATAACTTGCCAAGAGGAACTATTAGAACTTAAATATGATGAAGAAAGCAAATATAATTTCGATAGTAGTGGATACCAAAAACTCTGGCAAAATAAAAAAAAATGCCTGCGTTATATCCAAATATGTGGAAAATGATACTTAATTTATTGATACTTTTCCCTACCTTGTAGAATCAGGCTTTAGTGCTGTTAATAATATTATCACCTAACAGAGAAACCGTCTGAATATCACCAAAAGAGGAGACCATGTGCTCCTTACGGAAATTGAACCAGATATCAAATATTTAGTCTTCGCAGAATCAGCCTCAAGGATCTCATTAATCATTAATTAAAGGTATAAAGTTTAATTATAAACTTTCTTGTTTTCACACTTAACTTTCATTTTCTTCAATTTAAGCAGCTCCCTCACTAGTAGGCGCTGTATCGATGGAGATGCAGACATTCATTAAATTGAAACTATGTATAAACATACATAAAGTATAAATAAAAAGGTAGATTTAAGTAAATATTTTTTACAATCCCTCCCCTCTAAAAATTACTTTGCATTTGCACTAAATTGAGATACAGCGGCACTGGTGGTCGGTAAGAAAATTTTATCAACAAAGATACAAAAGTGGGCTGTAGGTATTAAAAGGTTGACAACCCCTGCTTTAAAGACACTACTACATCACAAAGGATCTCAATGAATTCCATTTGTGTATTTATGTCTCACATTAATTCTTAACACAACAGGCTGGCTATACCCATCAGGATTTTGATCCACAGTCATAGGTGTAGTATCATTTCACCAAGATTTTTTTTTTCATCTTACTGAATTTGGTTTGTACAGTTCTGCTTCTGATTTATTTTGTTTGATTATTGTCACTAAGGAATTGTTTTCCTTAATAACCTGTTCAAGACAGAAATCATTGCAGTAAATCATTGTTTATAAATATGAGGGTGGTCTGACATTAAGGGTAGGTACACTTGGCACTGATGCATAATATATGCAAACAAGTGTGGCGTAAGTTTCTTGAGTACATCGTATGGATGAGAAATAGTAGTCCCTGATTTGTTTTTGTTCTCCAATAAGTAGTCTGCAGTTGGCAAGCGAATGAAATGAATGGTGTTACTGAAAAGTATTCCAAGTTAGAAATATGTACAGTCATCAGATTTCTGCAAGCAAAAGGTGTCACTCAAAGTGATATTCATCGCAGGTTAGTAAATGTTTGTGGACAGAATGTTTAGACCGAAAAGAGGTGCAAGTGTGGTGCAGGGAAATTCCAAAATGGTTCAACGGAATTGAATGATGATTCCTAGCAATACAGGAAGAGACCAAGGACTTCGCACATGGAAAACAATCGTGTTCTTGTCAAAGGTATGCTAAGGGAATATCGGAGAGTGAAAGTTTGTGAAATTGCTGAACAGACAGGCATTCTTAAGAGTACTGTTCACGAGGTCATAACGGAGTTAGGGTTTCGTAAAGTTTTCTGTCGGTCTGTTCCAAAAATGCTGCCTAACACACACAAAACCGACAAAATGACTGCATCACTTGAAAACCTCACCTGTTACCATGATGAGAATTCATTTATTGGAAGCATTGTAGCAGAGGATGAAACGTGGGTGCACTGTTGCACCTCTGATTCCAAACAGAATTTAATGACGTGAAAGCATCCACAATCTCCAACCTCCAAAAAATTCAAGGTTTAGCCATCTGTAAAGAAAACAATGGTGTCATTGTTCTGGGATTTTGAAGGCGTCCCCCTGTGGAACCCCCCCCAAAAAAAAAGTAACACTAACAAGTACTGTAATGCTCTAAAAAATTACAGGAAGCTGTTAAACAAAAGAGGCCAGGGCGTTAAAGCACTGGAGCCAGACTTTTGCCTGATGGCGCTCGACTTCACACAAGAAAGCATGAAACACAAAGCGGATGTGGGAAGTTCTGTTGCATCTGCCATGCAGTCCCAACATAGCCCCATCAGATTATCACCTCTTTGGTTGGTTAAAGAAGTTCTTATCAGGTAAGCGATTTAAGGATGAGGTGACACTGCAGACCACAGTTCTACAGTGCTTCAGTAATCTTGGACGGGTAAGCTACCATGAAGAAATGTTTATCATTGGGGTGAAGAACCGTTAGTCACTGAGATAAATGTCTTAATTTGTACGGTGACTATGTGGAAAAATAACCATTTGTGCAGGCATGTGATTCATCCGCTAATTAGCGGAATTCCGTGAATTCACTTTTTAGAAAAAAACAGAAGTTCGCTAAACTTGTCATTTGCGATCTCAGGCTTTTGACAAAAGTTTGTGATTGTTGATATGTTGGAAAGCAAATCGGGGCAAAAGAGAGAGAAATATTCGTTGGTTAGGTGGCGATATTTCAGTCATAAGGCGTAATTTTTCCGCTGCTGCTGCATGGATGACCGGCTGCTGCTCAGCCAACGAGATATCGCAGGGGACGTCACTTCAAACGTCTCGATTTGCTCAAAACCGTTTTTTTTTTAGGGGAACACTCCGCTGTTTCAGTTCACCTCCGTCCTTTCCATTGCTATTTGTTTTATTTATTTGCTGGGGGCAAAATCAGTTGAGAGATTGGACGGAGCCCTGAGCTATCATACGCAAAGAAAAGAAAGAAAAGTTCTGTTCACATGTGATTGGACATTTACGTTACGAACCTTCTCTCTCACTTCCGGGCAAAAGTGTCGTAGGTGCCCAGAGATGTAAGCCATTGCGGATTTCTCCCTGGAATTACGGAATTACGGGTGACTAACAAAAAAATACGGAAATTCAGATTTTCGCTGATATTAAGAATGTGTTTTACTGGTTTTTAGAATAGTTTCGTAATCCTCCGGGATTACAGAATTATGGATGACTAATGAAAAATTACGAAAATTCATATTTTTGCTGTTATTAAGAATGTTTTACTGGTTTTGTAAATTAATCAATGTGAAAAACCTCTGAACCAATTTCGTAACGTGGCTGCTTATTTTTTTTTCTGAGGAGGCGGAATTTGTTTTGCTTGTTTGAAAACTAAGTGGAAAGAAAGCACGACGCCGGGCCGTAATTACGTCGACCCGGCGTGTTTCTTTCACCGTGGCATGATTACATCAGCCCAAAGCCTCTGAACAAAGTACGTGACACAGCACTTTGTTTCTTTTTTATTCTTCCCTTTCTTTTTGAGGAGGGGGAATTTTTTTTGCTTGTTTGAAATCTAAGTGGAAAGAAAGCTATGCGCTGGGCTGGGATTACGTCAGCCCAGCGTGCTTCTTTCGCCGTGGCCCGGGATTACATCGGCCCAAAGCTTCTGAACAAAGTTCGTGACGTAGCTCTTTGTTTCTTTTCTTTCTTTCCTTTTTTTGTTTTTTTGTTTTCTGAGGAGGAGGAATTTGTTTTGCTTGTTTTAAAGCCAAGTGGAAAGAAACCACCGTGCCGAGCCCAGGATTACGTCGGCCGGAATCCTCTGAACAAAGTTTGTGATGCGGCTCTTTGTTTCTTTATTAATTTTTTTTCCCAAGGAGGAATGTGTTCTGCTTGTTTGAAAGCTAAGTGGAAGAAAGAATGCACCGCGCCGGTCTGGGATCAGAGCCCGATTTACACAGAATGGGGCCCTAGGCACAACACAAGATGAGCCCCCTCCCTCCTCCCATCCACATTCTTGAAAGAGTAAGTACATTTGCCACTAATAAATATTATCAATTAATTTAAAAGTTGATTTAATAAATGGAATACTGTGCAGGAAAAATTGGAAATGATATATACTTTTATTAAATCTTAATGTGTTAGCAAGTAAATTACCACTTAAAAATGTAGGCAGGTAAGTAAAACACTTTAATAGTTCAGTATTGCTATTTTTGCATTTAATTTTACTTGCTTAAACACTAAGCAATTAATTTACTTTTGCACACTTTTAACACTTTTGTATTTAATTTTACTTGCTTATACACGCACACACACACATATGATAAAATTAGCGATAACAATTTTTGATTTTTGCATTTGTCACATTCATTTTATTTATGTATATCTCGGAACAGCTTTTGCTGTTTTCAGTTAATTGGATGCTTAGACAATCACATGCCTGTTTGTGTGTAGTTTTTTTGGGATATATTGCTGATGTGGAGACATTAACAATTTCCATGTACTTGTAACCTGTATCTTATTTACTGGGTGACTTACATATTTTAGTTTAAGAGTCACATTACCATTGTCTCCGAGGCATTTCATTGGAGTCCCATACCATCATTTGTTACTTCTGTTTGTGTAACCACACTGTATGAATTTTTTTTTTCAGCCAACAGTTCAGTGTTATCAGTATATCTTTGAAAAAGTAAAGTGACACCATTTAGATTGATACCATGTTCTCTATAATGCAGAAAACCATGTGTTAGTTTTTCTTCATATTAAATCAGAGAAAGGACACATCACTGTCTTCACACACCTTACTTAATTTCAATCTATTCAATCTGTATGTTGCCTAAATAAGTTTGTTTTATGGTTACAATAATCATCTTTTATAATTCCAATGTCTATAATATCATGCAAGAATAATACCATGTAGAATTTCCAAATAAATATAATGTCTGATGTGATCATATGCCTTCTGACTTATGAAGCATAAGAACGAAGGAGTGTTCATTTTAATGTTCTCATAGATAGTTTCATAAATGAGAATGATGGTTGTTTTTACTCCAGTTTTAAGTAAAAATTGTTGTACTCAGGAATAAAAGGATATTACTTACAGTTGAATTTTTGGGTAGCACACCTATCTTTCCTCAGGACTACGCTAAAGTAGGTGTCATTCGTGAGCTAAATTCCAACCTTTCAAATCATTTAATGTTGTACCTCTTTTTCTCTCTATTTCCAGTCTTTCTGACAATTTTCTTTTGGAAAAAGTGCTGTTTATGTGTCAGAACTTCTACAGTGTCCCAAAGCACTTTATGTCTGGTATTTTGAATATGTCTGTCCAAACCTGTTTTGTTTGTCAAATTTTTAATTGCAGCTTTATGTTCTGCCAATCTAGTTGTAAGCTGCCTGCCTGTTAGAAGAAAAGGTTCTGATTACTCCTTGTATCTTCAGTCTTTATGCAAGATATATGGATGATATTATTTTCATTATAGACAACAAAAATGTTTCTTTTCCATATGACATACTAAACTGGTTAAACTCCCTGGATGAAAATTTACCTTAGCTGTGGGCTAATCCCCCACACTGATGTACTTACCTGATTAAAAAGACAAAAAGAAATATTAAGAATGACTCAAGTGTGGGATATGGTGGACCTACCACACTTGAGGAGGACGGTCCACCACGGAATCGACCTGGACCTTCTAAACGGCGTATGAGAAAGAGATCTCGGCTGAGTGAATGTAAGATTGGTGTATGGAATACTAGAGGTATAAATGGCAAGATGAGTGAGGTGATTGAGGAGATGAATAAGTATAGACTGGATGTGCTGTGTGTAAGTGAAACCAAAAAGAAGGAAATTGGGGTAGAAGAAGTGAATGGCACGGTGAGTGTGTGGTCTGGAGTATTGGATAATGTGAGAGGACAGGCTGTGTAGGTGTGATTTTAAGTGAAAAGATGAAGAACAACTTGATTCACTATAGTTGCATAAGTGAGAGAATTCTCTGGATTCGTTTGAAAGTGAAACTTCAGAGAATTGTAATTGTTGTAGTGTATGCTCCTTGTGACTCGGAACCTTCTGATAAGAAAGATGATTTCTGGAATGAGCTAAAAGCTGTTTTGAGCCAGTTTGGTGCTAAAGAAAAAGTTATAATAGCAGGGGATTTCAATGCTAGAGTAGGTGTGCAGAATGAAATTTCTGACAATGTTCTGGGTAAGTTTAATGATCCTTGTGTGAATGATAATGGTGAAAGATTAATTGAACTCTGCATTGAGAATGGTTTGTGTGTATCTAATACATTTTTCAACCACAAGTATATCCACACATATACTTGGGAAAATCGTACTCTTGGTCAAAAGAGTGTGATAGATTTTGTGGTTTACGATCAGCGTTTGAAACACTTAGTTGTTGACACCCGTGTGATGAGAGGTGCGGATGTTGGTTCTGATCATTACTTGGTAGTGTCACGAGTGAAACTTAATGTTGGTTGGAGGAAAAGAAATAGGAAGAGACCCAGGATAGAAAGAATAAAGGTTGATAGGCTCCTTGAAGATCATCAGCGGTACTCTGACTTACTCAGAGAACGACTGAAGGATCTGAAATCTTGTGAGAGGGATGTAGAAAAGACGTGGGAATGTTTTAATAACTGTGTTGTCACTGCTGCTAAAGAGGTCTGTAGCACCACAATAGTGGGTAACAATAGAGGTGATGCTTGGTGGAATAGTGAGATTGATGAGGCAGTAAAGAAAAAGAAGGAAGCCTATTTGGGGATGTTACAAGGTAGAGTCTCTGTGGATGAATATCACTGTAAGAAGCGTGAAGCTGCTAAGCTGGTTTGCCACAGTAAGGCAAAAGATAGGAAGGAGAAAGTGGAAAGGCATGAACTGGCTTTTGGAAAGATAGAAAATCCTTCTGGAAGTACATGAGACTCAGGAAAAATAGGGGAAACAAAGTTGTAAGTTGTGTGAAGAATGAGATCGGGGAAATGATATGGGAGCCCAATGAGTTAAGTGAAAGATGGGGTGAATACTTCTGTGAGTTATTAGATCAGGAGAGCAAAAATGATTCTGAGACAGATGCAGATGATGTCACAATGAGGGATGAAAGCACAGGAGGGATCTCAAGAGAAGAAGTGTGTAAAGCTCTAAAATCTCTTCAGAATGGTAAGGCTCCAGGAGTTGATGGCATAACTGCAGAGATGTTGAAGTATGGTGGTGACTCTATAATTGACTGGTTAACTGAAATTTGCCAGTTGTGCTGGGAGTTAGGAATGGTCCCTCGGGATTGGAAGGATGCTATTATTGTTCCTTTGTATAAGGGAAAAGGTGATCAGACTGAATGCAAGAACTATCGTGGTATTAGCCTACTGAGGTTGCCAGGGAAAGTGTTTGGTAAGGTTGTTATTGAAAAAGTACGGGGTCTTACATCATTGAAAGTGTGGGATGTTCAGAGTGGTTTTATGCCTGGTGAGGGCTGCACTAACCAGATTTTTGCATTACGCATGGTGATTGAAAAGTATCTGGCTGTTGGGAAGAAAGTTTTTACTGCCTTCATAGATTTAGAGAAAGCTTACGACCGAGTGAATAGGACACTTTTGTGGAAGGTATTGAATGAATATGGTGTTACTGGGAATCTACTTAATAGTGTAAAAGCCATGTATGCTGGTAGTAGAGCTTGTGTACGAGTGAATGGTGTTTTATCAAAATGGTTTTCCATTGGTGCAGGAGTTAGACAAGGTTGTGTAATGTCACCATGGCTGTTTAATATATTTATGGATGCATGCATGCGTGAGGCCAAAATAGATAATAGTGGTTTATGTCTTGGTGATATCCGTGTGTGCAGATTGCTGTATGCTGATGACACTGTCCTGTTGGCAGAGAGCAAAAGTGAGTTGCAGAGTATGTTGACTCGGATGCACGAAGTTTGCATGAAATTCAAACTGAGTATAAATAAGGGAAAAACCAAAGTTATGGTTTTTGAGAGAGGAATGGGTAGCACTGAATGTAATGTAAGTATAAATGGCACTGTGGTTGACCAGGTGAGTGAGTTTGTGTATTTAGGAAGCATGTTTGACAGAGAGAACAAGTTGGATGGTGAAATCAGTAGGCGAGTGAATTCTTCTTTGAAAGTCATAGCTGCTGTGGGAGGTTTTCACAGGAATGATGGGTTCACTAGAGAGTCCCGCATGGCTGTGTATGAAACAGTAATTGTTCCTACTCTGATGTATGGCAGTGAAACCTGGGTACTGCAGAAGAAACATAGGAGTCGTTTGTGTGCTGGAGAAATGTGTTACTTATGTGGGGTTTGTGGCAAGACACGATCTGATTGTGTGAGGAATGAAGATGTATTGCAGTTGTGTGATGTAAAGCAAAATGTTGTTAGCAAGGTGGAGACCAATATGCTTCGGTGGTTTGGCCATGTTGAAAGAATGAGTGATGAAATGCTTACTAAGAAAATATTTTCAACCCAAGTGGCAGGAAGGAGAGGCAGAGGAAGGCCAAGGAAGACTTGGGTGGATCAGATTCAGGAGTGTCTGCATGAGAAAAAGATTATGAGTATGAAGTGTAAAAGATCTTGTGTAAGGAATGTAATGGATATCAGTGAAGCGCGAGTTGTATGTCAAGATCGCTGTAAATGGCGAAGTTTGATGCGACAACAATAAGTAAAAATATCTGGAAGTTTGTATTTCTTTTTGGAGCTAACCTCTGAATCTCAGAGAACAGCTTAGTGATATGTATATATGAAAATTTACAATTCACCATTGAACTGCAAAAAGATAATCAGCTCAATTTTTTGGACTTATCTTCAGTAGTTAAAGAAGGAAAAATTGAGGCAAGGTTACACAGGAAACCTACAAACAATAATAAAATGTTAGACTATCAGTCAAATCATCCAAATTACATAAAAACAAACTTAACCACTCAATTTTTGGAAAACAATAATGTTCTAAATTCTTTAGAAGTTCTTCAGTAAGATGTTTTGACATCTGTAAGTTCTGTTTTACACGTTCTGTAAAGTGGATACACTCTGTGGTGGTGCATTAACTTATTCAATTAAAATATAAATCGGTTAAAAGTCCTAAAAATTGTTACTCACGGAAGTGCGTGTTCAATCCGACACCAGTAGTTTTTGAGAGTTTCTTTGTCCAAAGTTGTATCTTGCTTCAATATGGTCAGTTGTTAGGGTTAGCTCGAGAGCCATTTCGTCATAAGTTGTACCCTACTTTGATTATGTCCAGACGTTAGGGTCAATTCCATTCTGGCTGTGTCGACATCATATTGAATGGGTAAAGGTTTCCAGATAATAATTAAAGATTCTTGAGTTAAGAGTTACTATTTACATACCACTTGAAGTTCCACGTCATACTTGGCCATTAGGGCTATTTCGTCAATGCTGCACTCTCGTAGAATTGCTGAGGAAATCTTCAAGTTAGGGCAGGTTCATAAAAAATTTAAAAAGCTTTAAAAGATTCCAGTTAAAATCATTATATACACCACCTCATACTGTCCATAGTCTCAATCGCCGGACGCGCGTTTCACCTAGGCTCTACCCTGGCGTTTTCAACAGAGACTTCACACCCTCTGTCAAAGTCTGCTATCTGAAAGTCTAGTGTCCACAATGCGCATGTTCCTCATGTAACCCATTGCCAATGCCATCTAGTTTCAGGTCGCATCAACTTTATCTTCATCTATGCCATTCTCACCCTTCCCTTTTTTCTTCTTCTCTCTGCTCTCCCTATTCCATTTCTTCTCAGTTTTGATCAGGTTCCTCCAAGCGTACGAAAGGTCGTATGGACTGTTATTATTGCAGTTAAATGGTTTGGTCTTATTTATTAATGCTGCTTCTGCTACTTGTATTGTTCTCATGTTATTCTGCTGGTTTAATATTGCAATTCCTTCCCAATAGGGTACACATTGATTATCCAAACAGAAGTCAATAAGTGCTGTTTTATTCTCTTCTGCTCCAGTTCTTCATGTGTTCAGTCAATCTGATTTTAATATTTCTTTTTGTACTGTCTATGTATTGGTTGACAATTTTATTTTGATTATTTATTATTGGTATAGAGTAGACACCCGCTTTTTGTAAGATTGGGGTCTTTCTGTGATAGTTACTAAGAGATTTAGTTATATCTCTCATTCGTACACCAAAATCTAGGTCAAATTTTTTACATGCTTTCTTCATAATAGTTGTGATCTCCTGTATATATGGTAATGATCCATAAAAATTTTTTTACCTGTTGATTCTGTGTACTCTTTTGTTGTTCATTTCTAAAAAAAAAAAAAAAATAAATAAATTGTGGATCATATTTTTTGTTTCTAGTGACTGTTCATGATGGAGTCCATGAATAGTCATTGGAAACAATGAACAGCAACAGTGTCATGAGTAAGACAATCAGAAATGACTACAAAACTGGTGTGCTGCAATTCGCTGCTTGTGTCACTTTTTGAGTAGATGGAGAATGGATGAATCGTTGCTTGTGCATTATTCCAATGATATCCCTGGGCAGCATCTTGCAAGATAAAGGAATAGTTCTCAGAGAAATTGCAAATTACAATGAATTCACCCTCTTTCAGTTCCTTCTTAAGATGACTAAGAAATGAGGATTGCTGCTTTGCAATAAAAGAATGTCAAAGTTTTGAAAGAGATTTAAGAAAATCATTTATAAATTCCTCACATGGTTTAGTAATAGTCTCCAAGCTGGTGGTCTTATCAGTTTGAACCCACTGTTTGAATGTCACATTTACTTCAAAACATTCTTTCAGCCTGTCTCTCAGAACATCTGTTCCTGGGCAGTTTGAACAGTCACTGAAGTAACACGATTCAGATGGATTATCACATATCATTGATTGTAAAGCATCTTTGTAAGTTCTTATTGGTTTTTCACCTTCTGTCAATTCTGGGAATTTACACTGTGCTTACTTCAACTTAGCATTGTGATGTATTGCACACACTAAGCACTGTGGGTACCACTCACTCCTGCTAGAACATGTTGTTTTGGCCAAAGTTCACAAAACTTAGAAAATCCAAGTTGTATTTCTGGGTGTTTCTCCTTAAAAAGTACAAACAGTTCTCATAAATTACAAAGGATAAGTTGTTTTTGGATATGCTCATGTTTTCCACCTACTTTAACTGAGACAAAGTCTTTCTTCCCTGGCATAATATGGCTCACTTCTTCACTCATAAAAAGACCATGTTTTTGCTGCAATTCTGGGTTTAATGTTTTTCCAGGTTTAGGATCAGGGCATGACACAATTCCTTTCTCTTTCGGCAGCTTTTTTGCTTTACGAGCTGTGTAATTAGCTGCATTAAATTCATCTTGAATTGTCCGTATTGTCCATCTTGTAGGTAATATAGTTAGGATTTGCATTCTCACACTTTTATGTGTAGTTGAAAGAAACTTTTCTTTCAATTGGTTGAGTATTTCATCACCAGGGGAAGGTGTTTCAACACTCTGAAAAGTTGCACTAATTTCTAGCAGTTTGGACCTAAAAGCTTCACTTGCTCTTTTGAGCTTTTCCACTCGGTAGCTCTTTTCTCGTAATTGTTGCTTTTTTATTGGTGTTTCATTCATAGCAATTAGGCTACAGTTAAAACAAGTGAGAGCTTCGTCTTTTTCTGGAGTAGATAAATTTGCTTCCTGGGGCAAGTCGCCATCTGTATCATTGGAGAGAGGCTCCAGAGATTGATCTTTATTCACAGAATTGCACAATGATTTACAACAACTGTCGCAAATCTTATCACCAAACTTGATCTTTGAACTGAACTCATCAAGAAGATTATTACTCACCAGTCTCAAACTCTTCTTGTGATAATTATGTCCTGGTTTATTAAGTGGATTACAACAAAACAAATTTGCCTTTGATGTGGATCCATCCATTTTTCTTACTTCTTCATAACTTTCACAATGCATTCAAAAATTTAAGATGTAGCCCTAAAAGAATAAAGAGAAAGTTTGCAAGCATTTTTTTACCACTTATACCCAAACAAATGCACCTTTTCAGGAAGAAACTTCAAGTGAATCATTAGAATAGCATGGCTACATCCTCCTCTCTCACCACAGCTGAACACTGACTGAGTAGTTCCAGGTGAGGCTTTCTGTGCATGTTGAGACATGAAATGAGCTTCAGACCTGAATTTTGCTATGTCATGGCAGGACTAGTGTCTGAAAGTTCAAATACTCTCTGCTTGTTAGAATATCATTGTCTGGACTAGAAAAATATCACTTCACAAGTGAAATCAAGTAGAACTACACTACACTTTATTCATTATAATTTTCATTTATTTAAACAAATTGTTTAAATAAATTATTTTAATCAATTTTTATTAAATTATTAGTCAATACATATTTATAAGATACTATTTATAAAACGAGTTATTTTTGAATTCTTCAAAAAATTATTCTTCTTTCTATTTTATTATAACCTTTTTTTTTTTTTTATAGGCACTCATAAGTGTTGACTCTAAAATGAACACACGTTATAAATAAAATAGGGTTTTTATATGATCCCTCTGAGGTCCCATTTTGAAACTTTCAGGATCTGTTAAAGAATGTCAGATAAACAGTAAACAGAATGTTTTTTCCAGATTTTTAAAAAACTCCTTTTTGTAATTAAAAAAAAAAAAACTTTTTGTGATCTTGAAATTTTAATCGCTTGTAACCATATCATGTTATATATCATATTAAAACCCATTTCAAGAGCTTTAAAATTAGACCTTTCCCAGCATCCTGTCTTAATTAGAGTTGAAGTAATAAGCAATTAAAAATTATTACATTCTCCATTTTTTGGCAAATTTTGACATCTTTTGACAGCTGTATTTCAAAAACGACACGGGGAAAAAAAATTAGGAATCACTTTCTTAACAGATACTATCAGAATTCTGAGTTTGGTCAAGATTGGTGATGGTGAAGTTGTGAGCTTGGTTGATTTAACATGGCAATGTATTTTAATGACCCAAAAGCCCTTCCATCTGAAGTTCCTGAAGGTGTGTTATTGGATGAGTGGAAGATTCTGCAAATGGAGAGAAATTTCACAAAAAATAAAAGTTTAGCAATCTTGGTTTAATTTTTTTTTTTAAAGCAAAGTGCAGCAGGCAGCACAAAATATCCAACAGTAACAAAAGTTGTTAAGTCAGCACAAAATATCCAATGGTAACAAAAGTTGTTAAGGCAGCACTTTCTTTGTCCCATGGCAATGGGGATGTACAGTGTCAATTTTGAATCTCCAGATGGGCATTGACAGAAGATAGAGCAGCAATGTCAGAGTGCACCTTAAATGCCATAATGGTGACAAAAGATGCTCTTAAGCAATATTACAACAATCCATATTTGGTGCCAATAGCCAAAAGCCTCACCAATATGCTCCATAATGCATATAGAAAATATTCTGAATACCTTGCAGAATGCAAGAGACTGAAGTAAAAAGAAGAGAAAAAGAAAGATGAGAAGGGAAAGTTATGAATAGAAAATGAAGAAAGTTTGAATATAACAATGAAAAAAAAAATGACCTACAGAAGATGACAGCAGAACTCAAAATGTCAAAATGAAGAATGCAGAGCATAAAAAGACTAGAGAAGTTGCACAGATATTGTTTACTGATGCCACAGAGATATTAAAGAATGCTTTGCAAAAAAATGATCTAAAGGAGGCTTTTGTTTGGCTCAGGTTATGCTACAAGGTGTTGAGACAGTGCAGGTGGAGGAAAACAAGCAAAATGGAGAGGTTTTCAGCCTGCAGAATATTGTTGAAAAAAGAAAAGACTCATTAATCGAATCTTTTTCTCAAAGGAGCATAGGACAAATTGATGATGTCTCAAGCTTGTGATGTGGCTGGCATAGTTCTTTTTCCATTGAGTAATGTTATGTGCTATCAAATACAATTTTTTTTTATTGTTGAGTCTTGTGCATCATATATAGGAAACTGAAATAGTTTATTATAAAATTAGCAATTTTGTGGGGTTTTTTTTTTAAATCATAGTGTCTGGTTGTTTTGTAATTGTGTGAGATAGTCTGTGTTGCAAGAAAATAATTTCCTACCCTGTTGCATTACAAACAAAATTTTCTTTGAAATGAACTTGTTTTTGGTAAAATAGTTTAAGTAAACTTGTTTTCTCAAATTATCAAGAGAGGTTTTTTTTTTTTATGCAATGAAGTACTGTTAGTATTATGTTTTATCAAGTACAGACTGTTTTTGATTTTTTGCACATTGTTTTTTGTGGAGTCAGTGTGTTACTCTGAAATGGAGACTTCCTGTTGCATTGTAACATATTTGATCAGTTAAAATATTCTTTAAAATCAACTGATTGTCATTGACGATGTGGTACTCCCTGTAAGAATTAGGTCACCTTTTATTTGTCATTTTAATCTCCTTTGTGTAATTTTCTATTACCTTTTCTTTCCTTTTTTTTTCTTTTGTAACTATAGCCACCTTCTGTCACATTTTTTGTAATTTTAATCACTTTTATCACATTTTCTGCTTCAGTTTGGTGCTCCTATGCCTGAAGTGTCACAATGAATTTTCACTTTTACTTCTAATAATTGCTTCTGCACTTTTGTGAGACTTAGTATCTCTGTTTGTAAATTTTCTTCTTGAGTTGCTTTTGTTGGCATTGTTTAGACCGGTGGTTCTCAAAGAGTGCGCCGCAGCGCCCTGGGGAGCCGCAAAATATTACAAAATTTTCATAATTTTATTTCCATTTTCAATTCAATGTGACAGGACGCGACATCTAGCGGACCTGGTTCAAACCAGTAACTCACTTAGTAATAATTGTCTGCAGAAGCCTCTACAAATGGTTACTAGATGGCGCTCAACAATAATATTACAAGCGTGAGCTTTCCCTCGCACAATTGCCGCCCTACGGGTGCTCATGTGTGTTCCGTGCGGCCGCTTCCAGAAGTATCCTGAGCTTTCGCACCATCCTCCGTGCTTCTGATAAACATTTCTCCCTCATTCTCCGAGCATTTAGAAATGAGACTCTCAGTCCATATTTTTCGAGGAGGTCACCAGATCCTTTAAATATGCTCATACGTTGTCATTTGTGACTCATTTGGCGGTTAGCAGTCTATTATGTTGATGCTCTGTTGCTGAGTTTCGGCGTTTGTAAGCTTTTGGCGTATCAACTGAGTATTGTTGTGATTAAGTGAAGTGAAGTTTTTCTCCTCGTATGTATTTTTAAAAATGGATCGGTTTTTACTAAACAGTAATAAGCGTTGTGAAAGTGAAAATAAATAGGGCACATGGTCAAATAGTGGCAAGAGTGTGAAGAAGCATAAATATTGAAAATATGATGACAAATATTTGGACTTTGGTTTTACGTCGACAGAAGTCAATGGTGAAGAGAGGCCACAGTGTGTACTGTGTATGAAAGTTTTGGTGCCAGAGTGCATGCTACCAAGTAAGTTGAAACGCCATTTAGAAACCAATCATTCAGCATGCTTAGTAAGTCTTGTGATTGCTTTACGAGAAAGTTACAAGAGTTAAATCAACAAAAAAAGTAGTTTTTATAAGCAGGCATCAATACCAAGCAATGCTTTGCTAGCATCTTACAAGGTGGCACATAGAATCGCAAAATGTAAGAAGCCTCATACCATCGCAGAAGAACTCATTCTACCGACTGCTGTAGATATGGTGAACATTATGATCGGTGAGTCTGCTGGGAAGCTGTTTTCAAATGTGCCTTTGTTCAATAACACCATC
This sequence comes from Macrothele yani, assembly GCA_039090855.1. Taxonomy (NCBI): domain Eukaryota; kingdom Metazoa; phylum Arthropoda; class Arachnida; order Araneae; family Macrothelidae; genus Macrothele; species Macrothele yani. Next base: position 97,288,066 of record CM077023.1, on the reverse strand, counting down.
AGTCGCAGAATACAGCCCGTAGCAGAGGACCTCAATGATCAATTAACTGAAAAAATGAAAGGTAAGGAATTTGGGTTGCAGCTGGATGAGGCCACAGATAATAATAATGGTGCTCATTTGATTTGCTATGTACGGTTTATAGATACAGGGTGCGCACGCGTGCTTGAAAACCTGGAAAGTCCTGGAAAATCATGATTACGTTTTCAAGGCCTGGAATATCCTGGAAAAACGGTATTTTTTTAATGCTGTCTTGAAAAGCCTTGAAATTTGAAATTAGTGCTTAAAAAAATGCCCTTTTAGGAAATCGTGTTACTGTTACCCCTTAATTTTTTTAAGTTCCTCTCCTCTGTTCTCAAAGAAACCGCCGGCTACAGTGGTGTTTCGGATGTGCCCAAATCCTAATTTGGCTGGGGGGGGGGAAGCACTACTTCCAGTGCAATAAAATTGGATGATTACTAGCAGGTCTGTTAGGGAAGGAGCTTGATGCATTCTCTAGCCCTGAGCTTGATGTCCGTCCGACAACTACTGAGAACAACAGAAGGGGAAAGAAGAGACATTTAGCATTTGCAAGGGGGTCGCGTGTTTACCAAGTCAGCTGGCATCCACCAGTGAAGAGTATGCCTGAACAACACATTCATCTGCTCCTTGTTTATTGCATTAAGACGCTTGCTTCCGGCCCACCCCTCAAGAGACTTCGGCTACTTATGATAAAAAATAAGAAAACTATCTTTGCGAATTTTTCACAAAAAAGTGGCTGAAATTTTTACATTTACTATAATTGGATTACAGAAGCTCACTCCCAAAATTCCATTTGAATCGGTTTAAAACTTAAAAAGTTAGCATTGGAAATTTTTATTATGTGTGCCTCTTTAGACAGTGAGCCTTGAGCAGAAAGTGTGTTACCATAGCAACGGTTGATTGACAGCTGGGAGCGCTGACCCGAAGCCCTTGGTTGGGAAGAAAGCAAACACCTGTTTATCACTTCCACAGCTCAAAAGGACTAAGAGATATTTTCAGAAATCCATTTTCCGGAATTTTGAAAATAACACAGTAAAATTTTACAGTGGTTAAAATACATCACAATAAAGTTCTAGTGCAAATTTCGCCGAATTCCGTTTGAAACTTTAGCAGATGCAAAAAAAAAAAAAATCTTCCGTTGCAAAATCGGATTCAAAAAAAAACGGCAAATTATAAATTACGGGAAAAGCAAGCAAATTATTTTTTTTTAGATGCCATGGTTTATTTAAACAGAGTGATTCTTAAATTTTGTTTCTGTGATGATATGGACTCTATTTTAATTACAAACATACATTTTTATTCAGATGTCTGAGTTACTGTTTTAATAAAAAAAAATCTATAATTAAAAAGTTTTCAATGGATTTAGGCGAAATTCAGCGGATAAACGTATTTTAGTAAATTGCAACGTTATGACGTAAATTTGGTCATTTTGTCGAAAATTGGGCAGCATTTTTTTTTTTACGTTTTCTCCTATTAGTTAGGGTGAAGGAGGAAGACACTTCAGTGAGCTGCAGGTGGTGATTTATGGCGATGTGCCAAATAAAAAGAAGCCGTTCCATCAGGACATTCCAGAGGTTGAGTGTGCGTGGACGCGTGCTCCTGCTGTTTGAACTTAATCGGAATGTTTTCGGGAGGGGAGAAATATCCGTTTCAGCTTTACAGCTTTCAGGCTCCTTTTTTTTTTTTTTCTTGGTAATAAATAAAAACCATAGTTGCTGCATTCGCATTTCTTGAATATAAACAGCAGACAATCGGAAACATGGTGTTGGGTGGGTCTTGATGTTCTCCATTTGTATCTGCTGAATTTTGTTCTGTGGGAATACGGAATGAGTTATACTGTGAATACATACAAAACTACATATTTTTGAGCTGAAAAAATATGTTTACTTTACACAGTAGCTAACGTGTGAACTCAGACGAAGACAATCAGACATATGGACGTCTGATTCCATAAAAAAATCAACCCATTTTATTATACACGACAGGTAAAAAAGAAAAAACATTACATGTTTTTAAACATTATAAAGGAAAGCGGATTTTGAAACACCATGACTTGATGATATTAATTTCTGAAAGTTTTTTTTTTTTTCAATTACAATACACTGTAACATGATACCTGTGTGTTGTATCCCTTAGTTGTATGGCAGATTTTCAGTTGGCGATATCCGCGATCGTAAGTGGTAGTTACATTGCTATTGTTGGTGATGACAAGATAAATACTGGAGTAATGTAGAATGTTGCATAAAGTAAAAAAAAAATTGCCCCCTCACTCCTCCCCTTCGAACTTTTATGCGGTTATCATAGCTGATCAACCATTTCATTCCATGAACATCAGCACATTTCAATCATTTGACCATTGGGGGTCTGACGGAATTCAGCAGTGCTTAAGCGCCTAGCGCAACGAAAACATGCTAATTATGGACAGTTCTATTCCCTTCCCCCCTATCATCCCTAATAATTGAGAGCGCATACTGTAGTTTCAAATATTCTGTGTATGAGCTAGTTTTCACGCTGTTCGTTATGTTTTTATTTTAGAAATTACTAACCCTTTCGAACTGTAGGTTGCAGAAACGTTTATGCTTTGGTTTTTTCCATTTGTCCGTACGATAATTCACGTAAAAGGGGGTTGGATTTTGGCGAAATTTTAGTATGCTGTTAGGTAGCGAAATTTTAGTATGCTGTTAGGTACAACCTAGGAACCTACCCTGTTGAAAATGGTCGAAATTAAATTCAAAGGCATAGATATAAGAGCAGTATTCATTCTCCAAGCTTGAAGCCCTACGTCCACTCTCCAGCTGGGTAAGTATGAAAGATTTGAGACTTGGAGGAGGAGACCCAGTACAAAGTTTTGCTTCCCTCAGGCACTAAGTGTTTGTTAACATTTCCTTTCCTCTGGTTTGGAGTCCAGCTGTAAGAGGTGATGCTTTGTAACAGTCTTTTAGCACAACACTCTGTCTACTGATTGGCATACAGGTCATAAAACAGTAACTTCACTAAGAGTTGTTTCCTTGTTTTGAATGAAGACTAAATCAATGCCAAAGCATTTGCAACCCAGGCTGCCTAAAGGACAAAGCTGGGGGAGCAGGAAAGAACATAGCAGTAAGACCCCTTTTTCTTTAATTACTTAAAATCTGGCCTATAGTAATTAGTCACATGTGTAGCACCTTACTCAGGGGAAATTCTCAATTTTTAGTTGTGTGGTTCCTGATCTTAGATATTTTTTTGGTTTTCATTTACTGTTTCAGTTGATTTACCCATTTTTTCACCCCCCCATTAAATATGGGTAAGTGTACTAGTGATCTTTGGCTAATAAATCCTAAATATGCTGGATGGATTAAAAAAGATGAAAGCAATTGCCATGTTGCAAAATGCATTTTTATCCATTAAAATAATAGATGTTTCGAATATGGGATAATCCGCTTTAAGAAGCCACATGAAAGGAAAAAAAAACATAGTATGTTGACAGAAAGCTGTAAAAAATGTTCCACTAACTGTTGATAAATTGCTATGTGTATCAAGTGATAAACAAGTACAGCCTATTGCATCCACATCTAATCCTCTGCATATTCCTCTTGAAAAAAATGCAACCATTAAAGCAGAAGCATTGTGGTGTTTAAAAGTGGTTAAATCCCATTACTCTTACAGGTCTTGTGCAGGTAATGATGTTTTATTCCGCCTAATGTTTTCTGACAGCAGAATTGCTGGAAACTTCAGCTGTGGCGAAAAAAAATGTTCCTACATTTGTTGCTTTGGTTTGGCACCTCACTTTAAATCAGTGTTGGTTCAGGAAGTCAAAACTGAAAATGAAAATTTTGTGATTTTGTTTGACAAAAGTTTAAACAAGTTTAGTCAGTCAAAACAAATGGATATACATGTTCGTTTATGGGAAAAAGGAACAGTTTCAACCAGATATTTGTCATCAGTTTTTTTGGGTCATGCTAGTGCAGACATAATGATGGAAAAATTTCTTGAATGCATGGCATGCCTCCCACTGTGTAACATTGCAGTTATCAATGGATGGACCCAATGTTAATTGGAAGTTTTTGATATGCTGCAATCAACACTTAGTGCTGACTCAAATGTCCAACTCCTAAACACAGGGAGCTGTGGACTTCACATTGTAAACAATGCCTTTTGACATGGAGCCTCAGCAACAGGGTGGGAAATTCAAAAGTTGCTTTCATCATTATTTAGGCTTTTAAAGATTCACCTGCAAGGAGGGAAGATTTTCTAAAATAATTTTAGCCAGTAAGATGCCATTAAAATTCTGCCCACACAGGTGGCTAGAAAATACTCCTGCCTGCGAGCGAGCATTAGAAATTTGGGCAGACATTGAAAATTATGTTAACCAAGTTGAAAGAAGTGCATCAAGAATCCCCACACTGTATCATTTGATGCTATCAAAACTTTCACTAAAGATTCTTTTGTTTTGGCTAAACTGCATTTCTGCAATTCAGTTTCAAAACAGCTGGTACCATTTCTCAAGGCATATCAGTCAGATAAGCCAATGATGCCTTTATGGCCACAGATCTTGAAAAGATGCTAAGAAATATGATGAATCGCTTTGTTAAAAGAACCGTAATGGCAGAAGCTAACTCTGCCTTAAAGCTGTTACAAGTAGACCTTACAGATGCATCTCAGTGTTGTCACTATAAAGAAATTGATGTTGGGTTTCAAACAGAGAAGGTATTGAAAGAATTAAGTGCTAAGAACATTAGTGAACGCAAACTTATGGAGTTTAGAATGGAATGCCGAATATTTTTGCAAAAGCTAGTTGTGAAGCTATTGGAAAAAAATCCACTTAAGTACTCCCTTGTTCGCCACATGAAGTGTTTAGATCCTCGGTTGATGTCAAAAAATAGTGAGACTTGTATTAAGAATCTAACATCCATTCTCACACTTCTTGTTGATGCTCATAGAATACAACCAGAATTATGTGATGGTGTAATATGGCAGTTTAAGGAATTTGTGACCAGTGTTGCAGCAGTAAAATCTTCATTCATAAACTTTGATCCAGAAGATAAACAACAAAGAGTAGACACATTTTTGTATGAGTACATGTCTTCTACTAAAGCTTTTAGTGAACTGTGGAAAGTTGTGAAACTTCTTTTACTGTTGTCACATGGGCAAGCTTCTGTTGAGGGTTTTTCAGTCAATAAGGAGCTCATTGTAGAAAACATGAGAGAGGAGTCAATTGTAGCACAGAGAATTATTTATGATCATATATCCTATGTAGGTGGTATTGATAAGGTAAATATCTCAAAATCCCTTCTGTTATCAGTTGGAGCTGCAAGGCAAAAATACATACATTATTTGGATGATAAGTCCAAAGAAAAGGAAAAAGCAGCCATATGTGGAAAAAGGAAAGCTATTTTAGATGAAATTGATAGCATAGAAAAGAAAAGGAAACTCATTGAAGGAGAAGTCAAAGAATTACTTAACTCTGCTGATGATTTAGCTTTAAAAGCTGAAACTACAAATAACATTACATACATTGTAAAATCTAATAGCTTTAGAAAAACTGCTCATGAGAAAAGAGCAGTACTTAAAAAATGGATATGGAACTTGAAACCAAAGTCAGCAATCTTAAATCTGTATAACCATCCATTGATACTCCATATTTGTGGTATCTTCCAAGCATATAAGAGAATTAATACTAAAACATAAAATTTTTATATTTGTACAATTTACAATAGAAATGAACTTTTTTTTTCTTTGAAGCATGTTGAACTTCAAACCAGTTTTGATCTTATATCTTCATAATTATTTAGTGTTTTTCATATGAAGTTCATGTAAATAGATTAATGAACTCTTCTGTTCCAAAAACTTATAACTTTCTGCAACTAACTTCCACAATTGGGCTTCTTATTGGACTAAAACTTTGGTAAGTAATATAAAACCTTATATATACTTGTACAGTAAATACTCATGGGCTCCTAAAACATATTTTTGCTGTACATTTTACTATGAATTTGTGGCCAAAACAATTCAATCAATTGTCCTTAATGCATTGATCAGATTTTGGTTTATATAACTGACAAACTTCAATTTTTTAAAAAAAGCTTTTAAAAACTTAATTCATATAATTGTCTTATGTTTTGGGAGTTGAACCAAAAGTGGTTATTCTGATTCTGGTTATGATTGAAGCTTAACTGGAGGTAGAGATTCCTTATGCTCATCATTTTTCATTTATGTAAAATACTTAAGAATATCCTAATTTATACCAATAAAAAACTGAAATTGTTTTATGTTTAAGGTTTTATAAATAGTTTAGCTAGTTCCACATTTTGGGGTAGCACTTCATAAATTTAGTTTAGCAGTGATTTTGATTTAAAAAAATAAAAGTAAATTGAGGCAATCTTGTTTGATATGAAAAATAATTTTTGGAAAGTAATATGAGGCAAGTGTACTGGTAGACATAAAGGTGGTTAGATTCTTTTGGGTTGGGTGGTGGGCCAGGACTTTCTGACTTCTATGATGAAACTTATTTGAAATTTGTTGCCATGTTCCTAAAATTACACTTTCTGTTTTAAACTCTATTGGTTCACCTTTCTATGATCGTCCACTCCCGAATCATTTCTTGAGGTGCATAGTGATTCCGTGGCTTATGCTTTTTGATTTAACATAACTGTACTACAATTGGATGAAATTTTCCTTAAGTCTGGAACATATTCTGTCTAGTAATTAAGATTTTCATTGCCTTCAAAAGTCACATCCCAATATGCATCCACCAGTGGCAGTCATTGGGAATGTTAAAAAGAAAAAAAAAATCATTCCCATGTATGGAAACACTTTTTATCAGAGCTAGAATCCACCTGTGGGCATAACAGGCACATGCCCCATTTCAAAAAAAAGGGGGGGGGGTGAGTAAGTAGATAAGTGCTTTGCTTTGTCTCACGTTTCTTGTTTTCAGACATCACACTTTTTCACTTATGGATTTGCAACTCCACGTTTTGTCTTACATTGGCCCGAACTTTTCAGTGATCCACACAGCAGTACTTCAGAACTGCTGTTTGTGATGTACTCTGACAGGCAAGCACCCCATCTCCCCCTTATGGGTCCTCCATGTTTTACCACCGTGTTTTTTTGGAGGAAATAAATCTCAGGAGATTTTTACCAGTCCTCTGTTAGACGTGCGCCCTCCCCATTCTTAAATTCTGAATCTGCCCTCACTTTATTTTATAATAATTTCAGTTGTTATCAATAATAGTCTGATTACATGGAAGATAGTGCAGAATAGTGATGCAGCTAAAATGACTGATTGAATTAATCATTTTCTGATTGAGGGAAAGGATTTTCTGAATAACCTTGTGGTAATTGCATCATGATTCAATTTAGCATTATTGGGTAATTCGGCAATTAAAAACATTAAAAAGAAATGTAATGGGTAAAAAAGCACACTCATCCATTTGCATCTTTCATCATTTTTATTACTTAAAACTGAAATTGCTTTTAAAAACTAATTTGAGCATGATACTGTAAAGCGTAGTAATCATCCTGGAATTTTTTTGTATATGGCCTGGAAAAGGTCTGGAAAGTCCTTGAATTTTTCCCCCAAAAAGAGTACGAACCCTGTAGATAGTAATAACATTGTAGAAGACCTTCTCTTTTGTAAAAGTATCACTGGTAGTGCTAAGGCTCAAGACTTGTTCGAGATCCTTGATACTTTTATATCCGAAAATAATTTGGAGTGGACTAAGTGCGTTGGTGTCTGTACTGATGGTGCTTGTTCTATGTCAGGCTGTTATGGAGGATTGAAGGCACTTATTCGAAGCAAAGCCCCTGATGCACTGTGGACCCATTGCGTTATTCTCAGGGAAGCACTCGCGTCAAAATATCTGAGTCCTACATTGAATCAGGTCTTAGAATATGTAGTGAATGTAGTAAACTTTATATAAAAAAAATTCGGCCGTTGAAGGCAAGGTTTTTCAAAAAACTATGTGAGGATATGGGATCCGAGCATACATCTTTGTTGTACTACAGCACTTCGCGATAGCTCTCTTGTGGTAATGTTTTGTCTCATACATTTGAAGTGCTACAGAAAATTTATATTTTTTTTAAAGAGGAAGACAACAAATATACCGAAAATTTTGTGAATGAAGATTTTTTGGTAAAACTAGCGTACTTCATACTTATGTGATATTTTTGAAAAGATGTTGCTTCCTTGCAGGGAGAGATTCAGAGCATTCATGTACATTTTAAATTCGATTGAGAAAATTTCAGCTTTTATAAAAGAACTAAAACTATGGAAAAGAAAAATGAATGAAGACGGAGGTAAAGAATGTTTCCCCTTGTTGCAACAGTTTTTGACCTCCAATGGAGTTGATTTCTCTCGAGGCATGGAATCCATTTTTGAAAAACACTTATCACAGGTTTAGAGAAATATTTTCAAAATGATAATATCGATAAATTTGTATGGATTCAAGATCCATTTCATACCACTGCTCCATCTGAATTTACTGCTGCAGAAGAAGAGAATCTTATTGAGTTGTCTTGCGAAAATATGTTGAAAACAAACTTTAGCAGCATGGAGTTACCTGAATTTTGGATATCAGTAAAAGATGAACATCCTCTTCTAAGTGGTAAAGCTCAGATAATTTTCATTCCATTTGCGACTTCTCATTTGTGCGAAGCTGGGTTCTTGGCAGTCGCTGTGATAAAAACTAAGTATTGCGCGAAAATCAACGTGGAGAAGGAAATGAGGGTGGCTGTGTCCAGTTTGATTCCAAGATTTGAGAAAATGTGGGGCGATCAATAGGTTCATCTATCCCACTAATTATAATTAGTTGAATTTTTTCGATTACATTTTTTTTGTGATCTTCAATACGTATGTTATTTATTTTTACTTAAGTGTACTTGTTAGAATTTGGCATAGGCAAAGTGTACTTGTTAGAATTTGACATAGGGCGCCTTGGGAAAACCTGGATTCAGCAAGGGCGTTGAGAATCGGAAAAGTTTGGGAACCACTGGTTTAGACCCTTTCCCTTTAATACATATTAATCCATTTATCTACTCTGATGCTAAGTGAATACCAAAATGTGAAGAACTTGTGCCTAGGGTCTGTACCTCTGCACATATTATACACTCCAAACCTCTGTCCTTACAAAATAACCAATTTTATTTACCTTTGAATGCTATCCATTGGTCACACGTCCAGCAAGTCGGCAAATCTTTCCTTTCTCTGCATTAATGGAAGGATGATTAATATTATCGCATTGCAACTGATGGGAATCCTGTGTTTCTGTGGATTTGTTACAAACTTCTTTCTCTTCAGAAACTACACAGAAACTGTCATTGCAAACTTGTTTTGTATTAACAATGGCATCTGAGCTATTTGTCCATTTAAAGAAGGTGCCATTGTGCTTATCCATAGTTGAAATAGTCCATAAACACAAAAATATTACACTATTTTCTTTGTACTTCTCACAATCATCAGCTCTGATAAACAACTGCTAATATGCTGTTCTATTGTTGGTTATGATTACTGACTGTTGCTAACAGTGTTGCCAACCAGAACAGACAAAATATCGCTATGAGTCTGTCAAAATTCTGCTACACTACTTCACATGATGCTGCAATAATGTTTGCTTGTCAAACACATTACAGGAAGCTCCAAACCTCCCCGTCCCTTTTCATCATGTGTTTGTAATCAGGCGACTGTTGATATTGACTTTATAATGTTTATATACACATCAGGGGCGTCTCCTGCTATGGGGCTGTGGGGCTGCAGCCCCTACCCAAAGCAGTTTTTTTTTCATGACATACCGAGAAAGAGAAGTTTTGTGAACACCGCTGTAAGTTTTCCCAGCATAATGCCACGACTGCAGTTTTCTGAACTCAACTGGAAGTTTTCCCTGCATAACACCACTGGGAGCGGGAAGAACGTCACATACTCTGCTTCTTGCAGCCCTGACTGCTATTGAAACCAACTCATGTGGGAAACTCTCTGCCTATTCCCACATCAGTTCGTTTCCTTTGAATAAAACTTCCCCGGGGACTGCATTCATGGCAGCTCTCGCTAGCAGGGTTGCTCATGAAAGCAGTCTCTCGTTGGGTGGGAATGCATCGCCGGGCCTGTGTGCTTTGTTGATTAATACGGTTCTTGTGCTTCCAAACAAGACATAAAATAGGGGAATGAATTAAAAATAATGACGAATGTTGAAATAAAGTATTATATAAAGTACGTTTGAATGTATTACTCAACCTCGTTTTTTTTTTCTTCCAATTTTTGGTTTGTTCCTGCTTTTATTCAACGTAATAATTATAACAACAATGTTGCCCCCATCTAATAACAAATACTCAGTTTCCGGGACTTTTGCAAAAAAGTTTTACTTATATTTTCTCTTCTGGTCAAAATGGGCATGTGAACAAATTGCGATTAAAAAGAGTTCAGTATTGGATAAATTGAAAAAAAAAGAGAGAGATATACTAATTTCTGCAGCGAAATACTTGCACAAAATTGATTTCTTCACTTACCAAGCACAGCGAAATTTTCGCTTTTAAACTCACGTAAATTTTTATTCACCAAAAATCATTGAAGTCACTCCACTGGATACATTTTATTTTTCTGCTGCATCCCCCCTCCCTCCCAAAAATCAGCTGCACATTTCAGTTGAGGTAATGTACTTAATTACTTTGAAAAGAACATTTAATCAGATATCATTGTTTAGAAAATTTACGAAGTTGGTAAATTTTGGAAAACAAATTTTTCTACACTAAATTGTTATCATGATGGCTTCATAATTAAAACTGGACTGAATATGTTTGCAATCCGTTTTTATTAAAGAGAATGCTGGTGTGTGAGTATCGCAATAACAACTCGTCGCAAAATTCTGGAAGACCTTTCAAAATTCCACAAAATGTTTTTCATCGCCGTCCAAGTTGCAGTGGTCGGTATCAAAAAGTTTCAAAGGGAGTGTATCAGAAGAAAAAAATATATATTGTCATATTTCTAGGGGTCACAATGAGACACTTGAGAACACGTAACGCGTACATGACCTTGAGTGTGTCTCCGCTACCACTGGCACACGCATTAATTTTTTAAATTTTTTTGTCCATATATATATATATATATATACGTACAGTATATGCATGTATATATAATTTGCAACCACCATCAATCCACTGCTGGATGAAAGTCTCCAAGTTTCTTCTTCCACAACAGTCTGCCTTGAGTCAGTTTCTTTCATGCTTTCGAATTTCATGTACCCATCTCCCTCTTGTCATCTTCTGGATATTGTTTTTTCCCTTGCTATCCAGTTCAATATTTCAACTCTCCGTCGGTGGTTCTTTTTTCTAGCAATATGTCCATCCCATTGCAATTTCAGGAATTTTGACCATGTCTTCCACTCTTGTAATTTTCCCGATCCACGAGTTCCTATTTGTATCATTCCAGGTAACATCAAACATGCATCTCTACATGTTTCTTTCAGTTGTCTGCAACGTCTGTCTGTCTGTCTATTTTAGTTGAGGTCCATGTCTGTGCTCCATGCGTAAGAACTGGAAGGATGCACTGATTAATCAGTTTCTTTTTAAGAAATAATGTATCCGACAAAGTTTTATAGGTCGATTATTTTCTTCATAAATGTGACAATGTGGCCATCGCTTAGTATCTGTTGCCTAATTTAGGTATCGGTACCTTTACATTTCCCCCATCAATCGCTAAATATAAAATCTAAATATTAATTTCTTGTAAAAAAAGCACTTTCGATCAGTATATATATATATATATATATATATATTATTGTTATTATTATTAAACGGACAGGGTCAGCACAGGCGCAGTAACTTAACTTTCGAAGTGGTATCGTGATATCTACAAAATTGAGATGCAGCCCCCCCATCTCAGCTTACCACGAGCCGCCACTGATACACATTCAAATCTGTAAACAGTTGTTGAATAATAACACAGTAATGTAGGCATAATTTACCGTAAAGGGAGAAAAGTCACAAGACAGATAAATGTTCTGGGTCTAGTAACGCACCTGCCTAGTAATGTGTCGGGCCACCTATTGTCCTAATGATGTCAGCTTCATGAAGAGGCATGGGCTCCACAAGCCTAGGAAAATATTCTACAGGTTTGTAGTCGATGGGACACATGCCCAAACAGACTGTTCAACCATATCCCAACAATGTTTGATGGGATTTTGAATCTGGGCTTCTAGGTGGCCACTGAAATGTTTGAAACTCATGGTATTGCTGAATGTAACCATGCAGTAGCCAGGTGGGATGGGTAATTACTGTATATTGGTGGAATATGACATTTCCACAGGGATGCATGCTGGATATGAATGGGTGTAAGTGGTCAGACATCTACTTATTTGGAGGCACTCAAAGTCATCAATTGTACATGTACCAAAAGTCTCAAAGCATTTCAGCTGAAGACACCCCAGACCATCACTGAGCCACCATCAACCTTGACTATTCCAGGTTGATACAAAGTATCAATGGCTTTATGAGATCGTACATTGCACTGTCTTTGCACTGATATGGCGACTTGAACCACTGTTCAAGTCAGTAGTGATTTGGGATATTGTCTTGCACCTGTCAGTTCGAACAGTGTGGCCCAAATGGTGTACACCACGAGCTGTCAAGGCTAATACACCTCTGCAATTCATTTGGGAGCTTGTTCTTTTGCTGACATTTTTGTATTCCCAAAACACTCTTGAAACTATAGCACGTGAAAAACCCCAGTGTGTTGACAACTTGCAAGATAGTGACCCAACTTGCAGGTACTTACAATCTGTGCTTTGTCAAAAGCTTCCAAAGCATGTGTCTTACACATCATACCTGTAATGGATCACTGTTGGGGAAGTTGTGTGCAATGGCAACATCATATTAAGCAGGCAGTCATAATGTTTTGGCTCTTTCGTTTATCATAATGGTCATATTTTCTTTTAATTACTGGCCAAATGACTATGCTGGAAATTTTATAAACATGCTAGGCTGCTAGAAAATCATCTTTATTATTGTCTGTGAAACATAGAGAATAAATTTATGACTTCCTATGGCTTTTCTCAGGCTTGGGATATATAAGGGAGCATAATTAAATTATTTTGCCTTATGACTTTGCTGTTTCTTCTTCGTGGCATTTATGTTTAGACTTCGTGGATTTGAGAATTTTGAGAAAGGTTTAAAAAGAATAGATTGTTTAACACTTAGACCTTGTTTGCTGCACATGTCTAGTTTTCTCTGCATTAATGGAAGGATAGGAAACAGTGAAAATTCAGTGCTTCTGTGCCAAAAAAAAAAAAAAAAAAAAAAAGTAAAATAAAATGACATTCCCGTGTGACTACCACATGCTGCAGATACTAGGAATAATTTTTATTTATCAAGAATCTGGTCTCAACAATTGCTGTAATTTCAGTGATATCTAAAGCACTGGGATTTTATGACCTATATCCATTTGTGGAATAGAAAGGGTCATTCATTGATGCTATGAGAAGGAATCGGTTTCTTACAACTAGCTCAAGTTTAAGGTGTTCAGGTTCCTAAGCCGCTGTTACTTAGCTTCAGTTACTTAGAAATTTGTTGTTCTTGTTGATGATGTAACAAAGCATACTTGAATAGAGATCAGAAGACTCATGTTTGATTCATGTTCCAGACCTTTTCAATTTTTAAGTTTTCAGAAGAGTTTCTCACTGTTTCCCATGTAGCAATATTCTGCTTTGTAGGAAACACTGAAAATACCACTCCTTTGTGCCAAAAGTGACATTGTTTTATGTAGCAGCATATCATGTTTTTCAGCATGTCCAAATTATCACAACATATTTGTTTCCTTCTTATTAACAGCATTTTGTTTCACATTACATATCTGCAAAACGTCTTTGTTTTGAACATAATCAGAATGAGTACTGCCACTAATTCACCGCAAAGTAACATCTCTACAATTCAAAAGTAATGTCTATGCCTTTTCTGTAGTACCTTGGCTTCAGTAGCATACGTTAGAGTAGGAAAAGTTACGTTCTTATGCACAGTCATTCTGAACCGTTTAGGCAACTCATCAGTCATGTGATATTTTCCAGTAGCAGTGACTTCCAAAGCTGAATTTGCTTGCCTACTAACTTTATCATCTTATCTGCTTTATTGTCAACCATTCTTCTTAGCTAACAATACGCTTTTTAACCTGGTCTAACTTTACCATTCAGACTGATCTGGCATTCAATATTAACAGTCCCTCACTCACAAATCATCACTGTAGGTTTTCCCCTTGTTGCTCAGTTTAGAATTTCATACACAGTTCATTCATTTTGGAACAACATACCCTGCAGTCCACTTTTATTCTCACGCAACAAAAATGTATCATCAGTGCACAACTAACTTTGCATATGTGGATATTTCCTAGACCGAAATTTAATTTCTGTCAATTTACAGATTGTAACCTTGGGAACAAAATGCTGTCTTCACCAAAAAAAAAAAAAAAACAAAAAAAAACCCTGAAGTACCCAGAAGGAATCATCTAATTGAGATGAAAATTGATATGTGCAATGTACATGTATAGGAAAAGAAATTATTGCAATTTCAGAGTAGTTGAACCATTTCTTTGGATAAACTCCACACAAGTGGAACAAATCAGTATGTTGTAGCGCAACCTCTGTCACAGATAGTAGTTACCCGGCATGGCATAGACACATACAGTTCATGGATACTGTCCTGAAGTATAGCATGCCAGATGGTGTCCAAATTGTGGGCCAGTTCAACTACATTCCGGGATGGGCGGAATGTAGTTGAACTAGCCCACAATCCTATGTCCCAAGCATGTTCAATCATTGAGAGGTCGGGCTGGCCATGGAAAGGTGTTGACATTACCGAGGCAGGCCTGGGAGAGCCATGCCGTGTGTGGCCAGGCATTATCCTGTTGAAAAATTGCAAATTGCTCAGTGATGCTGTGACAGGAATGGCAGCACAACAGGTCATAGATTAATGTTGTCATTGAGCCATGAGGTTGGTATGGAGGACTGCCAAGGATGTCTGAGTATTATAGAAAATGGCTATGATAGTCAGGTATCCTTAAATTGAAAAAAAATTAATTGATTTTTACAGAAATTAAATTGTGCGAATCATGTGTTGTTCCACGGTAAAGGCAGGATCTGTGGGCTGGCCGGCTCATATCCAGACATGCATGCGCTTGTCTTTGGCACCAAGTGCAACCGTGACTCATCACTGAAGACAACACATCATCACTGGACATTATCCCAGGTTGATCAGGCCTGACACCATTGCAACTGCTGTCAGTGATACTTGCTGGTTAGTGGTAGGCAGTGGAGTTGCCTCCTCGAACGTAGTTCCTGTGCTGCAAGTTGTCTGGCAATGGTCCGGACGGCCACTTCCGTACCTGTAGACAACGCAAAGTTGCCACAGGTTGTTGAGAGTGACAAATTCGGCTCTGTTCATGCATCTCTCACAATTGCTTGATCCTTATGCTCTTCCTTTGCCGTCGGACGTCCACTGCACACTTTCTGCTGGGTTGTGCCCTCTTGACCCATTGGTGTCCACATCGTTGGATTGCCATGTCGTTCCAACCTAAGTGTCTGGTGATATATTGCACCTTGACCAACCCCCTGTCTCAGCGAAATTATTTGTCATCTCTCAAACTCACTGAACTGCTCGTAGTGTGCACAGATCTGGTGTCAAGGCATTTCCACAGTCCGTGGAGGTTAATGCAACCGCAATCTGCTATCACAATTGTCCCTGTTGTTGAGCTTTGCTCTTGATGTGCGGTTCCCATACACTGAGGTGGGTCACTATTTAGTCATTGGTTGTTATTTTTTAATCATTTGCATATTCGACCCTGTGGTGCATGCATGCAGAGTTTCATCAGGATCAAACAACTTTCTCATAGTGCTTTGTTGTTTTTGGCAAAGAGTGTACATCCTTGTCTGACTCGTGCAGCTGTGTGCAAAGAAGTTGAATAAATCTCTATTAACTGCCATGCAGGCTCTATTCCTAATGTACTAGATTTCACACACCAAAGCAAAGTCCCATTGATCTCATAATTTTATGTGGCTTTAGGATTCATTCAGTTTACTGTTCAGAAACTTTCTCCAAATCCACGAGGGCACCAAAAATGCTGTTACCAACAGGTGAACGCTTTTCATTCAACATATGTAATGCCAAGGTTTGGATAGTACAGCTGTTATCAGGTATAAACACATGCAGTACATCTGACACTTTCTCCAATTCTGAGCCCCGTACTGGTTTAACAAAATGTCTGTACATCCCCACCCCCGCCATGTTCCCCTTAGTATGCGGATTCCCCAGTAACTCTTACATTCAGTTTTTTTATCGCCTTTGCCTTCATACAAAGGAACCATGATAGTATTGTTTCATTCCTGAGAAACAATTGAATTGACTGTCAATGCATTTGACAGATTTCAGTTAACCCGGTGATAACTTTATCACCTCTGCATACGATGCCAACTTGTACGGTTTGGCCATATAATGTACTGATTTTGGCTGAATTGTACGAATGTACTGTTAAATTGTATGATTTTTTACAAAATTTACGAATGAATCTTAAATATTTTATTTATTCTATAAAAAAACAAACAAAAAAAGAAAACACCTTGTAGTGATCTGATGTGTGAATCTTTATTGTGGTGGTAACGGGAGGGAGAAATCTGAATTCACAGCGGAGGAGAAATATGTCGGCGCCACAAGTGTTTTCACTCACCGCTGTTCACTTGTGACTCATTGGCTCTAGAGTCCCACGCACCCAGTAGGAAGTCAATTCCTATTAGTAGTTCTAATTCAGACTATTAAATAGCTCTGATCATGCTACTATTCTCTTTTACGTGCAAATTTCAAAATAACTTGTACAATATTCTAGAAGATAATGCTTACCTTGGCATTCCTTACCAACGATGAAACACATTTCATGACACGTTTTCCGGTCTTTGTTGATGTTATTGTCCTAATGTCCATTGTATGAGATGTATAACTTTACTTGAACACACTTTTTGCTGGGTATACTCAGTGGATATTCACTTTAAAAGGATTCAAAAATATCAACTTTTACAGTTCTTTATACTCGACATTTTCGCCCAGTCTGTGTGCATCCTCAGGAACGTGGCGACTTTTCCACCGATGTTCGTGGTTAACTTTGCGCTAATGGAGTCCGATACTCCTTGTTGCGATTCGTAGGATATACTTTCTTGGATACATTTCTTTATCAAGCCCTGCTAGTGCCATTTATGTTTCATCAACGTAACTTTTTTTTTTTTTTTTTATTTCTTTTCCTATCTCAGTTTTTTAGTCTTTTTTGTCGGTTTTTCTTTTGTTGTTCTTTTTCTTGTCTTATTAGTTCTTTCCACAGGCTAGATAATGTGCTAGGGTCATTCTGGTTATATACCCTTGTTTTATTTTTATAGATTAAGATTGCTTCTTCCTTCCTCATTTGCCTTTCAGATTTTTTATTCCTATTTAGCATTTTAATTTTATCGGATTTTGGGAAAGTCTGGTTTTCAATGCAGAATTGCACTAATGCAGTTTTTGCTTCTTTTTTCTGCCAGTTAGATATGTGTTGTTTAAGTCTTTTTTTTTTAACCTGTTTTTCGTACTACCAATGTACCATATTGGGGGTATGTGTGCAATTGGAATTTCATAGGATCCTGATTCTTCTAGTATTTTTTTTTCTGTTTTTTTGTTAACAGTCAGATTTTTCAAGGTGTTCACTGAACTTCCTAGTTGTAAGTCGTATTTAGCACATTGCCTATTAATTTCTGTACTAACTCCTTCCAAGTATGGGAATGCCCCAATGTATTTCAATTTTTTATTCCTCACCTTCTTTTGATTGGGCACTTCTTGGCCTTCATTTCTCTTAGTCACATGCTTTTTACTCTCATGTATCCATTTTTTAATTAGCTTACTCGGGTAACCATACTCTTGTGATATTTTCGAGATAAACTCAAGCTCTTGATTTTTTAGCCTGTTGTTAGACGTGTGTGTGTACGCTCTCCGTATCAAGTTTACTATGCTGTTTTTTTTATGTATCACTGGGTGGTGCGACGAGTATGGTATCAGTACTGGTATGTAAGTTGCTTTCCTGAACACAGTATTCAAAGTTATTTTTGTTTTTCTTTAGTTGAATGTCCAGGAAGGATAGGCGATTATCCTCTTTAAATTCTATAGTTAGCTCTATTGTGTTACAAATTTCGCTAAAACAATGTGCTAGATCTTGTAGCTCGGCTTTGTTAAGTTTTGACATAATAATAATAATAATAATAATAATAATAATAATGTCATCTACATATAGAGCGTATAGTATTGGTTTTTCTGGTAGAGTTTGAATAATTTCTTTTTCGAGGTATGCCATTTTCACTTCTGCGTATAATACCGATAATAAGGATCCCATAGGAAGTTTTTCTTTTCTTTTTTTGATTGCAGGTTTAACGACCACCGTGAGCAACTCGTTGGGCTATAAGCAGTCGCCCGTCCCTAATTTAGGGTCACTGGTTCCAGGGAAGGCAGAGAGCCAGTGCCGTAAGGCAAACACAGCATCCATGCCTTACCAGGATTCGAACCCAGACCATTTCTTGGATGAATGATCAGAAGCCAGCGCTTAGACCACTGCGTTACCGAGGTGGCCTAGGAAGTTTCCTCTCCGTGGTCATGTGCAGCTGTCGCCATGACTGTGGAGTTCCTTTATGCGATTGGATAGCGTTCCTAAAAGAAAACCAAGAAAATTCCATCCCCACTTTGGCAGTGGTACTTCTTTGTGGTGGAGCAGGAATTTGTTGTGTTGCTCCTGTGGCTTGGATTGCTTTGGAAACTTGCACGTGGTGAGAGAATATCGCATCTTGTACACACCTAGTTCAAGATCATCTTTTTTTCATAATACAGTAATTTGTGGTAGTGTTAATATTGCTATTAGGTGATGGAAAAATCTAAAGTCAAACAGTATAATCAAGTTGTTTTTTTGGATTCTTACACACAAGAATTTCGCTTTCTGCTCCATTTGCAGTAGTGATATTGAAATTGCTCATGGTGGAATAAGTGACAATAAAAATCACATGAAGTCTGAGAAACACGATGAAGAATGTAGAAAAAAACTTCAAAAATTGAAACTTTCTTTAATCCTGGAGAAAAGGAAAATGAAGTTATAAATGCTGAATGCCTCTTTACTACTTTTATTTTGGAACACAATTTGCTGATAGCAGTTGCGGACCATGCAGGATCTCTCTTCAGAAAAATGTTCCCAAAATGTAAGACTGCAAAAAGGTATGGTTCTGGTAGAACAAAAACAGCTGCAGTAGTTGAAAAAATGGCATCTGAAAATTAAATTCTGCAACAGACTGTCACTGGCCAGTCTTTTGCAGAATACAGGATTTGCTATTTTACTGATGGCAGCAGTACTCTGATTCAGAGTTATATCTAGTTGTTGTAACCTACTTTGATACAGGAGTGCAAAATAACGAAGACCTTATTTGGTACCTGTTTCGTCTGGAAATTCAACCGGGCAAAATATTGCTAACTTACTGGTAGATACTTTGCAGTCAAGAAATATTGAAATTAAAAACTGCGTTGCTCTTAGTGCAGACCACGTACCTGTGATGATAGGTTCTAAAAACGGTGTTGCACCTCATCTGAAAAGTAAAAATGAAGAACTGTTAGTCATGGGTTGCCTTTGTCACCTCATCCATTTAGCTGCTGAGAAAGGGGCCAATTCTCTCCCTGTAGCCAGTAGTGCACCCAGAAATTTCCTGGGGGGGGGCATGAGCAGTGGCACACAATTTTCACAAGGTGGGAGTGACCCCCTAAATTTACTGGGAAAAATAGTCAGGTGCCATAACAATTAAGAAAAAGGTTGACTTTTGTACATTTATTCTTATCCAGTTACTAGTAATGTTACAGTACAAAAAAGTTAATTGATTAGAAGAAGCAGTAGATGAAATTCTTTTCCTGGTTAGATTTTTCTAAATTTATTTAACAGAACTACTCCCTTATAATTATTGTATATTATAATCATATGGTACATGATTAAGAAGTATATGTAGATCACTTATCATGATTTTTTGTTTCAAACTTCGACGTAATAATTTTCTGCTCTGTCAGCCCAAGGGGGTGACCTGGGCCCCATCGCCCCTCCCCATGGGTGCGCCACTGCCTATAGCAGTTGATGAAATTCTAATTGATGTATTTTGTTACTTACAGAGAAGTGCAAAAAGAAAGGAGGAACTTAAAAAATTACTGTCGCTATATTAATGTTGAAGGCCACAAATCCTGAAACATGTGTACTAGGTGGCTTCCATGAGGCAAAAGTCTAAAATGATTGATAGAACAATGAGATCCACTTGTCAGTTTTTTTAAGAATCAGGTTAAACAATCTGACAAGATTGACAATTTTTTTTGACAATATTTTTTTTCTTGATGCATTTCATTCTACTGAAACCAACAAAAAAGGACTAATGATGCATCTGAAAAAAAACATGCAGCCTTTGGGGAGATATGGATTGTGAAAAATTTGGATCTTCAAAAAGAGACTTTCTGCATGTGATGACAATCAACCATCAGTAAAGATGAAGAAATATGCAGGTACTGTAATTAACAAATCTGATAAATTATCTCAATCTAAAGATGCATGCCCATTGACAAGAGAGGAAAGAATGTTTATGTTTTTGTCATCCGACTTTAATAAAGCCTTTTGTTTATTTCTAGATTTCATAATTCCAACTTTTGAAAATACAAAAATTAATTCTACAGTCTCAAGCTCCAAAAATTCACATTTTAAACTCTTCATTATTAGATACATTTAAGGAACTTCTTTCAAAATTTGTGAAGCCAGATGTTATTAAAATTTGTTCTTTAATAGATGTGAAATATGCTGATAAATGCAACCAGAAAAATTATGATGACTTAGTGATTGGTAATGCTGCTTTCAAAATTGTTAAAGTGTGAAAAATTAACTTTTTATTTAGCCATCGGAAAATATTACATTACCTGCTGCAATTATGTTAGACATAAGTTTCCAATAAATTACAGTGATTTGTTAAAGCATGCAGAGGTTTCAGCTATTGAGAAATTTGCTAGCAAGTCATTTTTGGATATAGATTACTTTTTAAGTAAATTTCCCCATAATGCTTTCTCGGAAAATGAATGAAATTGAAGCTGAAGCAAGAGATAAACTTCAATCTGAATTTTGTGTATTCCAAATTGATGATCTGCTTGAAGAAGTAGTTAAAGAAGAGAAGATGGATCAGAAGTGGACTATTCTTGAGAAATTGATATCAGCAAATGATACATTAAATTATAACAGACTTTCTAATTTTATGCTGTGTATTTTAACAATACCACACAGCAATGCAGAATGTGAGATAATATTCAGCAGTGTACGAAAAACAAGAACATAATTTTGCAGCTCTTTATCTGACGAAAACTTAGAAGATATTTTAGTTACCAAAAGTATGCAAAAAGGACATTGCTATGAACAAAAATTTAGTAAGTTTTTGACAGTGGTTGAATCAACACTTAAAATGTAAAAATGTTCAGTACTTTTGGGATTTCATTTATCTGTACAAGTATTATGTATATATCTGTGTAATAAGCAAAGAACTTTTATTATTCTTATTTTATTTATAGCCCTAATGGTGTTCTATTTACACTAACTTTTACAAAAATTTGGAATAATTATGTTTATAGTGCATGTGTTTTATTATAGAAAAGTTTAAGGAATTGCTGTTGCTGTATAATGTTACAGGCCACAAAATGAAAATGTGTGCATTATGTGGCTCTCATCAGCCAAAATTGTTCTTCAGTTGTAGTACTATTTAATTCTGGATAGATTTTACTGGAACTATATATATTTCTCGTCAGTGCGTGAGGGCGCAAAAATCGTAAGATTTCTGAAATTGACATGTTGGCAGGTATGCCCCTGTATTATAACATGTTGGCTTTTACCCCACCTACTTCAAGGTATCTACCATTTTTCAGAGTCATTGTGCAGCTGTATGAACCTTTTCTGTTGAGATCTATGCAGCATTCATCTCTCTCATATTCTTCCATTCCAAAATCATTCTTACTTTCATGTTTTAATATCTGACAAAAATATTCATTCCATCTTTCACTTAACTCATTAAGTTTCCACCTCATCTCTCGTTTCATACAGCTCATACAGTTTTGGACTTTACTTTCCTTTTTTTCCTACATCTCACTAGCTTCTCAAATACATCTCTTTTATTTTCACAAAGTGCATGCAATCTTTCATAAAGTATTATATCAAAAGTTATAGGTCTTTTTTTTAATTAACAGTGAAGTGCTTATTAAATATTGCATGTGTACTTCAAGTATGAATTACATTTTGAATTCATTGATGATATTCCTACTAAAAATGCAAAAACTTTATTGTTTTTGTTTAGGCTATCGAAATGACATACTCTCGTCACACTCTAAGAATAAGTGATTCCATTTCTCATATTGTTCAACATCTGAGCTATACTGCTATGAAAATTATTAGAAGTGGAAAAGTAAGTGATTTATATGTACTTTTGTCTTGTGTTTAAGTGAAAAGATCATTTTAGGGATTTGTCATAATGTTCCATTTACATGAATCCATGTGGTATTTTATATTCATGCCACTCATTTTCCCTTCATAAAGTTGAATGAAAACATTGAGGCTTATTAAAGAACTGCAAAAATAAACATATAAATTAATGTGCACACACACACCCTACCTACCTCCTTTGCACAGAAGGGAGTGTTTCATATGGCGGTCCAATAGTACTTTTGCTCTGCTCTCAGAAGCATACATCAACACATTTAAGGGCACCCTGTAAGAAATAACCTCACCCAAGGTTGCAAGATCCATACATTGATCAAATGACCATAAAAATCATGGAAAATTTGAAGCATCCATAATAGGGTGCAGATGTCACAACAGTCAAGCCTTTGGTAAAAATAAAAAAGAAATAATAATAAACTTATCATAGAATGAAGTGTTAATAATGACCATAAAGTATTTCAACTGTTGTGGACTCCATTGAATCCTACCATACTGATTCTCTACAATCGTAAATATCATGAATACTAAAAATCTATGTCCCATTTTATTGATACCTTTCATAGAAGACTTTAAAAACCAAGCTTCCTCCTACAACCATATTTTTATTTCTGTGAAATGCACATTTCTAAAATGTAAGACACCTTTTCCAGTGTATGTCTATGATTGAGGGTGAGAGAGAGAGGGAAGGAAAAAGATTCAGAAAAAATGAGTGGTAATTGACTGATTAAGTAAGAGAGGTATTTTATTTTATGTGTGGTCATGTTATGGTTGTTTGTATGAACTTTAGAGGTACTATCCAGTGACCATTATGTGAAAATGTGATGATCTGTGCCATGTTAAGCAAGACACAACTCTATTTTGTCTGGAAGAGATATGCATTTTATAATTTGCTCCTTTTACCTTCCAGATTTCTCAGGTACTTCCAAAATGTATAGAAATCATTTTCCCATTTTTGCTTCTCTTAAATACAATAAAAAAGTTATTCTCTGATATTTTTTTGTAGTTTATGATGAACAGCACCTAATGAGAAAGAAAACAGATTACTCATTACTTTTTTCCTTTTGACATCACATTTTTTTTATTGTTTTTTTCTTTTTTTATGAAACACATACAGTGTTTTGGATCTTTTGATTACCAAACACAGTTACTGGAATGTAAATAATGTGAAAACCAATTTCTTCAATATCAAGAACATTAATACTGTACTAACATATTTTTATTCTGAAAATTTTTGTTTCATTTTTATGAGAAATGAAAGTATTGTTTTTGAACTTTTGGCAGCTAAACGAAGCTGCACTACCTGAATATGAATTGAATAATATCAGTTAATTTTTCAGCAACACACAGACATGCTAGAATCAAAAAGAATGTGGCACCTTATTACAGTAACGCATATCCACCAAGTTTTTCAGATTTTGCTGTTGTTTTCTGGCCGAAAAAGCTTTCTTCTGGGTTCGCAGCATTTCTATATCTCGTACATAAGTGGGAAACGAATTTCCCTGGAGAAATAATTCTTCACAAATACATGGAAGGCATCAAGCACAAATACATGGAAGGCATCAAGCACAAATACATGGAAAACAAATGCATGTATTGCCTTCCGTGTATTTGTGAAGAATTGTGTCTCCAGGGAAATTCGTTTCCCACTTACGGGTGATGTTCTTTGAAGCATTAGAACTTGTGACCTACATCCGACCCCGGATGTGAAGAAAGGTCATGGTGATGCTACGAGAAAGCACGGAATAGCTTCGACTAGTGCAAATCTGAATGGTTCTCATATTTCTAAGCTACATCTGCATAGCTTCAGTTGCTTGGAACTTCCTTATCTTGGGTGGTGTAACGGATAGCATGCTCGAATGGGAATCACAAGATGCGGGTTCGATTCCCG
This sequence comes from Macrothele yani, assembly GCA_039090855.1. NCBI lineage: Eukaryota > Metazoa > Arthropoda > Arachnida > Araneae > Macrothelidae > Macrothele > Macrothele yani. The sequence goes on along the minus strand of CM077023.1, from coordinate 97,263,665 downwards.
CTCCAGGGCAATGTAATTTTCAAGTTTTCTGAAGGAGTTGCTACATGGAAACAGTGAAAATACCGCACATTTGTGCCAACGATTTCATTTCTGTATCTGAAATTTTTTTATAAGTAAAAAAAAATCGTAAAGAAATTTCAGGAAAGGGAATGATGTTCCAATTGCACCTTTACAAAAATTTCACACCATCTTGCTACAAAAGGAAAATTTTGCCCTAATTTGCCTAAATTCGCCACTGTCATCATTATGGGACTTAGCGGTAGGAGATTCTTCCCTCTGTGTTACTTGCCACTGAGTCAATGCAGTTTAGTGGGAGCAAAAGTCAGGAGGGAACAGAGATTAGTTCCCTTCCCCCTTCAACCACTGGAGTCAAGGAAAGAGGAAGGTCACTTTACTTGTTTGGATAGTGAAATATGATTTTAAAATGTTTGGGATCAGTGGAAATGTCAGTTCTAGTGAAGGATGAGAAATTTCTATGATTTTTCACATTTTGAATTTTTTTGACAAAGTTCCAGTTTTTTTATATTTATGATTGTGATTATATTTCTCAGTTTTAATTGTTTTCTGATAATGTTCTTTGTTTATTTATTTATTGGTTATAGTACAAAATAGTGGCTTTGTTATTCTTAAGGAATTTTCCCTAATGAAAATGCATGTTTTCTTATTCCTTGTGACCTCTTCTTCAAAAGTAGTCAGCAGAGCTCATGTTTTTGCCCTTTGTTTTTAAATGAAAGTAAGTTTCAGATTTGGTGCTCAGTCTCTCTGTGATGAAATTGGCACTTTTCATTTTCATTGCAGAGGGAACCACAGGAGTGCTGATTTTTGGAATCAATGTTGCTTAAATGCATTTTTTTCCATTTTTTCATCACATTTCACTATATAAAGAAACAGAGCTTTTAATTTCTCATTTGCTTAATGAAATTAAAGTTTATCGAATCACGGTGCAAAGAAAACAACTTTACGTGCTGTGAAAGATGGTGACATATAGTCTCATAATGAAGTCCCAAATTTTGAATTTGAATTTCTTTTCAAACAAAAGGAAAAAAGAACTGCACATTGTTTTTTAATATAGAAAAAAATGACTAAGGAATAGAGAAAACATTCATTTTCAGTGAGACTAAAGTTTAAGACACGATATTGCTGCTTCTAATTCTGCTGTGAAAACAACTGTATAGGTCATGGAAATGGTGCTATTTCTAGTGAGTAATGATTTTGAACTTGAATTTTGCTCTAAAAAGAGCAAACAAAAATCCTTGCTCAAGTGGTTGATATAGCAAGTAGGGACTATAAGGGATAAGAAGAATGTTCATTCATTAGGAAAATCTGGTCATTCTACATTACTGTTATTTTTTAATTATAAGATTAGAAACATGAACCAAATACAAATAACTCCAACAAAAAGGTTAAAAACATCGAGAAACAGCCATAGTTCTCATGACTGCAATGCATTTCGGTGCGTTCGTCCACCATCTTCAGGACCAGCCTGAAGATGGAAAACCTTTCAAGAATACCTCCTGTTTAAAATAGTGCATAGTTCCACCAGGGAGCATTGATGAATATCTTATTTTTTTCAATATCTCTGTTTCTAAGAGTGTGTTTTAAAAATTCTTTCTTTATTGGAGAACATTTCTGGTGCAAAATGTTTCATATAATTTCAAATTTTTCTCAATACATATAATTTCAATTTTTCTTAATTTGGGATTTGCATAAATTCATGTTTACAGCAATATTTGCTTGACTAGAAACCCAATTGAAAAAATATATTTTTCGGTCAGATACTACTAACACTTTGTATTTTCTTCTCAAAATAATGCACAATTTCACTGCTAAGGGGCACAAGTGTTTAATCTGTTTTTCTCAAAATCTCTTCTTCTAAATGTGCAATTAAAAAAGTTCTTCAAACACCTGATACCATTTACCTTGTGGAACACTTTAGGTTTATACTTGAGGAGTTTTGTAGTTCACAGTTCTGTCGCTTGGTGGTGTTTTCTACTCATGTTCACAATTGCATTTTCATTTCTAAAAACCCCATTGCAAAAATTCTTTATGTACTGCCATTCACTACAATGAAGATGGCAAACATTATAGTCTTTAAATAAATCATAGCTTTCCTGGCTAGGGGTTGCAACATAACCTTTTTCTCGCTATCTCTGCTTTCAGGAAATGTATTGGAAAGTTCTTTTTTTTTTAACATAGCTTTTGCTATGAAGAATACTTCCCGTGTATTTTCACCTTTTCCATTATGCAAAATTCTTCCACTAGGGGGCATAGATTTATATCATGTTTCCTTCTATATATCTTCTTTTAACTGTTAGATTTGAAAACCATTGTCTCTGATACCTTCCTTCAGAAACTTTTTGTGCTCCATTTGTTAATTTTTGTAACATACTTAATAGATGATTGTCTATTTCTGAATGATTTATCAATTGTAGAAATCCAGTTGAGTTTTTTTTCTAACAGTTTCCATTGACTTTGAATAACTTTGATAAATCTTATTCATGTCGGAAAGGATTCAAAAGATGTGCTCATTACAACTGAAAATTTGGTGTCATCTTTATTGTTTTTCTTAACATGCCCCATGCCTTAGTTAAAAAGTCTTGACTGTAAAAGTACTGAAAAAGAAACAAAATTGCCACGTTATTACACAAATCTGTTATATGGGTAAATGTAAGGTCAGGTGATGTGTAACATCACAGCCTCTCCTTGACAAATGTCAACCCCGCCTTATCGTGGTGCATCCTGTTCCCACTAAAGGGGCTCTGACGACTGCCAATAGCGGTATAACTATACCATTGAGATTAGAGGAAATGCTATCTCACACTCACCAACCCGCTTGGCCAGCGTTGTGAGTTATGGCCAAACCTCTCCAAAATGATTTCACAACTTAAATCTTGGCCCTCAGTCTCTGGCAGCTGGAATGTACCTGGCCAAGGCAGCGGCCAGTGCGACATGAAGGCAGAGGGTGCTAAGAATCCCCGGAGGACCGGACTAGGCTGCCATCTGATGCTGACCTTGGCTACATATAATGGACGCTCCCTATCTTCTGATTCAAGGCTTCTTGAATTGGAAGAGGAACTACAAAGGATCAAGTGGGACATCGTCGGGCTAAGTGAGGTAAGGAGAAAAGGAGAAGATCTCATTGAACTGAAAAGTGGACATCTCTTCTACTATCGTGGGACTGATACTGGCAGAACTAGTGGTGTTGGATTTATAATAAACAAGAAACTGAAGGATAAAGTGGTAGAAGTTGAAAGTTCCTCTGACAGAGCTACACGACTCGTTATCCAACTTTCGAGAAAATACCAGGCTCAGATTGTTCAAAGTTATGCACCCACCACAAGTCATCCTGAAGAAGAAATTGAAGAATTTTATGAGGAAATTCGTCATCTAAATAATAAAGGTAAGCAGCACTTGAAGATAATTATGGGAGATTTCAATGCAAAAATAGGGCAACAGCAACAGAATGAAACTTCAGTAGGTAAATTCAGTCACGGCAACAGAAACCAGCGTGGAAATACTCTTGTTGAGTTTGCAGAGGCAGAAGGATTTTTCATCTTGAACTCCTTTTTCAAGAAAAAGCCACACAGGAAATGGACATGGAGACATCCAATTGGGACGACAAGTGAAATTGATTTTATTATGCGTAACACAAAATTCGTCATCCAAGACTGCAGTGTGCTGAACAAGTTCAACACAGGTAGTGACCATAGATTGGTGAGATGTAAGATGCACCTCAACACTAAACTTGAACGTAGCAAGCTCACGAGACAAACAAAATGTATTGACATAACCAACCTTAAAAAACACCATAATACTTTCAAGTTGGAACTGAAGAACAGATTCTCTGCTTTAGAAGGCCTAACATCGGAAGAAGTGGATATTTCTGAAATTAACAGAACAGTACCCAAAGCTCTTATGGAAACAGCAACAAAATTAGCTGGGTCTAAGAACAAGTTTCATGTGAACAAATTATCTGGAAAAACCAAAATGTTGATGCAAAAAAGAAGAGAGATGAGGAGAACTAAAGAAGATGTGACTTCCAAAGTGGAATATATAGAGCTATGCAAGACAGTACGAAAAAGTGTCACTGAAGATGTAAGGAAATTCAACTGTGAGCTAGTGAGGAAAGCAATTGAAAACAACCAAAGCCTAAAGATAGCTAAGGGACATCTCAGTAAGGAAAGAAAACAGATTATGGCACTGAGAAAAGAAGATGGTTCTGTAACAAGAAATAGAGGCGAAATTTTGACAAGAGTGAAATATTTCTACTCCAAATTATATGAAAGGGATGATACATGTACTCCAGACATCATGAAAGGTACAAGTACCAGAGTTCTTCCAGTCCTCCCAGCAGAAGTTGCACATGCAATCAAGAACATGAAGCGGGGGAAAGCTCCAGGAGGAAGATGGAATTACTGTAGACATCATACAAGAAGCAAGTGGAGAAATCGAAACAGTACTCGCCCAAATTTTCAGTCGATGCCTTAATGAAGGGAAGATTCCTGAGGATTGGAACAACGCTATAATGATCCTGCTACATAAAAAAGGTGACATTGAGGATCTCAGGAACTACAGACCTATCAGCCTCCTCTCAGTGGTTTATAAAATCTTCACTAAAGTTCTTTCACACCGCTTGAAGGTGACACTGTACATGGCTCAACCAAATGAACAAGCTGGATTCAGGAGTGGCTACAGCACAATAGATCATATCCACGTACTGAAAGAACTAATTGAAAGAGCGAGGGAATATGAACTTCCATTGTGCATGGCTTTTATTGATTATGAAAAAGCCTTTGATTCGGTGAAACCATCAGCAGTTACAATAGTTCTGAAATCCTGCTGTATTGAAGATGCATACATTAATATTATTAATAACATCTATGAAAATGCAAGTGCAAAGATTTGGCTGTTGGAAAATACAACACACATAAAAATTGGAAAGGAAGTGAGACAAGGTGACACCATATCTCCGAAGCTCTTTAAAGCCACATTGGAAAATGTCTTTCAATCACTGAACTGGGAAAACAAAGGGATAAAGATTAATGGAGATTATCTAACCCACCTTCGTTTTGCTGATGACGTAGTCATTTTTGCAACTATCCCATCAGAGCTGCAGAGTATGATCGGGGAACTTGCTGACAAAAGTAAAGAAGTGGGATTAAAAATGAACTTTCAGAAGACAAAAGTGATGTACAATGCTTTTACAAGAAATGAAGATTTATCGATTGATGGAGAAAAACTGGAGATAACAGATACGTATGTTTATCTTGGACAGCAGATATCAAGTGAGGGTCACATTGATGAAGAAATTTATCGGTGTACAAAACTTGCCTGGAGAGCTTTTGGAAGAAACAGCATAATTTTCAAGAGCAATATGCCATTATGTCTTAAAAGAAAAGTGTTTGATCAATGCATCCTTCCAGTGCTTATGTATGGTGCAGAGACGTGGACCTTAACTAAAAGAGACATACAAAGGCTGCAGACAACTCAAAGTAGCATGGAGAGGTGCATGCTTGGTGTAACCAGGAAAGATAAGAAGAGGAACTCGTGGATCCGAAAAATGACGAGAGTGGAAGACATCATGATCAGAGTTAAATCCCTGAAATGGCAATGGGCTGGACATACTGCCAGAAGGACAGACCATCGAAGGACAGCCAAAATTTTAGATTGGATTCCAAGGGACAGGAAAAGACCCAGAAGAAGACCACATGGGAGATGGGTGGATGAAATTCGAAAATATGCTGGAGTGACATGGAGGAGACTGGCCCAAGACAGACTGTTGTGGAGGAAATTTGGGGAGACCTTCGTCCAGCAGTGGATTGATAATGGTTGACAATGATGATGATGATGGGCTCTGGTAGCAAGAGCCACTTTTTTTTTTTGGTTCTTTGTTATTTTTTGTTTTAATGTCCTCAAAAATCCTTGAAAAAGATTTAAAATTTCCCCTGTCATGTGTGTTAAAACTGTTTTTTTTTTTTTTTTTACACATCTCAAAATTTATGGACCACATAGTGCTTATTGGTAATTTTTGTCAATAAATAGTCTTCAAAACTATGATGACTGTGTGTTGCATATTTGAATTTTAAATAATTTGTATTTCACATACCCCATATTGTATTTTCAGGTAATACTTATTAACTATTAATATTACATATTTTATTTTTTCACTCCAGGCACAGTTAATATCTGACAAAAAATACAGTGAGAGGAGACTTGATGTCTTATCAGCTCTTGTACTAGCAGAAAAAATAATGAATGGACCAGGTAAATGCATAAATTTGATCTTGTGATTTATTTAAAAGAACTCTATGCTGAATTTAGTTAGTATATTTTGTATACTTTTGATTTTATTAAATATTTCATGCATGTTTATATAGATAACTTTATATATCATATTGTGAATGTGTTTGTACTAATGTGCGTGTGTCTTTTATATGCACACTTAGTTTCAGTGTGAATCTGTGTTATCTCTAAAGACAAAACAGATCTTTACAGATAACACTTTTGTACTTTGAACATCTTTCACAGGTACACTATAAATTTTCAATATCGTGAGCATTGTCTTTTTTTTTTATATTTCTGTACATATTGTTTAAATTTATTGTGTAGTTTCAAAGCTTACATCATGCATTAGGTGATATAACTGATTTTACTGATATGTCATTTTCACTCATGCTATTAAAGTTGTATCTCATTTTGTGTTACAGTTATAGTTGCCAAGTTTTTGCATCACATTACAACTACAGTGCACTTCCTTTTGCTGAACTTAAGTTTTGTCTTTAATTATTTCAAACCAAATAAATTTGTTTTGTTATAGTGTGTTTAACAGCTAATCAAAAGTTTGCCTATATTTTAGAGTATTCCTAAGATTTTGTATGTTGGTCTTTACATCAGTAGAAAGGCCATTTCATGTAATATGAAGAAACCAATAATGAAGCAAAAATTTCATGCATGATATATTACGTACTAAACTTTAGGAATAGTAAGATCTTTCGGCTAAAACATCAGCCTTGTTCACACTAGAAGCAAGCACTTATGTGGCTGACATCGTTTCTTTAGCTGTTGCCAGTAGAGATTTCCAATTTATTGGAATATTGAAGGGTGCATCCAAATTGCAAGAGTTTTTATTGAAGAGAATTCCAATGCTTTATCTGTAGCATAATGAAAATTTGTTGGAGAAGTGTGCAATCCTTTCTGTACAATTCCAGTTTGGAGAGGCATAGGTATCTCCAATAGTCAGAAGAGAAAGTGCAGAAGTTGGAAGGCTTTTTCTGATATTCCTTTTATGTTCCAAAATTCTGCAGTTTATTGTATGAAATGTACCACCAATATAACATTTTTCACCTGAGGCAGTAGACACAGGGATGAGGTATACCCCAGAATGGTGTAAAAGATCAAGAGGATCTCTGTCTTTAGATATTGATTGGATAGTAGTAGAAGGAGGAATGATTGCAAGCCTGTAACCAGAACTTTTCAAAATTTTGACAAGTTTGTAAGTACAAGAATGATGGTAGGGAATTGAACCAATAAAGGAAAGTGACAGTTTCTGCAGAGGAGAATGGTGACAGACAAATTGATTGGCATCAAACTTTTTAAAAGTTTTGTGGCAATTCCGAGGGGAAACTGATGGTTTGTGGAAATTTCTTGGATGGTTGCATATTCTTTTTGTAATGTGTGGGGTTCATTGCAAATGACATTGGTGTGGTGAATGAGTGACTTTAGAGCAGCAAGCTTATAGGAAAGGGCAATATTAAAAGTAAAATGGGATGATGTTTGTGGTAGTGGTGGGTTTTCTGTAAACGATGTATGGAGTTTATTAATTCTAGTTATTTGTACATTCAAGAAATTAATACAGTTATTATTTTCAGCATTGAAAATGAAATTAAGGGAATTTTCTAGAGATAGAAGAAGTGAGATTGTGCAAGTCTTTTAAGTCATGAGGCCAAATTATAAAGATATCTACATAACAAATCCAAAGTTTGGGTTGGAAGGTGGAGGGTTTTACAATGCTATTTTCAATGTTTTGCATGAAAATTTCTGCAAGAAGAGGGGGAAATTTGGGGCCTTTGTTCAAAAATTTTGAAATCCTTCCCAAATTTAAAATTTTTTTGAACGAATGCCCAAATTTTCACCTGTTTCCAATATGGACTTAACGTACATGATTTCCTCTCTGGAAACAGCCATTTCTCACTCTTCCCCTGTTGACCTTAGGGCAAAATCTGCTATTATTTTAAACAATTTGAAAAACAAACATTTTAACAAATATTCTTCTCAGCTCAAAGCCATTCGTGATTTGACTGACACCCATAACCTTGCAATATGTAAAGCAGATAAAGTTGGTTGCTCAGTTTATCTTGAAAAATTTGTCCTTGATGAAAAAGTCTTGTCTTTTTTATCAGAATCTCATTGTAAGCTCCTTCATAAAAACTCCACTGAACTTCTCAAATCCTCTGTCAATAAACTTTCTAAAAAACAACCCCTTAAAACTTTCCTTGGTGATATCTCTCTCCTACCTTTCTGTCGCATCCCCCGTCTTATCCTTCAAGTCAAATTGCACAAAGAAGGCTTACCCATTAGACCTCTGGTTGAATACACCCACTCCCCACCAGTTACATCTTGAAAAGAAATTAGTTCAAAAATGCGAGTTTCTTACAGTCAACTACTCAATGTCCATAAATTCCACCAAAGACTTGGAAATATTCTAGCTGGAGAATGCTTACCTAGGCATTCCGTTTCTAGCGATGATTAACATTTCTCGCACGTGGTTCGGTCTTCGTTGAAGTTGTTGTCCTATTGTCTGTTGTATGTGATACATCCATTCACATCCACCACATTGTTAACTTTGGGTAGTGTCAGTAGATCTTCACTTTAGGATTCAAAAACATAAACTCTTTACCATTATTAATACTCTAAATGTTTCACCCAGTCTTTGGGCATCTTCAGGAGCGTGGCGACTTTTCCACTGATTTTCATGGTTTACTTCTCACCAATGGAGTCCGATACCCCATGTTGCCATTCGTCGGATACGCTGTTTTAAATATGTTTCTTGACCAAGCCTAGCTAGCGCTATCTATGTTTCACTAATTCTACCCCCCCTTCAGATTGTCGTTCTTCTTTCCGTTTTCTTCTTCTTTTCTTTTCCTATCCCTGTTCTCTTGTCTTTTTTGTCGGTTTTTCTTTTGTTGTTTTCTTTTTCTTGTCTTATTAGCTCTTTCCAAAGGCTAGATAATGTATTAGGGTCATCCTGGTTACACACCCTTGTTTTATTTTTATAAATTAGGATTGATTCCTCCATTCTCATTTGTCTCTCTGATTTTTTGTTCCGTTTTAGCATTTTAATTTCTTAGAATTTTGGGAATGTTTTGTTGTCAATACAGAATTGCACCAATGCAGTTTTCGCTTCTTTTTTTTTGCCAGTTAAATATGCGTTGTTTTAGCCTTTTTTTAAACATGTTTTTAGTACTACCAATGTACAATATTGGGGGTATGTGCGCAATGGGAATTTCGTAAGATCCTGATTCCTCTAATATTTTGTTCTCAGTTATTTTGTTAATAGTCAGATTTTTTAAGGTGTTCACAGAACTTCCTAGTTGTAAGTGAAATTTAGCACACTGCCTATTAATTTCTTTACTAATACCTTCCAAGTATGAGAATGCACCAATATATCTTAATTTATTTTTTCTCACCTTTCTTTGATTGTAACCTTCTTGGCCTTCATTTCTCTTAGCCATATGTTTTTTACTCTCATATATCCATTTTTTAATAAGCTTATTAGGGTAACCATGATCTTGTGATATTTTAAAGATAAAATCCAGCTCTTGATTCTTTAGCTTGTTATTAGAGGTGTGCGTATACGCTCTTCGAATCAAGTTTACTATGCTATTTTTTTTATGGATAACAGGGTGGTGCGAAGAGTATGGAATAAGTAACGGAATGTATGTTGCTTTCCTGAGAACAATGTATTCAAAATTATTTTTATTCTTCTTAAGTAGAATGTCTAAAAATAACAGACTTATTTACTTCAAATTCCAGAGTCAGTTCAATGGTGTTACAAATTTCGTTGAAATGATGCGCTAGATCTTGTAGCTCAGTTTTGTTGAGTTTTGAAATAATAACGATGTCATCTACATAACGAGCATATAGTAGTGGTTTTTCAGGTAGAGTTTGAAAAGTTTTTCCTTTGATGTGTGTCATTATTACTTCTGCGTATAATGCCGATAGTGGGGATGCCATAGGACTGCCTTGTATTTGTTTATATATACTTCCTTCAAATTGGAAGATATTGTTTTCTTTGATAAAGTGTAATGTATCCTTTAATTCTTTCAGTTGTGCCGTATTTAGATCTTTATTTATATTTAATTGTTGCATAATCAATTCGATGGCTAGCTTGACAGGAGTATTTGGGTATAATGCCTTAACGTCCATAGAGGCCATCGTGAAATTCGCTAGGTCTTGATTTATCATCTTGATCTTTTCGATGAATTCGTAGCTATTCTTTAATGTATATTGATTCCTCATAAAAATTGGGGATAGATAGCTGTATATCTTTTTTTCAAGATTGATGAGTGGAGAATTTTTTTCGAGAGAATCAGTCATATGGAGTGTTTTCTTTATAGGTTTTAATTTTCGAGAATATATTTGGCATCCCTGCACCCATTGGTGGGTTCATATTTTTTATTTCTTCTAGTAAACTACTATGGTTTCTTACCTTAGCAAGGAAATTTAATTGTTTGTCTGTGGGATCGTTGTTGACTCGTTCACACTGTAACTCAGAGATCGCTGTCTGCATTTTTTCATTAAATTCAACCGTGTCCATAATAACAATTTGCCCTGTCTTGTCTGCTTCGCAAAATTTAATCGCAGGGTCTTTACATAAACTTAACAGCTGTTGTCTATCATATTGCAACTAATTGATCTGGTAGTTTTTATTGTGTTTATAGTTATATTCTTTGAGCATAATTCTGAATAATTTAAACCTCAGATTGATAGCATGCTCTGGAGGTACTTGATGTACAATATCTTCTAATATTGGAATGTACTCTTATGTTCTTGGGGTTTTTGGTGGAAAAGCGTATTTCTTCCCACGTTGTAACACTGCTTTTTCGCTATACGTTAGCGCCCTAGATGAGTATTCACATACACTGGATATTCAGTTCTGTCTACATTTCTCACTTTGATTTCGTCAATTAAGGCATTATTAAATTTGTTAGCATTCGTACTTTCCGCTGTTTTTTTGTTGGACTTCGACAATTTCATTAATTTCTGTAAGTACATTGTCTATAATAAGTGTTTTCCACGTGACCTTAAAATTCTTGTATTCTGTATTCTGTATACGGTTCCACAAATTATAGCAATGAATGTGGTTTTGGTACATTTGTTTTCTTTTACTAGTGATTTCTGCGCTTAGTCTTTTCTCTTGACATTTGTTTTCTTTTACTAGTGATTTCTGCGCTTAGTCTTTTCCATGAATTGGTTTATTGGTAATCCGTAAGTATTTAGGTATTATTTTAAAGTCTCTACAATACGTTAAGAACTCGATTTGGATTTTTTCTTTTATCAGCTTAATTTTCTTTTTTTAAACTTCCTGATAATGTTTAGTTCTTTAGGCGTCAGCAGGCTTCCATACTTCACTATCTATTACATAACGTTATTCCGCACGTGGCCGATTCAAATGCATGTGTCATGAATCAATTCACATTAGCAGTTCATATTCTGACTTGGAAATAGATTGGAAAAGGCTACCATTAAATTTTACGTGCAATATTTCAAAAAGACTTGAAAATATTCTAGTTGGATAATGCTTACCTAGGCATTCCGTTTCTAGCGATGATTCACATTTCTCGCACGTGGTTCGGTCTTCGTTGAAGTTATTGTCCTATTGTCCATTGTATGTGATACAACCATTCACATCCACCACACTGTTAGCTTTGGGTAGAGTCAGTAGATTTTCATTTTAGGATTCAAAAACATCAACTCTTTACCGTTATTAATACTCTAAATGTTTCGCCCAGTCTTTGGGCATCTTCAGGAGCGTGGCGACTTTTCCACTGATCTACGTGGTTTACTTCTCGCCAATGGAGTCCATTACCCCATGTGGCCATTCGTCGGATATGCTGTTTTAGATACATTTCTTGACCAAGCCTAGCTAGCGCCATCTATGTTTCACTAATTCTATTTTTCCCCCCTTCAAATGGTCGTTGATGTCATCTTTCCGTTTTCTTCTTTTCTTTTCCTATCCCTGTTCCCTTGTCTTTTTTGTCAGTTTTTCTTTTGTTGTTCTTGTCTTATTAGCTCTTTCCAAAGGCTAGATAATGTATTAGGGTAGTCATTCTGGTTACACACCCTTGTTTTATTTTTATAAATTAGGATCGATTCCTCCATTCTTATTTGTCTCCCTGATTTTTGTTCCTTGAGAGACAAATGAGAATGGAGGAATCGATCCTAATATAAAAATAAAAGAAACAAGGGTGTGTAACCAGAATGACACTAATACATTATCTAGCCTTTGGAAAGAGCTAATAAGGCAAGAAAAAGAACAACAAAAGAAAAACCGACAAAAAAGACAAGGAACAGGGTTAGAAAAAGAAAAGAAGAAAACGGAAAGACGACATCCACAATTTAAAGGGGGAGGGGGGTAGAATTAGTGAAACATAAATGGCGCTAGCTAGGCTTGGTCAAGAAACATATCTAAAACAGCGTATCTGACGAATGGCAACATGGGGTATCGAACGTTTTGAAATATTGCACATAAAATTGAATAGTAGCGTTTTTCGATCTATTTCTAAGTCAGAATATGAACTGCTAATGTGAATTGTTTCCACTAAAAAGTTTTTACAAAAACGTCCCTCCTCCATTGAAAACCAAGATATTTTACTAACCCTTGATGTTGTTTTCCTTTTCCCTTCTGTCCCCTTCTTTGAAGCATTTAAAACCTGTACATACCCGGAGTCCTCATTAAAGACCTCTATGATGGCCTTCATATCTTACAAGAAAGTAGTTGCTGCACTTACAACAAACAATTTTTACCGCCAATTCCAAGGAATACCCATGGGATCACCTCTTTCCCCTCTTCTTGCAGACGTATTCATGCAAAACATTGAAAATAGCATTGCAAAACCCTCCCCTTCCAACCCAAACTTTCGATTCATTATGTAGATATCTTTATAATCTGTCCTCATGACTTAAAAGACTTGCACAGTCTTACCAATTCTATCTCTAGAAAATTTCCCACCATTAATTTCCCTTTCAATCCTGAAAACAATAACTGTATTAATTTCTTGGATGTACAAATAACTAGAATTAATAACAAACTCCATACATCTGTCTACAGAAAATTCAACACTACCACAAACATCATCCCATTTTACTTTAATATTGCCCTTTCCTATAAGCTTGCTGCTCTAAAGTCACTCATTCACCACACCAATGTCATTTGCAATGAACCCCACACATTACAAAAAGAATATGCAACCATCCAAGAAATTTCCACAAACCATCAGTTTCCCCTCGGAATTGCCACACAACTTTTAAAAAAGTTTGATGCCAATCAATTTGTCTGTCACCATTCTCCTCTGCAGAAACTGTCACTTTCCTTTATTGGTTCAATCCCCTACCATCATTCTTGTACTTACAAACTTGTCAAAATTTTGAAAAGTTCTGGTTACAGGCTTGCAATGATTCCTCCTTCTACTACTATCCAATCAATATCTAAAGACAGAGATCCTCTTGATCTTTTACACCATTCTGGGGTATACCTCATACCCTGTGTCTACTGCCTCAGGTGAAAAATGTTATATTGGTGGTACATTTCATACAATAAACTGCAGAATTTTGGAACATAAAAGGAATGTCAGAAAAAGCCTTCCAACTTCTGCACTTTCTCTTCTGACTATTGGAGATACCTATGCCTCTCCAAACTGGAATTGTACAGAAAGGATTGCACACTTCTCCAACAAATTTTCATTATGCTACAGATAAAGCATTGGAATTCTCTTCAATAAAAACTCTTGCAATTTGGATGCACCCTTCAATATTCCAATAAATTGGAAATCTCTACTGGCAACAGCTAAAGAAACGATGTCAGCCACATAAGTGCTTGCTTCTAGTGTGAACAAGGCTGATGTTTCAGCTGAAAGATCTTACTATTCCTAAAGTTTAGTACGTAATATATCATGCATGAATTTTTTTGCTTCATTATTGGTCTTTTCATGTTTCGAGTCAGTAAAATCCTGTATGCTGGAAGACATCTGTATTTGCTATGTCCCTTCAAATTTGTTTTTTCATTAGAGTCATCATGTAACTGTTAAGTTGTGAAATAAATTTTAAAAGTTTTGAAGTGTAGGGATTACGTGGGAATAATTTTTTTATTGCAACTGTTTGTCAAATTTAGGGGCTGTACTCCAACTTGTTGTGAGGGCAGACTTAATGGAGCAACATTTTTTACCATTAATTTTGGCTCTACTTTAGATTTCCATTACCTCTTTCAACTTCCATTACACAAAGTGCTTCTGGTGAGGTAAATTTTTGTAGAGTCCTAGTTAATTGACTGTCTTTTCAAGTACTGTGATGGCTTCATACAACATGTAGTCATCACGGTTTTGGAGACAATGTCTTTTAAGTACTATTTCAGGTTTGTGTGTGTGTGTGTGTGTGTGTGTGCGCGCGCGCACGCACTGTTGTTTATGTTCTGCTATCCTAAATTGTCCCCCAGTTTATTTTATGCCACATGAGTGGCAGTACCTCCTCTGTTGTGCCACTCCCAGTGACAGGTTAGAGCAGTGGTCTCAAACTCAGACCCTTGGAAGGGCCACTTTCCAGTTTTGAAGGAACTTAGGGGGCTGCATGATTATTAATAAATTTCTAATGATTAAATATCAACTTTACAAAACTACACCAATGGCTTGGCACTAGAGTGGAGTATTATTTCTAATTATGGGCAAATAGTAAAAACAAATGCTTCATCAATCACTGAAAACAATCACTTTTATGTAACAATTATTTTCACTTAAATTGTAAAACAATCACATTTTATCAACTGAACACAAGTACAGAAAATATATGTTCTGACCAGAAACTTGGGCTCACTTTTCTGTCACTAACTTATCCATATTTGGAATACTGTCCCTTGAACATGCTACTTTTAAAAGTGAGCATAAGTAACCTGTTCATTTCAAGACATTTTACTTGGTTCATTCTTGAAAACAACTGTTCACATGAGTATGCTGTCCCGAACATAGACAGAACCCATGCAGCTAGGTTATGAATGTTTACGTACTTGTCCTTTGAAATTAACTGGTAAAACTCTGTTAGATTGCAGCTGTTGAATTTTTCTTTTAGGAAAGAATCACTCTGAAAGTCTATTAATTCTAGCTGAAGTTCTTTAGAAGTGTTGTCAGCATTATACGAAAATGGGGACTTCAACATATCGAAAATATTTTCCATGTTCTTGAAACATTCAAACCATCTGTTGAAGCCCTCTTTTAACATAGCTATCTTCGTAGAAAATTCACCAAAGTTGATTTCTTCTACTTCGGCTGAAGCTCTTAAAGTGGGAAAGTGAACAAGATTTCCTGCACTGAGCTGAGCTTCCCAAAGCTAAAGTTTCCTCTGAAATGCGTTGACATTATCAATAATTTTAGTGACTAGCTTATTTTGGCCTTGTAGTTTGATATTCAAATCATTTAAGTGTCCAGTTTTATCTGTGCTGAATGCCAGATCATGTAACAATTTTGGATCATCAAAAAGCGAGACGTCTTGATCTTTACTTTGGAGGAACATCTTTATTTCATCTCTCAAATCCTAAAACCATTTCGACACTTGTGAACAGCTAAGCCACCTTACATGAGAGTGATACAAAATATCACTATGCTCACAGCCAATATCTTTGAGAAAAGCAGTAAACTGTCTGTGATTTAAGCTTCTGGTGTGAATGTAGTTTACGATTTTTGCCACAGGTTTCAAAATATTTTCAACTTTTAGAAACATGACCACAATGCATCCTCATGCATAATGCAATGAAAATGTATAGATGGAGTAAGCGAATCTTCATCGATCAACATTTTTTTATCTTTCCAACAGCACTGTTTTTTGAACTAGCCATTGCAGGCGCAATATCTGTAACTAAACATGCCAGTTTAGGCCAAGACGATTTTACCTCCTCAGACATTGTTTTCATTTTGTCAAAAATGTTTTCAGCTTTTGTAGTATCATGCATTGGTATTAGTTGAAGTAGTTCTTTAGTTGCTTTAAGATTTTCATCTACCCCGTGAATAAAAACAGCCAACTAAGCAACATCTGTTACACCAGTACCTTCCTCAATTGCGAGGGAAAAGTAAAGGAACTCTGATATCTTCGGAGTTAATTGATCGTTTATATCTGAAGTTAGTTCATCGATTTTACTAGAAACCGTGTTTGACGAAAGACTTTTCTTTAAATTCATTCACCTTGTCAGGGCAAAATACACTCTGCTGCTTTAACTAAACACTCTTTTATAAAACAACCATCTGTAAAATAGAATTTTCTACTGTCATTTTTGATAAGATATAGCTTACCTTCACATTATCTGTTTTCTGTTTAACAATTCTCTGAAACGCATTTTGTTGTGAACTTAAATCAATTTTCAGTTTCTTTAGTTTGTCCTCTCAAAGATGCCCTTGCAGTAAATCATACTTCTCCCCATGCACAGTTTGAAAATGAAGTCGTGAGTTGTACTCTTTTGGAATTGCTAACACTTGCTTACAAATAAGGCACAATACATGATTATTACTTTCACAACAAAAGTACTGTAACTCCCACCTTGTTAAATACTCTATGTTCATCTTCAATAGATCATTTCCCACTGTAACTTGGTTTAGGAACAGACATGGTAAAAGTAAAATCACACAAATCAACTTCAGTAGAAAAATGGCGTGCGATGCAGCCGGACAAAACGAGCCGCCAGCCGAGCTGGAGGGAGCTTTTCAAGGTCATCAGTGTTGCCATCGCTTGATTTCAAATTCTGCGCAAATAATATTCTCTTTTCAGGCGATTTCCTTTCCGTACAACGAAAGACACTGAGGCCACTGCTCTTGGATGCATAGACAGTACGTAGTGGAAAGACACCTGTACCGTTTTCTCATTCCTTCGACGTAACAATATGCATGCTTAATACAGTGATATTCTTCATAGATAAACTCATTAATTATAAAGTGGATGGCTTTGCTAAGCATTACTATGTTAATATTACATGTATTTAACATATTATACTATACTTGAAAAAAGGGTGATTTATTTTTATTTTGTAATCCCTCATGTGGGCTGCAAAACAGTTGGTGCCAGGCCATGAGTTTGAGACCGCTGGGTTACAGGGTAGCCTGAAAATTTGACAGTCATAGTAAAGAATTCCCTAGTAATAATTGTAATTCAACTTCAGTTTAAGTAATAGCTATTATCACTAGCATTGCCATGATTTCATTAATTCAGAAGTTTTGCAAGTTGCATCATTGCTTTTTTCTTTTCTTCCATTTGGACTAATATATCTGCCTGTTGTTAAGAATCTTTTTTTAAGATCTAAATTGCTTACGAGTTCTTCGACATAATTTCAAAATCTACTTCACCTTTGATCAACCTAGAAACAAGTCTGTGCAAAGTTTAGCATGTCATCTAATGAAAAGGAAGTGCAATGTAAAAAAATGCAATTAAAGAATTAAACAAAATTGACAGAAACTTCAAAAACTTCCCATTTGCAGTTTTTGATGTTACCTCACTTTTCCATAACACCCTTGTATTCTTTTTGCTGTAGGTCTGATAGGAAAGAAATAGAGAAATAATAATCTTATATATTTTATGGTGTAAATCACCATATTATTCTGTTCATCACATTATATTCATTGAACAAATCCTGTGGCACTTCGCAAAAATAGTTTTCAAAAGAAAATGAAAAAAACAATATATTCTTCTTTGCTTTGTTGTACTTACCTTTATTTTAAACACTGCTATACAATGGCTGCTGTTCTTCATTAACGAAGTCCTGATGTTTCTAAGCTTATGTTCTTTATGTTGTATAGCTCGACGTTCATTACTAGCTTTTATGTTGCTAAGCCTAACATTCATGCTGGTAAGCTTAACACTCGTTCAGGGGTGGATGAAATATTCTATTTCTCTCACATTCATTTTGACTAAGTAGTTCACAGATTCGTTCATAAATGGTACTACTACCTTACTATGTTTAAGATGAACTGCTATTCAATGCAATGCATTGTGGAATACAATGCAATAAATTCAGAATAAAACCTATATGAATTGCTTAAAAACTATATGTTGATAGTATAAAAAAATTACTAGAATTACGTAATAACCCAGCAATTAGTATGGCTGCAGCAGATAAGACAAATCAGACCATTATTTTGGACAAAAAAACTATAACCAAAAAATGATAGAAGCAATTTCAATACTGGATGCAAAGGTAATGAATAAAGATTTCATGCAGAGTATCATTAGAAAATCAGCTGACTTTTGAAACCACAGCTGCTTACCACCAGAAATTAAAAAACAAGCCTACCCCCAATAGGCACTAAAATTCCAGACATCTTTGTTGAACTAAAGACCCACAAGGAAAACAAGCCAATTAGACAAATTGTTACAAAAAATACTGCACCAACAATAAATTTGGAAAGAGCTTTGTACAAATATCTGCTGCCAATTTATAAGGAGCACAAGTATTCAATTTATAACGCTCATGAAGCTCTGCAACTAATCAATCAATATCAAGGACCTAATGATATTATTATGGCTACCTGTGGTGTTATGTCATTATATCCTAACATCCCAATGAAAAAGGTAATTCAATTAATTGAGAACAAGTTAAGATGGAATAACATCCCAGCTGTAGAAATTGAAGATGTCATCAAAGCACCATATTTTATTAATAATAACATTTTTTTCAGTTTTCAAAATATAATATATAAACAACTAAAAGGAGTCCCCATGGGTTCACCGCTCTTCGGCATTCTATCAGAAGCTATTTTACAAGATATTGAAGAAAGAATAATGACTGATAGTAATACAGTTATACCAGCCATTTTCTGCAGATAAGATGATGATATTTTAATATTTTGGCAGCATGGCATCAAAAAATTGAAAGAATTTGCTGAAATGTATAATAACATATACTCAGAGATTAACATCACAGTTGAATTAGAGAAAAATGGAAAATTACCTTTCTTGGATATTCTGTTTTATAAAAAATAATGCAACAGGAATACAATATGAAGTATATAAAAAATCGCCTTTCATTCCAAATATAATACCAGCCGATTTGAACCATTCTAACTGTTATAAACTATCAGCTTTCCAATCATATATAAAGAGAGCGTATACCATACCTCAAACTTACAATCACAGAATAAGGAACTACAATGGATAAAGAGATTGGCAATTGATTATGGATATAGGAGAACAACAATTGAAAACATTAAACAGTTCAATCCTACTGACAAAAATTTAATGATACTGGAAAGGAATGATAAAACAACTTCATTTTGTGGCTCATTTTCATATATTCTGCAAATAACTGATGTTTTACAAAAAATCTGTAGTAGAAATGATATGAATATAGGAATTAAGAAAGAATCCTCTCCAATACATGGGATAAGGTAACATTATTGAAAAGAGCAGGTGTATATAAAATTCCAATTCAGGATAACAACAGTACCAAACCTGTTTATTACAGAGGCAATACAAAACGTAATATAGAGATAAGATTATATGAACAAGTGAAAAGCTGGAACAAAAAACAAAATCTGCATTGATAGAATACTGCATGCAAAACCAAGCTACACCTGATTGGAAAAACATTGAACACATTTGCCAACATAGAAGATGGAGGAAGATATTAAAAGCAGAATCGATATATATTGAAAAAACGCGTAAATCTAACTGTAATAATAATAGCCTAATGATATTTTCTTACGTTTGGGAAAGCCTTATAAGAAGTGAAGAAAATATAACCTTAAAAAATAAAAAGAAAGAAAGGATAAACATTAGTGAAAATATGTACTAATATTTACCACTAGAGGGTGCTAAAGATATGAACTGTGAACAATGACTTGGTAGGCCAGGGAGATCAACGTTAGAGCTGCAGTAGCTTCTATGACACTGTTGATAATGCCGTGCAAATGTTCCAGGGAAATGCGTCCGGTACTTACCATAGTTGACTTTGGTTTTGTGTGACATTGGAGGATTTTATAGTTCTTAAACTTATCTTTGGTCTTCATTATTTCAGTTTGATCAGTTTATTGTATATATCCATCTAATAATTTTCATAGTTCACAGTTCTGCCGCTAGCTGGTGTGTGTGTACTCCATTTGCAGCTGTATTTTCGCTTCTAAAAAAACCCTGTTGAGGAATTTCTTTTTTTATTGTATGCCATTCGCTACAATAAAGTTTGGGAGCAAATAGGATTTTTGTTACAATAAGAAAATCTTCTTTAAATAATGCAAAACTTTTCCCCTAGGGGGGTAAGGGACAAAACAAATTTTTCTTGCTATCTCTGTTTCTGGGAGACATATTTGAAAAGTTCTTTTTCCTTAGCATAGTTTTTGCCATGAAGAATATTTTTCGCCTATTTTCAACTTTTCCATTATGCAAAATTCTTCTGCTAGAAGGCATAGAGTTATCATGTTTCCTACTATCTCTCTTCTTTTAACTGTTCAATTTGAAAATCTCAGTTTCTGATACCTTCCTTCTGCTATGAGAAACTTTTTGTATGCCATTTGTTAATTTTCGTAACATACTTTATAGCCACTGGCGGAAGTAAGTAGCTGATGTTTTATAAGTTTTTATTTGTTATTTTTTTTGTGGCATATTTTGACTTTTACTGAAATTTGCTAATTTATACTTTATGTAAAAATTTGCCATAAAATCAGATTGCTTTCTAATATCAGAAACTTAAATCTAGTTGTTTCTTAGTATTTTCTGAGCTAAGTAATAATTTTCGTCTGCTATAATTAGTTTTCTAATCATGGCCAGTTAAATTACCTTGATCATTGAATAATGCAGCTGTAAACATAGCCCTTTGATTTAAGGTTTTCCCTTTCTTTTTTCTCATTTCATTTTGGAAATTTTTGTGCATACTGTTTGCTGGTGAATACAAATTTAAAATATAGCTAGGGCATCAATATTATGTTGAAAATTCTTTCTCTGAATAAAATGTAACTCAAGTCCTTGCTTCCATTAGTATTTGTTTACGAAGTAATGATACCTTTCTTCCCGCCTTTGAAAAAGTTTATTTCACCTTTCCTTATGCTTAGATTTCCAATGTAAGCATTATTTCAAAATAATTAAATATAAATAGTGTTTTGTATATTGATTATGTTGTATATGAAAGTATTTCAAGAGTAATGCCACATTTATGTTCTAACTATAGGTTTTATATGCATATATTTTTGAGTTTTATATTTTTGTATTCTATACTTTGCTTCAGTAATTGAACTAAAGCTAAAGTAGAAAAATAAATTTTTCTCAAAATCAGTATTGTATAATATATATAAAAATTTTGTAGAAATTAAACCTGGTTACATTTTCTGTGACAGTTTTGGTATTTCAGTATTTATTTATCTATGATTCTGAGTTTCTTAGCTGCAGCAGACATCATTTTCAACACTCTGCATTATGTATTAAGTTTACTCAAGCATGTAGGGAGTTGTTTGTTTTTGGTTACAGGTTGGACGGACCTATAGTTTCACTATATTCTAAGTAGGAACATTTGGATTGTATGTCCTGAAAAAAAGTCCAAATGTCCTGGAAAAGGCCTGGAATTCTGTACCTGAAAAAGTGTATGAACCATGTGATAATGAAATGCCATTTCTAGAGATCTTGCTGAAAAAAGGGAATAAAAAACTAGTATAAAAAATTTCCCATGAAGTCATAAATTATCAGCAGTTCTGTCCAATGTCAATACATTGTATCAAATATAAATGTAAAGGAGTAATATGGATCAAAAAATAATATAAAGCCCTTTTAGACAGTCACAAGCTAGTTAGAGGTTGATATATGAAATCAAATGCATAAACAAAGATTTTAAAGAAAAAAACATCTTATGGTGGAAGTATCCCATACATAAATAGTAACACCATTGGAAAGAATATGCAAATCTCATTATATTAGGATGATTCAAAAGTCATTACCGGTTTCCAGAGTCATCCTGTGTCAGGCAGTTACTTGGTGTGCATGCGTTATGCAGATAAGAACAACACAATACCGAAAAACTGGTATCGTCCAGTTAGTATAAATAACAGCACCCTGACTGCTGCTCAAGCTCAGTGAAATGTGCATGTGCCACCAATTGCTAGAAAATCCCCAGGATGACCATTTCTTTAGGCGAATGGTGAAACTTTAATTGAAGTCATGGCCATTCCTAAACAATAATATGATAGATAAAACACACAGATTATGGGATTTACTTAGGAATAAATGGATGTTATTAACGTCAAATTTTTGGGTAGTAACCCTACCCTTCATCAGGACTACATTATAGAGTAAGTGTTGTCAACCTTGGGTAAAACTCCAACGTTTAAAATCAGTTAATGTAGTTCCTCTTCTTCTCTCAATTTCTAGACCTTCCAACAGTTTTCTCTTGAAGAAATGCTGTTGGCTCGTCAGAATTTCTGCTGAGTCCCACAGTATATTATGTCCATTAGATTGAACATGTCTATCTAGGCCAGTTTTGTTTGTCATGTTTCTAATAGCTGCTTTATGCTCTGTCAGTCTGGTCTTAAGCTGCCTGTCTCTCTTACATAGCTGAGACCACACTCACACTTGATATTGTAGGCCACTCCTTCTTTTAATAAGATGTTAGTTTCTTGCTGCCTTGATTTAGGAAGTAGTTACTGATTTTATTTCCTAAACCTGGTGCTAGTTTAGGAATGGAAAAGCTCAGAGACCAAGCCCAGAAGTTCTGTTAACTAGAAAACTCACCTACCACAAGGGCCTTTTCGAAAAACTTCAAAGGATTAGTAAAAAGTTTCAAATCAGGCTAGCGTCAGTTTTAAGAAATAAAATCAGTACCTAGCTTCCTAAATTAAAGCAGCAAGAAACTAACATCTTATTAAAAGAAGGAGTGGTGTACAATATCAAGTGTGAGTGTGGTCTCAGCTATGTAGGAGAGACAGGCAGACAGCTTAAGACCAGGCTGACAAAGCATAAAGCAGCTATTAAAAACATGACAAACAAAACTGGCCTGGATAGACATGTTTAATCTAATGGACATAAAATACTGTGAGACTCAGTAGAAATTCTGACCCACCAACATTTCTTCAAGAGAAAACTGCTGGGAGGTCTAGAAATTGAGAGAAGAAGAGGAACTACATTAAACGATTTTAAAGGTTGGAGTTTTACCCAAGGATGGTAACACCTACTATAGTGTAGTCCTGATGAAGGGTAGGGTTACTACCTGAAAATTTGACAGTAATAAATAACATCCATTTATTCCTAAGTAAATCCCATAATCTGTGTGTTTTTTCTATCATAGAATTGTGAAATATTATTAAAAGTTTATATTTTTCAGGAGTCCTGACATGAGGAAACAGTGGTTAGATCCCAAAAAGCCACCAGAACCAGTCCCAAAAAGGGGTCGATTTGAGCACGAAGTTATGCTTATGTGTAAGGTGGAACTTCGAGAGCCCCATTAATTGGAAATTGGTTCCAGATGGCCAAGGCATTAATGCGTAGCTGTACCGTGGTCAGTTCAGTTGGAGCAGATGTATGCTGTTTTAAGCCAAACATGCCCTGCTGTGGTGAACCATAAGCAAATTATCCCCCAACAGGATGATGCTCCTGCTCATGGTCCACCTTCAACTAAAGAAAAAATACAGGAACTGGAGGGTTTGAGCTAATGCCCCACCCTCCTTACAGTATGGATATTGTGCCTTCGGACTACAACTTATACTGGTCCACGGCACATTTTTTATGTGGGGGAAACTCTTCCAAAACATCCACAACGATGAACTTGAGGTCCAAGACTTTTTCACCTCGAAGCCAAAGGAAGTTTTTTGCAGGAGGATTGAAAACATGGCATCATGATGGTGTGGAACCATCTAACATGATGGACTCTATTTCAAAGATTAAACTTTTATGTTCATGCATTTACACACGTTTTCATGAACTGTCAGAAAATGGCAGTGACTTTTGAATCACCTTGGTATTGTCTTTGAAACAAAAGTATAAACCAAAAGGGAAATGCTACTGAAAAGTAAGGATAAGGCAAAATTGCTAAACAAAGCAAGGAGTTTATAAAATACCAATTAAAAGAAACAAAACAAGAGCCAAAGAAGTGTCATATATTAGAAGCATCAAAGTTATAGTTGTTCAAACAGCTCTGATAAAATTTTCGAACGAAGGTAATACAGAACCAGTGTTTGAAGATAACACATATGGTCAGAATGGAGAAAAAAGAAAGATGTGAAGAAACTATTTTTATCAAGAAAATTAAAATTTGCATCAGAAACAAAACAATTGATATATGTTGCTCGTGAAGACTGTTGATAAAATACAGAAAAAAAAAAAAAAAACTAAAAAGAATAAAAAATGGACAACAGGACGCAGCATGGAGACAGAGACTATTGGATGCTACCACATGTGTGCAGTGGGGCAGGATGAGAGCCAAAACAGGCAGCGGTAAGACACTCTTAAAAGGAAGAAGGTACAATGAGTAACACGATTGAGTATGAAATCAATGGCTGGACAGTGTGTAACATCCATTTATTCCTAAGTAAATCCCTGCTCATTGAGACAGAGACTATTGAAACTGAGACTATGTATACCTTCAGCTATTGTTTTTCAAGTTTTAGCATCTTTAATTGTTTTTCCCATGTTCTTTACTTTGTGTTTTGGAAGTTTTTATTGGTCAAAGAACTGGTGAGCAGTTTAGGTATAATTAAAGAATCAATAGTGACAGATCAATATGTTAAGCCTAATGTAACAAAAGAAAAGTGCAATAGTGAAGACAAAACTTCTAAAAATTTTATTTCATTACGTATCTGGTTACAGTGGATAAAACTTTTACATGAAGATTTCAATGAAGAAAAAAATTTCAAAAGGGCCTCACAAGCATTGTCTTCCAAAATTCAAGATCCTAGTGACTGAAACATGAAGAATTAAACAAAATTTTGAAACATAAAGTCACGATTGCTTATTTTTTCTAATTGCACATTTGTTCTCAAATTTTTGACAGACCAGGTGGAGTTCTAGTTTTAGGTTAGTGTGTTGGCTGTGTTCCTGGAAGGCTGTTGGCTTTATTTGTACCCCTTAATTTTTCATTCTTCTCTGCTGCTATTTTCAGTTATGATGTTGAGGTGCCTCTTATTTTTTTTACATTTGTTGCTGTTTTCTATACAATTGTTCACTCCACATTTTCGTTGTTTAGTGTTTTATGGTTGCCCATTCAGTACAGTGTTGCCGTTTTATTTGATTTCTGATATGAGTTTGTTTTTATTGTTTCCTATTCATGTTCCTAAATTGCTTTTTGTAATGCCTGTATAACAGACTATGTTTTTGCTATCCTTTCCCCTTTTATTGGTATTCAATACACCCTACTTGATTCTAAAAATTAAAGTTTTATGCGCTTTTATGGCTTAACCTCTGTATGGACCTTTTTTTACCTCATGCTTTAATGTTAAAAACATTGGATTATTTTGAAATATGCTTTTATATATGGTATTTCACTAAAATATTTTTAAGTATATCATCTGCCTTTAATTGTTGTGTTTTTGTTATCCTTAGTTTATAGCCATTTCCAGCAGGCAACTTTTAAATCCAATAAAATTCCGTGTATAATTTTATGTTATCTAAGGAATGTGATTTCAGAATGCTGATGTGTTGTATTTGAATGGATGGTCAACACTGATGGAACAACTCTGTGGGCATTACATGCGTACACACACCACACCACACCACATCACATCACATCACATCACATCACATCACATCACATCACTGAGCTCTTTTCTGAGACTCGGAGGGTAGCTCTCAAAGGAAGCTCATGTGCCAAAATAAAGTTACTGGTAGTGCTAGATTTTACAGTGGCCTTAGCACACCATGGGAGCTTCGCTGATATCTTTCACATGTCTCAAACAAGATATTTTGTACTTCATGCTCATTAACTTTTTCTCATGCAGACCTTCCTGAATCTGTTCCTCCCATGATTCCCTTGGCCTTCCTCTTCCTTTTTTTCCTGTCAGTTGGGCTGAATAAATTGCTTTGGTTATCTTCTCACTTCTCATTCTTTCAGTGTGTCCAAAAAACTTTAGAATACTTGTCTCCATGCTACTAATAACATTTGCTTCATATTATAAATATACAGCACATCTTTGTTCTTTGCATGATCAGAATGTGTCTTGCTATACCCACACCCCTCTATGTAATTTATCTCTCCAGCACACAAACAGCTCCTATGTCTTATTTGATGAACCCAGGTTTTACTACCGTCCATTGAAGTAGGAACAATTGCACTTTCATACACAGTCATTCAGGACCGTTTTGAGAAACCATCAGTCCTCGTGAAGCAGTTAAGACTTTCAGAGATGAATTCACTCACCTACTAATTTCACCATGTAATCTGTTTTCTGTGTTCCACAAGCTCCTAAATGCAAAAACTCATTTACATGGTCCAACTTTATGCTACTTAGACTTATCTTGCATTCAGCATGAACTGTTTCCCTCAAAAACCATAACTTTTTTAATTCCTTAATTAATTCTCTGTTTGGATTTCATACAAATTTCATAGATCTGGGACAACAAACTCCACAACACATTATTACTCTCCACCAGTGGGACTGTGTCATCAAACGTTCAGCAACCTGCAGACATGGGAATTACCAAGACAAACCAGTATCATCTTTTTTGGCATCACACATGCCAAAATATTTTTGGCATCCATAAATATATTGAAAAGCCATGGTGACATTACACAACTTTGTCTGGCTCCTGCATCAATTGAAAACCATTTCAATAAAACACAATTCACACATATACACACTGTGTGTCTAAATTTGATTTATATGGAAGACAATGTCTGCCCTCACAGCAGATCAACTGTGGTTGAAATATTGGCTAGTGAGGATGGCAGTCAGTGGTGCAAAAGAATTCTCTACCAGAAACCACTTGAGCACTTTTCAGAGTTCTCCATTAGGTGTGAGTAAATTTACCTCATGAGCTCGTATACCCCTTGGGGCTAGTCATGCCCCCCCCCCGCCAAATATGCATTGCTGTGAGCGGTGGGCATATCCCCTAATGAAGACTTCTCCATGTAGTCTGTTTATGCAGTGCTGATGGAAGAGTGTCTCTGGATGGGAGGTAAAACTATATCTCCTTCATTTCAATTTGTTGTTTTCAATTTCTAATAAATATTGCTCATGATTTTTAATATTGTGCATTTCATTTTACTATCGCTATTGCCATTGATATCGCGTACAGCCCTAAAACCGCCGTCTTCTATACTGACTGGTTAAAATGTACCACTTTCTTCTTTACTGACTGGTCAGAATGTATCACTACTGTCCAAACAGCAGTGTAGTTCGGATACCACCCGACAAATAAAGACCCAGAAGATTACACTGTGGGATATATATGGATGAAATCTGAGAGCATGGCTGAGTAACACTGAAGAATATTACTAAAAAGAGATAATTGTGGAAGGGAATTGGTGATAACTTGACCCACAAACTTGCCAATCCTATTGACCTGTGTGGTGAGTTATGGCCAAATCCTTCGCTTCCAATGTACAGTATACGTATATGCACCTGCCCAAATGCAAGGTAGTGGCTAGTGTGTCTTGAAAGCAGAGGTTGCTAGAAATCACTGGAAGTATGAACTGGCTGCCATGTGATGCCAACCCTCTATGCATAACAGATGAACCGTTTTCTTCTGATTCCTGGCTCCATGAATTTGAATTGAAGTCCAGGGGATCAAGTGGAATGTTGCTGGATCAGGCGAAATAAGAATTAATGCTTAGTATCTCATAGAACTGAAAAAGTGTCCATCTCTTTTATTACCGCATAACGAAATTAATGGTGTGGGATTTTAAATTAACAGAAAAAAAGCTGAAGAGAAGTTATAGAGCTAGAAATCTTATCTTACAGAAAGGAAAATCTATCCAGTTCTCCAAGTGGTATCAAATTCAGATCATGACCACAATTGGTTTTCCTGAAAAGACCCTACTGCCAGTATACATAGTTTTTACACTTTGAAACATATTCCCAGTTACACCATAGTTAAGGAGACAGTCAAGTCACAAATCTGTGAGATGGTGTATATTGAAAAAGTACTTTAATCATGCTGAGCTTTCACCTGCCAATGGGAGGCTTTGTCAAGGCAAACTTACACTGTACAAAAAATGATCTGTTTGCAGTTTAAAATTAAAAACTGGATAATAGCATGAGTATTAAAATCATAAATATAACATCATAAACATGTGAACTTGCATTAGTCATTACGTGGTCATTCATGTCCTTTAACAGGCTGCTTTTTACTTTTTGGAATACATCACATAACACAAAGAAAATGAACAAGAAATTTGCTGGCAACATTTCATCTATTCCCCCTATTCTCATTCTATGTCAAGAATTTACCGAAGAAGCATGGTATTGAAGTACCGGGTGTGCCATATAAAAGAGGCCCCATGGCCAGACGTTGTTGGGCAGGTTAAAGTTGTTTGGCGGGTTTCCCGTTAAAACCGCTTTGTTCCACTTTTAACCAGTTTCTGCGTGTACAGCTGCAAAGGAATTCTCCAGAGTGGTTAGTCACAGCCAGAGCAGTGTAGGTACACGGTCATAAGTGTTAGTGAAGAGAGAACAAGGACAATGGAAATGGTTTTAAGTACGGAACAGTGGATTTTTATTGTGGAACAGTATTTCAGAAATAACTCACACAAGGTTTTAAGTGAGTTCTTTACAGAAAAATTTCCACATTGTGCAGCACTGGCGAAATCAGTGGTACAGAAGTTAGTGCGGAAAATTTGTGAACAAACCCAAGATAATTCGTACTGAAGACAATATCAAGGATATGTGCACAATGATGTTACAAAGCCCTCAGAAGTCGATTCACTGATTATCGTCTGCAATGGGAATATCTGCCACGTCATGCCAACGCATACTTAAGGTGGATTTGCATTTTCGGCCGTACAAAGTTATGGCGCTCAAAGAACTTAAAACTCCAAAACGGATGCAATATTGTATGTGGTTTCAGGAGACCATTGTCAGCGGTGAAATGGACCCAACACTTTATTACATGACAGATGAAGCATGGTTTCATCTGTCTGGGTATGTCAATGCGCAAAACAGCAGGATTTAAATCGACACAAATCCCAGACGCACAATGGAGACTGCTCTGTATGGCCAAAAGATAGGCTTTTGGTGTGCTGTGTTTTCAAAGAGGATAGTCAACCCATTCTTTTTCACTGACACCATCAACTCGGAGCACTGTTCAGCAACTGTTCAACCCATTTGTTGCCGCACTTACAGAAGAAGAGCAAACATGTACTTTCTTTAAGCAGGATGGTGCAACGGCGCATACTGCATGGAACAGTCTATGTGCCATGCATGAAGTGTTGCGGGGGGGGACAGAACTATATCGAAGGGACTATGGCCACTCAGATCACCCAATCTCTCTACCTGTGACTTTTATCTGTGGGGAGCATTGAAAGAAAAAGTGTGTGCAACTAATCCGCGCACCTTTGATGAATAAAAAGTGAACATTACGGATGCTATAGCCCAAATTACTGCCAATGAGTTGTGATGCGTTACGAACATGTTCCGTCGTGTGCAGCTCTGTATTGATGTCGGAGGACAGCACTTTCAGCAATTGTTGTAAACGCAGGTAAATTACTCCTGTTTTCTGTCATTTCAACTATTCTTTACCATGTATAGTAACATTGCCTGACTGTTGTTGTTCATTATACTTGGGCCTCTTTTATATGGCACACCCTGTAGCATTGAAGCCACCAAAAACTATTGGCAAATTTTAACTACACATAACAAAAAAAAAAAAACAGACTATACTGCAGAGATATATACAATTCCACTAAAATTCCCTGATTCCTCTATAAAATTCATCGGAATGACGAAAAGATCTTTATGTGTGCAAAATTAGGAGCATATGAGAGACATAAGGGAAAGAAGAGGAGTGATTGCTTTAGCAGAGGAAGTACTTTACAATGCAGCAATTCCCCTATGGGATGAAAGGAAAATGGTGGTTCCATTCACAACTTATAAGGGAACTATGATCAGGGAGTCTATTGAGATTATGCAATGATGGGGTATCCATTGAACTGCCATCACCTTGGATCTCCATCTTCCACAAGTTCTGAGCTTGAGACTAACATAAACTATGACTTGGTATCTTGTATGTTATACTACATGAACATGGACCACATAATGACTAATGCAAGTTCGTGTGTTTATAATGTTATATTTATGTTTTTAATACTTCGTCCAGCAGTGGATTGATAATGGTTGACAATGATGATGATGATGATGAAGCGTTCCTTGCGTAATGCATATTTGTTTTCCATGCTGTTAAATTACATTAATCCATTGCAGTTGAAGAGCTGCACGACTTGTTATCCAACTCTCAAGAAGATACCAGGCTCAGATTATTCAAGCTTATGCACCCACTGCAAGTAATCCCGAAGAAGAGATTGAAGAATTTTATGAGAAAATTCGGCATCTAAATAATAAAGGCAAGCAGCACTTGAAATTCATTATGGGAGATTTCAATGCAAAAATAGGGGAACAGCAACAGAGTGAAACTTCAGTAGGTAAATTCGGTCACGGCAACAGAAACCACCATGGAAATACTCTCATAGAATTTGCAGAGGCAGAAGGGTTTTTCATCATGAACTCCTTTTTCAAGAAAATGCTGCAAAGGAAATGAACATGGAGGCATCCCAATGGATTGACAAGTGAAATTGATTTTATTATGTGTAACAAGAAATTTGTCATGGAAGACTGCAGTATGTTAAACAAGTTCAACACAGGTAGTGACCATAGAATGGTAAGATGTAAGATGCACCTCAATGCTAAACTCGAGCGTAGCAAGCTCATAAAACAAACAAAGTGTATTGACACGACCAACCTTAAAAAACATCATAATACCTTCAAGTTGGAACTGAGGAACAGATTCTCTGCTCTAGTAGGTCTAACGTCAGAAGAAGGGGACATCTCTGAAGTTAACAGAAAACTAACCAAGGATCTTATGGAAGCAGCAACACAAATAGCTGGTACTACGAACAAGTTGCATGTGAACAAATTATCAGGAAAAACCAAAATTCTGATGCAAAAAGAAGAGAGGTGAGAACAACTAAAGGAGATGTGATTTCCAAAGTGAAATATATAGAGCTATGCAAGACGGTACGAAAAAGTATAAGATGTAAGGAAATTCAACTGTGAACTAGTGAGGAAAGCAATTGAAAACAACCAAAGCCTGAAGAGAGCAAAGGGACATCTAATCTAAGTAAGGGAAGAAAACAGATTATGGCTCTGAGAAAAGAAGATGGTTCTGTAACGAGAAATAGAGGTGAAATTTTGACAAGAGTGAAAGATTTCTCCTCAAAACTGTATGAAAGGGATGATACATGTACTCCAGACATCACAAAAGGTTCCAGAGTTCTTCCAGTCTTCCCAGCTGAAGTTGCACATGCAATCAAGAACATGAATTGGGGAAAAGCTCCAGGAGAAGATGGAATTACCATAGACATCATACAAGAAGCAAGTGGAGAAATTGAAACAGTACTCGCCCAAATTTGCACTCGATGCCTTAATGAAGGGAAGATTCCTGAGGATTGGAACAGTGTTACAATGATCCTGCTACATAAAAAAGGTGACATTGAGGATCTCGGGAACTACAGACCTATCAGCCTCCTATCAGTGGTTTATGAAATCTTCACTAAAGTTCTTTCACACCGCTTGAAGGTGACAATGGACATGGCTCAACCAAAAGAACAAGCTGGATTCAGGAGTGGCTACAGCACTATAGATCATATCCACGTACTGAGAGAACTAATTAAAAGAGGGAGGGAATATGAACTTCCATTATGCATGGCTTTTATCGATTATGAAAAGGCCTTTGATTCGGTGAAACCATCAGCAGTTACAATGGCTTTGAAATCCTGCAGTATTGATGATGCATACATTAATATTATTAATAACATCTATGAAAATGCAAGTGCAAAGATTTGGCTATTTGAGAATACAGCACCCATAAAAATTGGAAAGGGAGTGAGACAAGGTGACACTATATCTCCCAAACTCTTTAATGCCACGTTGGAAAATGTCTTTCAATCACTGAACTGGGAAAACAAAGGGATAAAGATTAATGGAGATTATCTAACTCACCTTCGTTTTGCTGATGACATAGTCATTTTTGCAACTACCCCATCAGAGCTGCAGAGTATGATCCAGGAACTTGCTGACAAGAGTAAAGAAGTGGGATTAAAAATGAACTATCAGAAGGCAAAAGTGATGTACAATGTTTTTACAAGAAATGAAGATTTATCGATTGATGGAGAAAAGCTGGAGATAACAGATACGTACGTTTACCTTGGACAGCAGATATCAAGTGAGGGTCACATTGATGAAGAAATTAATCGGCATACAAAACTTGCCTGGAGAGCTTTTGGAAGAAACTGCATAATTTTCAAGAGCAATATGCCATTATGTCTTAAAAGAAGTGTTTGATCAATGCATCCTTCCAGTGCTTACATATGGTGCAGAGACGTAGGCCTTAACTAAAAGAGACATACAAAGGCTGCAGACAACTCAAAGAATCATGGAGAGGTGCAAGCTTGGTGTAACTAGGAGAGATAAGAAGAGGAACTCGTGGATCAGAAAAATGACAAGAGTGGAAGACATCATGATCAGAGTAAAATCCCTGAAATGGCAATGGGCTGGACATATTGCCAGAAGGACAGACCATTGATGGACAGCTGAAGTTTTAGACTGGATTCCGAGGGACAGGAAAAGACCCAGAAGAAGACAATATGGGAGATGAGCAGATGAAATTCGAAAGTATGCGGGAGTAACATGGAGTAGACTGGCACAAGACAGACTGTTGTGGAAGAAACTTGGGGAGACCTTCGTCCAGCAGTGGATTGATAATGGTTAACGATGATGATGATGAAGCATTCCTTGCGTAATGCACATTAGTTTTCCATGCTGCTAAATTACGTTAATCCATTGCAGTTGAAGCAGGGGATGCTGTAAATTCATGTAAAATGATGGCACATCTGCAACTTTTATGCTTGTAATTTTTCATTTCCTCTACAGAATGTATTGTTGGTCTCTTTGCCTGTGCTACTTAGAAAAGTTATGTTTAATTTAACTGCATTCAGCAAAAATGTTGGGAATCTATTTAAATTTAAAGAACTGAAGCAATTGCTCTGGAGGGGTCATAAATCATATTTCTTAATTTTTGTATTGGTGAAAATCAAGAGGTGAAGATATTCATTCCATTGATTGGTGATTTTAAAGAGAGATTGTTTCATTTTTTTCCCCCTTGTAAACATAGTGATTAACTGAAAAGTAAAATAGAAAGATTTACCCTTTTTTTTTTCCAAATTATTTACTGATGATTAGAAAATAATGTTCTGCAAAGTGAAGCAATTCCAACTAATAGGAAGCATAAGACTATGATAAAGTAGCATGGAAATTTATTAAACATGCACTTTCCTTGTTGGTATTTTAGGGAGGGTTGTGCATTTTGTACTTGATACTGTGTGCAACATAGGTATTTCTTTGACAGTTTTAATGCCCATACCCTGTTGTTAAATGAATAAGGGAGTAGCATCATGTGATTCAGCTTGTATGACTGCAGTCATACTGATTTTCATGTAAGTCAGTTAAAAGTAATCTTGTTGTATAATAGTAAAAAGTTTACTTAAAAGTAATGATTTTTTTTTTTTTTGTGTGTATTATAGGAACAAAAGAAAGGATATTGATCACTCATTTGGCTATGGAATTAGGTGTGCAAATGGTGAGCTGTGATGTTGGTTACATACATTTGCATTAATTTTTCTTTAGATTGTATGAAAATAAATGAACATCTTTGACCTTGTTCTCTAATTTTTATGTATTTCATAGAAACATCTAACTTGAAGATAACCAGCATTAATAGGAAGCTGAATTTTCAAGTTATCTTGCACATGTTATTTTTATTATATGTTCCAGATGAATGATGTAGGTACTCTCCAAATTGTATAATTTTAAATTATTTTCTCCGTGTCTCACATGTATTCATTTGTGTTGAACGTACTTCATTGTGTTTCCTTCTGGCTAAGTAGTTACACTCTGTGCCAAAAAGTTCAAAGCACAAGAGAGGTGAGCTATTGCAGTCTGTCATTATTGTGCTGGTAAAATGGCTGCCAGAAAAGATGATAGCGAAGGCAACATGACTGGTCTTAAGATGTCGGCAACATACCGCTGTGCTGTTAAGGTACCAAATAGCACTACTAGGGGAGACCAGCTGCCAGACTGTAACAGTAGGTGTGATGGCCAGGTGCTGCTGCAAAATGCAGGCCAGATCAGAGTGCTGACTCGACCTCGACTAGACATGTATGTGTTGGTCATCCGCTCCCACATAAAAGCAGGAGTTGTCTCTAAATAGTATACAGCAACATTTGGATGCAGTCTACACTTCCCGAGCATGACAGCACTCCACACAGCCGTGCCAATGTTTGGTGGTTAGTGGTAGCTGTTGTAAAGGGGGCAAGAACGTAGTCCCACCACTGCCAGTTATTTTCCAGTGGTACATTTTGATATTGCATGTTCCATGGAAGACACTAAGTGTCTTCGGATAATAGATAGCAATGTATTCAGTGTAGCTCTAGCTGCACTAGCTATTGTGCAATCCTCCCATCCAGTTGTTTTCCTGTGCCAGCTGGTGCCCTTGTAATGGGTATGTGTGCCCTTCTGGACCAACAGCTGCCAACATCATACAGCTTCGCTTCAACCGAGACGCATGCTGATGTGTTGACATGACCAACCGGCATCTTTTATGCCCATGTTGCTCCATCTCTTAAACTCATTGAGTTGCTGGTACAGTCGTTATGTTCATCATTGCTGTATTCTCTTCGGCTACTGACATAAACGGAACTGCAGCAGTGGTCAGAATAATCAGGGCACATGAGAGACACTCTTTACATACTCCTGGAATGTATATTTCCCCTGTGTGATTATGACATTTGTTGCAGTTGAATTTCTATCATTTGCATGCCTGACTGGCAGATATTTGCATGTCAGTGTGGAAATCAAGGAAGAAATATTCCTCATAAATACATGGGAAAATAACATAATTATGTGATTTTCCCATGCATTTATGAAGAACATTTCTTCCTTGATTTCCATATCTGAGATACTGGTGATTTAGTATGTTACAATGAAGCATTGGATTGCTTTGACTAGTGAAAATCTGAAGTTCTGATTCCTAAGCAGTATTTGCTTAGATTCAGATACTGGAATGTTTGTCTTTGGCAGTGCTGGGAAGTAGCGCGCTACTATTAGCGACGTTACAGTAGTGCGCTACGTTTATTGTCGTTTGTAGTGTAGCGTAACTAAAAAAATAAAGTAGTTTTGTCTGTAACGCGCTACAAAAATCAAGTAGTAACGAGATTTCATGCTACATTTTTCACTACTTTTATGAGGAACAAATTTTACTGACAGAAGGAATCGTTTGACGAATTCAGCTTGACCTTCGGAAGAACTAATGTTGTCCAACAGGATGCATGACCTTTACAATGCCAGGTCATAGGTCACAATCGAAGGTGGAGCATAAAAGGGGATGACCTAATGAGGCTAAGAGACATCTGCGAGGGGTAGGAAGAGTCATAAAACAGGGAACCCTCAGTAAGCTATCAACGTGAATGTTCGACCCTGTTGTAAGGCCATTCTTTCAGAGAATGCGTAAATGTTCCATTTGCGTCTCAGTTTTAAAAGTTGGCACAATCTCTTTGGCGTACCATCTCTTGAGTTTAACCCCAAATAACATATTTCAGGATGATTTAGCTAAGAATGAATGCTGAAACAGAACTTCTTTGGGCAGTTTCCTATAATTGTTGTAAATTAAAAAGAGAAACAACAAAAGGAAATTGTATTACTGTGCACACTTCTGGTAAAGGGGACAAAAAGCCTTTCGGCTTCAAAATCATGACATCGAACTTTAAAACTTTATCTCCAAGCCATTGCTTCACAATTTTTTTTTTCTAGTATGTGTATGCACATATTATTTATGTATTTTCATGCATGCATGAGCTTTTCTATTTAATTTCTTTGTTCAATAATTTACTTGGAGTCCTTAAAAACATGTCTGAGCATTCATTATTCACTACTAATGGAACCTATGTGTTCCTAATTTACTATGTATTACAGCATCCACTCTACATTGATACATCACTTACTACAATTGATGTTATTAATTTTATAACATGATTCTTCGTATCTACTAGAAACATGAAACTATTTATATTAGCGCTTTTCAATATAGCTATAATTAAATAGACTTTGAACTCTTTCTAAAATGTAGCGTCATCCAAATGTTTCGTGCTCCTCATGTTTCCTTCATGGACGCTTTATCAGTATAAAGCCCAACTTTAGACTTAGAAAATTCATTTAATTAAAAATACAGTTTTAAGTAACATTCTGAAAACGGAAAAAAAAAGAAAAAAAAAGGTTAATGTAATAAAAGTATGCATTATACAGTATATATGTAATCAACATCAACCATTTTCAGTCCACTGCTGGGTGAAGGTCTTTCCAAGTCCACTGCTGGGTTAAGGTCTTCCCAAGTCCACTGCTTGGTGAAGGTCTTCCCAAGTCCACTGCTTGGTGAAGGTCTTCCCAAGTCCACTGCAGAACTTTCTGCCCTGAGACATTTTCTTTTAGGTCACTCCAGCATTCTTTTGAATTTCATCCACCCATGTCCCAAGTGGATAGATGACGTGCAACAAGTATGATTTTCCCCTCCCGCCTATCCATCATTTGTTGGGGTACAGGCACAATACCAATGCATATCAGCAGGCCAAATATTTTTCCTTTTTTTTTTTTTTTTTTTTTTTTTGATTGGAGGTTTAACGACCACCGTGAGTATTTCAGTGGGCTATAAGCTGTCACCTGCCTAATTTAGGGTCACTGGTTCCAGGGAAGGGAGAGAGCTAGTGGCGTAAGACAAACACATCCATGCCTCACCGGGATTCGAACCTGGACCCCTTTGGTGATCAAGAGCCATCGCTTAGACCACTGCGCCACCGGGATGGCATTATTATTATTATTATTTTTTGAACTTGCGTATAAGAGTGATGATCCATGCTGTTTTTCAATAGTTTCTTTGCTTGTGGGACTAATGTGCATCTCTGTTTACCCCGATACTTCCACTTCTAGAAAACGACTAAAAAAAAATGCATTTTCATCGGGCAGCTGACAATGCACAAAATATTTCAGTTTTTTTAACTTTTCATAACTCTTCCATTAAAGCAGCATAAAGAAAAAAACGACAATGTGTTCTATTTGCATCCATTTCTAGTATAAGGTTCAAAACTTTTTTTTTTTTTTTTTTTTTCCAGTAGCACCAGTCTCGAAGATTTTTCAAGTTTACCTTATCTTTCATCTTTCTCTAAAGACTTTTTTTTTTTTTACGTCATTCTATGAATGTAAGTACTACACATCATATAAATTTTAACTGGTATATCTTGGCAATGATAAATTGAACTGCAGTCAATTAAGACTGCTGAATATGAGCATTGAAATTTTTATCATATTAATTCGGACTGGAACAGGTAGGAATCAGAACACACTGAAGATGCATTATTTTAATTTGTCTTTATTTAAATGAAAATGCAAATTTTTAATTTCATGTATTTTAATAAAATTTTACGTATTTTATCCAAATACGTTTAATCACACTGTGATAGCTCTACTTATTTACTACGACCAGCATCTGAAAACTCCGACTCGTAAATACATCCATGTGTGTTTCTATTCACAAAGTTTTTTAAACTACTTTTAAAAAGCAGTTGTAGCGAAACTACTTTTATAAGATAGTTTTATTTGTAGCGAACTACTTTTTTGAAATTGTAACTGTAGCTAACTACTTTTCAAAAGTAGTTTCCCCAGCACTGGTCTTTGGTGGCATAATGAATAGCATGCTTGAACGGAAATCAGGAAATGCTGCTTTTATTCCTACTCCAGGGTGATGTACTTTTCAAGTTTTCTGATATGATGTTACATGGTGAATGGTAAACTAGAGTAATTCAGAGTCATAATCTGATTGCTGCGGAAATAACTAGTTTCATGCCAAGTTTCATGGTTGGCGGACTATTTTATTGGGATGTTTAAATTTTTTGTCGTAGTGTGGATAGCCGTAGTTTCTCATGCTGAGAGTTTGGGTTCAAATTTCAGGTACAGTGTGGGTATTCCATTTATTCCATGGTTTTGGTTGTTTCCTTGCACTGGGAGCCAAATAGTCTTACACCAAAAAAGAGTGACTTTCTAACCTTTAGATTTATGATTGTTAAATTATGTCACTGATAATTTCATATGGGTGGAACTTAAAACATGCATCATTCTGCACCTTTTCAAGTCAAAAAAAATGTCTAAACAGGCTTCCAAAATTTTGAGTTTAGCAACATTAACTCACCTCAAAACTTACTACATGTGACAAACATAATTGGAAGTGATATCAACTCCTCCATTCCATTCTGGTATCAGTACAGATTGTGTGAAACCTTATTCAAGAGTAAATGGCAAGCTCTGATGATGATCTGGGTGAGAGCAATGGATAAGGTTTTCCAGTGAAAGTCTGGGCTGTGGAAGTGTTTTTAATGTTTGTAATTTAAATAATAGAATTTAATTTTTGTAAAATAGTAGATAATTTGAATGTTTTCTGACTTTTAATTGTAAAAATTTTGTGCCCCAACATTTATAGATGTAAATAAGTGATAATTTATTTAATGTTTCTCACATGTAATTTTCAAAAGTGAGTGCCTTATGCATGACCATATGGTTAGGTACGTTTGCGTTAGTGTAAATAAATTTGGAAATTGTGTTAGTGTACATAAGATTTTTTTAAGTGTAAAAATTAGTTTTTAGGGTTTTAATTGCTTTTAATTAATGTAAGTTAGTGTAAAAATGTGCAGTTCTTACAGCCTGGAGGACTGTTGGGGGCAATACGTGTGTGTTATATGCTTCTTGCATGCAGTCGGTTTTGAGGTGGGTTAATGTTGCTCAGTGCAATAGGCTGTTGAGTAATGGATGGAATGATTAATGGCTGACCTTATCATCACTGGTGTTTATCAATGTTCGAACAGCGAAGCTTATAGTGCAGGACATCATGGCCAACTTTTTTTAGAAATATGGAATTGTTCATCTTTTTTTTTTTTTTCCAGTTTAATAATTAGATATAAGTTCAGGAAATATCTTACATGTTATGGAATTCCAGTGATTTGATGTAAGAACACAATTTGATTGGTGGAGTAATTTTCTCGGCACTTATATTGAGTCATGCAGAATATGAATACTAGTTGATTGTGTTTTTATAGCAGAATGAAATGCTGCTGGGAGTGGGACAAGTGTTGACTGATAGTTTATAGTTTTCAAGATTGCCACTGAAAATGTAAGTAAAAGAAAATACATACAGAGTTGCCATTGCTCTCCTTATGATAGGTGCAAAGGAATTAGTTATTTATCTTTCACTCTGTTCTTCACTGCTTAGCACTTAGCACAAAATTCTGTTAGTACTGATTTTATGTACGTATTTTTCCTCATGTAATCCACAGACTTAAAATTCAGGGAATTTTTTTCTCTTTCGTATAATCTGCAAACTGTGGAATTCAGTATAAAAAAAATTGCCATGTAATCTGTACATGTGATGATCATCTCGAACTGTAATTCCCTACAGAAAACTGGTGAGGATCTTCTTATTAAGGGTTTAAGGTGGGGGGGGGGGGGGGCTTTCATATTTAGATGCTTTTGTGGTACTTTCAAGTGAATAAAAGCCCCCATGAGTGTATGTGATGCTGAGTTTCCCACAACATGTGATCATCCTGAAGAGCAAATAACACCTCTTTTGTTGCATCATATTTCCTGACAAAATCATCATAAGTGAAAAAGATAAAAACTAAAAAAACTTCCAACTGTTTGTGGATCTCTACATTTGTCCTGCATTGTATTTTTCTGTTGATAATGCCGTTTTGGTAATTTTGCAAATATATGACCTCTCCTGTAAATTATGATGCAGATTTTTAAAAATGAAAGTACTGCAAAAAGGATTTTTTGTTTTGAAGTGCTGTATTGTCTACAGAACCTAAATTTATAACTTTTTTGAAAGATAAGCTATAGATTATGAGGAATTTGCATATCACTAAGCTGTTCTCCAGAATGCACAGGTTAGCTTCTAAAAGAAAGTTCATCAGCCAGACTAATGTTTAAAATTGATTTTACTCACTGTTCATATGCAAAATGTCTCAATTTAAAGTGATCTGAGCACACAACTAGACATTCACTGATATCCATCACACGTATCCCACACGACCTCTGATGCTTCATACTCATTATCTTTTTCTCATGCAGACATTCCTAAATCTGGTCCTCCCAAGATTTCCTGGGCCTTCCTCTAACTTTCTTTCCTGCCACATGGACATGGGCTGAACATTTTTTCTGTGTAAGCATCACATCACTCATTCTATCAACATGGCCAAACCACCTAAGAATATTAGTCTCCACCCCACTAACAACATTTTGCATCACACAACTGCAACACTTCTTCATTCCTCACATGATAAGAGAGTGTCGTGCCACAATAAAGAAACGCATCTGGGTACTGCAGAAGAGACATAGGATGACTCCTATGTCTCTTCTGCCATACATCAAAGTAGGAACAATTACACTTTCATACACAGCCATTCGGGACTTCCTTGAGAATCTATCATTTCTGTGAAATCCTCCTAAAGCAGCTATGACTATTAATGAAGAGTTTACTCGCCTAATAATTTCACCATGTAATTTGTTGTCAAACATGCTTCCCAAATATACAAACTTGTTCACCTGGTCAATCACTGTGCCATTTAGATTTATCTTGCATTCAGTGCTAACAGTTCCTCTCTCAAAAACCATAACTTTGGTTTTTCCCTTATTTATACTCAGTTTGAATTTCATGCAAACTTCGTACATCCGGGACAACATACCCTGCAACTTACTTTTGCTCTCTGCGAGCAGGACAGTGTCATTAGCACACAGCAATCTGCACACACAGATATTATCAAGACATAAACCAGTGTTGTCCATTTTAGCATCACGCATGCATGCATCCATAAATATATTAAACAGTCATGGTGACATTGCACAACCTTGTCTGACTCCTGATCCAATAGAAAACCATTTTGATACAGCACCATTCACTTGTACAAGGTTGAAAATTGGGACTTCACTTTCTGCCGCCATCTTTCATTCCACTCAGAGTTGCGTTTTCTTTGCACGTGTGAAGTTTGCTTTAAACAAAATAAAAAAAGCTCTTGCCCTGCCCTTAATACAGTAAAATGTTACTAAGGAATGCGTAAACACAAGTTTTTCTGTGAAACTGAATATAAAAAATCAGTACTGTATTTTTCACTCTGCCATGATAGTAATTTTACGGGTCACGGAAAAGGCTGATTCCATTACTGGCAGAATAAGTACCAATTTTGAAATTTAATTTAGCTTTAAAAAAGCGGAAAAGGAAAAATACTTTCCGTATTGATTTGTTTTGAAGAACAGGCTGTTAGAAATAACAAAAACAGCGCTGCACTAGAAAAAACTTTTAAAATACGAAGTTGTTCTTTTTCACTATTACTGAAGTTATTAAAAACGAGAAACATAATCAGAAAAAATATAACAAATAAGAATATAACCAGAAAGGGAAAAAAAGAACATCTTGGGGTAAAAAAATTTAGAATTTAGAAAACTACGGAACACTTTCATCCCAAGAATAGATAGCTTACCTTTTTTACAAGGCCAGCTCCTTTGACGAACATTTCTTTGCACGTTAGTTTTTTGGAGTCTTTTGTTGGTTCCAGCTCATGGTGTGGTGGTCTTATTTCATCTTCATTTCATTCAATGCTGTTGAGTGAATTAACCT
Organism: Macrothele yani; assembly: GCA_039090855.1. NCBI lineage: Eukaryota > Metazoa > Arthropoda > Arachnida > Araneae > Macrothelidae > Macrothele > Macrothele yani. The sequence continues at coordinate 97,221,539 of CM077023.1, read as the reverse complement.
CTGAAGTGTTTTGCAGCAATGACATTTGACTTCAAAAGGTATTAATATTTCTTTAAAACCTTTTCTCCTAACATGTAAATCAAACTAAGTAAACCAGATAACTTTTCAAACCAAAATTCTTTAACCCAACAACTAACATACGTCGACAAACTCACATTAAAACCAACTACGAATTCACAAACATACAAATATTCTAAACATAACTCTAAAACCATATTTACACTTTGTACACATAACCTGTCCTATTGCTGTCTATGTCATTCTGTCCTATTCGTGCATTACACTTCTACTCGATGTTGTTAGCATGCAGCCACCACACCCCTGCCTTTCCCATGCAGACTACCTCAAGCGCTTTCTACCCCCACTGGGGTCGTCTTCAGGAGGCGTTCTGATGTTAACCATTCTGCCACCGCAGAGTGAGTGAGTGAAACGATCCACCTCCCGCCCAAGTCTTGGATAACCATACATACCCAAAATTTGATGACACCTATGCTTTGCCGAATCAGTTTTGATTGAGACAAATAGAGATAGAATTTGTAATAATAATGACCCAATTATCCTTAATGAAAAATGAAAAGAATTAATTAAAATTGAACAAAAAAGTCAAAATCATCGAATAAGAAAATGAAGATCTTACCAATGTTTACAATAGATGGAGCCACGATGGAGGGTTCGGAGATGATGTCGGGACTTGGGCGGGGAGGTGCATCGTTTCGCTCATTCACCCTGTGATGGCAGAATGGTTAACATCTGGAACGCCTCCTGAAGACTACCCCGGTGGGAATAGAAAGCGCTTGAGGCAGTCTGCGTGGGAAAGGCAGGGGTGTGGTGGCTGCATGCTAAAAACATCGAGTAGAAGTGTAACGCACAAATAGGACAGAATGACATAATGGCAATAGGACAGGTTATGTGTACAAAGGGTAAATTTGGTTTTAGATATATGTTTAGAATATTTGTATGTATGTGAATTTGTAGTTGGTTTTAATGTGAGTTTGTCGATGTATGTTAGTTGTCGGGTTAAAGAATTTTGGTTTGAAAAGTTATCTGGTTTTACTCAGTTTGATTTACATGTTAGGAGAAGAGGTTTTAAAAAATATTAATAGCTTTTGAAGTCAAATGTCATTGCTGCAAAACACTTCAGAGGTTAATTCACTCAACAGCATTGAATGAAATGAAGATGAAATAAGACCACCACACCGTGAGCTGGAACCAAGAAAAGACTCCAAAAACTAACGTGCAAAAAATGTTCGTCAAAAGAGGCTGGCCTTGTAAAAAAGGTAAGCTATCTATTCTTGCGATATGTATGCATGTAAACTTAAGGATAGTCATGGCTCAAAATTCATTATTCTGTCACTGAAGTGCATTTTCATCCCTTCTAAAACAATCATTTTCAGGTGACGGACAGCATGAAGACTCCCAAATTATATCGAACAAATGTCGCAACATTAAAAACATCCAATAAACAGTCCTAAAATTTTTTGATGAATGCTAGAATTTTGAAAACATGAAAATAAACTTTGAACAAATGTTGAATAACATTATTTCGTAGAGATTTTTATTTCTGTAGTATATGCAATGTTTCCTGTATTTTGTAGCGATCGACGATTTCCGTATTGTCTATGGAGGATTCGTAGCATTTTTAAGGTCTGAGGTGGGTAAACAGAAAAAAATGACAAATCATTAAAATTCTACCAAAACTGAACATTTTCTGGAAAAAACAACAACTGACATTGGGTTCGAAAACCGGGCAGAATCCGATGGAATCAGGATGCTCTGCATGTGTTCTTATTTTGTCATGACTATTTTTTCAACACCTGTGAAGGTTTATCAATGTTTTTAAGGTAATATTTATTAGAACAACCCAGGAAATTACTGAACTTTTTATTTTCTGTTAGTGGTCAGGTATCATTGCGAGGCTGTAAAATAAAGTGACCAGGTTGGTATCACATTTCTCCCAATCTCAGCTATGGTAGAGATTGGGAGAAATGATGGTCAAAAATGTGCAAACATAATGTTTGAACATGTTTGACTTATCAGTAACTCACCAAAAACAGCTAGAGAAACTAAATCCCAGCAATTTTTAGTACATGAAGGTCATAGCACAAATTGTTGAAATACTGCTGACCATTATGCCAAGCAATGCAGAAGTTAAGAGAATGCAAGCATTGTGGGCAATGTTCTTGATGACAAGACAATGCTCATGCAAAATATGACTTCAGAAAATAGACAGCAAATAAAGTAAGCCAAAGTAAGTATTACTTGAAAATTTTGACCCATCCACTGCTATCAATTTATGGTTGAGATATTTTGTTTGGGAACATAACGAGAGACCAAATAAAAATTATTACTTTCCAATAAAATCTCTAGAAAATTTGGTTGATGTGGTTGAAGAAAAATATGACTTTTAAGATTATATTTATTCATTTAATTGCACTGGTCGGTAGACAGTGGGCCCTTGTAACTACTAAGCTTAAATTTAACTATGTGTAAATAAATGAAAGGTATACAGTGCAGTGATAAAATGTCTATGCAACGCGTAATAGCCATAAAGAAAGTGGCCACTAGGTTTTGTCCAGCCAATGGCCTCTTGAAAAAATCATCAATTTTAATCTTTAGCTGGTGGTCACAATAATGTGACTTGACCATGTATCTGTTAAGGGAACTCACAAGTGTTCAGCTAGATGACCAAGACATTAACCCTGACAGTATACTTTTAGACTTCATGGCTTTTCTGGCATATGCCATTATGTGGTGTAAAATGCTTTCACAGAGTTACACAATACCCACCTGATTGACAGGTATGACAAATTTTCTCTTGCTGATCTCTAATCTTCTAGATGTACAAGGCATATTCGGAAAATAAGTACCATTTGCGAATATTTTTGTTGCAGTGCTGCAGTCATGATATCACATATGTGCGATATCACGATCATATACATCCCTCATTTGTGGGCAAGCCACAGATGCCATTATGAAAACATCAGAATGTGTTTGCATGTTCTGTTCATTTAATATGTTGAAGATCAAGCAGCTCGCTGACTGTGAGATGGGGTCTGCAATTCGGTTTTTTAATGCTAGAAATGTGAAACCATGCCATGAGTGATAAAATGATGAGGGAATAGGTCAGAGAGTTCAACGAAGGTCTTGAGAATGTGCATGATGAGGAGCAGAACGGGCGGCCATCTGTGGTCAATGATAATTTGATGCGTGCGGCCAACACAAATGTTTGTGAGGACAGACACTTCACAATTTCAGTGCTTTCTTTGCATTTCCAGCAAATTTTAAGAAATGTTCTGTACGAAATCGTGACAGATCATTTGGGGTCTCAAAAAGTGGGCTCCTGCTGGGGGCCAAAGATGCTCTCCAAGGAGCACAAAAGCAAGCAAGCTAGCAGTGCTTTGATCTATCTCACACAATACAGTGAGAAAGGTGATAGATTCTCTATCCATATCAGTATAGGGGAAGAGACATGGGTGTCCGATGTAACTCCAAAATTGTGAAGTGTCTGTTTGTGAGGACAGACACTTCACAATTTCAGTGCTTTCTTTGCATTTCCAGCAAATTTTAAGAAATGTTCTGTACGAAATCGTGACAGATCATTTGGGGTCTCAAAAAGTGGGCTCCTGCTGGGGGCCAAAGATGCTCTCCAAGGAGCACAAAAGCAAGCAAGCTAGCCAAAGATGCTCTCCAAGGAGCACAAAAGCAAGCAAGCTAGCAGTGCTTTGATCTATCTCACACAATACAGTGAGAAAGGTGATAGATTCTCTATCCATATCAGTATAGGGGAAGAGACATGGGTGTCCGATGTAACTCCAAAATTGTGAAGTGTCTGTTTGTGAGGACAGACACTTCACAATTTCAGTGCTTTCTTTGCATTTCCAGCAAATTTTAAGAAATGTTCTGTACGAAATCGTGACAGATCATTTGGGGTCTCAAAAAGTGGGCTCCTGCTGGGGGCCAAAGATGCTCTCCAAGGAGCACAAAAGCAAGCAAGCTAGCAGTGCTTTGATCTATCTCACACAATACAGTGAGAAAGGTGATAGATTCTCTATCCATATCAGTATAGGGGAAGAGACATGGGTGTCCGATGTAACTCCAAAATCGAAGAACCAATCCATGGAGTGGCGGCATGTCTCATCACTGAAAAGGAAGGAACTCAAGCAGACAGTTTCAAGCTGGAAGATCATGTGCACAATTTTTTTGAGACGTCCAAGTAGTTTTGCTTTTTGAGTTCTTGCCTAAAGGCAGGACAGTAAACTCATCAGCCTAGTGTGATACCCTTGTCTTGCTTCACAATAACACTGCCTCACATTTTTGCAGAGACTCAAGCACTCATTATGTCATTTGGCCAGAAACAAATGGATCTCTCCCCCTTCAGCCCAGACCTAGCACCAAGTGACTATCACCTGTTCTTGCATCTGAAGAAGTTCCTTGCTGGTCTGCTTTTCTTCACTGATGATGAAGTCAAAGAAGCTGTGCTGAAGTGGCTGTCTTCTTAGTCCTGTCTTCCTTCTATGATGAGGGGATACAACATCTGGTGCCCCATTGCAATAAATGCCTCAATAATGGCAGAAACTATGTAGAAAAGTAGTTTAAGTCACGGTGAATCTGATAAAAATAACATTTTTGCAAATATGTTCTTATGTAATTTTAATAGCCTAACTGTACCCACTTTCTGAATGTGCCTCATATAAATTAGGAGTTTGACTTCTTTAGTTCTTCATGTTTCCTTTATGTTAATCAGCTTAAGTTACTTCAGTTTTTACTTTATATCATTGTCCTTATCAGAAAATATTTTTTTTAGAAATCATTCAAAGATGATGACTTGCTGGAGTTTTATTCAAAATTGCGAGAACTGGACATAATTTGTCACTTGCAGCAAAAGTATGTATTATGTTCCTGTCATATGTTTTTTTTAAGTGTCAAGACTGCCCTTGTCACATCATGTAAAATTATATGAAATTTTGTTGCATTCAGGTATTCGTTTAGAGTATCTATACACAATGTAATGAAGGTTAAATTTTAGTGGACATGAAAAATAAACAAAGATTGTACCTTAAGTATTTCTCACTTTTAATCACACTAATAAAAACTTGATTAAGTGATTATTGCCGTAAATATATACAGAAATGAACGAAAAAAAAAACCCCAAAGACAACAGCTAATTAAAAATTCTTCTTTGTGATATACAGCAAATCATGGTACTACACACAAGCCCACATTACACTCTGTACACTGGTACCTTGACTCTTTTCTCACTGGCTTACTTTTCTGGTCAGTTTTTCTTGAACAAACAACACACTTCCGTGCAGCATTTTGTTCCTTTCCTAAAGGTGGAACCAGGTCGGGGAAAATGGTGTGCTGTGAGACCTACTCATGACTTGTCTTGTCTATGCCTTTTTGGGTTTGGAGGTGCTGAAGACTGAAACTTCTCCATGATTTTTCCTGCAAGTTTCAGACAAAAGTCATAGTCCTGTATGTTTACAGATGCTTTTTTCTGAAGCACAAATGGAAAAAAGTGATCTGGTCTGACGAATCAAGATTCCTGGTGCATCACGTAGATGGCCGAGCGTGGATACGCAGATTACCAACGGAGGGGCATGTGGATGCACTGTTGGAACGAAACAGGCCAGCGGTGGCAGTGTTATGCTGTGGGCGATGTTTTCTTGGGACACTTTAGGCTCCATTATCCAAATAGCACAATCCCTTATAGCTGTCAGGTATCTGAACATCATTGCAGACCAAGTTCACCCATTCATGGCAATTGTGTTCCCTGCTGGTGATTGGTGATGGCCATTACAACAGGATAATGCACCATGCCACTCTGCCAGAATTGTCAAGGAGTGGTTTGAGGAACATGCTGGTGACTTTCTGTTAATGCCCTGGCCTCCAAATTCACCTGACATGAACCCAATCGAACGTTTGTGGTTCTACTTGGAAAAGGGGGTTCGTGCTAAATCACCACCACCCCGAAATGTACAGGTACTGGAGGACCTGCTGTTGACATTATGGTAACAGATACTCCAGGATACCTATCGCCACCTCATTGAATCAATGCCTCGCTGAGTGGTTGCTATTTTGCAGGCTAAAGGGGGTCCTACAGCTTATTAGGTAGGTGGTCATAATGTAATGGCTCATCGGTGTATTTCATTTTATGGTGGCATCCAGAATGTTATGCTAACCAATGAGATTTTCAGTTTCTGCTACAAAGTTTAGGTACACAAATTACTTGAAAGAAGAGAAAGCTAAACAACAGTCGTCTTTTGCGAGGAAAGCGATAAAAAAATTGAAGATGAAATACACATTCATTCATGTATTATAAGGTGCAGTTAGAAAAATATATGAAAAGGCTTAAAACAAGTGAAGATGATTGCCTTGCAAAAAAAAAAAAAAAAAAAGAAAAGTTGGGAAAGTTCAGGAAGAAATGGATGTGTAAAAAAGTGAAAAATGAAAATTGTTTAGTTCCGTCATTATTGATTTTGTAAGTTTTCAAAAGTTAAATATCAACGTAACCATTGAGACTTGCAATATGACATTCATACTGCCCTTTTCTGTTGAACATGTTTTGATTTATGGGAAAATGATGGAAAATCTGTAATGCAGAGCTATATATTGGAGATATTAAAATTTGACATTAAGTTAAAAGAATAAGTTAGGGTCATCCAATGTTCTTGAATCTGCCTTGATGTTCCATCTTGTTATCAAATAAGCTTAACGTCTAATGTTATAAGATTTCTGGCAGCTGTTAAGACAGTGAACATGGTTCGTACACATCCTGGAAAAGTCCTGGAACTCCGTGTTGTCCTGAAAATGTCCTAAAATTCTATTACATGTCCTGGAATTTTATCCATCCTTGTCTTTTTGTCCCTGCAGAATGCTTTGTAATTGAGGATTTTCTACTGGCATAACTTATGACTGAAAAAATTTCCCACCCCACCCGCTGCAAAATGTGTGAGGGGAGGGGAGAGGGGGTGCTGTTGGTTAACTTTTCTGTTAGGAAAGACTGAAGCTGCATTATTAGCATTCTTTGCATTGTGCTTATGTAATCACTTGTCCGCCAGGCCGGGAGACCATATCTCTGCAACTATTAGTTCAATTTGTAAAATTCATTTTGAATTGGGAAGCTTAAAATGTGAGAACGATCATCCATGCATTCCAGTTTTTTCCAGTGCACAACAGTGCCGCTAGAGGGTGCAAATAGAGATTGTGTCGAGTTTAAAATGCATTTTATTTCATATATTTGCTTCTAAATATCTGATTGAAAAAATCTTTTTCCTTTTAATAACATTTATATTGAAGACTATTTTAGTTAGTCTCTTTTTCAAATAATGCATAAATTTTCCGCTAGGGGGAGTAAAGGTAAATCGCGATTCTTGCAATATCTCCCCTTTGAAAAGTCCGATTTGAAAAATTTCTCCTGTGCCAGATACAGCTTTCGAGGGAAATGTTTTGCATATAATTTCTCATTTTTGGAAAAAAATGGTTTGGCCACCAGGGGGCTAAGCGTTTATTTTTGCTTCTGATGTATTTGCAACAATATCTGAGCTGGAAACTCGATTGAAAAAATTCTTCCGTGAACCGATACCGCAAACCTCAGAAAACCTTTTGAGAATACTTCCTGCTTAAAATAGTACATAGTTTTTCCACCAGGGGCGTACACGTACGTTTTATTTTTGTTAATATCTCAATTTCTAGGAGTCCAATTTGGAAAATTCTTTGTTTGTTGGAGAACATTTTCAGTGCAAAATGTTTCTCATGTAATTCAAATTTTTCTTAATGCACAAGTGTGCCACTAGAGGGCGTAAGTTCATGTTTCCATTTACAGCAATATCTGCAGGACTAAAAACCCAATTGAAAAATATTCTTTTTCGATCAGGTACTACTAACTGTGAAAACTCTTTGTGTGTATTTTCTTCCCAAAAGTAATGCACAATTTCACCGATAGGGGGCACAAATATTTCGTATATTTTTCTCAATATCTGTACTTCTAAATCTTCGATCATTTACCTGGAACACTTTAGGTTTGTATTTGAAGAGGTTTGTAGTTCACAATTCTGCCACTAGGTGGTGTTTCTGTATTTCCATTTGCAGCCTATCTCTGCCTCTAAAAACTCTGATAAATTTCTTTTTTTACTGTATGCCATTCGCTATAATAAGGATGGAGAGTGAATACGATTTCTGCTGCAATAACAAGATCCTCTTCAAATAATGTACAATTTCCCCCTATGGGCTGTAAAGGTCAAAACGTTTTTCTTTCTATCTCTGCTGCTGGGAGACGTATTTGAAAAGTTATTTTCCCTTAGCCTAATTTTTGCCATGAAAAATACTTTTTGCCTGTTTTCAACTTCCATTATGAAGAATTCTTCCACTAAAAGGCATAGAGTTATATTATGTTTCCTTCTATATCTCTTCTTTTAACTGTTCAACTTTTTGTGCACCATTTGTTAATTTTCGTAACATACTTTTTAGCAACTGGTGGAAGTAAGTAGCTGATTTTTTAATTTGTTTGTGGGTTATTTGACCTTTACTGAAATTTGCTAATAAATGCTTTAGGTAAAAATTTGCCATGAAATCAGATTACAATTTCTAATATCATAAACTTAAATCTAGTTATGTCATAGTATTTTTTGAGCTAAAGTAATCACTTTCCATCTTCTATAATTAGTTTTCTAATGATGCCCAGTTAAATTGCCTTGATCACTAATGAATGCAGTTGTACACAGCCCTAGGATTTAAGATTTACTCCATTATTCTCTTTTGTTTCATGTTGGGAATTTTTGTGCATTCTTCATTTGCTGGTGAGTACAAATTTAAAACATAGCTACAGCATCAATATCATGGTGAAAATTTCTTCCCTAAATAAAATGTAACACAAATTCTTGCTCCCATGAATATTTGTTTAAGAAATAACAATCCGTAGGGTCCTTTGAAAAAGTTCCAAATATTTCACCTTTCCTTATCCTTAAATTTCTAATGTAAGCATTATTTCAAAATAATTAAATATAAGTAGTATTTTATATATTGATTGTGTGGTAATATGAAAGTATTTCAAGAATAATGCCACATATCTATGTATTTTTGAGTTTGTTTTTATTCTATAAATTGCTTCAATAATTAAACTAGAGCCAAAGTAGAATAATAATTTTTTCTCAAAATCAGTGTAGTATACTATATATAAAAGTTTATTAGAAATTAAACCTGGTTACATTTTCAGTGACAGTTTTGGTATTTCAGTATTATCTGTGATTCTAAGTTTCTTATTAGCTGCAGCAGACATCATTTTTAACATTCTGCATTAAATTTGCCCAAGCAAGTAGGAAGTTGTTTGTTATAGGTTACAGGTTGAACAGACCTATGGTTTCGCTATATTTTAAGTAATAGCATGCGGATCATATGTCATGGAAAAAAAATCAAAATGTCCTGGAAATGTCGTAGAATTCTGTGATTGAAAAAGCATATGAACCATGAATGAAGTAAAAGAATTATTCGAATAGTCATGTTAAAATATGATAATTTTGTTAGGCTGAAACAATGAAGAGTAAAATTCAAAGAAATTGAATGGGGAAAAAAAAAAAAAAAAAAAAGACATTTAAAAGCTTTGAAATAAAAGAACAAAGAGGTCAAATGGAAATTAAGGCCATTAACAAGCATAAAACTCACAAGATAAAAGCCCTGCTTCATGCATTAATGTTTCCTCCCTTAAAGCATTTTACTCAGCTCTTTGGTGGCATTTTCGACATCTCACAGTGGACAGCTGTGCATTTTGTGACAGGGTCAGGTGCAGAGCTCCCTCTTTTGTTGCACTATTTGTCATTATAAAGTTAGTGTCACCATATATCTCTAACTCCCTTTTTTTTTTTTTTTTTTTTTGCTGAATAATCTTTATCTGTGGTAGCAATATGTTTATGAAGGCTAAGAAGTGGCAATCAACCGGCTGTACCTGTGCTGTGGTGCAACTAGCTGCTATAACATAACAGGAAGGACTAGAGGATTAAGAATCGTCTGCCAGTTGTAGGAGATTTTATTTTAAAAACAAAGTGGATATAGTACTGTTCCTCCGTGATCCATGATTGATGACTGTTACACAGTCATTTTCTTCCTGCTGCCAAGAATGTACTTCCAAAGAAAGGATTGGTTTTACATGCCCAAACAAGATTTAATTTTAATATGTGTATGATTTACAACTAGGGTAAAAATCATCTATTATGTGAAAGTAGATCAGTTTTGTGTAAGAATCAATGATATTATTTTGGTATAATGTTTTTTTCCCCCACAGAATTAAAGAAGCCTGTGACTGCAATTTTATGTTCTGGCATCTTGCAACATTTCCTACATACATTACAGATATTTATGACTCTGGAGTCGATGTTCAAAGAATAGAGGTTAGTTCATTATTTTAAAATGGAATTGCAAAGCTATTTTGTAGACTAACAATTAAAAATTAAAAAAAATCTCTTCCCAATTTTAAAGTTTGAAAAAAAAATTTACCTCAACTTTTGCGTACTTAACTTATGAGTATTAATAGTTATTAATTCATGTCTGAAATGTGATTAAAAAGTGCATGGAAATGCAGCAAGTTAAAATCATTGTAATATACTAATATGCTCTGTTGTATAGTGAAATGTCCTAAAGAATGTCTTTATTGAAATTGAAGAATTTTTTTTTTTTTTTTTTTTTGCTGCTCTATATTTCTCATTATTTGATGGTTTGCTGTTTCTTGAGATTTCGTATGAGAAATGTAGCCAAATATTATCATGTTCCTGATCTCAAGAAAAGATCCGATTCTGTTCTAATTGTACTACTTCGGGTCAGATCTCGCATATGTAGTGGTAAGTTGTATTACATCTTTTTGCTAGTGTGAAACACCAAGTGATACATGTGCTTTCACCAAGAGCTCACCGTTGCAAAATAACACATTTTAATTACAGTGTGACCAAGTTTTTGGAGGTCCCATCCCACTTCACTCAAAAACCCTATGCTTTTCCAGTTCACATATTACAGACTATACGTTTGTATTTAGTCCTATCTCACAATTACACCATGTACTTCCAAAAATATCTAAAATCCTTTTAATGATACAATTTTTTACAATATCTTATTTTTCTGTTAAAATGCACATATTTTAATACACTGACAAACATGTACAAATTAATCGTTTTTTTTTTTTGTTTTTTTTTTTGGTAACACTTTGTCTATGTTATGTTATCAAGTACAGTAAAAATTCATATACTCTACTGTAATGATATCTATTGCTGAAAAATAGTTAAAATTTAGTTATATACATACAGTTTCCTTGCAAAGTCCTTAAAAAATCTCACACTCTTGTCACAGACTTGTCCTTCGCTAGTCAGTTTCTAATTACACATGTAGTTAAAAAAAAACGTACAATTCTATGTTCACTCACACCATGTGTATCCATGTAATCCTTGAGTGACACAAATGAGCACTGTCCAAATTACACATATAACTTCCTATATTACTGTCGATTTAAAATTTATGTATAGCTCAAAATCTCCCGCGCAAAGTAGTCGAAACACTCCAACAACGTATGTATTCGTTAACGTTTTCGAGCATAACCATGTTCGTCTTCTGACGCACACTTATCAGTTGTAATAACACATTGAACATGTGCTGTATTTTGACAGAATGCACAGGGCGGGGTCTCTTGACTTGGCATATGGGGTATTTCGTCATGTGGTCTGTCTTCTTACCTAACATTTACACCAGTGTTGCCGTCTGTATTTTGACTGCTCTATCTTTTTTTTTTTTTTTTTCTCTCTCTCTTCCTCCTTCTTATCAGCTTCTGTTTTTATTAACGTTTTCCACACTTCTGGGAAAACATTAATAAAACTGTTTTCCCAGAAGTGTGGAACATTTATCTAATGTTATTATTAGTGATGTTCCTATTCCTTTTGGCACTTTTTAATAGTCATTAAATAAGACTATTAAAAAGTATCAAAAGGGAATAGGAACATCACTCATAACATTAGATAAATTAGTATGCAACACTAAACAAAAAAAACACCGCTAATGGAAAAGGCGGGTGTTTACAATATACCAATAAAACCAAAAATAGAAACAGATCCACAGAAATGTTATTATGGTAGTACCAAGAATAGACTAAAAAAAAAAGAATCAACCAGCACAAAAATAATTGGAATTGGAAGAAAAAACAGCAATGATACAACATTGCTTACAAGAAAGAACAAGCCCAGATTTTGAAAATGTATCAATAAGTGGAGTGTATAGAACAGAATGGGAGCTATGGTACTCAGAGGCTGCAATGATTAAGAAGAATAAAGATAGTGCTTGCAATAGCAATGAACCACATATTTTACCAGAAATGTGGAAAACATTAATAAAAACAGAAGCTGATTATAAGAAGAGAGGGGAAAAAAAGATGCAGCAGTCAAAATGCAGATGGCGACACTGGTGTAAATGTTAGGTAAAAAGACAGACCACATGACAAAATATCCCACATGCCAAGTCAAGAGGCTCCGCCTCGTGCATTCTGTCAAAATACAGCACAGGTTCAATGGGCTATTAGAACTGATAAGTGTGCGTCAGAAGATGAACATGGTTATGTTCGAAAACGTTAAAGAATACATATGTTGTTGGAGTGTTTCGACTACTTTGCTCGGGAGATTTTGTGCTATACATAAATTTTAAATCGACAGTAATATAGGAAGTTATATGTGTAATTTGGACAGTGCTCATTTGTGTCACTCAAGGATTACATGGATACACATGGTGTGAGTGAACATAGAATTGTACATTTTTTTTCAGCTGCATGTGTAAATAGAAACTGACTAGCGAAGGACAAGTCCGTGACAAGAGTGTGAGATTTCCTAAGGTCTTTGCAAGGAAACTGTATGTATATAACTAAATTTTAACTATTTTTCAGCAATAGATATCATTACAGTAGAGTATGTGAATTTTTACTGTACTTGATAACATAACATAGACAAAGTGTTACCAAAAAAAAAAAAACAACAACAATTAATTCCTACGTGTTTGTCAATGTATTAAAATATGTGCATTTTAACAGAAAAATAAGATATTGTAAAAAATTGTATCATTAAAAAGATTTTAGATATCTTTGGAAGTACATGGTGTAATTGTGAGATAGGACTAAATACAAACGTATAGTCTATAATATGTGAACTGGAAAAGCATAGGGTGTTTTGAGTGAAGTGGGATGGGACCTCCAAAATCTTGGTCACACTTTAATTAAAATGTGTTATTTTGCAATGGTGAGCTCTTGGTGAAAGTACATGTATCACTTGGTGTTTCCCACTAGCAAAAAGATGTAATATCGATCATACGCAAAGTGTGTTTTTATAAAAGATTATAACTCACAAGATTATAATTTCAGATATTTACGGTAAGTTGTAGGGTGCTTCAAAATTTGTACTGTTAAAGCTCAGGGGAATCTTCCACACACAAACCTACATGATATAAATGTCAAAAGTATACCTGCTAACTACTATGGAATGTCCGTAGTTTCTACGGATTTTGTTGTCTGACTACGGAACTATGGCATGCACGGCCGAAACTACGAATTCTACAAATTTTCAGTTTAAAATTTGTTTTGCCATTATTTTATGATACACATAAGATTCTTAAGTGGATTCGTGGAATTCCGTTTTTGTTTTGTTTTTTGCCATCATTTAGATTATTCTCAGATCAATGCAAAACTGAAGAGAATTTGGAGGAGGGGGGGGGGGTGTCGTTTTCAGTCTGGGGACGGTATTTGTGTTTTAAAATTTTCGTAAACGGTAGTTAAACAAAGAAATTTTTTTTGCTGCAATCATAATTTTTTCTCCCGATGTTGCCTTTATGTCCAGTTTTCTTGTTAAATATCATTTTATTGAACAAATGTTTGTATTTCAGCTTGAAACCGTAGAAACAATTTGCAAAAACGGAAGTTAGACGTTGCGAAAATTTCCCCGTAATCTTCAGGCATAAGATTCTTCCGCGAATTCGAGGAATTCCACCTTTTTCATTATTTCGGTCATTCAGGCAGTCAACATCGAAGTGAACAGAAATTAAGGGGTGGGGGTTGGTGGTGACGGGGGGAGGGTGCAGGGCGTTCAGAGGACGGAATTCCATCTTTACGAAACTTTCAAAAACCGAAGGTCGACGCAGTTCAGAATTTTTCTGCAATCGTAATTTCTTTTTTTCTTGCGATGTTACTTCTGTGCAGTATTACTGTTAAATAACATTTTACTGCTTATGTATTTTTATCTCAGCTTGAAAATACGGGGAAAATTCCAAAACCGTAAGTCGGACGGAGCAAAGATTTCTTCCGTAATCACCCCCTTCCTCCCCCAATGTCCCCACTCTCCTGCGTCTATGTATGCCGCGCAATAATACTATTTACTGCTGACAAGGCTCTTGCCAATGTTGACAGGTATGCAAAAGTTGTCAGGCTGTCAAAATGTACATGATGTCTTCACCAGTGGTTTCTGCAATGAATAATGTATCATTGAGAACATCAGTTTTCACATTATATGGATAGTAATCTGTAAAAAGGAGACAGCAACTGAATGCTGCATGCAATGGTGCCACCAGAAACATAATGTTCAAAGGCTTTGTTGCCAGAAATGAGAAAAAAGTCAAATTAATTGCAGTAGACAGTGGTGTGTGGTGAAAGTTGTGTAGCGTACAAATAAATAAAAACAATAAAAAAAAGACATCCCTCATTTGTAAGGGAATTCCATACTGCGATTTTTTTTTTTCCATTTTTCAGTTACTTTGCTTTAAAATATAAGATTTGACATCAAAATCATCAGTAGAACTTTTCCAATAAAAAGAAAGTTTAGGTAATCTGTTGTGTCTGTGTGTATACAGCTTTAACAGGTTTTTATTCACTCTATTTAATGGAAGCATTTATCCAAACTAAGTTCGTGTGAAGCTTTGAACAATTTGCAGACTGTTATAGAGCTTAATCCAGGGAGAAGAGTAAAAAAAAAAAATCACTTTTTAACTTAGCAAATTGAAAGTAAGTGAGATATGTTTCTTTGAATGAATTCAGGCTCTCTCCAGGAAACTCTATGCTTTTTGTATCATGATTTTTTTAGACCATTAGCTTTCCATATAGGATATTTATAGAGTATGATTATGAATTGGGAACTGCCAGGGGTGGAAAACGTAACCCTCTCGATGGGGGTGGTGTGGGGGGGGGTGTTACAGGATATTGGAATGCACTTCAACAGTACATGAATTTTCACTATTTTTTGAATTTTAAATTTTTTTTCTTTAGAAAGGGATAAACAGTTTCTCATAATTTCATTACAAAATAAACATGGCCAACAAAACAGCTTTTGGAGTTTTAAAACACTACAAATCCTGTCTGTTTGGTAAATAGAAGCGTTGAAATATGTAATAAGTTTGTATGTTTTTACCTGCATACTTAACAACAATGTTGTTAAGCCACAGAGGTTTGAGGTTGGTCTTTCATTGCTTACACATTCAAATTTTTCTGTAAATCTTACGAAATCAAAAGATTAATTTTGCATTATCTATTTCCTTATTTTACTTTTGCAGTTTGATTAAATTATCTTGAAGCAGTTACTGAGCTTCAAAAAGCCAAGGAATATACAAAAAAATAGCCTTGCAGTTTTCCAACTGTGTTGGAAAAGACCTATCAAGTTACACATAGGACAGTAAATCCCAGGCAAGGCCACCATCAAAAGAAGTTCTTCTTTCCATTGGTTAATGCGATGTGCTCTTTCACAGTTTGGGAAGTATTTCAGCAGCACTTAACATAGGCGCATCATGTGTGGGAATAAAACAGAGAGGACACAAAGGGAAAGTATCTAATTGGTCGAGGTCCAAAAAGTAAACACAATGACGGACTTCGCATACAATGCTTTCTTCGTGACGTTGATAGTTCCTTGCCTAGGATCGGCTCCTTCACACGGCACAGTCTCGCATGACTACAAGCTTAATGATGATGTGAAGGTAGTTTTTGCATTAGTGCTGTACTTCTTAAAAATACATGAAAATAGGTGAATTTCATTTAAAATAAAAAATTTTGGAAATCAGGTACATCGTTTAAATTTTCCCATAAAAAAACTGCAGCACGGAGTTTTTCTTCATGTAATTCTTTTTTCTTTTTCTTAGAGCAAATTTGTGCCCGTATTTAGGGCATGCATTGCATACAACAATTGCATGCTACTAACAGCAGGTATTAATAATGCACATGCATTGGTCCATTGGTATTCTGTGCAAATTTACATTTCCATAGAAATCAATGAGAAGTGAATCCTCTGAAGAATTAATTATTCTTAATTACATAAAGAATTAATAGTATAAAGAATTGTTATAACTTCCCCATCAGAAGCTATATCAGGGTATATGCAGGTTTTACTGATTGACATCAAGGTTTCTCAGTCATGTATAGTGTATTGATAGTGTGCGCTGGTTCCATAAACTTTGTCAGTAGGGAACCTGTTTGAGTGAACAAAAAAATCTGTGAGAATCATCTGAATTTTCAGTAACCTTATTTTACTTTGTCAAGATCAGAGTTGAATTCCCCACTGCAAACTGAGGAGCTTGCTTTCTTGGGTAGAAATGGCAACACATCATCTCATCAAGTTACAGTTTAGTTAAGTAGTTATTTCTTTAACAAATTTCATCAAATATTCCAAGGTCACAGTCAATCATCACTGCAAGAGTCTGCCAAAGACCCATTGTGTGTAAATCTGGTGTAATGAAGATCTTTTGTGATGATTGTGTATGTTGTGCTATGGCTAGCATCTACCAAATAGCAATAACGAAATATGCAGTTACCTCTAAAATTTAATTCATTAAATATTTGAAATTAAATTCTGTTGAAGTGTTGTCAATTATAATATTTTTTTTTATAGTTTGGAAAAAAATTGAAACAAACTTAAGGATTAGCCACAGGTTCACAACTTGCACCATTTTTGTGTGTGTGAATTATGGTGTAGAAAATTTTGAAGAATCTATCGTACAAAATTCATATTCATTTTTTTTTTTTTTTGCGCTTCTATGCTAAATACATGATGGATAATAGTTATGTTTGTAGTACACTCTGAAGATTCTAAATTACTTGAAAAAACCCTAGGCTATATTATATTAGTTCATTAGAATTGTCCATGGAGTAGACCAGAAAAAAAGTAAAAATAACTTTATCTTTTTGTGAAACTTGAAAATAACTAAAAACTGAAGCAAATGAAAAAATCAACACCAATAAAATATTAAATTTTAATTTATATCACCCTTATTTTATCAAGGCTATGTAGCAAAGCAGCTTTTAGTTAAAATTAATAAATTGGATTCCCCAGGAAATTAAAACAATTAACATAGTGCAGAGTTAAAACTAATTTCAAAAATAAATAAATAAATAAATAAATAAATAAATAAATAAATAAACAAATACCAGACTTCTTTAGTTAAATTATGAAAACAAAAAGCTAAAAATCCTCTAATAAAGAAATAAAGTTGACTTATAAAAGGGGTTGCCAACTTTCTGGGACTTTTCAAAAACTATATAGAAGTTCAAAATCAGACTTGCTACTGATTTGAACAATAAAATTAAAAATTCCTTCCTAATCTTTAAGCAACTACAAAGAAAGAAAAAACACCCTGCAGAGGAGGGAATACTTTATAGTTTAGTGTGCTCTCACAAACTTCTATGCATAGGAGAAATATGAAGGCAAATAAAAACCCATATTGTGAACACAAGGCAGTAATTAAAAATATGGTAAATAGCAGGGTTAGACAGGCATGTTCAGGACTCTCAACATTCTGTAAAGTGAGACTGCAAGGAAATAATTGGTCATCAGTAGCAATTTTACAAATGGAAAAGAGAAAAAATAGGAGGAGTCATAATAAATAACCATGGGAGGCCATTATTGTTACATAATTGGCAACACCTACTTCAACAGTGACCCAGATGATAGACTGAGTTCTATGAACATCCATTTTTCACTCCTGTTTTTAGAAATAGTATTGTCAGCTCACTGAATGACTATCCGAAGTCCCATGATATGCTTACCAGGGGGTGACTGCCATCCTGCAGTAACATGCACACTTCTTGAAAAATTTTGTGCAGTTGTTTTACCCATGTAAAACCCTTTTTTATGATATTATTTTACCCATTTAAAGCAAAATGCAGTGGTCATTCACTAAGCATTTTCAGGTAATCTATTAGGCTGAATAGACCTTCCCCCCATCTGGAAAAAAAAATAATAAAAGTATGTGAAAAGGATGGACTGTTACGAAGTTTGATGTATTTAGCACAAAATCTGTGTGTATGTGGTCAAAAAAGTAATAAAACTGTTGTGTATAATAAAAGTTGAATAATAGTTTCTGCAAGGTGAACAATGAATGGAACTTAGACATGCAGGCTATGTGTACAGACATGTTTGGTCTCGTTTCACCTCGTGAGAGAACAGCTGTAGTACTTTGATTTTAATAGTTTTGTTTCATCTATCATCTGAAGCATGCGGTCAACTCTTGAACAAAGTTACATGATAAAATTTTGTGTTTGCTCACAAAAATCAGGGAAAGAAACGTATGAAATGCTTCAAAAGCCTTCGGTGGTATAGTGACGTCACATGCAAGTGTGATTTATTGGCATAAAGAGTTCACAGAAAGCAGAGAAAATCCTAAAGGTTTGACAAGAGAAGATACTGATTAATACTGTAAACACAATTATCAGAGAGAATCTTCAAATCACGATTAGGCATTTACCGGATGCACTGAACATTTTGTATGGAAGTACCTACACCATCATCATGGGACACTTGAGCCTGTGTCATGTGTGCTCTTGCAGGATTTCATGGGGTACTCACCGTAGAGCAGCTTTTATCCAGAAAAAAAAATATTCAGCTAATCCCTCACCCTATGTACAGCCCTGATCTTCATGCAAATTTTGGTGATTCCTGCATTTAAAGCATTAAAAGAGGGACCATTGTGAGGTCCCTCTTTTAATGCTAACTGGGAATGTAAGAAAGCTGTGGAGACATTTTTTATATCCTTCTCGAATGATGGTCTGCTGCACATTTTCAGGAGCTGGGTTACATGCTGGGACCAGTGTATTTGGTACAACAGAGAGTATTTTAAGGAATAGCATGTACTATAATGATTAAATGTTTGTCAGGAACAGCAAGATGAGTCTTGTTGCTTTTTGTTCAGCCTTATATATATATATTTCTAAAACATTTTAATTTTTTTTTCTTTCTTTTTTCTTTTGTAGTACATGATTTTTGCACTTCATGATTGCCTTGGTCCAATACTAGCCTCTCAACACGAATCATCACCACAGTTGCTTTTAGATTCATTTTGTAATGAGGTATATGGGAAAGTGAAAGAGGTAAGAGAAAAATTTGGTTGACATTTGTTTATAGTAAAACTTTCAAAGCATACAAAACTTACTATTTGTAAACCGTGCTTTTTGTCTAAACCTTAATATAATGCTCAACAAAACTGCTCAACAAATGTCTTGTGGGTAAATTCAATCAGATGGTTGCCCTTTAAGTGGCCACAGTCGTACATATTTATGGCAGAAAACTGACCTGCAACCAATGCTCATATTATCAATTGATGCCATTATTCCAGGCAAATCCTGTCAGCAGTATTGTAAAATGTAAAAATGTGTGGATAAAAATGCTTCGAATTTAGTTTATTTTTTATTTTTTTATTTTTTTGGACGAAATTTCCTTTTTGCTTTAAATTTTCTAGGTGTCTGCCAAATCATGGAAGTCACAAAACTGTGAAATGAGAAAAAAAAGTCATGGAGTTAGTTACAGATCACAGTATTCTGAAATGTGAATGTTCTATAATTTTCTGCATTTTGAATTTTTCTGGTAAATTTGTGCTGGGTTTTTTTTTATTTTGTTTCCTGATTAATATTCCTCATTTTTTAATATTTTTTCTGACCATGTTCCTCATTTCTTACTTTTTTGGAACCATGGAAAAGAGTGACTTTGTACATTTTAAGAAATTTTCTTAATGAAATGCATTTTTCCTAACTATCTTCAAGATCAATCAGCAGATCAAGCATTTTTGCCCTTCTCTATTTATTATTATTATTATTATTATTATTATTTTTAGATTTCAAAATCAGTACTCTCAGTCTGTGATGGAATCGACACCATTTCCATGACTTCCAAAATTGTTTTTGCGGCACTGAGCGACAACAATACTGATTTTTTTTTATTTTAATTTCTGCATTAATAAATGTTCTTCTTCCATTTCTTAATTTGTTCTTCCTACATCGAGGAACAGAGCAAGTATTGTTTCTTTAGTTTAAAGCAAAATTAAAGTTCAAAAAAGGGTACTGGCTGGTCAGTTTGCAGAGAAATGGCTTTATGGATAAAGAAAGACTGTGATGTAGAGTTCTGATTTTGAACTTCTTTACTGTTTCGGTTTGTTCATGTTGCAAGAAGTGATTTATCAAGAAATGTGGATTTTAAGTGAAATTAAGTTTCATCTAACCACTTCATTTGTGGTAGAAGGCAAAATATGAATCTAGTCATTTCATTGCTGCATGTACAATAATCATATATAATGTGGAAGAAATATTCTTCTTATAATACGTGGAAAATATGTCACGATAATTAACACAGCAATCAGACATCTCTGAATTGACTGTTTTTACTGTTCTTCACGTATATCAGTCACATCAGAAAACTTGAAAATTTCATCGCGCTAGAGCAGGAATCAAACCTGCGTCTCCCGATTACTGTTTGAGCATGCTTACCATTACACCACCCAGGACAACAAAGTTACAAGTATCCGAGTGTTAAGAGCATCGGAGTATCGTCTGACCGCATTCTTAATCGAAGCGAACTGTGTTAAATCGAAGCATTCTTAATTGAAGCAAAATTACTGGTAATATGCTTAACATCTAGCGTTGTTAAGCATATCATCAGTCGTCTAAGTATATAGTGTGGAAGAAATATTCTTCTCATAATACGTGGAAAATACGTCATGATAATTAACACAGCAATCAGACATCTCTAAATTGACTGTATTTGGTATTCTTCACGTAATATCAATCACATCAGAAAACTAGAAAAGTTTCTTGAAAATTTTCTGTTCTGTTGTGATTGATATTACGTGAAGAACAGTAAATACAGTCAATTCAGAGATGTATGATTGCTGTGTTAATTATCATGACGTATTTTCCACGTATTATGAGAGGAATATTTCTTCCACACTATTTACTTGGACGACTGGTGATATACTCAACAACGCTAGATGGCAGCGCGTTTGCTTTGATTAAGAATGCAGTCGGACGATATTCCGATGCTCTTAACACTCCAATACTTGTGACTTTGTTGTCCTGGGTGGTGTAACGGTTAGCATGCTTGAACGGTAATCGGGAGATGTGGGTTCGATTCCCGCTCCAGGGCAGTGAAATTTTCAAATTTTTTGATGTGATTGATACTACCTGAAGAAACAGTAAATACAGTCAATTCAGAGATGTCTGATTGCTGTGTTAATTGTCATGTACAATCATAACATACTGCTTTCATCATCATTGGAATCCCTAATAATTCTTTGTTTTATTAATATTTCTTTAAATTGTTGCATTCTATTGTCATCATGGTTCATGCTTTGCGGGTTTGCAGCAAGTTTTCTGTTTCAATAGTTATGTACACATTAATTTTTTATGTTCAATTATATCCATCAGTTGCATCACTTCACAGTGATTGTTTAAATTTGTAATAGAAAGTGACCAATACAGTAAGTGCTCCAGGGAAGAAAGAAAAGCTGATATATGAATTTATTTGTATGCACGAAACAGGTCTGTGAGTCTTCTGAAGTCATGGTCTCGTAGCTCCACTGTTATTGTACATAATTTCACATTTGTTGCATCTTTAGTGCCGTGGCAAAATTGCTCTGTGTTACTATCCCTGTGTTAAGTTTCATATTGCTTTAATATAAATTTTATAGAAAGCAATTTTTATGCAGGGAAATTTTGCCACTTCATTTAATATATGACTCGCACAGAACATGTTGTAACAGTGGAACAGCAAGACCCATAGGACTGTATGAGAATTCTAAGTTCATAGCAAACTTTACCCTAATTTGCAAAATATAAAAACAAATCACTATGATTCTAGCAAAAATTTGAACTCTTGAAATTCTTTGATGTTGGGATAACATAAAGACTGCTACCTCAGATGCCTGAAGTTTCTTTTATATTAGATGGTTTACAAGTTCTCCTAGAACCGCACTGTTGATCAGTGCTGTCCAGCTGACTGCCCCCAAATGAAAACTAGACTGAGCTTCATTTCTGGCTGAAAAGAGATGGAATCAAATCTGAAATGTTACAGTGCAATGGATAAGATAGAGAAAATAACGAATTTAATTAGTGGCAAATTAGTGGTAGAAACCATGTTCTTACACACAGAGAATTCAAAAATTTTTCTGATGAGCTTAATGCCAAATATGATAAATTGCTTCTTCACAGTCGAGAATCTGTTAGTTGAGTACTAGAAATTATTTAGTGAGATTTTTCTAACTTTGGAAAGAACTACATCTTTTTTGTTAAAAGAAATGAAATGTGTTAATGATCTAACTAAAAATCTCAGTGATGTTGGTTTTTTTAGCTCACTAGCTTTCCTAACTGATATCATGCAACATTTTAATGTGCTAAATAAATACATGGTTTGTACGCATCCTGGAAAAGTCCTGGAAATATCCTAATACTCTGTTACATGTCCTGGAATTTTATCCATTCTTGCCTTTTTGTCTCTGGGCAGTGTTTTGTGGTTGAGGATTTTTCTACTGACATAATTTATGTCTGACAAATTTCCCTCCCCAACCCATGCAAAATGCGGAGGGGGGGGGGGGGGGCTATTGGTTTCCTTTTCTGTTAGGAGGACTGAAGCTGCATTATTAGCATCTTTTGCATGGTGCTTATATTATCACTTTGTCTGTTCGGTCAAGGAGACCATATCTCTGCAATTATTAGTTCAATTTGTAAAATTATTTTTGTATTGGGAAGCTTAAAATGTGAGAATGATCATAGTGAGAAGAATTGGCAGGAATACACGTAACACACAAAACATTAAAATAATTCTTAAAATCGTCATCACATGCGTAATTTAGGGGACGTAAAGGTAAATTGCGATTTTTCCAATATCTCAGCTTCTGAAAGTCCAATTTGAAAAATTCTTCCTGCGTTGGATACAGCTCTTGAGGAGAAATGCTTTACATGCAGTTTCTCATTTTTGGTGGAGAATGATTTGGCCACCAGGAAGCATAAGTGTTTATTTTTGCTTCTGATGTACTTGAAACAAAACCTGAGCTGGAAACTTGATTGAAAAAATTCTTCCGTGAACAGATACTGTTCACCTCAGAAAACTTTTTGAGAATACCTCCTGCTTAAAATAGTGCATAATTTTTCCACCAGGGGACGTACAGCCGTACACATATATTTAATTTTTGTCCATATCTCTGTTTCTCGGAGTTTGATTTGAAAAATTATTTCTTTGTTGGAGAACATTTTTGGTGCAAAATGTTTCTCATATAATTTCAAATATTTCTTCTTAATGCACAAGTGTGGCACTAGTTGGCGTAAGTTCACATTTCCGTTTACAGCAATATCTGCAGCACTAAAAACCCGATTGAAAAAATTCTCTTTCGAACAGATACAAGTAACTACAAAAACTCCTTTTGTATATTTTCTTCCCAAAATAATGCATAATTTCGCCGCTAGGGGGAGCAAATATTTAATTTATTTTTTTCAATATCTGTACTTTCTAAATGTCCGATTTAAAAAAATTCTTTTAACACCAGATACCATTTACCTTATGGAACACTTTAGGTGTACTTGAGGAGGTTTGTGGTTTGCAATTCTGCTGCTAGCTAGTGTTTGTGTACTTTCACTATAATAAAAATGTAAAGTGAATAAGATTTTTGCTTCACTAAGAAGATCCTCTTCAAATAATGTACAACTTTCCTCTAGGGATTGTAAAGGTCAAAACGGTTTTCTTGTTGTCTCTGCTTCCGTGAGACATATTTGAAAAGTTATTTTTCCTTAGCATAGCTTTTACTATGAAGAATACTTTTCACCTGTTTTAAATTTTTCATTTATGCAAAATTCTTCCACTAAAAAGCATAGAGTTATATCATGTTTCCTTCTATATCTCTTTTTTAACTGTTCAATTTGAAAATCTTTTTGTCTTTAATACCTTCCTTCTGCTATGGGAAATGTTTTTAGCGCCACTTGTTAATTTTCGCTACATACTTTTTAGCCACTGGTGGAAGTAAGTAGCTGATGCTTTATAAGTAGCTGATTTTATTTGACCTTTATTGAAGTTTGCTAATGAATGTTTTCTATAAAAATTTGCCATAAAATCAGATTGCTTTCTAATATCAGAAACTTAAATCTTGTTTCTTAGTATTTTTTGAGCTAAGTAATCACTTTGCATCTTCTGTAATTAGTTTTCTAATCATACATACATATCACTAAGCTGTTCTCTGAGATTCAGAGGTTAGCTCCAAAAATAAATACAAACTCCCAGATATTTTTACTTACTGTTGTCATATCAAACTTCTCCATTTACAGCGATCTTGACATACAACTCGGGCTTCACTGATATCCATTACATGCCATACACAAGAACTTTTATACTTCATACTCATAATCTTTTTCTCATGCAGACACTCTTGAATCTGATCCACCCATGTCTTCCTTGGTCTTCCTCTGCCTTTCCTTCCTGCCACTTGGGCTAAAAAGGTTTTCTTAGTAAGCATCTCATCACTCATTCTTTCAACATGGCCAAACCACCGAAGCATATTGGTCTCCACCTTGCTAACACCATGTCGCTTCACATCCCAGAACTGCATCACATCTTCATTCCTCACACAATCAGACCATGTCTTGCCACAAACCCTTCCCGTAAGTAACACATTTCTCCAGCACACAAATGACTCCTATGTTTCTTCTTCAGTACCCAGGTTTCACTGCAATACATCAGAGTAGGAACAATTGCAGTTTCATACACAGCCATGTGGGACTCTCTAGAGAACTCATCGTTCCTGTGAAAACCTTCCAGAGCTGCTATGACTTTCAATGAAGAATTCACTCACCTACTAATTTCACCATCCAATTTGTTCTCTCTGTCAAACATGCTTCCTAAATACATAAACTCACTCACCTGGTCAATCACAGTGCCATTTATACTTACATTATATTCAGTGCTACCAGTTTCTCTCTCAAACACCATAACTTTGGTTTTTCCCTTATTTATACTGAGTTTGAATTTCATGCACACTTCGTACATCCGAGACAACATACTCTGCAAATCACTTTTGCTCTGCCAACAGGACAGTGTCATCAGCATACAGCAATCTGCACACACATGGGTATCACCAAGACATAAACCACTATCATTTATTTTGGCATCACATATGCACGTGTCCATAAATATATTAAACAGCCATGGTGACATTACACAACCTTGTCTAACTCCTGCACCAATAAAAAACCATTTTAATAAAACACCATTCACTTGTACACAAGCTCTACTACCAGCATACATGATTTTTACACTATTAAGTAGATTCCCAGTAACACCATATTCATTCAATACCTTCTACAAAAGTGTCCTATTTACTCGGTCATAAGCTTTCTCTAAATCTATGAAGGCAGTAAAAACTTTCTTACCAACAGCCAGATACTTTTCAATCATCGTGTGTAATGCAAAAATCTGGTTAGTGCAGCCTTTACCAGACATAAAACCACTCTGAACATCCCACACTTTCTCTGATGTAAGACCCCATACTTTTTCAATAACAATCTTACCAAACACTTTCCCTGGCACACTTAGTAGGCTAATACCATGATAGTTCTTGCATTCAGTCTGATCACCTTTTCCCTTATACAAGGGAACAATAATAGCATCATTCCAATCCCAAAAGACCATTTCTAACTCCCAGCACAACTAGCAAATTTCAGTTAACCAGTCAATTACAGTGTCACCACCATATTTCTATATCTCGGCAGTTATGCCATCAACTCCTGGAGCCTTACCATTCTGAAGAGATTTTAGAGCTTTACACACTTCTTCTCTTCAAATCCCTCCTGTGCTTCCATCCCTCACTGTGACATCATCTACGTCTGTCTCAGAATCATCTTTGCTTTCCTGATCTAATAACTCACAGAAATATTCACCCCATCTTTCACTTAACTCATTGGGCTCCCATATCATTTCCCCGATCTCATTCTTCACACAACTTACAACTTTGTTTCCCCTATTTTTCCTGTGTCTCATGTACTTCCAGAAAGACTTCCTATCTTTCAAAAAGCCAGTTCATGCCTTTCCACCTTCTTCTTCTCATCTTTTGCCTTACCCTGGTGAACCAGCTTAGCAGCTTCATGCTTCTTTGAGTGATATTCATCCACAGAGACTCTACCTTGCAACATCCCCAAATAGGCTTCCTTCTTTCTCTTTACTGCTTCTTCAATCTCACTATTCCACCCAGCATCACCTCTACTGATACCCACTATTGTGGTGTCACAGACCTCTTTAGCAGCAGTGACAACACAGTTCTTAAAACATTCCACTTCTTTTCTACATCCCTCTCACCAGATTTCAGCTCCTTCAGTCATTCTCTGAGTAAGTCAAAATAATGCTGATGGTCTTCAAGGGGCCTATCAACCTTTATTCTTTCCATCCTGGGTCTCTTCCTATTCCTTTTCCTCCAACCAACATTAAGTTTCACTCATGACACTACCAAGTAATGATCAGAACCATCTCCACACTTCTCATCACACGGGTGTCAACAACTAAGTGTTTCAAATGCTGATCGTAGACAGCAAAATCTATCGCACTCTTTTGACCAAGAGTATGATTTTCCCAAGTATATGTATGTGTGGAAATACTTGTGGTTGAAAAATGTATTAGATACACACAAACCATTCTCAATGCAGAGTTCAATTAATCTTTCACCAATATCATTCACACAAGGATTATTAAACTTACCCAGAACATTGTCAGAAATTGCATTCTGCACACCTACTCTAGCATTGAAATTCCCTGCTATTATAACTTTTTCTTTAGCACCAAATTGGCTCAAAACAGGTTTTAGCTCATTCCAGAAATCTTCCTTCTTATCAGAAGGTTCAGAGTCACAAGGAGCATACACTACAACAATTAGGATTCTCTGAAGTTTCACTTTCAAACGAATCGAGAGAATTCTCTCACTTACACAACTATAGTGAATCAAGTTGTTCTTCATTTTTTCACTTAAAATCACACCTACACCAGCCTTTCCTTACATTATCCAATACTCCAGACCACACACTCACCATTCCATTCACTTTTTCTATCCCAATTTCCTTCTTTTTGGTTTCAGTTACATACAGCACATCCAGTCTATACTTATTCATCTCCTCAATCACCTCATTCATCATGCCATTTATACCTCTAGTATTCCATTCACCAAACTTACATTCACTCAGCCGAGATCTCTTTCTCACACACCGTTTAGAAAGTCCAGGTCGATTCCGTGGTGGACCGTCCTTCTGAAGTGTGGTAGGTCCACCATATCCCACACTTCAGTCCAGATGTTGATTTCTTTTTGTCTTTTTAATCAGTTAAGTACATCAGTACCCCAGTTAAATTGCATTGATCACTAATGAATGCAGTTGTACACATCCCCTTGGATTTAAGGTTTTACTGTTATTCTCTTTCATTTCATGTTTAAAATTTTTTGTGCATACTTTGTTTGCTGGCAAGTAGAAATTTAAAACATAGCTACAGCATCAATATTATGTTGAAAATTCTTTCCCTAAATAAAATGTAACACAAATACTTGCTCCCATGATTATGTGTTTAAGAAATAACAATCCCTTTAGTCCTTTGAAAAAGTTCCAAGCATTTCACCTTTCCCTTAAATTTCCAATGTAAGCATTATTTCAAAATAAATAAATATAAATAGTATTTTATTTATTGATTATGAGGTATATGAAAGCATTTCAAGAGTAATGCTACAGACCTATGTATTTTTGAGTTTTATATTGTTTTTGTTCTGTAATTTGCTTCAATAATTGAACTAAAGCCACAATAAAAAAATATTTTTCTCAAAATCAGTGTAGTATACTGTATGTAAAAGTTTAGTAGATATTAAACCTGGTTACATTTTCAGTGACAATTTTGGTATTTCAGTATTTATATGTGATTCTAAATTTCTGATTATCTGCAGCAGACATCATTTTTAACATTCTGCATTAAGTTTGCCCAAGCATGTAGGAAGCTGTTTGTTGTAGGTTACAGGTTGAACAGACCTATGGTTTTGCTGTATTTTAAGTAAGAACGTTTAGATCTATGTCCTGGAAAAAAAATCCAGAAGTCCTGGAATTTTGTGATTAAAAAAGCGTATGAACCATGTAAATACATTGAACAACAAATTTGAACTTTTTTCTTGCCCCAAAACAAATGTAGGTGATTTTGACTAATTAAGCATGCCCTGGTTTCAAATCTGAAATCCAAAATGCTCTGTAACCTACCGACTTTTTGAGAACTCAAGTTAAAATTTTGAGAAAGAAATTGAAAATTAAAAAAACATACAATTTTGTCTTTTTTTACTGAATTTTTACCATATTAAGGGTTGAAAGTTGGTCATTCCCGCTAAGAATGACATGCTGAATCCAGAAATGAGATCATGAAAGGTTTATAAATACGAAAGATTGCTACAAACATGACCAAAATATAAACAAATTAAGTGTTTTAATCGCATTTTTAAAACGTTTTCCTGGAACACTTCCGTTTGAAACTGGACTCTGAAACATCTGTAATAAGAAACCAGCAATAATTAGCAAGCGTGCGAGGTGATCAACTCCCTGTATATTGCCTTTCCATTTGATATGTATCGTGGTGAAATCTTTCTCTGTGCTTGTCCCTTATGTTGCCCTGTATGCCTTTGTCATAGCTTCCATTAGTTCATGATAGCTTTCTACCCTAACATTTTCCAGAAAGTTTGTGCAGACAGCTTTGAATGCAAACCACTCTGCTTTTTGGTTTCAGTTAGTTTTGCCACAAACTCAAGGTCCTTCGTGGTAGTCCAGATTTGTGGTCTAATGGGAATACTTTCTTTTAATTTTGCTTTGCTCAATCTTGAGAACTTCTCCTTCAAATACGGAAATCCACTGCCGCCTTTAACCATAGCTTTGACAAAAATTTGCATCAAGCTCAACTTGATGTGGAGTGGGGGCATTAAAATTTCGTTGGAATCAACAAGCGATTTCTATTCCCCCAAACCGTTCTTTTCCTCATAATGATGTTCCCTATCTTGACTGTCCCACCCACACAAAAACAACAAAATTTGGTATACCCTGGTTGCATTCCTGTTAGAAGCCCAATTACTTTAAGGTACCCCACATATTTTCCACATGTATTTGGAGTAATTGATAGATTTAAGAAGATCCATATTCTGATGAGTTTCTTTCATGTGCATGGCATAGGCCAGTGGTACTGACGGGTAAATGTTTCCGTTGTGTAATACGCCGCCTTTAAACTTAATTTGGAAGTATCAATGAAGAGACACTATTCTTCAGGACTATGAACCTTCCATAACTCGGCAAATAGTCTATTAACACCATTGTAATACATAAGATCTCCACTCTTAGAGAAAAGAGACAACAGATGCCCATGATGTTTTCTATAGGTTGTGACTTTACTGCTAGGCTGAAGAAGGTGCCACCCTTGTAGCTGAGAACGTAACAGTTCAGCTTGTTTTTTTTTTTTGTTAGGTTCAGGTCTTTCACTAGGTCATTCAACTCATACTGTGAAATTAAATGAGGTTGTTCCGATTTAGACAGGTATTCACAATCAGTAGAATAAGAAGGTCCAGCTTAAGAGAAATTTAATATTCCGTCATCCAGGGTCCATTTTTCTGGCAGTTTTAGAGTTGGTAGGGAATCGACCTGCTTAACATTGTGACTGCGTACATTGTAACTACGTAGGAGTAGTACCTAAAACGCTCTGAACAGCTCTACAAAGTAAGAAGTGTAACTGCTTTGAGTTCTCGCAAACAAAACAAGTGAAAGCTCTGATCAACTGAAATCAAATTCAGGTAAACTATGGTGTGTTTATTTTTCAAAGTAAAGCCAGATATGTTAGTTAAACAGAAGTAGCAGTCAGAAATATGGTCCTTTGGTTCTCTCCAAATCAATGGGATAGCAAATGGCATTGAAGGGTGCATGCCATTTAACCAACCTCTTAAATATCACAAACATTTGCTACATCATACACGAGGCACCCAAATCTTATCTTGATCACCAAGTTTACAACTGAAGTAACACTCCTATGCCTTCTTAATCACCATAGAAAATTACTTTACTTTGGGCTTTTGTAGTCTATTCACCACACACATAACAAAAGTGATTTGTAGTATTTGCACATTGGCTCTTCTGCGACATTGTAACTACTTAGGGGTAGTACCTAAAATGATCCGAACAGCTCCACAAAAATAAGAGGTGTAACTGCTTTTAGTTCTCACCGACAAAACAAGTGAAAGCTCTGACCAATTGGAAATGAGTCATACAATGGGAGGAGTGCATTCGGCCTTTAGCCGAATACCAGAGGAGATTATTAACACAGTAATCGGCCATCTCTGAATTTCATGTATTTTAGTGTTTCTCATGTAACATTAGTCACATAAAAAAACTTGCAAATTACATCGTCCTGGAACGGGAATTGAACCCGTCTCTCCCGATTTTCGTTCAAGCATGCTAACCATTACACCACACAGGACAATTAAGTCCCGAGTATTGGAGAAATAAGAACCAAAATAATCTCTGATTTTTGACAGTCAAAGCAAATCCCATTTCATCTCAGATACTTGGGACTTCATCATCCTGGGTGGCGTAATGGTTAGCATGCTCGAACGGAAATCAGGAGATATGGGTTTGATTCCCATTCCAAGATGATGTAATTTTCAAGTTGTCTGATGTGACTAATGTTACGTGAGAAACAGTAAAATACATGCAATTCGGAGATGTCTGATTGTTGTGTTAATAATTCAGATGAATTTCCACATAATATGTGAAGAATATTTGTTCTGCACTATGAATACCAGAGGTTTCAACCACATGTGCATGCCAGATGTTGCTGTTTTGCAAGGGATGGCACCAAGCCTATCCAAACAGCTTTAGGTCCTAGGGAAGAAATGAATTCATTTCCACTTTTAGCACATCCTAAAGCATAGTTAATATTCTCAATGTTTTGAGTCAGGGCAAATTTCAGTGTTGTACAGTTATATTGCTCTGCACGAGACCAAATTATTTGAAATCTTTTAGTCATGTAGTTTGTTTTTGTACATACATACAAGGAGTGTTCAAATGAAAAGGTACGAAACGACACTGTGGGTATAAATGAAGACTTTATTCAAAGTATACACCATAGGCCGTAGCACAACGATCCCATTGATTAACGAGCCGAAGGATTCCTTGTTCCCAGAATTCCTGTGGCCGTGACGAGACCCAGTCCTGCACAGCGTCCTTGAGTTCGTCGTCCGAGTGTAAGCGCTTCCCTTTCAGATGTTTTTTCAGGGGACCAAATACATGGAAATCGCAGGGCGACATGTCCGGGCTGTAGGGCGGATGGTCAAGCTGCTCCCACTGGAACTTGGCCAGTTCCGCGTGTGTGACCCTGGAGACGTGGTGACGCGCGTTATCATGGAGCAGAACCACACCCTCCGCGATGAATAGCGGCCGGTTTAACACCTTCCGCTGTCAGAAATCGGATAACGCCTCGCTGCTCCTCAATCGTCGAATTTTGCAATGTGAACGCCATCCTGTCCTCACACGCACTGCCGCGTCAATTGGACGGCGCTCTTTATAAGAGCCTCTGCTCTCTCCTGCGCATGCGGCCGCCCGCGCATGCTCTGATCCACGCCGGTGACTCCAATCGCATCCCTAGATGTGTCGCTACGTTCTCCCATAGAGGCATAGACAAATATGTTAACGGTTACGTTCTTATGACGTTTCGTACCTTTTCATTTGAACACCCCTAGTACATACATATCACTAAAGATTCTTGATCTCAAAGACTACAGTCTTGTGATGATTATATATATTTTGAGATAATACAACGTAGTTTGTCACAAATATTAATTTTTCAAGCCGACTATGGTTTTGCAGGGTATTGTAACCTAGCTTCATCATGACTAATGCATACATGAGATTCTTCCGTGAATTCGCGGAATTCCGCTTTTTCGGCATCATTTTGGTCATTCTCGAGGTCATTGCAAAAATGAAGAGAAATTTTTCAGGATTTTTAGGGGGGGGTCGTCGTTCTATAGAAAAATAAAAAAAAAGCGGAATTCCGCGATTCCGCTTTTTTGTGGAGTAAAAGAACAGCGCTTTCTAGCTGAAAGCGTTGTTTTTGGAGCAGACGCGGGGGGCAAGAAGAAATGTTGGAGGGTGGAGTCAGGAGCTCAATTCGTTTACTGCTGTCAACAATGGATGGGATTTCAGTCACTTGAGCATCGCAGCGCAAAGGGTGGAAGCTCCGCCTACTTCGTGCGTTAGGGAAACTACCACAGCCCTTTCCGTGTCTTGCGGGAAATCGCCACCCTGCATTCTATCAGGGCCAAACTATCCGCTTGATTCTATCCGTGACGTCATCGCCAGAAACTCTCTCTTGTAATTTGCAAATGTACCCGAATGCGTTCCCGCTTTTCTGAGATCGTTCGAGAATCGAAGCTCTCGTGAATCCTCTTCCTACGGAGGATGCCAAAAAATACGGATTTCCCCCGTATTAGTCACCCGTTAGTCACCCGTAACTAACAAAATGCCCTAACAAAAAAATTATGGATATTCAGACTAACAAAAAAATTATGGATATTCAGATTTTCGCTGTTATTTAGAAAGTTTTACTGATTTTGTAAATAATCGACGTAAAAGCCTGTGGACAAAGTTCGTAACACAGCCCTTTGTCTTTTTTTTTTTTCTCAGGTGGTGGAATTTGTTTTGCTTGTTTCAAAGTGTGAACAAAAAAAAAAAAATGCCCGTCGTGCTTCTTTCGCCGTGGCCCGGGATTACGTCGACCTGAAGCGTCTAAATAAAGTTCGTGACGCAGCTTTCTTTTCTTAAATTCGTTCTACCCCCCCCCCCCCATCCCCCGAAGAGAAGGAATTTGCTTTGCTTGTTTGAAAGCTAAGTGGAAAGGAAGAATGGCGCCACGCCGCGGGATTATGTAGGCCTGGCGGTCTTCTTTTGCCGTGATCCGGAATTACGTTAGTTCGGATGTGCTTCTTTTGCCGTGATCCGGAATTACGTTGGTTCGGACGTGCTTTCGCTGTTGCCCGGAATTGCTTCTGTCCTATGCCTCTGAACCATGTTCGTGACGAACCTTTTTTTTTTTTCTAAGGAGGAGGAATGTGTTCTGCTTGTTTGAAAACTTAGTGGAAAGAAAGCACGGCGCCCGGCTAGGATAACGTCGGCCCGAAGCCGCTGAACAAAGTTTGTGACGCAACTCCGTTTCTTTCCTTTTTTTTTTTTCTAAGGAAGAATGTGTTTTGCATGTTTGAAAGCTAAGTGGTGGTGGTGGGGGGGGGGGCACGGCTTCGGGCCAGTATTACGTCGGACCGAAGCCTCTAAAAGTTCGTGACGCAGCTTTCCGTTTTTTTTTTTTTTTTTTCCCATTCTTTCTTTCTAAGAAGGAATTTGTTTTGCTTGTTTGAAAGCTAAGTGGAAAGAATGTGTCATGAGAGGCTCAAAAACAGGGTTAAAAACAAGAATTCGGTAGAGAAAATCTCCCCACTTGCTTGACGTTGATGGAGATTCATGTCACCATATTCACAATGCAAGCAAAAAATTTTGCAAGCCATTTTATAAGGTTACATTGAGAAATACTTTATTGACTTCTTCAATGACTAAAAACTAAGCTGTGGATATATGTTTCTAATTCTTGCAAATTTCTAATTGCTTGACTAAATTCACAAACTTTCCTAGACAAATACTTTTCACCTCAGGATTTAGCTAGTAAAGATTCACATGTAAGTTTTAAATCTGATTTTTTAAAATATTTCATTTTATTTTGTTCTTAAATCCCTACTTTTCTATTGTGAATATAATAATGTGCTTCACTTTAATATTTACTTACATAATTTACAGAAAATAATTCCATATGGCTAGCGTACTCTTAAATATTGTATATATGCTGTATTTCAATTTGCTCACAGCGCGTTCGCGTGTCCCAATTTTCCACCCAGTTAAAAAGTTCAGCTTTTTTTGTCATCGGCCGGTCTCATGTATGCTAATGGCACATAAATATTCAAATTGTATGACATCATAAATGGTGTTTACAGTCACGTGTTTTGGTTAGATGCATCCACGCGCTTGATAGAAATGGGGTGGATGCCATGTTATTAACAAGTTGCGAAGACTTCTGATATATATGGAAAGCTTTCAAAATATCAAGTTTGGTGGTCGAATCTAGCTTGTCAGTTAGTTTTGCTTCTTCAAAGACAAGCAATTGACAAGCCAGATTCTGCCACCAAACTTGATATTTTGGAAGCGTACCATGTATATAAGAAGTCTTTGCAACTTGTTAATAACATGGCATCCACCCCATTTCTATCAAGCGCGTGGAAGTATCTGACCAAAACATGTGACTGTAAACACCATTTATGATGCCATATACAATTTGAATATTTATGTGCCATTCATCCTGATGAAGCTAGGTCAATACCCAGCTAAACCATAGTCGGCTTGAAAAAATAAATATTTGTGACAAACTACGTTGTATTATCTCGATATATATACATATCACTAAGCTATTCTCTGAGGTTCAGAGGTTAACTCTACAAAGAAATACAAACTACCAGATAATTTTTACTTACTGTTGCCATGTCAAAACTTCTCCATTTACAGTGATCATGAGATACAACTTGGGCTTCACTGACATCCATCACATGCCGTACACAAGATCTTCTATACTTCGTACTCGTAATCTTTTTCTCGTGCAGACACTCCTGGATCTGATCGTCCCACGACTTCCTTGGCCTTCCTCTGCTTTCCCTTCCTGCCATTTGTTGGGTAAAAAGATTTTCTTAGTAAGCATCTCATTTTTCAACATGGCCAAACCACTGAAGCATATTAGTCTCCACCTTGCTGACAACATTTTGCTTCACATTACACAACTGCAACACATCTTCATTCCTCACACAATCAGAACGAGTCTTGCCCCCCCCCCCCCCATAAGTAACACATTTCTCCAGCACACAGACTATTCCTATGTTTCTTCTATAGTACCCAAGTTTCACTGCCTTACATCAGAGTAGGAATTATTACACTTCATGGTTTGTATGCTCCTTCAAAACCTTGAAAAGTCCTTGAATTAAAAAGGTTCATTTTCAAGTCCTTGAAAGTACTTGAAAAAGCTTAAGGCTTTGTAAACAGTACCTCAGATTTTTTTAGTTTTTTTTTAGTTTTTTTTTTAAGTAATGATATGAAAGAGCATGTGATAAATAATTATTTGTGCTAGAAAGATGTATATATTTATGTGTAGTTCTGAAAAAAACACCAAGCTGATCAAATGGCACAGAACTTGCATTCAACTTAGGGGAGTGTGTGAATAGCTGGTGCCTTGGCTATGATATCACCACAGAGTGAAGCGTTAGCCATGTGAGTAAAATAAGTAGAGTGATGTATTCGCAATTTATGATGGGCTTATTTACTCGGGTTAGGGACACATTCTTGCCGGAAGATGGAACTTCCAAAAATTGCTTATGCTTCATACGTGAACCCTTCGTCTCCTGGCTGCATCAAACCACACACCAAAGCCATGCATCAAAAATAAAAAGTTACAATAAGTGTCATACCAGCAGATGAATACGAAAACAGTGTACCTTTTCAAAATATTCCACAATATGAAATTTCAAAAACACCAAAACAGAGGAGCAATTCAAATTTAATAAAATAAACCAACTGGGGCAAGAGGTAACAGGCAGGTTATTGAAGATGTGCCCATCCTAGCTAAGTTTATTGGTCTGAACTTACTAAAATACCTACCTACTGACCAACCGATGGTACACAATTATGATAATTCGGGTTTAAAAAGTCCTTGAAAAGTGCTTGAATTTATTTTGCTTGGAAGAGTACGAACCTTGCACTTTCATACACAGCCATGCGGGACTCTCGCGAGAACCCATCATTCCTGTTAAAACCTCCCAAAGCAGCCATGACTTTCAACAAAGAATTCACTTGCCTATTTATTTCACCATCCAATTTGTTCTCTCTGTCAAACGTGCTTCCTAAATACACAAACTCACTCACCTGGTCAATCACTGTGCCATTTAGACTTATATTACATTCAGTACTACCAGTTCCTCTCTCAAAAACCATAACTTTGGTTTTTCCCTTATTTATACTGAGTTTGAATTTCATGCAAACTTCGTACATCCGGGACATAGTCAGTCTGATCACCTTTTCCGTTATACAAGGGAACAATAATAGCATCCTTCCAATCTCGAGGGACCATTCCTATCTCCCAGCACAACTGGCAAATCTCAGTTAACCAGTCAATTACAGAGTCGCCACCATATTTCAACATCTCGGCAGTTATGCCATCAACTCCGGGAGCCTTACCATTCTGAAGAGATTTTAGAGCTTTACACACTTCTTCTCTTGAGATCCCTCCTGTGCTTCCATCCTTCACTGTGACATCATCTGCTTCTGCCTCAGAATCACTTCTGCTTTCCTGATCTAATAACTCACAGAAGTATTCACCCCATCTTTCACTTAACTCATTGGGGGCTCCCATATAATTTCCCCGATCCTATTCTTCATACAACTTTGTTTCCCCTATTTTTCCTGAGTCTCGTGTACTTCCAGAAAGTCTTGCTGTCTTTCCAAAAAGCCAATTCATGCCTTTCCACCTGCTCCTTCCTATCTTTTGCCTTACTCTGGTGAACCAGTTTAGCTGCTTCACACTTCTTACAGCGATATTCATCCACAGAAACTCTACCTTGCAGCATCCCTGAATAGGCTTCCTTCTTTCTTTTTACTGCCTCTTTAATCTCACTATTCTACCAAGCATCACCTCTATTGTTACCCACTATTGTGGTGTCACAGACCTCTTCAGAAGCAGTGACAACACAGTTCTTAAAACATTCCCACTTCTTTTCTACATCCGTCTCATAAGGCTTCAGCTCCTTCAGTCGTTCTCTGAGTAAGTCAGAATAACGCTGATGATCTTCAAGGAGCCTAACAACCTTCATTCTTTCTATCCTGGGCCTCTTCCTATTCCTTTTCCTCCAACCAACATTCAGTTTCACTCGTGACACTACCAAGTAATAATCACAACCAACATCTGCACCTCTCGTCACACGAGTGTCAACAACTAAGTGTTTCAGACGCTGATCATAGACAACAAAATCTATCTCGCTCTTTTGACCAAGAGTACGATTTTCCCAAGTATATGTGTGGCTTTACTTGTGATTGAAAAACGTATTGGATTTTTTTCCCCCTTTTGAGTGAAGGTTTAACGACCACCGTGAACAACTCATATAAGCAGTCGCCCGTCCCAAATTTAGGGTCACTTCCAGAGAAGGGAGAGAGAGCCAGTGCCGTAAGACAAACACAACATCCATGCATCACCGGGATTCGAACCAGGACCCATTACGGACGAATGAGCAGAGGTCATCGCTTAGACCACTGCGCCACCGGGGCGACAAACGTATTGGATATACACAAACCATTCTCAATGCAGAGTTCAATTAATCTTTCACCAATATCATTCACACAAGGATCATTAAGCCGCCCCGGTGGCGCAGTGGTCTAAGGCGCTGGCCTCTGATCATTCGTCCGTAAGGGGTCTGGGTTCGAATCCCGGTCAGGCATGGATATTGTGTTTGTCTTACGGCACTGGCTCTCTCCCTTCCCTGGAACCAGTGACCCCAAATTAGGGACGGGCGACTGCTTATAGCCCATTGAGTTGCTCACGGTGGTCGTTAAACCTCCAATAAAAAAAAAAAAAAAAAAAAAAGGATCATTAAACTTACCCAAACATTGTCGGAAATTGCATTCTGCACACCTACTCTAGCATTGAAATCCCCTGCTATTATAACTTCCTCTTTAGCACCAAACTGGCTCAAAACTTCTTTTAGCTCATTCCAGAAATCTTTGTTCCTATCGGAAGGTCCCGAGTCTCAAGGAGCATACCCTACAACAATTACTATTCTCTGAAGTTTCACTTTCAAACAAATCCAAATAATTATCTCACTTATGCAGGCAGCTATATTGAATCAAGTTGTTCATCTTTTCGCTTAAAATCACACCTACACCAGCCTGTTCTCTTACATTATCCAATACTCCAGACCACACACTCACTGTTCCATTCACTTCTTCTATCCCAGTTTCCATCTTTTTGGTTTCACTTACACACAGCACATCCAATCTATACTTATTCATCTCTTCAATCACCTCATTCATCTTGCCATTTATACCTCTAGTATTCCATACCCCAATCTTACACTCACTCAGCCGAGATCTCTTTCTCATTCATCTATTTTCCAGTTCCAGGTCGATTCCGTGGTGGACCATCCTTCTCAAGTGTGGTAGGTCCACCATATCCCACACTTGAGTCAGTTTTCACATTTCTTTGTGTCTTTTTAACCATGTTAATACATCAGTGTGGAGGATTAGCCCACAGCTGACTGTTCCAGTTGGTCATTCAACCTAAGGATTCTGGAACAATACCAAGTGAGTTGGGGTCTTTTTTCCAATGTCACACAGAACTAGCTGGCACCTCTCCCAAGATTCACAGAGGCCCTTGTTGCTGTTCTGTGTGCTATTGTTCCCACGGAGCGCCCCAAGGAGGCAAACCCATCTTGCACTAAGATCACAGTAATTGTTAATATCAAATCTAGGAAGAAACGGTTTGATTCGCTTTAAATCATTCAAAGAGCTTTCTGGTGAAATGACATTACTTGGTGAAATGATATTACTTGGTGAAACTATAGATATTATATAAAGAATTTGTTCCTCAGCTAGACACTCTTATTAAGGACTTTGATGACAGGTATAAACAATTTGATTAACTCAAATAAAACATATGTCTGTTCAGCAATCCATTGAATGTTGCCATTGAAAGCACAGACCCCATTTATCAAATGGAATTATGGGAACTGCTAGCTGATGAATTTATTAGGAATCTATCAGAAACTGGAGAAGAATAATTGTTAAAAAAAAATTTCCACTGAGAAATACCCAAACATAAGAAATTAGGGATTAAATGTTATTTTAATGTTTGGAAAGACTTACATGTGTAAGAGTGCATTTTCTGACATGAAATATATGAAGTCAAAACACAGGGACAGTATGAATGACTCTACTCTTGAATGATTACTTCGATTTTCAGTGACAAGCTATGTAGTGGACATGCAAGAAATTTTGGTAGAGTTTAATCATCCAGAATGCTCTCATTGAATAAAAATTTTTGTTTTTCAAATTTTATATTTCAGCTGTTTTAATATTAAAAAGCTTAAAAAGTTAACAAATTAAGTAGGACATCTTTTATTTACATCATCTTATATATATAAAAAATGTGGCTCTCCATCTAATTATTTTTAAAAACTTTGGCCCACTGCTCTACAGAAGTTGGACAGCTCTGCCATAGATCAGTGTTACAGGTTTTCCATCAGATTTTTAATTTGTCTGCCTTTGTTAAAGTCGTATATAAAAGCTGGCATGACATGTTTTGTGGTATGTTTCTTCGATTGCAATTACATCACCACTGCTTAACTTAGCAAGAAGTTTCGAGTTGCTCAGCACAACTGCAGCATCATGTACTCAGTTACTCAGTTCCAACATACTAACATTCACAAGCTCTGCACCAGACTCTTCATTACAAGAGAAGCACCTGTCTCTCATTTGACAACAAGAAATATAGTACAGGTAGTCTTTTGATAACTTTTTTAATGATTTTAGTCTTGAAAGTTTGGATTTATCATATTTGTTCCTACAATTTTTTTTATGGAACTTTGCACAGTGTTTAATATGTAATTGTTCCACACACACAAATATTATATTATTGTTCCAATCCAGTCACACCCAGTCTTGATGCTTGATGGGAGTACTTTTGCTTCATCAAAAGCTTGGAGATCTTGACAGGAATTTTTATACCCAATTTCTTTGTCAGGACATTTGCTCTTAGATGGGCCAAACAAATATTGCTGACACAGCATACAAAGATTTCAGTCAATCGTAGTAGCAAAAATTTGTCCAGTATTTATAAATTCATCATTGATATAAGTCCCAGGGTACACGCTGAAGAAAATTGTAGGAAAAGTACACTATTTACTTTAAGAAATTTATCTTTCACTGCCTTTTAGAAGTTGACTGTAAAGCAAAAATAAATCAGTATTTAAATTTTCAACCTGAAAAATGATCCTGATATGAACAAGCTATGTCACTCACTTTTGTCACTGGTATTTTTGTTGTTGTCAACTCATCCACACCGAAAGTGGCTAAATTGCTGTATAAAAGTGTGGTTATTTTCCTAAAAATTGATATTAGTGTGTTTTGGGTTGATTAAAATCCAAAACTGATGTTATTTTTTTTAAATCTTTGACCTGAAAAACATGAAAAATGATGTGCTCAAAGCCTAATAATGCATTCTTAATCACTACAGGTACTAGTGGTGACCATTTTGTTTTATGATGTAATACAAACAAACTAGCAGTAAGATTTTTTGTGTCAATATCAAAAATCAATCTCTACCTTACTACATAGCAGATTTGAGTGGTTTGAACACTAAGCTACCTCATTAATACTCATAAGTGATTTTTTTTTTCAAAGAGTGGAATAAAAAATTTGTAAGTTTGAAATTCATCATATCATTGAAATGAATTTCAGAGTCTACTGGAACCTCTTTGTAAAGACATTGAGACTGATCTTCGCCTTCATTCACATTATCACCTTCAACTAGATGACAGGAACCCTTTTAAAGTTGGAATGAAAGACTTTTCTCACTTTTTGAACCTCCTCCCATTAAGGTTCTTTGGCAGAATTATCAATGTAAAAGGTAAGCACTTTACACAGCTAACCTGTATTAAGATAATGGCTTTATGAGATTCCTCCATAACTGAAATTGGTTCAGATTCATGTGTATGTCACCTTGCACATATGTTTGTTTACTTGTTTTAAGCACCCCGCACCCTCCTCCCAATTTTTTTTCTAAGTGAATTTTATTTTACAAGTTGATTGTGCCAAACTGCCAACTGATAGTTATTTTAACAATCCAATTGCTATTAGTTATCTGTTCTTTGATCTATTGAACCGCACCATTCATATAGCTGTCAATGTAAAAACTATAAAAATTATCGAAGTTTCTAGAAACCAGGTCATCTAGTTATATTTTTATGTTGGAAAAAGGTGTTTTTAAATAAATGAAGCATTTGAAATAATAAACAGAAAGAGCATTTATGTGTTTTTCATAATGGTTCCTTTCCAATAGCACAGCGCACTGTAAAATTACTCTCCTCAGACTTTGGCTTTGGCTATTATTGTACTTTTATAGGTGTGCTTAATTGGTGTAATAATTATTCCTGTCCTGTAAACAAGCATAAATATTTGTTTCTTATTCATTATGTACACCTGACAATTTTAAAACATTTTTTAATATATATGGGGCTCAAAAATGGCACTTGCTCAGTGCCCTACCTGTACATCTATCATTATTCTAATGGTAATGTGGGTGTACTTTGTTGTAGATTTTGTAGCACATTTGTATGCTAGGCATTGTTTAAAAATAATTATTTGAGCTATATTATTAACACTAAACCCTCTTTCTGTCTATATATCTGTGATTTTCTGTGTCAGTTTTTTTGTTGTTTGTTTTTTTTTTTTTTTGTTTTTTTTGTAGGTAGGCCTCAGTCCAAGATAATTAGTGCATAACATTTATTTCTTGGTGTCATATTGCATGCAGTCAGAGCTTGAAACCTCTTTAGAGCACAAGATTTATGTTTTATAAAAATATAGTGTTTTATTCATTCAGTGTTTTGTGTAGTCTCTGACCTAGACTGGATTAGGGGTCTGCTTTGAGAAAGTGATGCAGGCCATACTGGGGCATCAAGTGAAGCAATCAGTTATTTTTGAACATCTGAGTTTTCATACATCAGTGCCTGCAGGCATGTTTTAGTTCTGAAAAAAGAAGGGGCGGGTATATATATATAATATAATATAATATACTTTCCTAAATCTCCTAGTGATGTAGGCAGGTATTGCCAATAACAAAACAGCAATACAGAATTTGTTGTAAAAGAAAAGGGATCTTATATTTATTATTGCAATTAATTCAAGCTCCTACAGCCACCATCATCACCCCTTTCTTTCAATGAATTTATCATTATAAATGAAGTAATAT
The DNA here is from genome assembly GCA_039090855.1 of Macrothele yani. NCBI lineage: Eukaryota > Metazoa > Arthropoda > Arachnida > Araneae > Macrothelidae > Macrothele > Macrothele yani. Next base: position 97,179,171 of record CM077023.1, on the reverse strand, counting down.
TTTCTCATGCCCTTGAAAGAGGATCAAGTTTCACGGAAACATTGTGAAATTATTTTTATATGATTTACTCCCAGAAAGATTTTATATAGGTCGCTCTTCTTTTAGCCTTTCCCAAGTGTTTTAAAATTTATAAGTCAGTTTCAAGGTATGAAATATATAGATATATCACTAAGGTGTCCTGAGATTCAGAGATTAGCTCCTCAGAAAAAGATCATCTGCTAAATCCAAGTTACTGATGGTAAAGGTGAATTCACTCACCATCTGATTTCACTATGTAATCCATTTTTTCTGTCAAACATTTTCATTAATAATTAATATACAAACTCATTCACCTGATCTCTGTACCAATGAAACTGACCTTACATTCTTTACTGACAATTCCTCACTCAAAAACCATAACTTTGGTTTTCCCCTGATTTATACTTCAGTTTGAATTTGATATAAACTTCAGGACAACATACTCTGCAACTCATTTTTGTTCTTCTCCAACAGGACTGTCATCAGGACTATGTCATCATGCACTTGCATATTGGAGATATGCTCGGAGCTCTCGGCAGATTCTTTCCTGGTCAGATTTTCAGAAAATACTTGAGAAGCAGTATTCATCATATCACACAAAAGGTGCCCTTATTTGAAAGTTGTACTCTCTCCAGTCAGTTCCATGAAGGGGGGGGGGGATTTGTGTGGAGATTCTGTGCACTTTGTTTGAGATGGCAGCCTAGTGCTATGGAGGAGGAAATTGTGACTGTATTGATGAATCAGCTTCCAGTGTCACTTAGGGTGTTATTTGCTGCCCACAGTGCCATCTTAACACTTTTGAGGGCCCTGGACCATCATATATTTTGGGATCCCTGATCTTGTATTTACAGAACATATGCAACATATGTTATTATTACAATATGTTGTCATTTTTTTATTCACATATGGCATTATTACATTATATACAACATATGGATATATTACAATGTATGAGAATTATTATATACACCACCATAACCATGTTATCCCTATGAGAAGAAGTATTCAATATCCAGTAACTTTTTAAATATCACTTGAATGAAAAATGGTACATGACAAAAATTGTAGAACTTCATGAAATGTACCAAATGCATTCACATTTTGTTGTTTAGCAAATTACAAGAAATTTGGTGCTGAAAGATATGTTTCTTTCCCATTCTACAAATTATCAATGGAAATTAAATTAAAACAGAAGAAAGAAACCAACCAGTGCAGTTTCCAGACAATATGACGCACTGGACTAATATGCCGATATGCGTCCCCTGTCATTGTTATTTGTATAAACGGAGATGATGGAAAAAATATATAAGTAGCCCAGGTGGGCAAACCCCAGTGATAAACATATGTGCACTTCTTTGTATATACTGTATAACACAGGGCCGTGGATGGTGTAGTGGTAAGTGTTTGTGACTGCCACAGAGAAATATCAGGTTCGATCCCACTCGAACCACTAAACATCCGCCATGCATCAAATGGGCATGTTAAGCCGTCTGACCCCGGGTACTGGCCCCCTGGTAATAAATAAGGGCATCTTCCTCCCACTTTCTACCTCGCTTCCTTGTCACTTTCTTATCGGGCACTCTAGCCCAAATCTCCTACCTTCTTATTTCTAAGGGTTGTTTAAGACCTGGGGTCAGACACTCCTTTCCTAAAATCCTCTACTTATGATCTGATCCAATAAGAATGTAATATAAAGAGAAAAAATGATCCGGAAAAATGCTATTTGTGTGTGGCCCTCGCGGCCCTGCCTCACCCACACTCGGAATCGGAAGGGAAGTCGGCTTTCTTTGTTTCTTATTTTGTCACAGAAGATTCACCCTAACACCTAACTTTTCTCCTGCCTCCTCAGGAAATTGAAGCTACGAGGAACGTTTAAAAAAAAAGGCAAAAGAACTTCCATCTTTCTGGATTGGTGTTTCTTCTTTTCTTTAAATAAAAAAACCCATGCTGGTAAGTGGTCAAAGTGTTTGGCTTTTTGTAAGCCCATAAGACTCTTGGGGCGTGGGGGCCCCAGTTCAGGTGGGGGCCCCATTTCAGGTGGGGGCCCTGGGCACCGGCCCCATTGACCCACCACTTAAGACTGTCATGGCTTCTCGTAGTGCATATAGCCTGTTAAAGGTTATTCAGAATATTCGTTGGCAGCAAGAGGCTTTATTGAGAATGTCTGAAAAGCTATCTACTGAATGTGTTGACCATAATGTTCCTATGGCAGGGTTTCAGGAAAGGACTTCTGGTAGTCAGTGTTTCCAATGTTAGAAGGTGGGACATTTTCAAGCTTCTCGTCCACTTCGTGATTCACATCAGGGAAACTCTCCTTTAGGAACTACAAAGTGTCATGGTAGCCCCTGCTTGTCAATGGCGTACCTACATTCACAGAATGCTGTGCACCTTACCCTGAGATTACTTTAGATTGAGGGAATGTTTTAATACAGGTTTGGCATGCTCAGTGATCAGTTTGCAGACATTTAAAGAACTGTATTCATCTTTCAGTAATCAGGGAAGTTCTCAAGTTTTGCCCACTTTGGTTGCTACAAATGGTGACACTTGTAAACCAGAGGGTCTTGTCAGGTGTGTGGTAGAGATCTCAAGGCATTGTTTTCAGCATGATTTTTTGGTTCCGTCTGGGTTGGCAATTGATGTAATTGTCGGATTGGACAATAATGTCTTAAATTTCTCTGTGCATCGATACAGGTGCCCAGAGTGTGGAATCAGGTCCTGTGATGTGACTTATAGGGGGAAAGTGAGGCAGTTAGAGATTAATTGGTTAACAGAGGAGGCAAAAATTTATTTGACTCAACAGGGTAAGTTGTGTAAGGTGTATTGGAAGCGGCCTCTGATGTTTCCCGTAACCTATCTGGCAAACCTCCATGGTAGAGCATTGCATTCCTGTTAATACCAACAATCCAGTTTATAAGCACCCATATTGGCTCAGTTTTGAGAAACTCAAGGAAGCTGAAGCTCGGGTTGAGGAGAATATTTATGAGAAAATCCATGGAAGAGTTAGGAAATGACAACTCAGATGGAAAAATAGATATGATCAGCACCGTCGGGATGTAAGATTTCAGATTGGTGAGAGAGTATTATTAAAAGCACATCCACGTTCTTGTGCAGATAGGCATAGATTTTTAAGTTTCCTCCACATTGGGAAGGACCTTTCGTTATCTGTGAAATTTTGTCTTCCCTGGTGTATGAACTTCAAACCTTTGAGGGTGAACCAAAGGGATTGTACAATGTGTGTAATTTGAAACCTTTTGCTGAATGCGATTCTGCAGTTGAAACTCCAAGGGAAGAGCTTTCTCCTCAAACTTTGACTCATTCACTTTCTGTTTATCTTTCGAAAAACCAACATTCTGTTGATGTTTCCATAAATCCTGAAATTTCACTGAACTCTGTTCGAAATTTGGTTCCTGTTTCATTTTCTGTGAGACGTGGGCCTTCTGACAGTAGTTTGAGGAATAGAGAGAGTAATTATGTTTGTTCTGAGTCTGTGTCTTTGAGCATACTTCTTGTGACCCTTGATGACCAAGAGTGGGCTATAGGACATTGGCAGGTTTGCGACCCACTCGTTTTTTAACAATTTCTATTTTTGAATTTGTATTTGAACAGAGGTAGTAAAGGTTTTGTATTTATTTTTCATGTGTTATTCATTGTTACTTCCAGTGCTTATTGTTCTTGTTTTTCTTTTTATAGTTTTTTTTGGGGGGACTTATGGTAGCAAGGGGTGGTACTAATATTGTTTTGATTGTATATGTTGAATTGGCTACTGCAAGAGGGGCACCACTGAGTGGTTGGTATATTACAGTTGGGGTTTGTGAATTTAAATAAATAATTGTAACTTGCATTTTTTTATACTAAATTAGGTAAATGTGAATTTTCTATATTTGTATGAATTACTGATACAGTTTACTTAGTTGTATTAATGATAATTGAAAAAATAAACTGACTACGTGTTAAAAGGGTTTTTTTTTTTTTCTGTAACATGACAGTTACAATTTTTTTTTTTTTAATTAGGGGTATGCAAAAGTTTCCGCCATAACCAGCTGATAACACATGCTGTCAGTTCGTACATGAAGCAAAGCATGGCGGTCAATAAAGTTCATTTGCTGCACTGTTTGCTATTAATGTTTAAGTTAGGGAAAAGTGTGAGTGAAGCATACGATTCAATATGTCAGGCGTATGGTGAAACGGTTATGGGTGAGCGGATGTGTCGAGAATTGTTTGCCAGGTTTACGAAAGATGATCTAAGCTCGGAAGACTAGCCACGTGCAGGTAGACCGCAGAAACTCGCAGACAAGGAACTGGAATTACTGTTGCAAGAGGATGCCACAAAATTGACCACGCAACTGGCGAAACATTTGAAAGTGGCTTAAGCAGTTACACTGGAAGGTTTTACCACACCTGGCTTACTCCCCAGACATTGCACCCTCAGACTTTCATCTGTTTTGCTCTATGCAACATGCCCTAGCCCAACAACGGTTCACCACAGTTCCAGAGGTGGAAACTTTTGTCACTGCATTCTTCAGCTCAAAACCAGAGTCCTTCTATCACAGGGCCATTCATTTGTTGCCTGAAAAATGGCAAAAGGTCATTGATGCTAACGGCCAATATTTGGTTAAATAAATGTGTACTGGTTTCCTGATTGTTCCTGTCTCCTTTCTCCTTAAAATGGCAGAAACTTTTGCATACCCCTAATAGTTGGGTAAACTCACTTTCATGAGAAGGGGTATGCCAGGTTATGGTGATGATAGGAAATAGTTATTGCCAGAGAAATACATTCATGAGACACTGAAGGACACATAAAGGCCTTAAAGCACTTCTTCAGTCCTTTTTCTTTATTGTCTTGACATTGCATTTGCATAACATGCTTCTTGGGGATTGTTCGAAGTGAGATAAAAGAGCATGTAACAAGGATCTTATCGCTTCTTTTTTTTGTTGGACTGTGTTTTCATTTTTTTCCCCTTCATTGTGAAAACAAAAAGCCATTGAGAGACTGAAGCTGAGGATCAGCTGTTCTTGCGGGCGTTGTGCTGTCTGAGGAATTTAGTACATGCTGAGCATGATGCAATAAAATTTGAACTATCATTCTCACTTGTTCCTGCTGGCATCATGCTGTCTGTGGAGTACATGCAGGGCTGCCAGTGTTGACTAAATAGGCGACTATTGCTACTATTTTTGATGACAGGCGACTATGGCTACTATTTCTTACAAAGAACAGCCAAAAGCAACTATTTTCAGAAAAACCTTGAACTATTTTAATTGTAAGGCTACTATTTTTTTAAAAATGTAATTTGTGTTGCATATATCGATGTGCTTGTATAGCATCACTTTTAATATTGATACACGTGAATCATCATCATTGTCAACCATTATCAATCCACTGCTGGACGAAGGTCTCCCCAAGTTTCCTCCACAACGGTCTGTCTTGTGCCAGTCTCCTCCATGTCACTCCCGCATACTTTCGAATTTCATCCACCCATCTCCCATGTGGTCTTCTTTTGGGTCTTTTCCTGTCCCTTGGAATCCAATCTAAAATTTCGGCTGCCCATCGATGGTCTGTCCTTCTGGCAGTATGCCCAGCCCATTGCCATTTCAGGGATTTAACTCTGATCATGATGCCTTCCACTCTTGTCATTTTTCGGATGCACAAGTTCCTCTTCTTATCTCTCCTGGTTACACCAAGCATGCACCTCTCCATGCTGCTTTGAGTTGTCTGCAGCCTTTGTACGTCTCTTTTAGTTAAGGTCCATGTCTCTGCTCCATACGTAAGCACTGGAAGGATGCATTGATCAAACACTTTTCTTTTAAGACATAATGGCATATTGCTCTTGAAAATTATGCTGTTTCTTCCAAAAGCTCTCCAGGCAAGTTTTGTATGCCGATTAATTTCTTCATCAATGTGACCCTCACTTGATATCTGCTGTCCAAGATAAACGTACGAGTCTGTTATCTCCAGTTTTTCTCCATCAATCGATAAATCTTCATTTCTTGTAAAAGCATTGAACATGACTTTTGTCTTCTGAAAGTTCATTTTTAATCCCACTTCTTTACTCTTGTCAGCAAGTTCCTGGATCATACTCTGCAGCTCTGATGGGGTAGTTGCAAAAATGACTATGTCATCAGCAAAACGAAGGTGGGTTAGATAATCTCCATTAATCTTTATACCTTGGTTTTCCCAGTTCAGTGATTGAAAGACATTTTCCAATGTGGCATTAAAGAGTTTGGGAGATATGGTGTCACCTTGTCTCACTCCCTTTCCAATTTTTATGTGTGTTGTATTTTCAAACAGCCGAATCTTTGCACTTGCATTTTCATAGATGTTATTAATAATATTAATGTATGCATCTTCAATACCGCAGGATTTCAGAGCCATTGTAACTGCTGATGGTGTTTCACCGAATCAAAGGCTTTTTCATAATCGATAAAAGCCATGCACAATGGAAGTTCATATTCCCTTGCTCTTTCAATTAGTTCTCTCAGTACATGGATATGATCTATAGTGTTGTAGCCACTCCTGAATCCAGCTTGTTCTCTCGGTTGAGCCATGTCCAGTGTTACCTTCAAACGGTGTGAAAGAACTTTAGTGAAGATTTTATAAACCACTGATAGGAGGCTGATAGGTCTGTAGTTCCTGAGATCCTCAATGTCACCTTTTTTATGAAGCAGGATCATTATAGCGTTGTTCCAATCCTCAGGAATCTTCCCTTCATTAAGGCATCGAGTGAAAATTTGGGCGAGTACTGTTTCGATTTCTCCACTTGCTTCTTGTATGATGTCTACAGTAATTCCATCTTCTCCTGGAGCTTTCCCCCATTTCATGTTCTTGATTGCATGTGCAACTTCTGCTGGGAGGACTGGAAGAACTCTGATACTGGTACCTTCCATGATGTCTGGAGTACATGCATTATCCCTTTCATATAACTTGGAGTAGAAATCTTTCACTCTTGTCAAAATTTCGCCTCTATTTCTTGTTACAGAACCATCTTCTTTTCTCAGTGCCATAATCTGTTTTCTTCCCTTACTGAGATGTCCCTTTGCTGTCTTTAGGCTTTGGTTGTTTTCAATTGCTTTCCTCACTAGTTCACAGTTGAATTTCCTTACGTCTTCAGTGATACTTTTTCGTACTGTCTTGCATAGCTCTATGTATTCCACTTTGGAAGTCACATCTTCTTTAGTTGTCCTCATCTCTCTTCTTTTTTGCATCAACATTTTGGTTTTTCCTGATAATTTGTTCACATGCAACTTGTTCTTAGACCCAGCTAATTTTGTTGCTGTTTCCATAAGAGCTTTGGTTACTTTTCTGTTAACTTCAGAAATATCCACTTCTTCCGATGTTAGGCCTTCTAAAGCAGAGAATCTGTTCTTCAGTTCCAACTTGAAGGTATTATGGTGTTTTTTAAGGTTGGTTATGTCAATACATTTTGTTTGTCTTATGAGCTTGCCACGTTCAAGTTTAGTGTTGAGGTGCATCTTACATCTCACCAATCTATGGTCACTACCTGTGTTGAACTTGTTTAGCACACCGCAGTCTTCTATGGCGAATTTTTTGTTACACATAATAAAATCAATTTCATTTGTCATTCCATTTGGATGTCTCCATGTCCATTTCCTGTGTGGCTTTTTCTTGAAAAAGGAGTTCAAGATGAAAAATCCTTCTGCCTCTGCAAACTCAACGAGAGTATTTCCACGCTGGTTTCTGTTGCCGTGACTGAATTTACCTACTGAAGTTTCATTCTGTTGCCGTTGCCCTATTTTTGCATTGAAATCTCCCATAATTATCTTCAAATGCTGCTTACCTTTATTATTTAGATGACGAATTTCCTCATAAAATTCTTCAATTTCTTCTTCAGGATGACTTGTGATGGGTGCATAAGCTTGAATAATCTGGGCCTGGTATCTTCTCGAGAGTTGGATAACGAGTCGTGCAGCTCTGTCAGAGGAACTTTCAACTTCTACAACTTTATCCTTCAGTTTCTTGTTTATTATAAATCCAACACCACTAGTTCTGCCAGTATCTGTCCCACGATAGTAGAAGAGATGTCCACTTTTCAGTTCAATGAGATCTCCTTTTCTCCTTACCTCACTTAGCCCGACGATGTCCCACTTGATCCTTTGTAGTTCCTCTTCCAATTCAAGAAGCCTTGAATCAGAAGATAGGGAGCGTCCATTATACATAGCCAAGGTCAGCATCAGATGGCAGCCTAGTCCGGTCCTCCAGTGATTCTTAGCACCCTCTGCCTTCATGTCGCACTGGCTGCTCGCTGCCTTGGCCAGGTACATTCCAGCTGCCAGAGACTGAGGGCCAAGATTTAAGTTGTGGAGTCATTTTGGAGGGGTTTGGCCATAACTCACCACGCTGGCCAAGCGGGTGGGTGAGTGTGGGATAGCATTTCCTTTAATCCCGATGGTATAGTTATACCGCTATTGGCGGTCGTCAGAGCCCCTTTAGTGGGAACAGGATGCACCATGAGAAGGCGGGGTTGACATTTGTCAAGGAGAGGCTGTGATGTTACGCATCACCTGACCTTACATCCCACACGTGAATATCAACTTTGATATCGATATATATATATATGTCAAATCCATGGTTCAAACGCATCCTGGAATTCCATTTTGTCCTGGAAAAGTCCTGGAAATGTCCTAAAATTCTGTTACATGTCCTGGAATTTTATCCATTTCTGCCTTTTTGTCCCTGCACGATGTTTTGTAGTTGAGGATTTTTCTACTGACAATAACTTATGTCTGACAAATTTCCCTCCCCACCCCCTGCAAAGTGTGTGTGTGGCGGGGGGGGGGGCGCTATCAGTTTTCTTGTTTAGGAGGACTGCAGCTGCGTTATTAGCATCTTTTGTATCCTGCTCATGTTATAACCATCTGTCCCGCCGGGGAGACCATATCTCTGCAATTATTAGTTCGATTTGTAAAATTCTTTTTGTATTGGGAAGCTTAAAATGTGAGAATGATGATCCATTCATTCTGGGGTTGTTTTTTTGATGCACAAACTTCACCGCTAGAGGGTGCAAATGGAGATCATATCGAATTTAAAATGCATTTCATATATTTGCTTCTAAATATCCAATTTAAAAATTATTTTTCCTTTCAATGACATTTATATCGAAGACTATTTTAGTTAGTCTCTTTTTTAAATAATGCATAAATTTTCCGCTAGGGGGCATAAAGATAAATCACTATTTTCCCAATATCTCCGCTTCTAATAGTCCGATTAGAAAAATTCTTCCTGAGTCGGATACAGCTCTTGAGGTTGAAATGGTTTGCATACAAATTCTCATTTCTGGTAATGGTTTGGCCACCATTGGGCGTAAATGCTTATTTTGGCTTCTGATGTATTTGCAACGAAATCTGAGCTGGAAACTCGATTGAAAAAATTCTTCCGTGAACCGATACCGCTTAACTCTGAAAACTTTTTGAGAATACTTCCTGCTTTAAATAGTGCACAATTTTTCCACCAGGGGGCGTACACGTATATCTTATTTTTGGTCCATATTTCTGTTTCTAGGAGTCTCGATTTGAAAAATTCTTTCTTTGTTGGAGAACATTTTTGGTGCGAAATGTTTCTCATAAAATTTCAAACATTTCTTAACGCACAAGTGTGCCACTAGAGGGCGTAAGCTCACATTTCCGTTTACAGTAATATCTGCAGACTAAAAACCTGACTGAAAAATGTTCTCTTTCGATCAGATACCTAACTATAAAAACTCCTTATTTGTATTTTCTTCACAAGATAATGCACAATTTTGCCGCTAGGGGACGCAAATATTTAATCTATTTTTCTTAATATCTGTACTTCTAAATGTCCAATTTAAAAAATTCTTTTAACACCAGATACCATTTATCGTATGGAACACTTCAGTTTGTGCTTGAGGAGGTTTGTGGTTCACAATTCTGCCACTAGGTGGTGTTTGTGTACTTCTGTTTGCAGGCCTTCTCTGCCTGTAAAAACCCTATTGACAAATTTCTTTTTCTTTGAATAAAGCTCATATTGAGAAATGGCTTCCTAGTTTAATTGAATTAATAATCTAAAGCAACTTATGGGAATTTACTAGGAAAATTTTTTCATTTATAGCAAATTTTCGGAGAAAACTCTTCTCCTTCTTCAGGCTCTCTTGTTGTTGTCACTTTTTGCTTGTCACTATCATGGTTACGGTTTACCTTGACCAGTTACGGTTAACCTTGACGGTTTAGGTTATTTTTCAACAAATCCTGCCAGATGTTAGGCAGGGAAAATCCTTTGCAGTCATTGATGATGGAATTTTGATTTTTCTCAATCTCTATTCCTTCTTTCAGTTTTCTTTTTTGGAAATTGCTTTGGAAACTGATTACTTTAAAGGAATTCCAATCCATGCTGTGCCCAGTTTCTCTAACATGCCTATCTAATCCAGTCTTGTTGGAGCAATTTTTTATAGCTGCTTTATGCTCAGCTATACGAGTTTCTAGTCTGCGACCTGTTTCACCTATGTAAGATAGTCCACAACTACAATTTACTTCATAAACTACTCCTTGCATTTTTAAAATATCTTCTTCTCTTTGAACTATTTTAGGGAAAAAAATTTTAACTTTGTTCTCTAAACTTGGAGCTAGCCTAATATTGTATTTTTTACTAATTCTCTTTAAAGCCTCAAATAAACCCTTGTGATAAGAAATTTTTCTAGTGAATTTTACTTCTTGCTTTTGTGGGTTCTTCTTACCATTAAAATTCAGAAGCTTCTCAATTTCTTCTTTAGGATAGTTATTTTCTGCAAGTATGACTTTAAGCTCTTCTTTATGGGCTTCTTTTTTATCTGCAGTAGAAACTATTTTATTAATTTTTTCTAAAAACTGACTTGCTACATTTTTCTTAATAGAAACTGGATGATACGAATTGAAATCCAGTAGTCTTTTAGTATTCATTGGTTTTTTATACCAACTAGTGAGGAATTTTCATCTTCATAATAGATAGTAATATCTAAGAAGTTTATTCTTCTTTCTTTTGAAGTTCAATAGTGAACTTAAGGGAATCATCTAATTCATTGAATGAGTCTAGAATTCTTTCTGGAACAATTTCTGAGCTATCTATTATAAATAAGATGTCATCCATGTATCTGCTATATAAGCAGAAGTATGTGGGTTGTACTAGTATCTTTTCTTCTAGTTTTCCCACATAATAGTTAGCTAAGAGTGGGGAGAGTGGGGAGCCCATAGCTAGCCCCGATTTTTGAATGAAAAAAGTTTTCCCAAATTGAAAGTAGTTGTTCTGCAAAGAGAAAGTAAGCATTTCAAAAATTCCTACTAATATGTTTTTTTCCTTGTTGTGAAAAACTATTAGGTCTGCCAAGTCTTCCGCTATAAAGTCTATAAGTTGATCTATATTAATGTGAGTATACATAGACACTATATCTAAACTACCCATAATAGGAGAATCTAATTTAGGAAGAAGTTCTAGTTTTTCTTTTAGCTGCATTGAGTTTTTAATCAAGTTAGGTGGCTCTTTTTAAAAAAAAGAGTTTTTAATCAAGTTAGGTGGCTCTTTTTTAAAAAAAGAGCCACCTAACTTGATTAAAAACTCAATGCAGCTAAAAGAAAAACTAGAACTTCTTCCTAAATTAGATTCTCCTATTATGGGTAGTTTTAGATATAGTGTCTATGTATACTCACATTAATATAGATCAACTTATAGACTTTATAGCGGAAGACTTGGCAGACCTAATAGTTTTTCACAACAAGGAAAAAAAACATATTAGTAGGAATTTTTTGAAATGCTTACTTTCTCTTTGCAGAACAACTACTTTCAATTTGGGAAAACTTTTTCATTCAAAAAATCGGGGCTAGCTATGGGCTCCCCACTCTCCCCACTCTTAGCTAACTATTATGTGGGAAAACTAGAAGAAAAGATACTAGTACAACCCACATACTTCTGCTTATATAGCAGATACATGGATGACATCTTATTTATAATAGATAGCTCAGAAATTGTTCCAGAAAGAATTCTAGACTCATTCAATGAATTAGATGATTCCCTTAAGTTCACTATTGAACTTCAAAAGAAAGAAGAATAAACTTCTTAGATATTACTATCTATTATGAAGATGAAAAATTCCTCACTAGTTGGTATAAAAAACCAATGAATACTAAAAGACTACTGGATTTCAATTCGTATCATCCAGTTTCTATTAAGAAAAATGTAGCAAGTCAGTTTTTAGAAAAAATTAATAAAATAGTTTCTACTGCAGATAAAAAAGAAGCCCATAAAGAAGAGCTTAAAGTCATACTTGCAGAAAATAACTATCCTAAAGAAGAAATTGAAAGCTTCTGAATTTTAATGGTAAGAAGAACCCACAAAAGCAAGAAGTAAAATTCACTAGAAAAATTTCTTATCACAAGGGTTTATTTGAGGCTTTAAAGAGAATTAGTAAAAAATACAATATTAGGCTAGCTCCAAGTTTAGAGAACAAAGTTAAAAATTTTTTCCTAAAATAGTTCAAAGAGAAGAAGATATTTTAAAAATGCAATAGTTTATGAAGTAAATTGTAGTTGTGGACTATCTTACATAGGTGAAACAGGTCGCAGACTAGAAACTCGTATAGCTGAGCATAAAGCAGCTATAAAAAAATTGCTCCAACAAGACTGGATTAGATAGGCATGTTAGAGAAACTGGGCACAGCATGGATTGGAATTCCCTTAAAGTAATCAGTTTCCAAAGCAATTTCCAAAAAAGAAAAACTGAAAGAAGGAATAGAGATTGAGAAAAATCAAAATTCCATCATCAATGACTGCAAAGGATTTTCCCTGCCTAACATCTGGCAGGATTTGTTGAAAAATAACCTAAACCGTCAAGGTTAACCGTAACCGTCAAGGTAAACCGTAACCATGATAGTGACAAGCAAAAAGTGACAACAACAAGAGAGCCTGAAGAAGGAGAAGAGTTTTCTCGAAATTTGCTATAAATGAAAAAATTTTCCTAGTAAATTCCCATAAGTTGCTTTAGATTATAAATTTCTTTTTGTTATTGTATGCCATTCGCTATAATAAAGATGGAGAATGAATAAGATTTTTGCTACAATAAGAAGATCCTCTTCAAATAATGTACAACTTTCGCCCTAGGGATTGTAAAGGTCAAAATGTTTTTCTTGCTATCTCTGCTTCCGGGAGACGTATTTGAAAAGTTTTTTTTCCTTAGCATAGCTTTTGCTATGAAGAATGCTTTTCTCTTGTTTTCAACTTTTCCATTATGCAAAATTCTTCTGCTGAAATGCATAGTTATATCATGTTTCCTTCTATATCCTCCTTTTAACTGATCAATTTGAAAATCTTTTTGTCTCTAATATCTTCCTTCTGCTATGGGAAACGTTTTTTGTGCCATTTGTTATTTTTCGTAACATATTTTTTTATTTTTTAGCCACTGGTGGAAGTAAATAGCTGATTGTGTGTGTGTGTGTGTGTGTGTGTGTGTGTGTGTGCGTGTGCGAAGTGGAGGGGGGTATTTTACCTTTACTGAAATTTGGTAATGAATACTTTATATAAAAACTTGCCATAAAATCAGATTGCTTTCTATTGGGTTGTCGGAAAAGTCATGACATATTTTAGCCATGTTTTGCAAAGGTCATTTATTGATAGAAAGAACAAATATCAATCAATGATATAATGCTCGTTTTGTTCGACAACCTTTTGCCATCTTTCAGTGAGCTGCAGAATGACTCGTTCATAGAAGAACCTGTCTTTCGTGGCGAAAAACTGTACAAGATGCTGATTTACAGCCTCATCTGAATTGAACGTTATACCACACAAGGACTGTTGAAGAGAGCAAAACAAGTGAAAGTCTGATGGTGCAAGGTCAGGCGAGTATGCTGGGTGCGGCAACACATCCCACCCAAGCTCCAATAATTTTTGGCAGGTGATCAAACTTGTGTGTGGTCTTGCGTTGTAGTGATGAAACACAACACCTTTACGATTAACGAGCTCTGGACGTTTCTAGATGATGGATTCATTCAAACTGTCCAATTGCCGACGGTACACTTTTGAATTGATTATTTGGTTCCATGGTAGGAGTTCGAAAAACAAGACTCCTTTAAAATCCCACCACAATGAGACCAGAACCTTCCACTGATGAATGTCTGAAATTTTATCTGTCGGGGAAAACTTTCTTGTGATCTTCAGGCATGAGATTTTTTCACGGATTCGAGGAATTTTGCTTTTCCCGTTATCATTTGAGTCATTCACGAGATCGATGCACTACTGAGAAAAAAAGGGGGCGTTGTTTTCCGTCTGAGGACGAAATTCCGACTTTCAAAACTTTCGAAAGCGGAAGTTAGACGAAGTTAAGATTTCTCCTGTAGTTGTAATTTTTTTTCTCGCTCTGTGTTCATTGCACCTAATATTGTTGTCAAATGTTTATTCCATAAATATTTGTGTTTCAGCTTGAAAATGGAGGGAAAATGTCCGAAAACGGAAGTCGGACGGAACGAATATTCCGCCCGTAATCCCCCCCCCCCTGTGATGTTCCCTGTATTTTTTTTTGTTGTTAAATATTATCCCACACCCCATAAATATTTGCATTTCAACTTGATAAGTGAGGGGAAAGATTCTGAAAACAGTACTGACAAAGTTAGAAAATTTGTAAGAATTGATGCATAGTTTTCAAAAGTATTTATGTTCCCAAAGTTGCACTGTTTATCTAAAATAGTGAAAGCTTTGATATCATGCATTCACAGTCCACAGCTTAAAAGTTCTTTCAGCATGATGGATGAAATTATTGTCATCTGAGGGCATAAAAAAAAGGAAAAAGGAAAGGAAAACAGCAATGAAGAAATTGAAAGGGAAAATGAAGAACAGAAAGAAAAATTAAGCAATGGATGCTATGCTGCTGCAGAATCAACAAAAGACAGATATAGCTATAGAACTTGCAAAGAAAGCAATGCTTGTTCACAAGAGGAAACTTGAGCAGATGTCTAGCAAGAAAAAATACTGTGTTTGAAGCAGTGTCTTTTAAAACTAAAACCATTATATTTTGTTTTGAATTCAGTAATTTTATATTTTGAATATAGTGATATGCTGCAGTTTAATATTTGCATAAATAAAATACAGTGAACAATTCAGTCTTGCTCGTGCTGCGTTATATTTACACTATTTTGCCACACGTTCAGATTTTTCACCTGGTTAAAAAGTTCAGCCTCATGTATGTTTATCCAAGAAAAACAACTCATAGATTCCCCAAGACCATAGCTAGCAGGGGGCTTGAGGTAGAACAGCCCCCCCCCCCCCCCCACCCCGGAAGACGGCCGTTGTTGTAAATTCTCTGAATATTTATTTTTGGTGGTTTATAAAAATCACTCTTGTGCTTCATTATAAGCATAATACCTTATTTATTCGTGTTGAACTTTTTTTTTTTTTTTTAAAGTGAAATTGAAATGATGATACAGTACGAATGTTGAAAGACTCGAAAGAAAAAACAAAAAACCTTCTCGATGTGAATCTTAAGAAACAGTTGCACCAATGATTCTCAACCACACAGGCACATGGCTTGTTGGTGTTAAGGGTCAGGAAAAAGAGAAATACCCCCCCTCTCACCTCCCCCCAAAGAAAAACAAACAAACTCCGGAAGTGTGGGTGCATAGTTGTGCAGAAGGGACTATGTTGCCCAGAAGAGGTAACTCTATTTGTGCTTGATAAGAGACTGAGAGGCGAAGCTGCTGTTAAGAAGCTTCTGTCATAGTTAATTGTCTGCTAAGAAGTAATGGCGAGGGAAGGGGATGTGGATGGAAGTTAAATATACATCCCTCTAGGCATTGGAAAGTAGTGCTAAAAAGAAATCTTTGTGTGAGTGAGAGAGAGAGAGAGCTTTTAACTTTTTCCTATTCATTGTTTTGGGGTCAGTAGCAGCAGTTTTGCGATGCCTGTGTATGGGAGAAAAGGGTTGTTGGCGTGAATCTGAGGTTGCTTGGTTTTTGAGTAGGGAAGGAAGGGGGTTTGGCTGTTTACTGCAGCAAGAAGAGGCTATCTTCTAGCGCTAGTAAGGGAGAACGTATGATAAAAAAATGAAAAAAAATTGGAACTGAAGAAAGGGAGTAAAAAGAGTCAAAATATGACATCACTAACTCCTTGATGCTTTTACATAGATCCACAAAAAGGACCAGAATAGTAAAATAAAAATTAAATGCACTGCTCAAAATAATCGGGGGAGCAAGAAATATTGTAAGAAAAATCATGTGCAACTCATGTTGTTGTACTTTAAAATATACTATGGCTAGAAATAAAGTATACTGAAAGGTGGCAGCACTATACGCCATTGTTATTCCCGGGAGTGTGGTTTGACGAATCTTCAGTGTGACCTTGGTTCATGAAGTTGTATTGCATGATGATACATAATGGCTCTTAAGTATTTGTGAAAATGCTTTTATCATGGAACACTATTTTTGCTCATACGCAATTTACTGTTCCGGGGGACTCGGTGTGAATTATGTTTTAAACTTTTAGAAGAAGAATTTGACAAAACTCCACAAATGAAGTGAACAGTCTTGTTGGTGAAGAAATTTAGACAGACAGGATTTGTTCTGTGTCAATTAAAAAATTGCTGTGGATAGAAACGCATGTCGACAGGCAATGAGAATGCAGGGATTGTGCTTGATAAGATTTTGTGACCACCAAAGAAAAGTCAGTGGCTTATTGCTAAAGAACTTGGTATGAATAGAATGTCTGTGCAGACACTTGTTCATGAATTGGGAGCATTTTCATTATCATATACAGGTATGCCATAAGTTACACGACCCTGATAAATTACAGAGGCTTTTATTCTGTGCTTCTGTGCTAACACATTGGCAAACGTGTATGAAGATGAACATTTTCTGTCCAATATTTGGTTTTCTGGTGAATGCCATGTCACCTTGGACAGTTATATGAACAAACAAACTGCTAAATTTATCAGGATTGAATGGCTGACTGAAGTTCTTGAACATCCTCTACACTCTGAAAAGGTTACTGTGTGGGGTGCCATTTCTGGCCATTGCATCATTGGACCCTATTTTTTGGAAGATGTGAATGGTAGACGTGTTACTGTCAATCAGGAAATGTACAGAGGACTGGTGATATCTCACCCCTTATGGCAGATTTGAGATAATTTTGTTGGGCTAGAAATATGCGTTTCAGACAACAGTGCTTTTAGCAGGATGGTGCGAAAGGAGCACAGGATACACCACTGGAGACACATTGCAGCTCCCTTCGAGAACACTTTCAGAACCACATCATCTCAAGGACAGCAGACAGTCCATATCCTTTAAATTCTCCCAATCTCACACCACCGAATGGTTATATGGGGCATACTGGAAGAACGTGCCTACCACAATCCAGTGCTTCTTGAATTGCACAACTGAAAAGCAACATCAGACATGTGTTGCACTCAATTTCACTAGACACAATTGTGGCAATGTTTGCAAACTTCCACTGTTGGTATGAAAAATGTCTGGAGTTGAATGGTTCACACATGCAACATGTAATCTCAGTCTTGTAAATGCACTGTAAGATCTTCGCTACCTATGAGTCTTGTACACATGTCATCTGAATCTTGTACACATTTAAGATCTTTGTTACTGTACTATTCCAAAATTAAACGCACATTCTTTTTCGTCCTTGCCTTATTACTCGACGTAATGTTCGGTATATTTTATTTCCGGCCGTGCTTTTTTATTTTTATATAAGATACAGTAGAATATTCAATAATATGGGTAAGAAAAAGCACATTAGGCCGTCCCGGTGGCACAGTGATC
The DNA here is from genome assembly GCA_039090855.1 of Macrothele yani. NCBI lineage: Eukaryota > Metazoa > Arthropoda > Arachnida > Araneae > Macrothelidae > Macrothele > Macrothele yani. The sequence goes on along the minus strand of CM077023.1, from coordinate 97,161,403 downwards.
TAAGTGCTGGCTTATGATCATTAGTCCGATAAGGGTCTGGGGTTTGAATCCAGGTGAGGCATGGAGGTTGTGTTTGTCTTTTGGCTCTGGTTGTCTCCCTTCCCTGGAACCAGTGGCCCTAAATTAGGAAGGGCGACTGCTTATAGCCCATCGAGTTGCTCACGGTGGCCGTTAAACCTTCACCCACCCCCTCCCCCTAAAAAAGCGCATTAGCAAATTTTTATGCAATATTACTATTTAATGCACATGATGCCATATGCTATACAACAATATGCATATCTGTACAAGAAAAATGAGATTTCAAGGTGGTTAACTGTCCTCTAGTAGGGTGTATAATCCCCTCAAATGGCCAAGACTGCCGTACACCTGTATGGCATGGAATTGATGAGGTTTTCGAGAAGGTTTTGGGGAGTATCTCTGCCACTCCTTAATGAGGGCAGTGTCCAGTTCATGAAGAGTCAACAGTGGTGCTGGTCAAGCTGCAGTGTGTCTGCCAAGTGCATCCCAGGCATGCTCAATTGGATTTAAGTCAGGGAGACATGCTGGCCACTTCGTATGCTTGATTCCCTCTTCTTGAAGCATGTTGTCCTCTAGCTGTGCTCTATGAGGTCGAATGTTATTATCCATAGAAAGGAATGAACCACTGATGGCTGCAGCATACAGCATGACAATAGGTATGAAAATCTTGTTCCTCTATCTCAGGGCTGTCAGACTGCCATTCATTATGACTTACAGGTCCGTACGTCCACCGATAATTATGCCTCCCTCAACAATCAATCCATGACCATCGTAATGTGATGTTTCTTGTACAAAAACTGGGCTTTTTCGCATGTCGAGTTCCCTCCAGATAAGAACTTGTCGATTGTCAGACTCTAGGCTGAATCTCAACTCATCAGAGAAGAGAATTTGACTCTACACATCACAACCCCAACCATGATATTCCGCAGCCCTGTTTTCACAGGCAGTATGGTGCCTTGTGTTTAAAGGACACCTTAGTGAAAACATGACCCCAACCATGATATTCCGCAGCCCAGCTTTCACAGGCAGTGTGGTGCCTTATGGTTAAAGGATACCTTAGTGAATACAATAATGGTCTGCGTGCATAAAGGACACCTTGGTGAAATACAATTACAGATAGTTTGAGTTGACAACTTCTGTCCTGTTGACATGAGAAGCTCTCACTGGAGCTGAGTAGCATTTTGCTACCTGTTGCGACTGGCTGTTAACAATAGTAACGGCCGTTCCTTGCTATAGTTGTTCATGGACAAGCTTGACCTTGCCTTCATCGAACACTTCCCGTATTCTGCAATCATGTCCATATGTGGGAAACGACACTTTGTTACACTCCAATGGCTTCTACTATCATTCACTGTGTCTGACCAGCTTCCAGTCTGCCAATAGCTCTCCTCACCATTGATTCCGGCAAATCATGCTGCTGTGACATTGTTGAAACTGGACTTCAAGAAACAAAAGGTAACGATAAATGTGACAGAATAAAAGACCTCCCGGAAAATTTTTGTTTCTATCCCAGTCTGTGATTTATGCATTCTGACGTCACAAACGCTAATTTACTTAAGGATATGCATTATTCAGCTGTCTGTCGCACTCGCATTTTGCACATTTTGGCAAGATATCTCATGATTGGCTTGCATAATGTTGCTAAAGTCACATGCTTCCCTAATTATTTTGAGCAGTATAGTTTATCCAACGATAAGGAACCTGCACCTCAACCACAATCAGATAAATTCAGGGAATGTGATTTTTCAATATATTTAAAGATAGTTCAGTTTTCTTTCAGCCCCTAATTTTTTATATTTTTGCATTATATTTTATTGCTTTTACTTTCTGGAGTGGAAAAATTATTCTCTAGTGAAGTAAATTAATTAAATTTGTGAATTTAAGGGAGCAAAAAAACAAAGAAAAACTTGTGTCTGTGTTCATGGAAAAGGTTAGTTTGTAGTGTGACACTGAGCTCCCTCAAGTTCATTAATAGCCTATTTTATTTATTTCATGTTTTTTAAGCTTACAAAATGCTTCAGAAGCTATTGTCATTAGGTCAAGAAAAAAATAATAGGTCACTAAAAAGTCAAGAAATTCCACTTTGTAAATCTGGTAGGCACCCTGTAGATGTCAATTTTGCAATAATGAAATATCAGAAAGAAGATTGACCTGGTAATTGGAGGGGCAGTCAGAGCTTATATAAAATCAAGTAGTTTTTTTTAGTACACAGTTAAGCAAGTTATATTCTAGTGTCAGAAACTTCTACAAAGTGGCCTGTGCATATATACTGAAGACGTTTCCTATGCAAAGTGAACTTCTGAAGCATGCTGTAGTAGCAGATATCTCAATGCAAAAGAAGGCTTTTTATGCTTCCATAGAATGCACGGTCTCATTTCCAAATGTGCTGAACTTTGCAGAAGTAAGTAAACTAGATGCAAAGTTTGCTGCTTATCAGTTTGACTCTATCAATGAAGCTGCATATCCTAGAGCAGATGTGGTATGGAATGAAATATCTAAGATGAAGGATTCATCTGGCCTTCCCAAGTATTCTGCTAGTTTGTTGATTTCATTAGTTTTATTTCATTAGCTTGTTGCTTAAACTAATGTTGGAAATATTGACTATCCCTCATAGCAATTCGTCTACAGAGAGAATATTTAGTATAGTGAGAAAAAACCACACAGACTTCCATCCAACAATGAGCACCAAAACATTAAGTGCCCTACTTGTACAGAAAAGTAAAGCATTTTCCTCACGTGAGCAGTGTTATAAAAAGAAGTTTCCTGAAAAAGAATATACCGCTGCAAAACAAGCAACAAGGGAGTCTTTATGTCAGTAATGACATGAGATAAGTGCAATATTTCTAATTTAATTTCATAATTTTTTGTCATGATAGTGTGAACTTATAAGAATATTACACTTTTCATTTGTTGATTTCTGATGAAATACCCTTTCTGCATGTTAACAATGAGGCTTCGTATGGTGATTACTGATAGGCACCTCAGAAGGTTGGGACCTCTGCGTACTACATGCCAAGATGACAAATCTGCAGCGAAATATTCCATCCGTGTACCTCAGTTGGGAGAGCAACTTACTCCAGAGTGAGAGGGTGCGGCTTCGATCCCTGTCACGAACAAATTTGTGTTTTCATCATATCATATCATATATCATATATCACTAAGCTGTTCTCTGAGATTCAGAGGTTAGCTCCACAAAGAAATACAAACTACCAGATAATTTTCAACTGATTATTGACTTACTGTTGCCATATCAAATTTCTCTATTTACAGCGATCTTGACATACAACTTGGGCTTCACTGACATCCATCACACGACGTACACAAGATCTTCTATACTTCATACTCATAATCTTTTTCTCATGCAGACACTCCTGAATCTGACCTCCCATGACTTCCTTGGCCTTCCTCTGCATTTCCTTCTTGCCTCTTGGGCTAAAAAAAAATTCTTAGTAAGCTTTTTTATTTGTGTTTTCACTGTATTTATGAACTATCATTAACCTACAACTTAATGCAAAAGCCTGGGCTGCCAGAACTGGAATATAATGGCCCAAAATAGAAAACAATGGAAAAAACTTGTTGAAGAGGCCAAGTTTCACACTGAGCTGTAGAGCCAAGAAGAAGAAACCTACAACATAAGTTTCAAATGTGTGCATTTACGTCCCACCCGTGGGTCGTTTAAAGATATATACATAAAGTGACTGATACCCAATATGTATATACATTTTTTTTGTCCCTCTGAAATATGTAGAAGTTATTGCTTTAGCACAAAAGGATAGCGCACATTTCTGGGTGTCACACATGAAAGAAATGTGTTATGACCCACAGGTGGGTCATAATGCAGCAAACATATTAAGTTTTTGAGAACATCTTGGTCTATGCGCTGAATCAAAGATGTCACATTAGGGGAGAAGAATTTCACCATGATATCGCCGTTACACAGCATATCTTCTTTTTGACATGAAGGCACATTGTTAGGAAACAAAATGGCCTTTCTTGGAAGTTTCATCTTCAAATATTTTTCTGAACCTTGGGCACAGATTCTTCATGAAACCACAATTTGAAGAGTGCAGCATCCATCAAAGCTTTTTTGTTGTTCTTGTAGTAAACCAGCATCATTGAAACTGGTAGATTTTAGAATCCCTGAGGCTTTGTAGATTTTCCAATAACCATAAGAGGCAGTCAATGGTTACCAGAGGCATTACTATGGACCAATATGGTTATTCTTTCCTTGCTCCATTTGTAGCCTGGAGCTGATGGTTCTTCATGCCATGCCAAGGTTTTTGTGGGCAATATTTTGTAATTCAAGCCTGTTTTGTCACAATTAGAAATCTGTTCTGAACAGTAACTTCTTCATAAATTGTTTTTTTTTTAACCATTTCTTTGAAAATGTTTACAGCTTAACATCTCCAGATCATTTTTCTTCACAAATATTAAGTTGGCATGCACCATACCTCTTTTTCCATCTATCAAGCCAGCCATTGCTGGCTGTGAAGTATTCAGTTTCCTCTGGGAAATGTTAACATACTGACAAAGCTTATGCCTGTAGCATTAGTCCTGAAATTTGAGCTCCTTTTTCTTTTTGTTGCACAAACGATAAAAATAATCCTTCTTCCACTTTCATGTATACGTTGCTCTTCATAGTTTTATGTTGAGTAGACACTAGCAGTTTTCTCCTTCCACATTGTCAATTTTGCATGATTGCATAAACTGTGTTTGATGGTGACATGCCCAACACCAAACAGCTGCAATCTTTTTATGACACTCCCCTTTATCAATATGCTGAAGAGCCTCAATCTTTGTTTGAAGTGAAGGTACAGACTTTCTTGCATTTTGCAGAGATCACTCATGTTTAGATGTTTATGGGATGAATTAGATGAACAAATATTGCATGTACATGGGAGCTCTGTGTGCATGCGATTTTACTGATACGTATGACTGAGATAAGAGCTGATATGATTGAGAGAGCTCTCGACAGTGCGGTCGGATAACCAGGGAGAATGGGGGGGGGCAGATAATGTGAAGTCACTTATTAGGGGTTCTACTGTAATAGCAATTTTACCCTTAATACAAGGTAATTCAAAATGATTCATCCCATTTCAAATGACTATATTTTATGTGTTTCTAAATATACAGTGATTGTACATAGGATAAAGAAAAATCTGTCCAAATTTTGTTCTCATACGTTATAAATGTTCTATGTGACTTCTGTTAGTCACGCAAACTATGCCAAGGCAATAATCAAATTCCTGCCATACCTGATCAAGCATGTCTGTTGTCAATGACTGCAGAGCACTATGAATGTGAACTTTGAGTTCATCTAGCATTGTGGGACTTGGTGGCACATACAGGTAACCCCCGTTTAACACGGTAGTTAGGTTCCTAAAAAATGCTGTGTTATGTGAATCCGTGTTATACGAAACAAAGAACTAGTACAAAAAACAGGGTTATGTTCCAAAAATTAAAAAAACTATACTATTTTCTGTTTATAACTAAGAGAAATATGTTTAATATACTAAGAGAAATAAAAGAATAATTAATCGAAAGTAGTAGTACAGTATACATATGTATTACATAGTGTTTTCTTCATCAAAATTACTAAGCACCATTAAATGAGGGCATCTTCTTTCAGGCCAAATATCCGCATCTTCTGAGCTTTCTTCAGCAGCATCTTGAGTTATGTGCTCTACTTTTTGCAAAAAAAGCTGTTATTTTCGGTTGTTTGCTTTTAGCTGAGAGATCTTTATAAATTTTGATGTATGGAGCTAAGCAGTTGTGAAGTTCTCTCCTAAATTTTGTGCTTCTTTCAGTGGAAGGATCTTAAATTAATGTCAAATATAACTCCAGTTGTTCAACTAAGTCTAGGCCTTTCTTTATGCTTTTTAGGGTAAAATGTTTAACTTCATCGTTTCTGTCTGTGCTATCATTCTCACTAATTTGGTTTATCCCAGATGTCATTTCCACCAAATTTGCTTCATCAGTCTCTTCTTCCACAAGTAGTTCTTGAATATCTTCGACATTCATATCGTCAAAACCTTCTCCTACTATAGACTAAGCAAGTTGTAATATTGCATCCATTCTGTTTTTCGCTGGCTCAATTCTGACCATATATTTTTCCAACAGGTATTTAATGTTGTCGATTATATTTCTTTGATGGATGAAGTTATGAGATTAATACAGTCCAAAATTGTAAAAAGTTTCCATGCTTCCATGACTTTGATAGATTTGTCATCGACTTTGTTCAAAACCCATTGCAATGATTTCCTGATGTAAATGGTTTTAAATGTACCTATAATTCCCTGATCTAACAGTTGAAGTAATGAAGTTGTATTTGGTGGTAGGAAAATTATTTTGACATTTGGGTGATTTAAATCTTTTGGATGGCTGGGTGCATTATCCAATATCAGTAGAACTTTAAAATCTTGATTTTTCTGCTTTAAGTAGTTTTCAACACTTGGTACAAAGCAGTTTAGAAACCATTTTTTTAAATAAATCAGTTGTTACCCAAGCTTTCTTATTTGCCATTCAATATACCAGTAAAGCATTCTTCTTTAGGTTTTTCATTGCACGAGGATTGGGGGATTTATAAACTAGCATGGGTTTTTCCATGTGATCGCCTCAAGCGTTACTGCACATAAGTACGGTCTTTTGATGCCTTAAAACCTGGTGCAACTTTTTCATTTTTTGAAATAAATGTTCTGTTGGGCATTTTTTTCCACCAATGGCCCATCTCATCGGCATTAAAAACCTGATGTGTTGTATATCTACCCTGTTCAATAATTTTTTGCAATTCCTTGGGATAACATTTGGCAGCTTCATTATCAGCCGATGCGCTTTCCCCTTGTATTTTTCTGTTTTGTAAAATTGTAAAATGCTCGAACCAACCTTTGCTAGCAACAAAATCGGGGTTAACAGCAGATTCTCCATTTTCTCTTAAATAGTTGTAAATTTTTAAAGCTTTATGTTTAATAACATTGGTGTCCAGTGGGATCCGTTTTTTGAGCAGTCATCAATCCAAATACTAAGAGCTTTTTCCATTTTCTCAATTACTGGGGCTCTGGGACGAGCTGTCATATTTGCGAAGATAGAACATCCTGCAGCAATGGAAGCTGTAATTTTCTGTTCATTTTTCTGTATGGTCCAAATTGTTGCTTCATTTAAATCCAAGGTTTTTGCAACATATGATACTTTTTCCCCCTTTTTAAGACTATCCAAAATCTGTATTTTTAATTCTAGCAAGAGGAAATATCTTTTACAAACTTTTTTACTTCCATCAGACATAGTTCAGGGCTAATTCACAAAAAAGAAATACTAGTAGTAAACTTACATTTTTTTTAAAGATTAACTAATATCTAATATCACTACTTTCTTGTGACTACATACATGCTCTAATGAAAAACATCGAATGAGATGGTGCTTGCTCTTAAAAGCTCTCATTACGTCACATGCTCTGTGGGGATTTCTTTCATTCTCACCCATCTTAAATCCTCTCCTCACGTCACATGTTGTGTGGAGATTTCTCTAATTCTTCAATCATGTTTTAGGAATGCTGTGTTATATGGGGGATGTCACTTCTTCTCAAACAGTGTTAGAGTGAAACCGTGATGTAGGAATGCCGTGTTATACAGGGGTTACCTGTACACATTATCTTTAACATACCCCCATAAGAAAAAGTCTCAAGGGATCAGGTCCAGAAACCTGGCGGGCCACCTGTACAGCACCTTGTCATTGTGTCCACAGCAACCAATCCAGTGGTTAGGAAGCCTTTTCCTGGAAACAAACAGTAACAGGACACTCATATTTAGGTATGTTGGAGATATGGCCATTTCCGCAATTAAATGAAGATTCATGCGACTACATCTTTCAGCTTGATGGAGTGCCAATACATTGGCATCTGGATGTTTGCCGTTATCTTAACAAACAGCTTCCTAATAGCTGGATTGGTCACTGTGGACATGGCGACAAGGTGCTGTACAGGTGGCCTCACAGATCTCCAGACCCTTGCGACATTTTCTTATGGGGGTATGTTAAGGATAATGTGTATGTGCCCCCATTGCCCACAATGCTAGATTAACTCAAAGTTCGCATTCATAGTACTCTGCAGTTGATGATGACAGACATGCTTGATCACCTATGGCAGGAATTCGATTATCACTTAGATGTAGTTCGTGCGACCAATGGAAGTCACGTGGAACATTTATAAAGTATGAAAGCAAAATTCAGACAGTTTTTTCTTTATCCTATGTACATTTAATTGCTGTATATTTAAAAACACATGAAACACAGTCATTTAAAATCGGATGAATCATTTTCAATTGCCCTGTGTAACAGCACATTGTGAAAAGCTATGAAGAAGTTTCGGAAGTGTTGGTTAATTGTGACATCTTTATGTCATAAAATAATGAATTTCTGTGTGATATGGAGATTATTTTTCAATGATTTTCTACAATATTTATACTTGAGAATGACTGATAATTGAACTGGACTCCTGTTTAAGGTGTCTGGCTCTGTTCTATGAATAGTCCTCGGTGATGTAATATTAATATCCTTGAACAGAAATTGGGAGATATAGATTCAATTTTTACTCCAGGATGATGCAGTTTTCAAGTTTTTTGAAAACTTAGTTGGTCACTTGGATTACAATTAATTTCGACATCTATGCACCATAAAATAGTAAATTTCTAACATAGCTGTTGGAACATGAGTTCTCTGAGTAGAGCCAAAACAAGTCATGTTTCATAAACTCCTTTGTGATATTGTATTTAAATCTCATGTGAAAAAAAATACCTGTGACTAACTTATATGCAACTAATCTTATTAGCATTTTAAATTTAAATTTCATTTATAAATTTGTTTACAGAATAGTGCAATTTTAAATGAAAAATTCTTAAGCTGATGCACATTTAAAAAGGCAGGAGACATCAAAAGAAAGTAAAACTGTCTCAAACTGAAACTTTTACCACATGAATAATAACTTTGGTGACGATGTGCACTTCTGTACAGGGCTTAAAATAGTTGTTCAGGAGGATCACTTTATGCTATCATGTGATGTAAACAAATCATACTTTGTAGATATAATATTCTGATTTCTTTCAAATTCATAAATAAATGGTATTTAACTAACCTTGAAATATTTATAAGTGGTTATTTCATAATTAGTTCCAAATTGCAGATATTATCAGCATATAATTTTTCTGTGATTTACCTTTAGTATAGCAAAGAGCTATGTATGATAAAATTAAAGTTTTATTTTGAATGTGAGCTGTTTAGGCTTTTTGTATTTTTTATTATTTTCACAGTTGCATATATTTAAGCACACTTTGTTTAAATTTTCTGAAGATAATAAATGCTGTTATTACTTTTCTGGTGAAATATAAATTGATACAGTTCCCTTTGTGGTGCTGTATCCCTTTTCTTTCAAATGTAAAAACTATGTATTTTTTAGTGAAATGTTTTATAAGAACATGAAATTTGTTACTACAGCTTATGTAGAACACTACTTAGACAAAGTGTTTTACAACTTAACCACTGTGGCATTACACGACTGGAAAACATATGGAGAAATGAGAAGTTTGGCTAAGCAGAAGTATGGACTTTGGACTGTTGAAGCTCATCTTCCCAGTCAGACTCTGGAGCAGGTGAGAAGAATCATCAGCTTCAACCTCTTTTATTTGCTTTGTCAGCTGTGAATTATGTTGCTGTTGAACTTCTATTTCAGCTCACAGCCTTCATATTCATGTTTTTCACAGCAATTTTGAATTGTGTACAGTTCTACTTTTATACAGTAGTTGTAAAATGTCTGCAGAATATGAAATTTAATAGGAGCTGTGTTATATATTAGTATACATTTTCCCCATACAGTGAAAAGAATGTCCTGTAACATACCTTGCAAGTTGCCACTATAATCGTGTATGTGTGTTTGTTTCTTTCTTTTTTTTTTTTTTTTTTAATAATTATTAGCAAAAACAGCCATTGTAATTCAGAATCTTGTATGTAATGGAGTGTGATTGATCATTTGACATATTTTGAGTTAAAAGTGACAGTATTTCAAACGTGTGTTTTGTGCATGATTTAATTTTGGTAATTGGTGTTCTTTGGCCCATCAAGGGTTGTACCAGTAAATACCAATCAATCAACAAATCAACCATTGTAGTAATTGTTCATAGGCTGTCTGTGATGGCCAAATGGTCAAAGGCTGTTCAAGTACCAAATGAGGCATGAGTTGAGTGCTTGTTCGATGATACTGGTTGTGTCCCTTCCTTGTAATTAGTGGTCCTAAAATTAGGGATATGCGAATTTTGGCTTGTGTAAATGGCCATGGGCACTTTTAAACGCTGAAAAAAATATGTATATATTCATAACTTTAGTATTTGAGATACATATAAGCAATGCCAGACATTTTTTTAGATAGCATCATCATCATCATCATCAACAACAACAATTATCAATCCACTGCTGGGTGAAGGTCTCTCAAAGTTTATTGTACAATTGTCTGTTTTGAGCCAGCCTCCTCCATGTTTTACTCCGGCATGATTTCCAATTTCATCCATCCATCGCCCATGTGGTCTTTTTTGTCCCTTGGTATCCAGTCTAAAATTTTGGTTGTCTATTGGTGGTCTGTCCTTCTGGCAACATGTTCAGCCCATTGCCATTCCAAGGATTTTACTCTGATCATGATGTCTTCCATCCACTCTTGTCATCTTCCTTATCCACAGGTTCCTCTTCTTATTTTTCCTGATTACACCAAGTATGCTATCTCTCCATGTTTCTTCCTGTTCTTCAGTTTTTGTATGTCTTTTTTAAAGTCCACGTATCTGCTCCATATGAAAGAACTGGAAGGATGTGCATTGATTGAACACTTTTATTTAAAGGCATAATGGCACATTGATCTTGAAGATTATATATATATATATGTGTGTGTGTGTGTGTGTGTAAAAGAATATTAACATACAAGCAATCTACCCTCATAAACAAACAAATAAGGCCAAAAACCTTCAGATAAAAAAAAAAAAAAACTAAAGTGAATAACAAAATGACGAAACAATGTTAAGAAAATATTTATAAAAACATTTACTCAGAACCCCTGGATCACTCTTCAGGGAAAGACATCCAGAGGCCCTGAGCACACAAGTTCAGTTTAGGTTTCATGAGAATGCAAAAATCTCAAAAAAGCAATAATGGATATCCAATTTGAAATTTTGTGTTGTAAATTTTGATGCATTCTGTCTTCCCTACCTGAACTATAGAAAATGCAAAAGAGTCGCTGGGATTAAAATTGAACTAAAAGATGAGCTATGAAAAACCTTACCAAAACAATAATGTCACATGTACTGTTGTATAAATGAAAAAGAAACATCAAAATGAAAACTGAGTCAAAATTCTCTCTATAAGATTAAAAGACAGTAACATAAATCCTTCCACCAAACCCTTCATGACATAAACAAAGTCATTCGTAGAGAGTCGTGGTTAAGACGTAAAGACATAATTTTTCCTCCGAGTCACCCCAGAGACTTACAACACCCGTTCTTTACATCTACTAAAAACATTTATTCGACATTATAGAAATTGGATTATTTCAGAAAGTACCTAGGAAATTGCAGCTTAAATTTGTTCACTTGGGTTTCTGAACATACCTGGAGTTTAATTTTCCAACTTGGATTTACATCTTAACCGCGACTCTCTATGAATGACTTTGTTTATGTCACGAAGGGTTTAGTGGTAGGATTTATGTTACTGTTACTGTCTTTTAATCTTATAGAGAGAATTTTGACTCAGTTTTCGTTTTGATGTTTTGGTAGGGTTTTTTATAGTTCATCTTTTAGATCAATTTTAATCCCAGTGACTCTTTTGTATTTTCTATAGTTCAGGTAGGGAAGACAGAATGCATCAAAATTTACAACACAAAATTTCAAATTGGATATCCATAATTGCTTTTTTGAGATTTTTGCATTCTCATGAAACCTGAACTGAACTTGTGTGCTCAGGGGTTCTGAGTAAATGTTTTTATAAATATTTTCTTAACATTGTTTTGTCATTTTGTTATTCACTTTAGTTTTTTTTTTTTTTTTTTATCTGAAGGTTTTTGGCCTTATTTGTTTGTTTATGAAGGTTAGATTGCTTGTATATTAATATTCTTTTACATACACTAACTACATCTAATACTTGCAGCGTTGCGCAGTTTTGTTGTGGATTATATTACATAAGTGAAAATTTAACTTTCCTATGCTATATATATATATCATCATCATTGTCAACCATTATCAATCCACTGCTGGACGAAGGTCTCCCCAAGTTTCCTCCACAACGGTCTGTCTTGTGCCAGTCTCCTCCATGTCACTCCCGCATACTTTCGAATTTCATCTACCCATCTCCCATGTGGTCTTCTTCTGGGTCTTTTCCTGTCCCTTGGAATCCAATCTAAAATTTCGGCTGTCCATCGATGATCTGTCCTTCTGGAAGTATGTCCAGCTCATTGCCATTTCAGGGATTTAACTCTGATCATGATGCCTTCCACTCTTGTCATTTTTCTGATCCACGAGTTCCTCTTCTTATCTCTCCTGGTTACACCAAGCATGCACCTCTGCATGCTTCTTTGAGTTGTCTGCAGCCTTTGTATGCCTCTTTTAGTTAAGGTCCATGTCTCTGCACCATACGTAAGCACAGGAAGGATGCATTGATCAAACACTTTTCTTTTAAGACATAATGGCATATTGCTCTTGAAAATTATGCTGTTTCTTCCAAAAGCTCTCCAGGCAAGTTTTGTATGCCGATTAATTTCTTCATCAATGTGACCCTCACTTGATATCTGCTGTCCAAGATAAACGTACGTGTCTGTTATCTCCAGCTTTTCTCCATCAATCGATAAATCTTCATTTCTTGTAAAAGCATTGAACATCACTTTTGTCTTCTGAAAGTTCATTTTTAATCCCACTTCTTTACTCTTGTCAGCAAGTTCCTGGATCATACTCTGCAGCTCTGATGGGGTAGTTGTAAAAATGGCTACATCATCAGCAAGGTCCGGTGATGCGTAACATCACAGCCTCTCCTTGACAAATGTCAACCCCGCCTTATCGTGGTGCATCCTGTTCCCACTAAAGGGGCTCTGACGACCGCCAATAGCGGTATAACTATACCATCGGGATTAGAGGAAATGCTATCCCACACTCACCAACCAGCTTGGCCAGCATGGTGAGTTATGGCCAAACCCCTCCAAAATGACTCCACAACTTAAATTTTGGCCCTCAGTCTCTGGCAGCTGGAATGTACATGGCCAAGGCAGCGGCCAGTGCGACATGAAGGTAGAGGGCGCTAAGAATCCCCGGAGGACCGTACTAGGCTGCCATCTGATGCTGACCTTGGCTGCATATAATGGACGCTCCCTATCTTCTGATTCAAGGCTTCTTGAATTGGAAGAGGAACTACAAAGGATCGAGTGGGACATCATCGGGCTAAGTGAGGTAAGGAGAAAAGGAGAAGATCTCATTGAACTGAAAAGTGGACATCTCTTCTACTATCGTGGTACAGATACTGGCAGAACTATTGGTGTTGGATTTATAATAAACAAGAAACTGAAGGATAAAGTTGTAGAAGTTGAAAGTTGCACGATTCTCGAGAAGATACAAGGCTCAGATTATTCAAACTTATGCACCCACCACAAGTCATCCTGAAGAAGAAATTGAAGAATTTTATGAGGAAATTCGTCATCTAAATAATAAAGGTAAGCAGCACTTGAAGATAATTATGGGAGATTTCAATGCAAAAATAGGGCAACGGCAACAGAATGAAACTTCAGTTGGTAAATTCGATCACAGCAACAGAAACCAGCGTGGAAATACTCTCGTTGAGGTTGCAGAGGCAGAAGGGTTTTTTATCTTGAACTCCTTTTTCAAGAAAAAGCCACACAGGAAATGGAAATGGAGACATCCAAATGGGATGACAAGTGAAATTGATTTTATTATGTGTAACAAAAAATTCGTCATAGAAGACTGCAGTGTGCTAAACAAGTTCAACTCAGGTAGTGACCATAGATTGGTGAGATGTAAGATGCACCTCAACACTAAACTCGAACGTGGCAAGCTCATAAGACAAACAAAATGTATTGACATAACTAACCTTAAAAAACACCATAATAACTTCAAGTTGGAACTGAAGAACAGATTCTCTGCTTTAGAAGGCCTAACATTGGAAGAAGTGGATATTTCTAAAGTTAACAGAAAAGTAACCAAAGCTCTTATGGAAACAGCAACAAAATTAGCTGGGTCTAAGAACAAGTTGTATGTGAACAAATTATCAGGAAAAACCAAAATGTTGATGCAAAAAAGAAGAGAGATGAGGACAACTAAAGAAGATGTGACTTCCAAAGTGGAATATATAGAGCTATGCAACACAGTACAAAAAGTATCACTGAAGACTTAAGGAAATTCAACTGTGAACTAGTGAGGAAAGCAATTGAAAACAACCAAAGCCTAAAGATAGCAAGGGGACATCTCAGTAAGGGAAGAAAACAGATTATGGCACTGAGAAAAGAAGATGGTTCTGTAACAAGAAATAGAGGCAAAATTTTGACAAGAGTGAAAGATTTCTACTCCAAATTATATGAAAGGGATGATACATGTACTCCAGACATCATGAAAGGTACCAGTACCAGAGTTCTTCCAGTCCTCCCATCAGAGGTTGCACATGCAATCAAGAACATGAAGTGGGGAAAAGCTCCAGGAGAAGATGGAATTATTGTAGACATCATACAAGAAACAAGTGGAGAAATCGAAACAGTAGTCGCCCAAATTTTCACTCGATGCCTTAATGAAGGGAAGATTCCTGAGGATTGGAACAACGCTACAATGACCCTGCTACATAAAAAAGGTGACATTGAGGATCTCAGGAACTACAGACCTATCAGTTTCCTATCAGTGGTTTATAAAATCTTCACTGACTAGGAAAATTGAATCTAGCATTCAAGAAACTGTTTTCAATAAAACCATTAGTGGCATACCATCTAGTGGTTTTAGTGCTGATTTCTGATCATTTGTTCATGATGGGTCCTGGTTCAAATCTCAGTGAGGCAGGGATGTTGTGTTCTGCTTATGACACTAGCTCTCTCCCTTTCCTGAAACCAGTGGCCCAAAATTGGGGACGGGCAACTGCTTTTTATAGCTTATCGAGTTGCTCATTGTAATCGTTAACCAACCAAGAAATAAAAGAAAATAAAAAACACTAGCATGATCGCCATGCACTCGCTGTCTTCACAAGCTAATTGAGATTTCCCAGTTAACAATTTGGCGAGCTTTCACAGTGTGAGTTAAGTTCGGCACATTATTGTAGGCAGAGCGCACTCAGACCTCCTGTTACAGCCAATTACACTTCAGGAAGTCTGGAAATGTCACATGATTTGAAGAATATATTTTTAACCACTTTTTAAAAGTAGCACAATTTGTAGCATAATTTTCCGCTACAAGCTACTTTATTTTTTAATGTGCTACTGCTACAGCTACTTTTTCCTGTTTGTAGCAATGCTACATTAAATGCTACTCTAAAAGTAGCATGCTATTTCCAATCACTGTATATATAATATATGTTTAAAGAAGAGTCCAAGTACTTGAGCTTATTGAATGAATTCTCTTTATTTCCCAGCTGAGAATGTTTCGTCATTGTTTTGAGAGTGAGTAATCAAACAGTCTCATGTTTGATTACTCAGTGTTTTGGGATATTTTTTTTTTAATTAGTGCACCATGAAACTTATCATGCAACAAAAAATTTCCATATAGCATGTCAAACTACAATGTGTAATTTTTGCAAGAAGTGGTTATACACATTACTTGATTTTTGAAATCTAAGTTGTATCAATCCATTTTGAAATAAGTGCAGCAGTATCAGTCCATTATTAGACTATTATGAGTTGTATCAGTACCTTGTGTGTGGTAGTTTTTTTAAGGTAGTTTTTGCAAAATTTTGAAAGAGAGAGAGAGAACACATGTGCACACACCAAGACCACCACATGAATTCTGTGGTGGTCTTGTACAGGCTCACTTAATACATTGATATAAAAGTTCTATATTGCTCTTCCAGGTGATATGAAATTAGAAAAACTCTGAAATCTGTACTTTTTATAGAAGCATTGACATGACATGGAAAACATTGACTGTGCAATTTTGAAAATCATGGCACCATGATTTTAAAAATTCCACAGGGCTTTCAATCACAGCTCATTGCATAGCTTTTAACACATGTACCCATCTTTTTGTACAACATATGAAAATGTTATCATGTGGATGCAGTTCAGCATTTTTCTCTTGAGGAGTGGCTGCACCTAGTTACATGACCAAAGTTTGCCAAATCCTTAAAATGTGTTCCTTGAAGAGAAAGACAGTGACAACATGATGGGGAACATCAGACAGCTCTGTTTGTTGATTAACAGTGGTGGAGTCTTTCCCATTGGGCAGTAACTTTTGTGTGCAAAATTCCTGCTCAGCTCCATCATATTTTTAGATCTCCAACAGTTTTCTGCTTTCATCTTAGCCAAATGTTATTGCATTATTCACTGTGATTATTTTATATTTTATGCAATTTATGTGCTGTGCTTTTTGGTGGTAATATATTGTCGAAAACATGAAAGATGACACCAAACATTTTGTTAGGATAAGCACATCTTTTGAATCATTTCCAACATGAAAAATATGCTTCAAAGCAGATTTTTAAAAAATCTAAAAATTCAGCAAAAATAAAAAATAAAAACCACCTAGGAAAAAACTGCACATAATTTAAAACACATAATGAAAGCAGGGTTATTCATTGTCAATGGAACTGGCTTAAAAGCTATCAACCAGATTCTGCAATCAATAAAACACCAAAAAATAGAAAAAGCTACATAACCCACTAGCAGCTGAAACATATGTTACAAAAATTGACGAATTATGCACAAAAAGTTTCTCTTAGTGGGAGGAAGATATCAGAGACAAAGAGGTTTTCAAATCGACCAGTTAGAAGAAGAGATATAGAGGAAAACATAATAGAGCTTTAAGCCTCCTAGCTGAAAACATTTTTGCTACTTACAAAAGAAAATGGGTTCAAAACGTTCTTTGTAATGAAGAGTAGCCTACCAAAAAATAATTTTTCTAAGGGATCTGTAGATTCGAATTAATTTTTAAAAATAAAAATATACTCTGATGCCCCTGGTGGTAGAATTTTGAATAATGTAAAAGTGGAAAATATGCTAAAAGTATTCTTCATAGCATAAGCTGTGCTAAGGAAAAAGATTTTTTCAAATACATTTCGTGGAAATGGAGATAGCGAGAAAAAAGTTCTGATATTTACTCCCCTTGCAGGAAAACTGTGCATTATTTAAATAGGATAATGTTCCCATCTGTACTGCAGCAAATGAAGGGCAGACAATGGAAAAAGAAATTTTCCAGTACGATTTTTAGAAGCTAAGATATGGTTGCAGGCATAAATACACACTAACATCACCTAGCACCATAACTGTTAATTGAAAAAACTCACAAGTGCATGCAAAGTGTTCCACAAGGTGAGTGGTATCCAGTGTTTAAGAAGTTTTTAAATTGGACATTTAGAAGCAGCGACATAAAAAAAAATGCACCCCTGAGCAGAGAAAAATAGTGCTTTATTTTGGGCAACAATGCATACAAAATGTTTTTGAAAATAGTAATATCTCCCTGAAAAAGAATTTTTTCTCAGTTGGATGTTTAGATGTGCAGATATTGCTGTAAGTATGCTGTAAATGGAAATGTGTACGCCCACTAGTAGCAAACTTGTGCATTAAGAAAGATTAGAAATTATATGTAAAACATTTCAAACCAGAAACTGTCTCCCAGAAAGAAAGAAAATTTTCAAATCGGACTATTAGAAAAAAAAATATCAAGAAAAACAAAATATACAACTAACCTTCCTCCCCCTCGACCAATAGAAAAACTGTGCATTATTTTAAACAGAAGGTATTCTGAAAAGTTTTTCTGTCTTGTGCGGTACCTTATGAGAAAGATTTTTTTTCAATGGAGTTGTCAGAAGCACAGAAATTGCTACAAATTAGAAGCAGAAATATCAGTGAATCATAATTTAACTTATTGAACACAATATTCAAATGCATGCACTAAAATGCTATAGTTGAAGTAGTTATGTTACGTGGCTAATGGTGGGCTTTCATTGACTCATTAATGTCAATCTTTTACTGTTCAGCACGTTATTCTGCATTAGTGTAGAGATTCGAGATATTATCAAGACCGATAATAATTCAGTTATGTTTATTACAAAATAACATCAATTAATAGTATTATTGCGTATCTGTACTTACTCTGCTTATGGCTGCGTCCTTTCTTCTGGTATATGATTCATCATTGAATTCTTCGGAATTATATCTCATCCATGTACAACTCCGCTGGGCAGATTATATTGAGCTGCATCTGAGCCAAAATGTGAACACAAAAGTGTTTATAGTATGGAGGTTAAAAATAACTGAAGTATCTTGACTTCATGTCAGAACATAATATATGAAACAATGAAGGTTAAAATATCTGAAGTATCTAGACACACATTTGAGCCTGCATATGAAACAATATAAAGGTTAAAATATCCAAAGCATCAAGACTTCACATCAGAACCTGATAGAGATAAAAATTTAAGAATATCTAAATGAAATGGAGTAAAAATCATGCAATCAATCCTGGTTCACATCACTTAACCTCTTTATGCTAAAACCGGTTTGGTTGTGAAAGAGGCTATGATGAACTTAAAATTAAAGGTGAATGTTCAGCAGGCTGACTGCAGAAATTCAAGAAAAGGCATAGTGTTAGATTTCTGGTGATAAAGCTGATCATAACGCTGTAGAAAAATTCTTTAATGAGTCTACCAACATCACTGGTGATAGCGATCTTACTGCGGAACAAGTCTTACCATACAGATGAGACATTGTTGTTTCAGCATTAGTGTCCCAGGAAGACACTGACTCCAGCTATGACAAGGCTCCTACTGGAATTAAGGATACCAAAGAAGGAATTACTGTGATGTATCCTTGTTATTTTAAGGGAGTGGATATCATCCCAGCTCATTATTATGAGAACAACAGGTCACTGTTCAATAGGAATGTCTTTTCTTATTCGTCAAGCTGTGAAAAAATATTCGTCATTCCACTTTTCTGAAAAACTGAGTGTGTTACATTCTGTGTAATGGAGTAATTTTTCTGATGACAAGTTGGTCTTGGCATTAAGGTAAATGGATAGCACTAAAGTCTTTAAAATTTTCATTCACATATTAAACAAACCAAAAATATGTAAAGAGTAACACAGACTTCAAATTCAAATGCAGTTACTTCCATGATCAACACGAGGCTGTTAAATAGTCATAGGATAAAAAAAAAGCTGGAAACATAATCAGTTTCAGTATTTAAGAAAATAACAAGCTTTGTGATTAGTCATTAAAAGTAGAATTGAGATGTTTTAACAAATTATTGAAGCATTTCTATTTTACGCAGGGTTAAATGTGGGTAGAACTGGAAGAAGTTTTAGTGAAAATCCATTACTCTTGAATTGTTAATTCCACAATGTTTCCTTCAGGGTTGCCAGCCGACCAGGAAAACTTAGGGAATCCAAAAATAAGGCTTGAAATCAGGGAGCAATAATTTTTTTTAAGAAAAACCAAGAAAAGTCAGGGGGAAATAATACAGTGCATATTCGTCATAGATGAGATTTTTCTACAGATTCGCAGAATTCTGCATTTTTTGTCATCATTTGGGTCATTCTCAAGATCGATGCAACAATGAAGATAAATTTTTTGGTATTAGTGGGGGAGTAGGGAGGGGTCATTTTCTGTCTGGGGACAGTATTTCGTCTTTCAAAACTTTCGAAAGCGGAAGTGAAATGGAATGAACATTTTCCCCGTAATCATAATTTTTTTGCCGCCCCGGTGGCGCAGTGGTCTAAGGCGCTGGCCTCTGATCATTCGTCCGTAAGGGGTCCGGGTTCGAATCCCGGTCAGGCATGGATGTTGTGTTTGTCTTACGGCACTGGCTCTCTCCCTTCCCTGGAACCAGTGACCCTAAATTAGGGACGGGCGACTGCTTATAGCCCATTGAGTTGCTCACGGTGGTCGTTAAACCTCCAATAAAAAAAAATAAAAAAAAATCATTTTTTTCTCGCATTGTTGCCTGTGTCCACTGTGGTTGTTAAATATCATTTTACTACATAAATGTTTATATTTCAGCTTGAAACTATAGGCAACAATCTGCGAAAACAGAAAATTAGACGGCGCGAAAATATCTTTGTAAACTTCAGGCATGAGATCCTTCTGCGAATTCGACGAATTCCACCTTTTCTGTTATCAGTTTGGTGGCTCACGAGCTCGATGCACAACTGAACAGAATTTTTTTCTTTGGGGAGGGGGTGAGGGTGTGTGATGGGCGGCAGTTTCCGACAGTTTCATCTTTATGAAACTTTTCGGAAACGGAACATTAACAGTGATAATTTTTTCTGTAATCATAATTTTTTTTTGCGATGTTCCATATGCCCAGTATTGTTGTTAAATATCCTTTTATTCCATAAATATTTGTATTTCAGCTTGAAAATGTGGGGTAAAAATTCCAAAAACGAAAATCAAACAAAGCAGTTATTTCTCTGTAATCACAATTTTTCTTCTTGCGATGTTTCCATCGCAGAATCAACTAAGGACAAATAGAAAGTAGCCCACATTCTTGCAGCACTTTTTAATGTTTCACCCAGTTAGGTCCCCCCTCCCCCCTTTGTCAGTCTTGTGTACAATTCATAAATGTTTTGTGGCTCAATCAAATGGAAATGCTGAGCCATAAATTTGAGGGAATTTAATTGCTATGTTTTACTGACCAGCAGGAACATTGGAACGAGTGACATTTGGTTGGGGAGAAAGTTAAAAGAGCTCTAAGTTTTTGAAATGTGTTGAGCAGCAAATAAATGGAGATGTTCCTTTATAATTTGTGTGTTCCAGGTGTGCAAGTGGTAATATACTATGACATAATTCTGCACTTTATGTAATTAGCTTGATTTTGGGGTGCTGTGAAGAAATAAAATTTGCACTATGAATTGATGTGGCCAACAATTAATTGAAATGTACAATGATAGTTTTTTTTTCTTTTTGCATTGAATATATTGCATTATAGATGTGGCATTTAGTATGTATATGATCATGGAGTTATTACATACTCTGTAAATTTTACCTGAAAATCCCTGCAAAATTATCTTCTGGAAAACTCAGAGAATTTTTAAAACCAATATGAGTGGCAACCCTGTTTAAAAACCTTTTAAACAGGGTTGCCACTCATATAAAAAAATTAAAAAGGTTTAAAACCTTTTTAATTTTTAAAACCAATATGAGTGGCAACCCTGTTCTTTACACAGACTCAGGAGTTTTCTAAAATTTCTTCTACCTAGGTAGTTTCGTCCACTTTGTTGAAACAGTGCATATTTGTCAAAAGCATATTCAAGAAATTTTATTTATTTCCTGTTTTGATTTTACTGGATATGCATCTCAGGTTATCCTTGAAACCATGGCCGGTCGCTATGCATAATGGTTACTTGTTGTATTTCAGCTTGAAAATGTTCTATCACATTACCACATCACTGCATGTAGTGTGAAACTAGTGTCAGTAGTTCAGATTTACATGTTTATGAATCATTTATCTCACTTACAAGGTGATGTAAGATTAAGAGCAACCAGGGCACTCTTTTGAATGCAACTATGTTCCATTGTTCTCTTTCTCACTAAAATCTGATGAGGACAAGAAATATAATAGACAGTTAGTTGGAACAGTTTTATTGTAAGGTGAAAAAGTCTTGAACAGTCCAGAAATAGTTGACTGCTGCTCAGTTTGTCTATGAAAATGTTACATAATGTGTTTGCTTTAACATGTTTGATTGGTAACAATATTTTAATGATTTGCAAGTGTCACATTTCACTTTATTCCATGGCTTTCGTAATCTTTTTGCCTACTGGATGTTATTTGCATTGAATTAGGGATGAAGCCAGAGAGTAAAATGTATTAATGACATTTAATAGTTCTTTTTAACAGATTTGTTATTTACTGCAAGTAAAGCAACCAAAAGAATTCTTAACCACATCTAGAAAGTTGGTTTATAATAGATATTGAAATTAATAAACCACATCACCATTAATGACAGTAGTTTATATGCAGAACAATTCCAGTGGTGTAGTGCTGATGATGAACTTGGTTCTGGTTTGAAAATCTGACCATCAAAGGCAAGCTTGTTTTTTGTTTTTTTTTCCAATTATTGGAATCCTTATTTGTCATGAAAAAGTTTTCACAAATCAGTCAATAATATATTCTCCTTCATTGTTCACGACCTCTTGCCAACATTCCACTAGGTTGTCAATGCCTCGACAGCAGAAATCCCCGGGTTTTGACTTGAAGAAGTCATTGAACCACCGTTTTAGCTCAACGTCGTTGTTAAATGATATACCTCACAGACTGTTGGAGAGCGACTGGAAAAAACATTAATCTGAGGGCACTGGATCAGGAGAATATAGTGAGTGCAGTAGAGAACTTTCCAACCAAGATCTTGAATAGCAGTTTTGGTCAGATTAGCGACATGGGGGCGAGCGTTGTCATATTGAAGAAACACATCCTGCTGCCGGTTGGGTCGTTTCAACTGAATTGCCTCATTGAGCCAGTGCATTTGCTGAACGTAAAGCTGTGCATTGATCGTGGTGTTCTTTTCAAGCAATTCGTAGTGGATTACACCTTCCCAATCCCACCAAACGCAGATCATGGTCGTGTGTGGATGCAGCTCGACCTTGGCTCGAGGTGTTGCTTTCTTGTGAATACTCAGCCATTCTTTCCTCTGCTTGATATTGACATAGAGACACCATTTTTCATCGGCGGTGACAATGCAGTAAAGAAATCTCTGTGTCCACGAGTAGCCTGGTGTCGAGCGAGCAAACTAGTGGTGATAGTGCAGCACTGGAGTTTGTCTCTTGCGTTCAGAGAATGTGGCACCCATGCACCAAGTTTTTGGACCTTAGCCATCAAGTGAAGGTAACGGGCGATGGTATCGTGAGAGCATCCCATCTGCTGGGCCAATTCCCTAGTGGATTGATGCTTATCCTCGTGGATGAGCTCATTCAATCCATCCTCATTGAACTGAACAGGTCTGCCGCAATGTGGAAAGTCTGAGGTCAAATTTCCCCTTCTTCAAGCTTGAATACCATTTCTGTGCAGTTCTGTCTGTAATCATGTTTTCTCCGTACACAGCGCACTTCTCGAGCAGCTTTGGAACCTTGTTTGAAAGTGAAGAGAAGCAGGTGACGAAAATGCTCATTTCTGTCTACTTGGCACTCCATATGGCTAAAAAGAGTTAAACCAAATACAATATCGAAACCAATGAACAAAAGTTATACAGGAAGAATAGAGCTACAAAAAAAACCATATAACACTATGATCAAAATATTGTTCATGTTCCTTCAAATAACATTGGAAAAAACTGAACAAACTTATTTGACAACCCAATATATACAAATTACTTCTATAAAACCCATAGTATCAAATTGATCACTGCACATCACCATATCAAGTTCATATCAGTGGTGCATGCTGTTTAAAGTGGCATACAGTTTTTATTCATCCCTGCCATCTTTTTCGTCATCGTACTAGGCAAATGTGTTTGGTCAACTCGGAGAAATTTGCTATGAAGTGTGAATCAAAGTATTATGTGAAGCATTTGTAAATGAAAAAATAGGCTCTTCACAAAATTCCTGTATGTCAGGAATTGGTTCAGTTTGTGCACTATTCAGTCTTTTTGGACTGTCTGCTTTCATATTGCTATAGATTTTTCTGAGTTGGCTGCTAATATGATGTATTGTTTCATTTGCTTTTGAACAAATGAAACAATAAATCACATTTAAAGCCAACTAACCCTGTAACAATCACAATAGAAACCATTTCTCTGTGAATCTCTTGTTATTGAGTTGCACAACCATATGTCTTCCAGCTCCTTGCATTTCTGGATGTGAATTCAAATCTCATATAAGCCATGGATGATGTGTTTGTCCTGCAGCTTTTTCTTTGTTTCTTCTTTGAAGCCAGTAACACTACGATAAGGGTCAATAAGGGTGAAAACTCTACCAGTCCTTCCTTTGTCTCTTTGTCAACATTTCACACCATTTCTTGTGTTCTCATTTGTGACATAATTTTTCATTCTATTTTGCTGTTATTTCCATTCTAAAATGTGGGACTTGTCACTCTTTCCCTGTCAAGTTTCTTGCTCCAATAAATGCTGATCAACCAACCAGTCCTTGAATCCTTGTGGTGCCATTAGACTACCAAAAGAAATGAGAAAAGATAAAATATGTGTGTAATGTTCATGAGAGTGGTGTGCCAAAATAATTGCAAGTGGGAGGTGTTTCATTCATCAGCATTAATTAAAACATCACAGTTTGTCTTTTTTTTTTTTTTAATTGCTGATTTTCCTATCTTGAACACCAACTGTTCTTGACTGTTGGTTCATAGACGAATGTCCCGAATGTCTGGAAGCTTGAGAAAATTTAGCATATTTTAAACAGAGCCGTTTTCTCTGTGCAATGAAAATTCACTGGAAATCATGAACAGGTGCCTGCAATAGGTTAGGAACCCACAACCTCTTGTTTTGTGCATGTCTTAACACTTGAAGACCTGGTTTTGTGGACTTGTAAGTCCAAAAAATTAAAACCAGCAAAATTCTGGAAAAATTAACGTGTCTTGTATTTCATTTTATAGTCATGGGAAATGTGCAATATGGTAAATAAAATATGGGTTGTTTTTTTGCGTGTGGAAATTTCATTATGTGTGCACTGATATTAATCTTTGAAAAAAAAAGCATTCCAAATCTGGTATGGTATGTTAATATGATACTGATAGATTAAATATATAGTTTAAATTTTGCTTTTGTTTGTTAAGTGTATGAAATCTTTTATAGTTTTAATAGAATCAATTTAGTGTTCTGTTTCTCCTTAGGGACTAGACATCCTGGAAATTATGAGAAATATACATTTATTTGTTTCCAATTACCAGTACAATGTAAACAACCAGGTAGGCTCTCTATCCAGATGTTTTAATTAAACATAGAGAAGGTATTTCATATTGTTTTGAAATAATACCATGTTAAGTATTCTTGCAAAAATCATGGATATGTCCTACATTTTCAAATGTGAATGAATATAAACAATTATGTCATCAAATGTTGATGACATATAAACAATTGTTGGTTATATGTCATCAACATTTGTTATAATATAAACAATTGTTGGTTATATGTCATCATCATTTTTTATCACCAACAGAAATTGTTGGTGATAAAAAATGAATTCGCTGGGATGAAAAATTTGTTTGCTTGCCCAGCATTTCTTCATTTTGAATAATGCATGTAATTGTGCACTAATGTTTGTTGTCATAACTTATAAGTGTGAAATATCATCCTGTAGAATTTGCAGTCACCTTGGTACAGTTTCTTTTGCCATTTGTTTCTGCCCACGATTCTTCTGAGTTGTATTTGTGTATTATTGTATGGAAAGGGCGGTACAATGTAATATCAACAGCCCTGGGTGTATTGCCTTTTCTGGTTCTGTGGCAATTCAGCCTTAGACAAGAGCTGCCAGAAGAGAAAAGCCTCAAAAAGTCATAAAATTGTGAAAAAAAATAGGGAAAGTAAAAAAAAATAAAAATTATGAACTTTAAGTTCAGGCCATATGTTTTCTATATTTATTTTCCTGAACTCCCATATGTATTCATGTCAATAAAAATGCGGTGTCAGAATGTTTCTGAAGGTCAGCAGATTGCTATGCAAGTTCATGAAAAAGTCCGAAAATTTTATAGTTTATAATCCAGTAGGCACCCATTTAGTGTTTTTGCATTGGTAAATGAAGCTGAGAGACATGTCTGATATTGCTACTTTTTAAAAGGAATCCAGACTTAGTGACAATCTGTACTTGCATGTCCTCTGATTACTTTGCTTAAGAAAAAAAAAAGAGAGAGAGATCTACTAATACATGTGAGTTTTGGGAGCACATAACTGCTGTAAAATCATATAACTGTTTTGTTGAGGAAATGTCTTTGTCAGAGTAAAAAATGAACAAAAGTTAGCTACCTATGTCATCATCATTGTCAACCATTATCAATCCACTGCTGGACGAAGGTCTCTCCAAGCCTCTTCCACAACAATCTGTCTTGTGCCAGTCTCCTCCATGTTACTCCCGCATACTTTCAAATTTCATCCACTCATCTCCCATGTGGTCTTCTTCTGGGTCTTTTCCTGTCCCTTGGAATCCAATCTAAAATTTCGACTGTCCATCGATGGTCTGTTCTTCTGGCAGTATGTCCAGCCCATTACCATTTCAGGGATTTTACTCTGATCACAATGTCTTCCACTCTTGTCATTTTTCTGATCCACTAGTTCCTCTTCTTATTTCTCCTGGTCACACCAAGCTTGCACCTCTCCATGCTGCTTTGAGTTGTCTGCAGCCTTTGTATGTCTCTTTTAGTTAAGGTCCACGTCTCTGCACCATACGTAAGCACTGGAAGGATGCATTGATCAAACACTTTTCTTTTAAGACATAATGGCATATTGCTCTTGAAAATTATACTGTTTCTTCCAAAAGCTCTCCAGGCAAGTTTTATATGCCAATCAATTTCTTCATCAATGTGACCCTCACTTGATATCTGTTGTCCAAGATAAACGTGCGTGTCTGTTATCTCCAGCATTTCTCCATCAATCGATAAATCTTCATTTCTTGTAAAAGCATTGTACATCACTTTTGTCTTCTGAAAGTTCATTTTTAATCCCACTTCTTTACTCTTGTCAGCAAGTTCCTGGATCATACTCTGCATCTCTGATGGGGTAGTTGCAAAAATGACTACGTCATCAGCAAAACGAAGGTGGGTTAGATAATCTCCATTAATCTTTATCCCTTTGTTTTCCCAGTTCAATGATTGAAAGACATTTTGCAATGTGGCATTTAAGAGCTTTGGGAGATATGGTTGTCACCTTGTCTCACTCCCTTTCCAATTCTTATTTGTGCTGTATCCTCAAATATCCGAACCTTTGCACTTGCATTTTCATAGATGTTATTAATAATGCTAATGTATGCATCTTCAATACCACAGGATTTCAAAGCCATTGTTACTGCTGATGGTTTCACAGAATCAAAGGCCTTTTCATAGTCAATAAAAGCCATACATAATGGAAGTTCATATTCCCTCGCTCTTTCAATTAGTTCTATCAGTACGTGGATATGATCTATAGTGCCGTAGCCACTCCTGAATCCAGCTTGTTCTCTCAGTTGAGCCATGTACAGTGTTACCTTCAAGCGGTGTGAAAGAACTTTAGTGAAGATTTTATAAACCACTGATAGGAGGCTAATAGGTCTGTAGTTCCCGAGATCCTCAATGTCACCTTTTTTATGTAGCAGGATCATTGTAGCGTTGTTCCAATCCTCAGGAATCTTCCCTTCATTAAGGCATCGAGTGAAAACTTGGGCAAGTACTGTTTCAGTTTCTCCACTTGCTTCTTGTATGATGTCTACAGTAATTCCATCTTCTCCTGGAGCTTTCCCCCACTTCATGTTCTTGATTGCATGTGCAACTTCTGCTGGGAGGACTGGAAGAACTCTGGTACTTGTACCTTTCATGATGTCTGGAGTACATGTATCATCCCTTTCATATAATTTGGAGTAGAAATCTTTCGCTCTTGTCAAAATTTCGCCTCTGTTTCTTGTTACAGAACCATCTTCTTTTCTCAGTGCCAAAATCTGTTTTCTTCCCTTACTGAGATGTCCCTTTGCTATCTTTAGGCTTTGGTTGTTTTCAATTGCTTTCCTTACTAGTTCACAGTTGAATTTCCTTATGTCTTCAATGATACTTTTTCGTACTGTCTTGCATAGCTCTATATATTCCACTTTGGATGTCACATCTTCTTTAGTTGTCCTCATCTCTCTTCTTTTTTGCATCAACATTTTGGTTTTTCCTGATAATTTGTTCACATGCAACTTGTTCTTAGACCCAGCTAATTTTGTTGCTGTTTCCATAAGAGCTTTGGTTACTTTTCTGTTAACTTTAGAGATGTCCACTTCTTCTGATGTTAGACCTTCTAGAATAGAGAATGTGTTTCTCAGTTCTAATTTGAAGGTATTATGATGCTTTTTAAGGTTGGTCAGGTCAATACACTTTGTTTGTTTTATGAGCTTGCTATGCTCGAGTTTAGTATTGAGGTGCATCCTACATCTTACCATTCTATGGTCACTACCTGTGTTGAACTTGTTCAGCACACTGCAGTCTTCCATGACAAATTTCTTGTTACACATAATAAAATCAATTTCACTTGTCCATCCATTGGAATGCCTCCATGTCCATTTCCTTTGTGGCATTTTCTTGAAAAAGGAGTTCATGATGAAAAACCTTTCTGCCTCTGCAAACTGTACGAGAGTATTTCCACGCTGGTTTCTGTTGCTGTGACTGAATTTACCTACTGAAGTTTCATTCTGTTGCCGTTGCCCTATTTTTGCATTGAAATATCCCATAATTATCTTCAAGTGCTGCTTGCCTTTTTTTATTTATATGACGAATTTCCTCATAAAATTCTTCAATTTCTTCTTCAGGATGACTTGTGGTGGGTGCATAAGTTTGAATAATCTGA
This sequence comes from Macrothele yani, assembly GCA_039090855.1. Classification (NCBI taxonomy): domain Eukaryota; kingdom Metazoa; phylum Arthropoda; class Arachnida; order Araneae; family Macrothelidae; genus Macrothele; species Macrothele yani. The sequence continues at coordinate 97,132,733 of CM077023.1, read as the reverse complement.
GCCTGGTATCTTCTTGAGAGTTGGATAACGAGTCGCGCAGCTCTTTCAGAGGAACTTTCAACTTCTACAACTTTATCCTTCAGTTTCTTGTTTATTATAAATCCAACACCACCAGTTCTGCCAGTATCTGTTCCATGATAGTAGAAGAGATGTCCACTTTTCAGTTCAATTAGATCTTCTCCTTTTCTCCTTACGTCACTTAGCCCGACGATGTCCCACTTGATCCTTTGTAGTTCCTCTTCCAATTCAAGAAGCCTTGAATCAGAAGATAGGGAGCATCCATTGTAAGTAGCCAAGGTCAGCATCAAATGGCAGCCTAGTCCGGCCCTCCGGTAATTCTTAGCACCCTCTGCCTTCATGTCGCACTGGCTGCTGCCTTGGCCAGGTACATTCCAGCTGCCAGAGACTGCGGGCCAAGATTTAAGTTGTGGAGTCATTTTGGAGGAGTTTGGCCATAACTCACCATGCAAACCAAGCGGGTTGGTGAGTGTAGGATAGCATTTCCTCTAATCCCGATGGTATTGTTATACCGCTATTGGCGGTCACCAGAGCCCCTTTAGTGGGAATATGATGCACCACGAGAAGGCGGGGTTGACATTTGTCAAGGAGAGGCTGTGATGTTGCGCATCACCTGACCTTACATCCCAGCTACCTATGTAAAAAAATAAAAATTAAAAAAATGCCACATGCACCGAATTTTTAGGTGTGATTAGCCTGTGTTATGTCAAAAATCAGCCATTCTATTTCAAAGGTATTTCAAATGTCCTAAGTGTTACAAAAAGTAATTTTCTGAAAACTGGAAATTTTATGTAAAACATGTAGATAAACTTGGCCATATTTCTTACATATTTGATGTAAAAAAGGAATAATTTTTAAAACTGTGCTCATATTATCAAAAAGATAGTAAATACAGACACAGGGCCGGTTCTGGGGTGTTAGCCACCTGCGTGCCACAGATATTTGGCCGCCAATGCGGATCGAGTACAAGTAAATATGCTATTAGATTCCTAACCTAACACGCAGCACGGGGGATGTTTTTTTCACTGTTCTATATAGTTGGCAGGGGTACAAGCGTACAACATACAAATATTCTATAATAATAACACAACACCGTATACATTTTTTAAAATCTATATTCAAAACAAAACTCTTCAAAAATATCACAGTCATACAGACACTGACACATTACACATAAGTACCATAACTTTACAAAATGTATGTATGGATGGATGGATGGATGGATGGATTTATTTTTGCTAGTGTTAAAATGAAATAGTGAAACAATCAGAATTATTGTGTAGAATCAAACTGAGTCTATATGGATGGATGGATGGAGTTAAAAGTGCACTCTCCTTGCGTTCGTACTTGCCAGTTCGTCAATTACTTCTGATAATTCCAAACTTTCACACAATTCCTTCTCTATAGCCAACAGTCCTAGATCACTAAACCTCTCTTGAGTCATTGACGTTCTTAAATATGTCTTTACAAGTTTGAGTTTCGAAAAACTCCTTTCACCTGAAACTACAATGTCAGAAGAATTCTCAAAGCTATAAACAGATTTGGAAATGATGACATTAAGTTATTTTTTGTTATTAATGAGTCTGCCCCATCTGCAATTCCACTGCTCGAAACTCTATACTTCATCAGCTCGTTGAAGATCACAAGACTATCAATATCCTTAAAACTTTTGCTTCTTTTGTTAATTAGAAGGGAAACATCTAAACCAAAGCAAGGTTTTTTAATTTCCTTTTCAGTCTTTTCTCAAAATTCAGAAAGAAATTTAAATACATTATGACATTCCTGTAAATTTTCAAACCTTTCCTGAATGGAATTTAAGGCTGTATCAACAATCGTTAAATAAAATTGTATTCTGAACGATTCTTTTGGATTTGTGATAGATTCATCAGGACTTTCATAATCAGAAAGGTGAACTTTAGTCCTACTCCTTACAACTGGAAATTTTGCCCCCACATTTACTTCTGCAGCTAAAACTTCTGCATCCCTAATATATTTACTAAATGCCTCATCATATCTGGCTGCACTTTAAAATTTAACAAGCTCACTCAAAACATTAAAGAGATTCATTTATGTTGCATTGAGGGGCACTGCAATGTTTTACTTACAACATCAATTTTTGACAGAAAGCCGTTCCATATAATGATTGAGCAGATGAACTTAAAAGACTCGATCCGATCTAACAAACATTGAGCTGTATGTTTTGTTTTCATGTCTCTTGAATTGTCGTCTATTAGATCATTTAAATTTTCATGACTTCACCTAATTGCAATTTCAGAGGTCACACTTGCTTTTATTCTACTCTCCCACCTTGTATAACTTGCAGATTTCAGTGTTAATCTACTAATAGTATGCTTTAGTATATCCCACTTGTAAGGGGATGCAGAAAACAATGTGTAAAATTCTTCGATAATGTTAAAATAATTAACTGTTTCAAATGTTGCTTTGGCAGTGTCATTTGCAACTAAATTCAATGAATGGGAGACACAAGGTACAAAAAAGGCACTAGAATTTATACTCCTAATTTTCTTCTGCAAGCCATTATGCTTACCACACATATTTGCCCTGTTATTGTACCACTGTCCACACATATCTTGAATATCTAGTTCATAATCTGTTAAGAGTTCACTTAGAAGATAATTACATAATCCTTTCCCTGTAGTGTCTGAAACTGGATAAAACCCAAGAAATATTTCTCTAACTGCAACATCAGAATTGTCAATATTTACAATTCTGACTACAAACGCTATCTGTTCAATGTGACTAGCATCTGGTGTGCAATCGAGAATTACCAAAAAATATTTTGCTTTCTTTACAAATTCCTTGATTTTTGATTTTATGCCACTTGCTAAAACAGATGTGATTTCATTTTGAAAAGCGCGGCCTAAGTAATGAGGCTTATGACTTTTAGCAGGTTGAGATTTTGTTATGCTATTGACATGCTGTGAGATAATGGGGTGAAATTTTGTTAACATTTTATAGCCTTTAAAAAGTTCCCAGTGTTTGCTTCATATAATTTATCATTTTCACCCCTGAAAGCTAAATGCTGCCCTGCTAGAAACTGGACAATTTTTTAATAATTACATTATTAAAAAAAATGTCATTATTAAAAAGAATATATATATATTTCAATAATGAACTTTACAAACACTTTCCCTGGCTCACTAAGCAAGATAATACCACAATACTTCTTCCATTCAGTCTGATTACCTTTATCTACTTTCATCTTGTAATGAAAAAAAGTATTAGAAATTTTAGCATCCATATTAGCTAAATCTAAAGCTAATTGTTCCAAAGTTGCAATGTTTTTTTAATATTCTCTTCTTTGGGCTTCTCTTCCTTTAATCCAGCAATTATAACATTAAAGGATTTTGTAAAATTAGCTCTAACTGGCTTGCATTTTCTTACAAGCAATTCCATACTACGCAGTTTTCAAAAGTACATTCGAATAATTGAATATCTTCAAAAAACACATTCACTAACCTATTACGTCACGTCCACATCACCAGATGAGATTTGCAGGAAAGTATAACAATTTTCACCTTTTACTTTCAATATAAAACATTTAATTTTACAAAATATAAACAGATACAAGAGTATGTGACGTTTCCAACATCACTCAGGAGGCCAAAAACAAACCTGTTGCTACGAATCATTGCAAAAGAATTAGCGTATTGTGGAATAACTTTTTTACGGGTCTTATAGAGATTATTTTTCATGAAAGTTGGTTGTCAAATTTTCGAACTAAAGCCTAGTTCGTCATCAGGACTACGTCACTGGAGTAGTAAGCAACTACTCCAGTGACGAACTAGGCTTTAGTTCGAAAATTTGACAACCAACTTTCATGAAAAATAATCTCTATAAGACCCGTAAAAAAGTAATTCCACAATACACTATGAATAGAGGTGCCATAAATTCATTTACAACAAAGAATTAGCTTAAAAATGGTTGCCAGATACATTTAAAAATTATTGGTTAAAAAATGGTTGATACTTCCAACAATGCCAATTTCATAGCAATGTCACACTGCAAAAATAAAGCCTAACAGCTGGGATGTTGCTCAGCACAACAGGCTTCTTGTCTTCAACTCAACCAGCCTGCGAGCAGTGATGCAGTCCTAAAAAATGAAGTGGCCTGGAGCTCCAAAGACTGGCTCAGGCATTATGAACTCCAGCAAGTGTGTGGGGGAGGGGCACAACAAACCTGCTCTGACAGACTTTTAGTAATGCTGCAAAATGTGCTGCGAATCTAAATTATAGTACCAGATGAAGTGGTAATAGGAATTTTGTGCACACCTCAAACATTAAGGCCTTCAATTTTATCTCTGTCAAGGAGTGTTAATTTCACGATAGTAGGATTAGATTTAAAATTTAATTAAATAATCATAGGATTTGAAAATTTGCCTCAACTGGTAGGTAGAGTGGTCGAGAAACGGAATACATACAGCAAATTTAAATTATCTGTTGACCTTTGAAGAGTGGAGAGTAGTGAAATTATTGACTCCAAACTGTTTTATGAGTTTGTCCACAAAACCACTAAGGAATTGGTGGTGAGCATCAATGGTTTTAATATTCTTGCATTTAAGGGCAAGAGATTCTAAACATATAAACGCATGTATCGCCCTACGATCCTCCATGCTGTAAGAACTACGCTTTTTTTATGTTAAGTTATAATAATTAAAAGCAATTAAACCCTTAAATATTCCTTATTATTCCTAAAACTCCTATGTAATTATAATACTTTTTTTAATTACTTACACAAGACAACAATGTACCTAACCATGTGGTTGTGTTGAAGCACAAATTCTTATGTTTATGTCAGAAACTTTAAAAATTATCAACTATTTACACAAAATTAAAATTCTAATGCTTAAAATTTCGAACGTTAAAAACATCTACCTATAGCCTGGACTTTCATCAGAACCGCGATTCTGTCTTTGTAACATCTTCAGAGCTGGTTGATTTTCTTTGTGGACATGAGATATATTCTCTAAAATAAAGATTCATAGAGAAGATTTTCCTAGTTTCAAAGCATAACTCACCCTGAATTAATTTGGAATTTTTTTTTATAATTACTTGACACCAATTTTTATGAACAGTAAATATGCATTAATAAAAAGTAACTTTTATCAAAAAAAAAAATCCGTAAAACAAGATCTCGCACAGTATAATATGGCTGGTCTTTGAAGTAAAAGCCCTGTACTCAAGGAGGTTAGAATAGATGGAGTAAGATGACGTCACAAACTTGAAGCATTTTGAGCAGACGAATTTTATGCTCAAACATCTCACAAACGTGGCGGCAGAGACTATGATTGGCTGCGACTCGTCAAACACATCTCGCCAACATGGCGGCAGAGGTTGTGATTGGCTGTGACGTCATGATCGTGACGTTTCGGTGGCTTCACTTTGATCGCACGAGGGGAACGGCTGGCCCTTTCTCCATCTATTCTAACCTCCTTGCCTGTACTCTAGTACTCCTGTTCCTAAAGCAGTAAGTTTGATCAAGACAATTACAGAAATTAAAAGTGCTCTCCATAACATTGAAATAGAAGAAATTCTTAATTATATTTTTAAAAGTTTCTTTTTTTTTTACGTATGAACGAAAAAATTTGAGACAAATGACGGGAGGGCATAGGGGTTCCCCATTATTAACATTGTTTGCATAACCATCATGTACTACATAGAAAATATAATAGTATCTGAGTAATAGTGTGCCTCAACACTTTTTAATCTGTTATAGATTTTTGGAAGATATTTTCATATGGTCAAAATGTAATAGTACAGAACTTAAAGAATTAGCCAAGCAGTTCTCCTATGTTTTCCCTGAAATAAATTTAACCTTGAAATTGAAAGAGGTAAAACTCGACCATTTTTTGATTTATTTTTGATAAAAAAAAATAAAAAATGTTTTAAATTATTAACCCAGCAATCAGACATCTCTGAATTGCCTGTGTTTACTGTTCATCACATAACATCAATCACATCAGAAAACTTGTAAATCACATGGCCTTGGAGCGGGAATCAAACCCGCATTTCCCTACCTCCGCTCGAGCACGCTATCTGTTACGCCACCCAGAATGACAAAGCCCCAAGTATCTGAATGTTTAGAATCAGAATATTCTCAGATTTTTCACCAGTTGAAGCAAATTCTGCTTCCTCACAGCATAGTTAAATAAATCACATGTCTTAGGTATGGGGCAATGTGATTTTCAAGTTTTCTGATGTGATTGATGTCATGTGATAAACAGTAAATACAAGAAATTTGGAGATGTCTGATTGCTGGATTAATGATTCTGACATGTTTCCACATATTGTGAGAAGAATATTTCTTCCACAATTTACCTAATAGATTTTTAAGTTGATAGAAAGCCATCTGCTGTTCCATTATTAATTCCAAAGAATTTGGCACATTTCTTGAACCATAAACTAAATAGTATTAAAAACTTTAGTAAATAGCACTGAAACTCATTCTTCTAATAAACAGTTCAGAAAAGAAGAAAATCAGTGGATAAAGACCAATACTTTTAAAAAAGTATGGGTATTCTTCAAAAATAATAAATTGATTTATGAAAATAAGCAAAAAAAGAGGTATTTGCCATTAAAAAAAACTTAAAAATAAAAAATACAGTGGCTTTTCCTTTTCCTATATAAAAAAAAACTCACAGCTGAACCAACCAAAATAGGAAGAAAATTTAGTTGTTACTACTTTAGCCAGTTTGTGACATCTCAGAAAATTATTTATTAATAAATGTAAACATAAACCTAAATTATTAGATAATACAGGTGTTTATGAGATCCTCATTACAATTAATGTTCCAAAAGTTTCTTACATTGATAGCACCAAAAATAAATTAAAACCTCTGTTAACTCAATGTATCAAAAACTTTAAAAAAAGGAAGAAAAGACTACTTTAATACAATATTGTATTGAAAATAATGAATATTCAAAGTTTGAAAAAATAAAATATTGTCCTCACGTAGGAACAAAAACAAATTGAGAACTTCTGAATCTGTAGTCAAAAAAATATATATAACTATCGAGAAGATACCAGGCTCAGATTATTCAAACTTATGCACCCACCACAAGTCATCCTGAAGAAGAAATTGAAGAATTTTATGAGGAAATTCGTCATCTAAATAATAAAGGTAAGCAGCACTTGAAGATAATTATGGGAGATTTCAATGCAAAAATAGGGCACCGGCAACAGAATGAAACTTCAGTAGGTAAATTCGGTCACGGCAACAGAAATCAGCGTGGAAATACTCTCGTTGAGTTTGCAGAGGCAGAAGGATTTTCATCTTGAATTCCTTTTTCAAGAAAAAGCCACACAGGAAATGGACATGGAGACATCCAATTGGGACGACAAGTGAAATTGATTTTATTATGTGTAACAAAAAATTCGTCATCGAAGACTGCAGTGTGCTAAACAAGTTCAACACAGGTAGTGACCATAGATTGGTGAGATGTAAGATGCACCTCAACACTAAACTGGAACGTGGCAAGCTCAGAAGACAAACAAAAATGTATTGACATGACCAACCTTAAAAAACACCATAATACTTCCAAGTTGGAACTGAAGAACAGATTCTCTGCTTTAGAAGGCCTAACATCGGAAGAAGTGGATATTTCGGAAGTTAACAGAAAAGTAACCAAAGCTCTTATGGAAACAGCAACAAAATTAGCTGGGTCTAAGAACAAGTTGCATGTAAACAAATTATCAGGAAAAACCAAAATGTTGATGCAAAAAAGAAGAGAGATGAGGACAACTAAAGAAGATGTGACTTCCAAAGTGGAATATATAGAGCTATGCAAGACAGCACGAAAAAGTATCACTGAAGACGTAAGGAAATTCAACTGTGAGCTAGTGAGGAAAGCAATTGAAAACAACCAAAGCCTAAAGATAGCAAAGGGACATCTCAGTAAGGGAAGAAAACAGATTATGGCTCTGAGAAAAGAAGATGGTTCTATAACAAGAAATAGAGGTGAAATTTTGACAAGAGTGAAAGATTTCTACTCCAAATTATATGAAAGGGATGATACATGTACTCCAGACATCATGAAAGGTACCAGAGTTCTTCCAGTCCTCCCAGCAGAAGTTGCACATGCAGTCAAGAACATGAAGCGGGGGAAAGCTCCAGGAGAAGATGGAATTACTATAGACATCATACAAGAAGCAAGTGGAGAAATTGAAACAGTACTCGCCCAAATTTTCACTCGATGCCTTAATGAAGGGAAGATTCCTGAGGATTGGAACAATGCTACAATGATCCTGCTACATAAAAAAGGTGACATTGAGGATCTCAGGAACTACAGACCTATCAGCCTCCTATCAGTGGTTTATAAAATCTTCACTAAAGTTCTTTCACACCGCTTGAAGGTAACACTGGACATGGCTCAACCGAGAGAACAAGCTGGATTCAGGAGTGGCTACAGCACAATAGATCATATCCACGTACTGAGAGAACTAATTGAAAGAGCGAGGGAATATGAACTTCCATTGTGCATGGCTTTTATCGATTATGAAAAAGCCTTTGATTCGGTGAAACCATCAGCAGTTACCATGGCTCTGAAATCCTGCGGTATTGAAGATGCATACATTAATATTATTAACATCTATGAAAATGCAAGTGCAAAGATTCGGCTGTTTGAAAATACAACACACATAAAAATTGGAAAGGGAGTGAGACAAGGTGACACCATATCTCCGAAGCTCTTTAATGCCACATTGGAAAATGTCTTTCAATCACTGAACTGGGAAAACAAAGGGATAAAGATTAATGGAGATTATCTAACCCACCTTCGTTTTGCTGATGACGTAGTCATTTTTGCAACTACCCCATCAGAGCTGCAGAGTATGATCCAGGAACTTGCTGACAAGAGTAAAGAAGTGGGATTAAAAATGAACTTTCAGAAGACAAAAGTGATGTTCAATGCTTTTACAAGAAATGAAGATTTATCGATTGATGGAGAAAATCTGGAGATAACAGATACGTATGTTTATCTTGGACAGCAGATATCAAGTGAGGGTCACATTGATGAAGAAATTAATCGCGTACAAAACTTGCCTGGAGAGCTTTTGGAAGAAACAGCATAATTTTCAAGAGCAATATGCCATTATGTCTTAAAAGAAAAGTGTTTGATCAATGCATCCTTCCAGTGCTTACGTATGGTGCAGAGACGTGGACCTTAACTAAAAGAGACATACAAAGGCTGCAGACAACTCAAAGAAGCATGGAGAGGTGCATGCTTGGTATAACCAGGAGAGATAAGAAGAGGAACTCGTGGATCCGAAAAATGACAAGAGTGGAAGACATCATGATCAGAGTTAAATCCCTGAAATGGCAATGGGCTGGACATACTGCCAGAAGGACAGACCATAGATGGACAGCCGAAATTTTAGATTGGATTCCAAGGGACAGGAAAAGACCCAGAAAAAGACCACATGGGAGATGGGTGGATGAAATTCGTAAATATGCGGGAGTGACATGGAGGAGACTGGCACAAGACAGACCGTTGTGGAGGAAACTTGGGGAGACCTTCGTCCAGCAGTGGATTGATAATGGTTGACAATGATGATGATATAAAACAACTGTCTGTAATAATGTAGTCACAGAAAAATATAAAACAACTGATCTACATAATCCTTCTATGTTAGCACAACCCTAGAGAACTTTAAGCAGGAACAAACAAAGAGATGCAAAACGTTTTTAAAAATGGTTTCATATAAGTTGTATAAAAGTATTTTCCATATACACAATGTATACATGCACATAGGAAGGTGGTTAGCTAAGGAACAGAGCTAACTGTTTACAATGTGGTATTTAGATGTGTAAATTATGGCATTTTTATGGCAGTAAGAATCGTGGATCGCCGCCCCGGTGGCGCAGTGGTCTAAGCGATGGCCTCTGATCATTCGTCCGAAAGGGGTCCAGGTTCGTATCCCGGTGAGGCATGGATGTTGTGTTTGTCTTACGGCACTGGCTCTCTCCCTTCCCTGGAACCAGTGACCCTAAATTAGGGACGGGCGACTGCTTATAGCCCATTGAGTTGCTCATGGTGGTCGTTAAACCTCCAATCAAAAAAAAAAAAAAAAAAAAAAAGAATCGTGGATCTCATCGAGTTGTTAGATGTGGCTAGTATGAGAGTTATAAGAGATCAGAAAAATAAAATAGATGGATTCAGGGGCATGATGGGGTTAGTAATTAAGTACAAGATCTGAGCTGTGTATTTCTTCTGTATATGTGTATGTAAGACAAAGCTTATAAAAAACATACTAGGTGGTTTGGGCCCTTGTGCCTTACAGGAAAGACTTCTATGACTGGTGTTACATTCTGAAGCACTTAATAATGGACCAAGGAAAAGACCTTAAAAAAAGATTAGCCTGTAGCAATAGAAGTAGTGGTTTGTCAGAAACAGAAAGTCATGCAATAAGGGAGATGCAAAAGTTTGTAGGTAATTTGCATTAATTTTGTTTTCAGTTTTTAATTTATTTTCTGTTCTTGTAGCTTGTATTCACATGTGTTGTGCCTCACCAGCCTGGATACCCACTGTTGAGTATGCAAGTGTACTTCTGTAATGAATGAATAAACAAATAGTTTTATGCTTAGACAACAGTCATTTCTGAGGAGTGTCCATCACCTTCCACATTATATCTTCCTCCTAAAATCCCTCTATGCATTCAAAGACCTGTGCTCATGACAGGTCCATCTTCTCCATAAACTTTCTATAACAACTGGTCTATGGTAGTTTTACTTTAATTGTTAATGGAGACATTGAAAGTGAACATGATGTCATAATCACCCATTCAAAGAGATAAGACAGATCAGTTACCATTACTAGAAATCTGAATGTACTCCAGAATTTTTTGTGGCATAATAGAAGAATGTTCAACAATTCATGATGAAAGCTTGCTCATAATGTTTGGAAGCCATGCTGAAATTCATGACACATGTTGAAAGGTAAGTAGAAAAAAATACATATCAACAGACAAATTATTCATGACTTATTGCTAGATAAGAGTCTTCCCAAGTCTTTTCTGCAACTCACTATTGTGAGTAGATTTTCATCAAGTGGTTACAGCATGCCTTCTAATTTTGTCATTTTGCACATTTAATCTGAAATTAATGGAACATTAAACTTAACTGTATTAGTTATTACACACAGTTGAATATCAATGTTTCACTAAAAATTATTTACATTGTGTTTGAATTTTTTTTTTATTTTGAATTCTAATTAATACTAATATAATCACAGTGGTGTGTACTATAAACTTATATTCCTCAGTTGCTATTTGTTGCTTAAAATAATGTATATGAAAATTCTGTTTCTGTCTTTGCAGATATTTGTGGAGCGTTCAAGTAACAATAAACATTTGAATACTATTAATATCAAGCATATTGCTAATTCAATCCGTACCCATGGAATCGGTGTAATGAATACCACTGTAAGTGATGCTTTTCTTTTTCTTTTTTAATTTTCATACCATTGGTATTTGAATGTTATTGCTCTATAGTTGAAAGATTTACTTATTTGGAGTGAATCCTCATATTTAGCAGTGATTCTCTAAGTTTTGTCTCTGTTATTTTCATATGTTAATATTGTGTAAATTGTTATGTTGAGAATTGTAAAATGTTGATTCACTAAGCTCACTGACACTGATATTCATATCAGTAACAAATCTTACATTCCTTGGTGATATATATTGTTTAAATCTATGTGCAACATAAACAAACCCAAATTGGTAGGGGTTAAGGGCCACTGAAATGTTGTTAGACTGAAATTATTTACAGACTTCAGTGATCTTTAATACAGTTTACCAGTAACAGCATATGTTTGAGCTGAGGTGGTGTTGCTCATTGTGATTTTACAGAAAAATTGTGGAAAACCAATTGCTGTTTCAATTTCTAAAGCACATTGTAATGCTAACTACATGACTTTTTGGCACAAGAATAGTCAGCAGCTGTCATCTATGTGCAAAGCCCAGGAAATTTTAAAATAGTATTGAGGTGGTTCAATTTCTACCCCAAGGCAATGCAGTTTCCAAGATCTTGGAAAAAGGAATAAGTCATGTTGGTGACAGCTGCTATGTCTGTTTCATGACACTCTTATTTTTCAGTTTTTTTTTTTTTTTTCAGGGGGGGGGTGTCATTCATGTAGCAAACTCATAAAAACTTGAAAATTCCATCATCCAGGGGCAGGTAGTTGAACATGAATACCCCAATTTGTAATTTTCAAGCTAATCAGTTAAGGATATATTATGGCTGTCTGTACCATTTTATTTCTGTTCTACACTTTTTTTAGGATTTCAAACACATTCCTAAGCCTAGTTACTATATAAAGGATTAACTATTTTGTGATTCATTGTATACCTTGTTTTAATATATGTTCTGGAGAGTATCGTTTTTTATCTGTCTTTGCTTCTGTTCATTAGACCTATTGCTGTCAGCATTGCTAAGCCTAATCCATCATGTCTGCATAAATAATATTATTGGCACTGCAATCGATGTTTTTATGATGTCTTTGCCTTTTTTGTAGATATACTTCAATATATTAACAGGCATCAAGATTGTTATTATTGAATGAACAGTAATAAAGAACTGTAATCCTCCAGAAATGATTGTATGATTTCGTAAAATGATAAGAATATAAAAAAACTATAAAACCTCTTTAAAGACGCTGAATTGAGGCTTAAAAACCAATGGAAGTTTAAAAATATAATTGAATGAATTTACAAAATGAACAAATTAAAAAATGAGATTTAAAAATTCAAAACCTGAAGCTCAACAAATGTAAAATCCTGCGTCGGCCATGGTAAAACCAGACACGTTTCACATCGGCTATTTTGCTGGCATTCTCAATAGTGGGTTGGTGGTATAGATAGCTATGCCTTGTGTCAACTTGTTGTTGACTTTTCGGCTTCCCGATGTTATCCATGCATATGATAATAATACTGAGCTATTACTATTGCAATTGTATTGCTTTGTTTTCTCAACGCATACATATTCTATTGTAAATATTTCATTTCATCTTTTGTTTTGGCAAATAAGTTTTATGTTAGTCCAATCAGCTGTTCTGTTTGGTTTTTATTCCAATTTTTAAATGTTCACTAATCTGACTTCATTATTGCATTTTGTGCTACCAATGTAGTACAGTGGATCCCGCTTAAGAAGTTTTCGTTGGGACAAAGCGATGAAAACTTCTTAAGCGGGGAAACTTCTTAAACGGCAAGTGTCTGATTGGGTTTGTAAGACTTTAGCAATTAAAAATGTTGCATAGATTAAATCCAGAAATTACATTTCAGTTAATTTTAAAGTAACAAAAAAAATTCACAACTTACCCATTTAAACTTGAATATGAGGATTGAAAGCTACATTTATTATGCTACAGGATTACAAAAATACTGATCTAAAAGTGTTTGTTTCTTCCTTTTTTCCGCTAGATTCACAAAGTATGTGCCCATTTCCTTCAAATTTCGCATTATGTCAGCTGGAACACGTTCATGGCTTTCTATAAAGTGGCGAAAAGTTTCTATTGCTTTACACTAGCTTCAGCTGAAGTTGGAATTGGCCTGCACTCATCTTCTTGCGTTTCTGGTTCATTGTCCTCTTGCGTTTCGATGTCGCAAATATCGTCGATATTTTGCATTTCAAAAGTGGGAACATCTTTGTCAACGTTTACAAACTCTTCAAAGGAAGATTTGAAGTTTAGTTTTTTTTTGCAAACTTTACCAAGCTTCATTGTTGTCATGACTGTTTTCTTCATCAGAAACACTAAGCTCATCAGCGTTGAAACCAGCTTTCCTGAAGCAATTTGTGATCGTTGAAGATACCTTTTTCCCACGAAGAAACAATAAAATGCATAGCATCTAATAAATTCAATTTCAGTGTACATCTGGTGTAACTTGAGTCTGACTCAAGCTTCTGCAGTAGCCAATAAACTAAACGTTTCCTGTAGAAATGTTTTATGGTTTTAATTATTCCTTGGTCCATTGGTTGTAACATTGAAGTCGAGTTAGGTGGCAGGAAAACTACTTTTACGTTTTCCAGATGATCCATGTTCTTTGAATGGGCTGTGCAATTGTCCAAAAATAACAAAACATTTCTATTTTCTTTGGCCATTTTCTTCTGAAACTACATTAAAAAGTCTTAAAAAATCTAAACTGTCATCCATGCGTTTTTGCTATTTCTGTAATTGCATGGAAAAGTTTTCACATTTTTGAAGTGATCTGTTGACGTTTTTCCGATCTCTAAATTAATGGGCCAATATTTTTGGATCGGAAAACCCGTCGCCAGATCCACGCACTCTCAATGAGAGTGATAATTTTTGTCATGAGATGATCTCAAATCCCTTTGGCAAGGAGGGAGTTAGAAAAAATAAATAGATTTAAGAGTCAAGAAAAATCAAGTAAATTCTTTTCATTTATTTTATTCTCTTTCTGATTTCTCTGTGAAGTGTTGATCTCTGTGTGTGTAGTTAAATTTATGTGAATAGGTCTAAGTAAGTTAGCCTTGTGATGTCTGTTGCTAGTTAAGGGATGTGTAACTAGCTGGGAAGTAGATTTAAGGAAGTTTGACATCATGCTATATTGCTGGGGTTTTTTTGTTGTTCTTTCATGCAATGTTTTTTTCTTCCTTCCATTGCATTTTTTAGTGCACTGTTTACTTTCAGGGAAGAGATATTAGTGAAGTTTATTTTAGTGCAGTATATGATGTAGTGTATATGAATTGATTTGCCTTAGTTTCTTAAGTGTATAGTGCAGTTTATATATGTATAGTGTTAGATGTATCAGTTTAAAATTATCGGCGACGCCGCGGCGTTCGGGCGTTATTGATCGTCAGGATAACGTAGCGATAAAAAGAAAAAAAAATTGTAAGGTTGTAGTTCCGTATTTACCGTCGTTATCACGATTTCTTTTATTGTATTATTATGTAAGCTTTAATAATGGAAAAGTAATTTGTAAACGTGTAGTGTTTGAAGTATTTTATCTTATTGTAGTGGTATCTAATGAGAAAATCGCGTGTTTATGCCATATGTCAGTAGCGTGTTATTAAAATCGTCGTTGTGTGTATCGGGCTTAATTTAGTAACCTTTCGTAATTAAAATCTTGCTTAGTATTAATATTTAGTATGTTTTAGTATGAATCTTACTTGGTATTAACTAGTGATAGTATAATGCAGCGACTGCTAGAAAAAAGCGGGTCGGCGATCGCTCCGTAACGAAGTGATTTTCCTAAGTTAATTGCGCGTGCGCTATCGTCAATGATATTTAATAGTCATTTAGTAAAATAATAAAATTGTGGCTTAATGCATCAGGACAAAATAAGAAATCGTTACTTTACGGAATTTTTTCGTAATTCCGATCGTCGTACCTGTAGCTAGAGAGATTTCGATTTTTATGCGTTACGAAGTTAATTGTAACGATGTTCGGTAATGTTAGTTAATTTGTTTAATGAATTTTTGTAAAGGTGGTTCTCTAAAAGTCTTTGTTCAGAAAGAAAGAACGAAAATGGCTACAGTTTCTGGTGTCGCTTTTCTAAAAGCGATAAATTCGTAGAATGGCATCTGGGAGGACGTTTTCCCAGCTTTACCAGTGCAGAAAGTCCGATTTATTTATGCTCTTGTTTACTTCGAAAAGGCATTTTTCGCTTGGCACAGGAACACGTCGGGATTTGGGCGGAGTTCTGCGGGGTTCACAACGAGCGCCCGTTTTCGTGGGTCAAAGTTCAAGCCTGACTCCGAGAAGATGCGAGCCAGCGATTTCTGGGAATTGCGTCTTTCTTCCCGCTTTCTGACTTAACTTCGGGCCAATTGCCTTCCGCCATTTCGGGCGCGTGGGATTCGGCGAGGAGCGGAGAATTTTTGCGTGCTGCTGGACACTTCGATACCAGACTTCGTAAGGGAGAGTCCCAAAATTAAAAAAAAAAAAAATCGAGTAAAGGAGGGGAGTCCGAACGACGGACGTCCGGATGCCGAATCTGCCGTAACCTTCCAGCGTGCGGCCGCGATGGCCCAAGAACGGTAGGAACGATCCTTTTCTTTTCAAATTTTTCCATGGCTCAAAAATTTACTCTGCTGCCGAGATGGCGCGAAAAAGTGCTTGACATCGTCCCAAGGCACTAGCGGGCATTACGCCTCGTAACTCGCTCAGTAACATCGCTGCCGCCTGTCGCCGTGTGAGAGAGAGAAAGTCTCCTCAAAGGCCGGCATCGGGAGTAAGTAAGAAAAAAGAATAAAAGAAAGGAAGGAGAAGAGGGAAAATCCTACCATGTCATCATAAGTGCATCAGGCCCCGTTTCTACGGCGTGCCGGCTCTCGTAGCGACAGCACAAACACCAATTCCAATTCGGCATCAAAAGGAAAATTTAAGGAGGAGGAGAAACAAAGAGAAAAAAAATGAGTACCACCTAAAATTGAAAGAAAAAAAAGAAATGTGTCTTGATCAGAAATGGAATGATGTAAAAGGTTAAAATTCAGGGGTGAGAAAAAAATGGGGGGAAGGTGAAATTAAAATGGGAGGAAAATAGGGAAATGCAAAATGTATGTTTGGAATTAATGGTCTGGCCAGAACCAACAAATGTAATATAATGTCATTGTGTTTTTTTTTTTTTTTGTAAAAATGTCTAGTTAATGCCAGTGACCAAAGAAATGGATTGAAATATATTAATTTTGGTTTCCTGTTAGAACAGGGTTTTTTTGTTAGCTCAAATGAGAGGAAAGTGACTTGACATTTTTGTTTGTTTGGTTTTCTGTACTTTAAAGTAAGAAAAAGATTTGTCCAGGTAACTGATCAAAATCAGTATGTTGTGAAGAAAAAGAATAAAATGTCACTCTTAACCATCTAAATCTAAATTGTAAAGAGCATTTAGCTCAAGGTTCAACAGTTATTAGATATGCACATCGAGCATTAAGCTCTTAGCACTCTTTGAGTGAATGATCACATTCTTTTGATGATTTTTTGTAAGGCAGGCTGGTAACCAAATTGTGCCACTTACCTCCTTCATCCTCTAAACCACACAGGTGAAAACTACTTGGTTTGCAGACCAGGGTTTCTGAGAGGATTATTTAGGACTGTCAACATACTCTGGACTCTAAAATTCATAGCTAAATTCTTTTTTTATTCGGCCTAGCCACCTAAAATTTCCTTGTATTGAGTTGTTTGCCAACATGTGCCTGGGAGCACAAAATAAATTCTTAGTTAACCTGGAACATATGTTTAATCAAATTATTTTGTGTCGTATGTGAATTTCTCTTGTCGGTGGTGGTGGAATCACCTTCCATTTACTGGGAGTTTTTAAGGATCGTACCTGGGGTGTTAGTCGTTGAAAAAAAAAAAAAAATTCTTAATTGGGGTCCCTAGATAAGATCACCGGCCTTTTTCTTCTTTTTTTTTTTAAACACCAAACCACGTCGTATCAGAAGCACCTCAGATTCTTCAATTTTCCAATGACCAATAAAGGCAACTTTTCTGTCCCGTCCATATTAGCTCCTACCAGAACTGTCAGTCTTCCTTTATTTACTTTGACTCCGTGGCTACTATCTCCTGTGAAAGAGTAGGTATTGTCAGGAATAAGGTTGTAAAACAAAGCACACTCGGCAGCGTTGAAAACATCTTTTGCTTCGTACGCTGATAACAGTCCTGGTAAAACATTAGATTTCCATTCATCCACTTCTTCGATGTTAAAACGTTTTGATTCTCCACAAACAGTTTTATAAGTCAGTCCTGCTCTTTTCCTAAAACGGTCGATCCGTCCATTGGAATGATTAAATTCAACATTTAATTTCTTGGAAATCTCTTCTGCTTCCTCACGAAGTAGTGTCCCGTTCATCGGAATGTTAGCGTTTGTTGCTTGTTTAAACCACATAACAAGTGTTTCTTTGACATCCTCGTATTTACCTTTCTTAATATTTTTTATTTTTAATGAATGCGAAGCATTTGCAAGCACAGTGTCCCGTTTTGCCACTATACCGTTGAGGGTTGTAACAGGTAAATTTAGTTTTTTTGCTATCTGCACCCTAGTTAAATGCGGGGGATTTCATCAACTTTCGTAATTATGTTTCGTTTCTCAACCACAGATAAAGCTTTTCTTTTGATGCCTTTAGACGCCATATTTCTAGCTACGCATTTCAACAATAAAACTAAACGTTTAACTCCACGTATGCAAGGTGCAACATCTGAGTCTGACTCTAACAGAATGACTAACTTTCAGCAGGTGTTTCCTTTCCCAGCCTTTCCTCAGCCCCAAAGATAAGGCGATTGTGATACACACAGGGCAGACGCAGAAGAAGTGGGGGAGGGGGAGTAAACATGACCCCCTGCATTGACCGTTCGCTTGCTACATGTATGGGAAGAACAAAGAAAAGTTTCCTCCCAACTTCTTTGACATGCACTTGTCTGCTGGACGAGTTTCAAAATCGTATGCTTTTACTTAGAAACTTGTGACACTTACAACTTCTTAAGCGGGAAAATTTGAAACATCGTTACTTCTTAAGTGGAAAAAATTAACGTTAGCACTATGGAAAAAAATCGGTACTCTAAAAATAAAATTTCTTAAACGGGAGAACTTCTTAAGTGGGATCCACTGTATATTGGTTTAGCATGGTGGATATCCTGGTTAGGGATTTTATATGCCCCTGATTTTTTCATCATACATATACATACATATCACTAAGCTGTTCTCTGAGATTCAGATGTTAGCTCCAAAAAGAAATACAAACTTCCAGATATTTTTACTTATTGTTGTCGTATCAAACTTCGCCATTTACAGCGATCTTGACATACAACTCATGCTTCACTGATATCCATTACACGCCGTACACAAGATCTTTTATACTTCATACTCATAATCTTTTTCTCATGCAGACACTCCTGAATCTGATCCACCCATGTCTTCCTTGGCCTTCCTCTGCCTTTCCTTCCTGCCACTTGGGCTGAAAATATTTTCTTAGTAAGCATTTCATCACTCATTCTTTCAACATGGCCAAACCACCGAAGCATATTGGTCTCCACCGTGCTAACAACATTTTGCTTTACATCACACAACTGCAATACATCATTATTCCTCACACAATCAGATCGTGTCTTGCCACAAACCCCACGTAAGTAACGCATTTCTCCAGCACACAAACGACTCCTATGTTTCTTCTGCAGTACCCAGGTTTCACTGCCATACATCAGAGTAGGAACAATTACTGTTTCATACACAGCCATGCGGGACTCTGTAGAGAACCCATCATTCCTGTGAAAACCTCCTAGAGCAGCTATGACTTTCAAAGAAGAATTCACTCGCCTACTGATTTCACCATCCAACTTGTTCTCTCTGTCAAACATGCTTCCTAAATACACAAACTCACTCACCTGGTCAATCACAGTGCCATTTATACTTACATTACATTCAGTGCTACCCATTCCTCTCTTAAACACCATAACTTTGGTTTTTCCCTTATTTATACTCAGTTAGAATTTCATGCAAACTTCGTGCATCCGAGTCAACGTACTCTGCAACTCACTTTTGCTCTCTGCCAACAGGACAGTGTCATCAGCATACAGCAATCTGCACACACAGATATCACCAAGACATAAACCACTATTATCTATTTTGGCCTCACGCATGCATGCGTCCATAAATATATTAAACAGCCATGGTGACATTACACAACCTTGTCTAACTCCTGCACCAATGGAAAACCATTTTGATAAAACACCATTCACTCGTACACAAGCTCTACTACCAGCATACATGGCTTTTACACTATTAAGTAGATTCCCAGTAATACCATATTCATTCAATACCTTTCGCAAAAGTGTCCTATTGACTTGGTCGTAAGCTTTCTCTAAATCTATGAAGGCAGTAAAAACTTTCTTCCCAACAGCCAGGATCATCATATTACCCTGGTTATTAGTTAGCAAGTTCTTTGTATCTTGTACTTTGATCCCAATATTGTTATTGTGCTTGCAACAGATTTTTTGTCAGTTATTTGTGGTATAAATTGAAAAGAGCCACAATATATAATGGTTTTATCATTTTATTTTTAGGTAATTTCAGGTATTGTTATCAGGGTTCTATTGTTTAATAATATCTATTGTTGCCTTCCTAAATCCATAAATAACACTTAGCCAATTGTTTGATCCATTTATTTCTTTTCACAACAACCTTGTGTTTGAGGTATGGGTGTGTGCTCTTTTGCGTATGCTCAGAAAGTAGCCAATTTATAACTTTTAGGATGATTTATAACTTTCAGCTGGAATATAAATAATATTTAGGGTGAACATCGTTTTTTTTTTTTTTAATTTCATTGTATTATCACGGGTAAAAGGGATATCCAAGAATGGCAATTTTCTGTGTGTTTCAATTTTAATCCTAATTTTAATCTCTGGGTATATGTTGTATGTGGCTTCAAATTCTTGTAGTTTCTCTAGACCAGTGGTTCTCAACCTTTTATAATCTTCACGTACCCCCTGGAAATGTGTATATTACTGGCATACCCATTGTATAGGTAGATAAAACTATAGTTATAGTATAACAGTGGGAATAAAATAAAGCATATATATACATTAAGTTTTGTATTCATAAATTACATGTATCAATAAACACAGAGTGATATAAACAATTTAATAAATCTTATAAAATTATAAACATTTTACTGAGTAATCAGTGAGATGGTTGCGCTTGTTTACGCTTGCACAGTTCATCAGTGATTGGGGTTATCTTGCCAAGGTAGAGTCACAAGTCATTTTCAACATCCAGCCTGTTCCTATATTTATTTTTTTAAAGCATTTAAAGATGGAAAGCCAGTTTCTCATAAATAAGTTGTAAAAGGTAACAAATATTTGCTGCAATTTTTGACAAAGTCTGATATTCCTTCTCCACTCCAATCCAACAACTAATCAATGGCTTTTTTGGAATGAATGCATTTTAAACTATTATTACAATATATCTCAATACACTCTTCTTTGTTGCACAATGGAAGCTTACATTTTTCCAAATCAAATGTGAAGGTTTCTCGAATTAATTCTTGTGTTTCATCAGGGGGTGGAAAATACTGTCTTTATAAGAGTTGTAAGAGTGCTTAAGTGAACGATTATTATGTGTTGTCTGATGTCTTCAAAGTCTGCAATCGTTAGCTTATTTTCTTTAAGAAATGAATCTAGTCGCTGAAATCGGCCACAGCTGGGTTTTTTTAATTCTGTTTCTCCAGAAATTTTTTTTTTTTTTTTACCATGGCTTCTGTTTTCTTCTCAACATAGAACACATCAACATTGTCTCCTTGCAATGATAAGTTCCAAATATTCATTTTTTCAGAAATATCAGCTAAATATGCTAACCGTAGAAGCCATTCTACTGAGTCTAGTAGTCTCAAAGAAAGTCAGAACTCTTGGTCCTTGAAAGAAAGGCATACTTCATTGTGGAGTTCAAATAAATGGCAAAGAACATTTCTTCATGACAAACCAATGTACTTCTGTGTGAATCAGCAATCTCTTATGCAGGCTACTCATTTCCTCACACATATAATTGAAAAAAATTGAGACTTCAATATTCGGGTTTTGATGAAATTTACCATTTGTACACTTCCATCCAGAACTCTTTCCAAATCATCAAGGAGAAATTTAGCTATCAGCGCTTCACGGTGAAGACAACAATGAGTGAACTTACATTTTGGTGCAACTTGTTTTATACAACCTGCTAGTTCTGTGATATAATCACTCATTGCTTTTGCTCTGTCAGTAAATACCGAAATACAATTTTTATATCCAAGGTTGTTTTCAGCAAAAAATAAATCAATCATATTAAAAATATCTTCACCCATAGTAGAAGTTTTTAGAGGCTTACAAAATAAAATATCTTCAAATATTGCACCCTGGAATTTTTCACACACAAAAACAAGTAACTGAGCTTGCCCAGCTACGTCTGTCAACTCATCCACTTGTATGGCAAACCACAGGCTACATTGAATAGCTTGAATTAGTTGGTCCTTAATATTACAAGCCATATCTTGAATTCTCCTGGAAACTGTGTCGTTTGACAAAGGAATGGTTCTGACAAGGTTTGCCTCTTTTTGACCAAACATACAAGAAGCTATTTCTTCCGCTGCTGGAAGAATGAGTAACTCACCTATTGTGTGAGCCTTTCCGGCTTTGGCAATTTGAAGGCTTACTTTGTAAGATGCTTAAAATGCACTTTCATTTTCTTTTACACCAGAAAAAATGCTTAATTACAGTTTTTCTATTACTCAAATCTTCTAAAAGATGTTCAAAATAATTTCAGGGCTTATTTTTTAAATGCTCATGTTTTGTTTTAAAGTGTCGTAGCAAAAGAGACAGTTTCATAGAATTTTGTGACAGAACTTCAGAGCAAGCAAAGCACTGTGGATTTGGTTCTACTAAATTCCTTGTCCATGTAAATCAGAACTGTAAATATGATTAGTGATATTTACGTTTTTTAACTTTTTTACCACTTGATTGTTTAACATTTGATGTTCTTTTAGTTACTGCTGAATCCATCTCTTTACTCACATAGGATGATGATATAGTCGAAGATGTAGAAGTAATCATCTCCAGCTCCACTTTACTTTTCTTCTTAATTATCCATTTATCAGGTCACTTTAAAAACATGTTCATTTAACTTCACAGTAAACTGAAGACTAAAAATTACTTTAAGTAAAGCAAGTGAAAATAAATCACAACAGATGGATAGAGTAGTAAGAAGGAACATTCACTCACTTAGAATGAATGTTTTGACTGGGAGATAAGTTGTCCAGGTAGGTTCGGCTCTGAGGTAGAGAATGTTGGAAAAGTGTGTCCTTTGTCGGCTAGCTCTACATCACACAACTGTTAAAACCATTAACAGTGCCTTTGATGTGACGCTCAGCAACGAGACACTGTTAGACCACATGACCTATGGCCTCTCGATCCGTGGTGTACGCGCATGGAACTGCAAAAAGAAATTTTGCTACCTCTCTCTTCCCCTTGTGCAGCACTCATGGCATACCCCCAAAAGTTTTACCGCATATCCCATGTTGAGAACCGCTACTCTAGATCATGCATACATACCACTAAGCTGTTCTCTGAGATTCAGAGGTTAGCTCGAAAAAGAAATACAAACTACCAGATAATTTTTACTTACTGTTGCCGTATCAAACTTCTCCATTTACAGCGATCTTGACAAAGACCTTTAAGATACATAAACTGGAAAACCGTAAGTTAACCGGGCAACATTTGAAGTTCAGTGTTGTATGTCAAGAATCTGTCACATCTCGTCTAGGCTTCTCACCACCTTTTCTAATGTTTCCCTTAAAATAATAGAAGTGTTTTATTATTTTAAGTGAGGGGCCATGGGTGGCCGAGTGAGCAACGTTCGTGACTGGCACGGGAAGGGCCTCAGGTTCGATCCCAGGCAGGTACGAACGCTCGATCCACTAAATACCCGCCGTGCGTCGGATGGGCACATTAAGCCGTTGGGCCCTGGGTACTGGCCCACCGGTAATAAATAATGGCGTCTTCCTCCCCCTTTCTACTTTGCTTCCATGTCACTTTCCTATCGGGCGCTCTAGCCCAAATCTCCTAGTTTCCTATTTCTAAGGGTTGTTTAAGACCTGGGGTCAGACACTCCCTTCCTAAAATCCTCTACATATGATCATTATTTTAAGTGCAAGATAGTTAGCTAGTAAGCTTTTGCACTTACTTTATCTCTAAACATTAAGTTAAGGTACTCAGTTTTTCCTAGAACCTTGTCACATTTACCGTGACTCGCAGTTTCAATCTAGGCTTCTCACCTCCTTTTCTAATCTTTCGCTTGAAATAATAGAGTTGTTTTAGTATTTTAAGTGCAAATTAGTTAGCTAGTAACCTTATTCACTTATTTGATATCTAAATATTAAATTGTGGGACTTAGTTTTTACTAGATCCTTATGTCATTCACCAGAGTATGTATGGCTCTAAAGTGAACGTTTCTGGTTAAACCTGCAGATGGTTTGCTAACTCGTATTTCTTTTCCGACACTTTTCATCCTTGAGATTTGTAATTGTCTAAACTCTAAATTATATGAAGAGGGAATTTCTTTGTATCATATTTAATTTTATTTATTTTTTATCCCGTTTAGTAGCTATTACGAACTCATAATACTGCGAGAAACTTCCAAAATTAAAAGTTTTGTTCTCGGCAACTTCTCTTAAGAATAAACAAATGGCCACATTAAAATGTTTTTTGACATTACTTAAAGTGTGAAATACGAATTTCATGCAACTAGATCACGCAGTTTGCAAGCAGCTGAAGCCGAAATATATTTTACACGTAGGACAAGTGACATTTCCCTTCTGTTATTTCATATCCCCCAACACTAACAATAATGATGTTTTCTTTAATCGTAAGTTAAAAGGCACAATGTCTAATTTACACCCCATTGAAAAAAAATTAATACACAGTATTAAAACAACGTAAAATTTCTTCTTTCGTGCAGGTAAAAAAGCTTAACGTTGCTTACATAGGACACACGCCGTTTTATTCGTACAAGCTCTGTGATCAAAATGTTGCCAGCTGCTGCCACTCATTTGCACAAGAACTTCCAGTCTATGTATCTTAAAGGTCTTCGGATCTTGACATACAACTCGGGCTTCACTGACATCCATCACACACACCTTACACAAGACCTTCTATACTTCATACTCATAATCCTTTTCTCATGCAGACACCCCTGAATCTAATCCCCCCATTACTTCCTTGGCCTTCCTCTGCCTTTCCTTCCTGCCACTTGGGCTAAAAAGATTTTCTTAATAAGCATCTCATCACTCATTCTTTCAACATGGCCAAACCACCGAAGCATATTAGTCTCCACCTTGCTAACAACATTTTGCTTTACATCACACAACTGCAACACATCTTCATTCCTCACACAATCAGAACATGTTTTGCCACCCCACCCCCCTCCCTCCATAAGTAACGCATTTCTCCAGCACACAAACGACTCCTATGTTTCTTCTGCAGTACCCAGGTTTCGCTGCCATACATCAGAGTAGGGACAATTACACTCTCATACACAGGCATGCAGGACTCTCTTCTTGAGAACCCATCATTCCTGTGAAAATCTCCCAGAGCAGCCATGACTTTCAATGAAGAATTCACTCGCCTACTAATTTCACCATTCAATTTGTTCTCTCTATCAAGCATGCTTCCTAAATACACAAACTCACTCACATGGTCAATCACTGTGCCATTTAGACTTATATTACATTCAGTGCTACCAGTTCATCTCTCAAAAACCATAACTTTGGTTTTTCCCTTATTTATACTCAGGACGATTATGGGCAAAACACGTAACAATATTAACAATGAAAGGTGACTTGATCACGCTAGTTACGTTAACTAAAACTTTTACAAAAAGTTCGTAAGTTGGAAGCTTTCGACCTTATCTTAGGTCTTCATCACGCCAATGGAGGACTAAGATTGTTGCCAGATTCTACATTTGAATTTTTCCTATTTTTGTTGCCAAAACTTAGAATTGATCTCCAGATTAACGGAATGTAGAGAGGAGATTCGGAGTTGCAAGTCATTGAGCTGAAAATAATTTCTATGCTTTCACGGTAACGGAGGGCAAAACGATTGTCAAACGAAGCAATTCGTTTTGCTTCGTTCCAGTGGGGAACTGCAGATGTGTCTTCCATTGTCAAAATAGACAAGGCAGTGTTGGGATTGCCTTTCGAAACATCTTTTCTATGTTCTAAAATTCTATGGCTTATGCTCCTGTATGTGCTTCCAATGTATAAGTTATCCCCAGTAGAAGAAGAGATAGGAATGCAGTAAACTCCTGGGAGGTTCAGGCTTTCAACTTTGTCCCTATCCCTTTGTAGAAGTTTCAAGATGTTTGGGGTAGATTTAATGGCAAGATGGTAACCAAAACTTCTAAAAAGAATCTGTAACTTATAAGCATAGGAAGGATGGTAAGGAACAGAACCACAGAATTTCAGGTCTTCTTTCTTGTGAGGAAGGAGGCATTCGATTTTCGAATGGTTTTCATATTTCTTTATGAGGGAGTTGACTGTAACAGCAGGGAAACCATGAGAGAGGGCTATTGTAGAAATTTTGGAGAGTTCTTCTTGAAGAGAGAGTTGGCTGTTGCAAATGATATGAGCCCTGTGGATGTAGGACTTCAATGCTGCAAGCTTGTAGAGATGCAGGGTGCAAGATTTGTAGGGAATGATGTTAGTGGCTGCAGAAGGTTTTCGATAGACGGAACGAGTAATGGAGAGATCAGCGTTTCTGCAGATAGATACATCTCTATCTGCAGATGGAAGACACATCTGCAGATGGAAGACACATCTGCAGTTCCCCACTGGAACGAAGCAAAACGAATTGCTTCGTTTGACAATCGTTTTGCCCTCCGTTACCGTGAAAGCATAGAAATTATTTTCAGCTCAATGACTTGCAACTCCGAATCTCCTCTCTACATTCCGTTAATCTGGAGATCAATTCTAAGTTTTGGCAACAAAAATAGGAAAAATTCAAATGTAGAATCTGGCAACAATCTTAGTCCTCCATTGGCGTGATGAAGACCTAAGATAAGGTCGAAAGCTTCCAACTTACGAACTTTTTGTAAAAGTTTTAGTTAACGTAACTAGCGTGATCAAGTCACCTTTCATTGTTTATACTCAGTTTGAATTTCATGCAAACTTCGTACATCAGAGACAACATACTCTACAACTCACTTTTGCCCTCTGCCAACAAGACAGTGTCATCAGCATACAGCAATCTGCACACACAGATATCTCCAAGACATAAACCAGTATTACCTATTTTGGCATCTTGCATGCACGCATCCATAAATATATTAAACAGCCATGGTGACATTACACAACCTTATCTGACTCCTGCACCAATGGAAAACCATTTTGATAAAACACCATTCACTCGTACACAAGTTCTGCTACCAGCATACATGGCTTTTACACTATTAAGTAGATTCCCAGTAACACCATATTCATTCAATACCTTCCACAAAAGTGTCCTATTTACTCAGTCGTAAGCTTCCTCTAAATCTATGAAGGCAGCAAAAACTTTCTTACCAACAGCCAGATACTTTCCAATCATCATGCGTAATGCAAAAATTTAGTTAGTGCAGCCTTTACCAAGAATAAAACCATTCTGAACATCCCACACTTTCTCTGATGTAAGACCCTGTACCTTTTCAATAATGACCTTACCAAACACTTTCCCTGGCACACTTAGTAGGCTAATACCACGATAGTTCTTGCAGTCAGTCTGATCACCTTTTTCCTTATACAAGGGAACAATGATAGCATCTTTCCAATCCCGAGTGACCAAGTGACCATTCCTAACTCCCAGCACAACTGGCAAAATTCAGTTAACCAGTCAATTAGAGTCACCACCATATTTCAACATCTTGGCAGTTATGCCATCAACTCCTGGAACCTTACCATTCTGAAGAGATTTTAGAGCTTTACACGCTTCTTCTCTTGAGATCCCTCCTGTGCTTTCATCCTTCACTGTGTCATCATCTGCATCTGTCTCAGAATCATCTTTGCTTTCCTGATCTAATAACTCACAGAAGTATTCACTCCATCTTTCACTTAACTCATTGGTCTCCCATATCATTTCCCCTACCCTATTCTTCACACAACTTAACACTTTGTTTCCCCTATTTTTCCTAAGTCTCGTGTACTTCCAGAAAGACTTCTTATCTTTCCAAAAAGCCAATTCATGCCTTTCCACCTCCTCCTTCCTATCTTTTGCCTTACTCTGGCGAACCAGCCTAGCATCTTCACGCTTCTTACAGAGATATTCATCCACAGAAACTCTACCTTGCAGCATCCCTAAATAGGCTTCCTTCTTTCTCTTTACTGTCTCTTCAATCTCACTATTCCACCAAGTATCACCTCTATTGTTACCCACTATTGTGGTGCCACAGACCTCTTCAGCAACAGTGACCACACAGTTCTTAAAACCTTCCCACTTCTTTTCTACATCCCTATCACAAGAATTCAGCTCCTTCAGTCGTTCTCTGAGTAGGTCAGAATAACGCTGATGATTTTCAGGGAGCCTTTCAACCTTTATTCTTTCCATCCTCGGCCTCTTCCTATTCCTTTTCCTCCAACCAACATTCAGTTTCACTCGTGACACTACCAAGTAATGATCAGAACCAGCATCCGCATCTCTCATCACACGAGTGTCAACAACTAAGTGTTTCAGACGCTGATTGTAGACAACAAAATCTATCACACTCTTTTGACCAAGAGTACGCTTTTTTCAAGTATATGTGTGGATGTACTTGTGGTTGAAAAATGTATTAGATACATACAAACCATTCTCAATGCAGAGTTCAATTAATCTTTCACCATTATCTTTCACACAAGGATCATTAAACTTAACTAGAACATTTTCAGAAATTGCATTCTGCGTGCCTACTCTAGCATTGAAATCCCCTGCTATTATAACTTCCTCTTTAGCACCAAAGTGGCTCAAAACAGCTTTTAGCTCATTCTAGAAACCTTCCTTCCTATCAGAGGGTTCAGAGTCACAAGGAGCATACACTACAGCAGTTACTATTCTCTGAAGTTTCACTTTCAAATGAATCCAAAGAATTCTCTCACTTATGCAACAATAGTGAATCAAGTTGTTCTTCATTTTTTCACTTAAAATCACACCTACACCAGCCTTTCCATACATTATCCAATACTCCAGACCACACACTCACCATTCCATTCACTTTTTCTATCCCAATTTCCTTCTTTTTGGTTTCAGTTACATACAGCACATCCAATCTATAGTTATTCATCTCTTCAATCACCTCATTCATCTTGTCATTTTACCTCTAGTATTCCATACACCAATCTTACATTCACTCAGGTGACATCTCTTTCTGATTTTCCTTCTTCCAGTTCCAGGTGTATGCCGTGGTGAACCATCTTTCTCAAGTGTGGTAGGTCCACCATATCCCA
Organism: Macrothele yani; assembly: GCA_039090855.1. Classification (NCBI taxonomy): domain Eukaryota; kingdom Metazoa; phylum Arthropoda; class Arachnida; order Araneae; family Macrothelidae; genus Macrothele; species Macrothele yani. The sequence goes on along the minus strand of CM077023.1, from coordinate 97,103,776 downwards.
CACTTGAGTCCATTTTTGCATTGCTTTTTGTCTTTTTAATCAGGTAAGTACATCAGTGTGGGGGATTAGCCCAAATAATAAATGTCTTTTACGTATCTGCAAAATGCATCTGATAGTAAGGAATTGTAGTTGATTATCATTCTATTCTCTATATCTTGAACATTTGCTTTTGCTTAGATACCAGGGAGAGGTGAACCCACAGGTGCTCCTTTTTGTTGCTTATAAATTTTACTTTGGAGGCAGAAGTGGGTATGATGTTAATGAAATTTAGTGCTGTATTGATGTCTTCAACTTCTAGAGCAGGGATATTGTTTTCTTTCAATTTTTCTCCTATAAACATTATTGCTTTATCGGTTGGGGTGTTGGGATATAGTGAGACCAGGTCAAAACTTCCCAAAATGGGAAGTAAATGTGGAAGGACATTTAACTATTAAGTGGATGACTGGCCTGCCAGCTCCAGAAGTTGTACTCTGATATCCTGCAGGTGTGCAAGAACTTGCTGTCCTTCTGACTGTTAATGTATGTTTAATGGATTGAAGTACACTGCTGCCTGTAAGCTTCTAACATTCTCAAATATGGAACAAGAAGATGATGAAGATATAGAAAACTTTTATGAGAGTGATTGTGATGAAGATGAGTAATATGTAATG